>JAKGUB010000334.1:15710000-16910000 GCA_026261675.1 Hippocampus mohnikei | reverse complement strand
GTTAAAACCTGTGTCGATTGTCTGAAGTCATAGATGTCGTAGTCCATCACGAAGCCTCATCAACAAAGTCCGGCGGCCTTATTTGCATTCAACATCTGAAGTATTTCAATCACAAGTGATGAAAGTCACAACTTTAAATTGAATTTTCTCCCACAGATGACGTTGAGAAGCCTTTGAAATCGGCTTGTGGAAGAGATCATATCAAAAGATTAAAAAAAATTACAATAAAGCTCGCGGAAAGTTTTGACAAAGACAGCAATGCAAACGTCGCAGGCGGCCAGCGTGTTGTCGTTGCTCGGGCGCGCGCGCGCTCCTCTTAAATATTTAACAAGTCCAGCTTACTTGGCCAATTCCCTGCGACGAGGAATTGTAACAAAACACCATTAGCTTATGTGTAGCCTTAAAGACACTTCTGATGAAGATTTGCTGCAGTGCTTGAAGATTAACATGCTGCTGTAGTCCTCTGAATGGCTACTTTGCAGGCAAACCGCATCATATGCAAATATGCTGTGCATGGAGCAGGTGCTTCAACACAGTAGTGAGTAAATCACATGGGTTGGCACAAATATTTATACCGTCCATTTCGTTCTTTAATCGGCCCCGCAGAGCATTTACATGATCAAGATTTTGGTAATATTTCAACCCTTCTGAATTATTAAAAGCAAGCACTACCCAAGTGATGATGAGGAAAGCATGAAAATGCAGCGGGGTTTGCACAGACTGAATTAGCAGTTTAAGTAGCCTTCCAGCCAGCCGCCAGACCAAAGCGGCAGTCAATTGTTTCAAGGTTTCGTCATGCACGTGTTCATCGATGTTCACGCAACAGATTAATATAGACGACAAGGAATTGCGAGCAGCAAAACAACATGGCGCAAGCGCGACTATCGAGGCGATACTGTAACTGTACACCATGAAAATCAAAACTTTGATCTATTTCATTGGAAATATGTTCAACATAGGAAATAAAATACAGTGGTACCTCTACTTACTAAATTAATTGGTTCTGGAAGAAATTTCTTAAATAGGAAATTCTCTGAGTAGAGACGCGTTTTCCATGTAAATGCCCTAATCCGTTCCAAGATTCAGACATAAATGTTTTCTAAAACATAAAAATGCATCAAAAAACAAATACATGTTACAATTAAATTATTGCACAATAAATGAGAGTTGTGCATAATGTAAAAAAACAAAGAATAGGGTGAAGAATAAAAATGATGGTCATTTAAGTTTTAACTGCGTCCTCATCGTTTTTTTGCCTTCTTTAGTCCGTGTTCTCTCTCAGAAGTGGTTTTTGCCTGGCGTTTTGTCAAGAACTGATGCAAGGTTGTTTGCTTTTGTCGGCTTTTAACAATCCTTCTAAAATGTCCGAGGCAAACATCAGCATAGTGGGCGATCGCCAGACCGGTGAACACTTTTTCTGGGTGATTCACATTTACAGCAAAAAGCACGGACTTGTTTGAACCGGTCTGCGGTGCACTGCATTCAAGTCATACGCAAGCCCCTGAAAACAACTCCTCTCGCTTTGGATGGAACTTGTTAGTGTAAAGTCTAATGTGGTAATGTGGCGCTGCTTGAGGGAGGTTACTGAACCTCATTTCACAGTGCTCAGACTCTTATTAGCGCACCCCTCCATCTCTCGTCTCTCTCCATCGCCAGTCAGGCTCTCCAAAGTCAAGGCTGAGGAGCACTTTAACCCTGCAGACAAAGACTAATTACATCACGACTGCCCTTTCGCATTTACTCGAGCAAATCACCGCAATTTCACGTTTTTAAGACAGGCGCGGAAAAGTACACTTGCAACAGCAACATGAAATGAAGTCCTAGTAACCGATGAAACATCACATTTTGACATCATCAACAGCATGCCCGAGGGCAGGATGAATGACACGAGGATGATTTTGCTCCTTGGCTGTCATTTACAACATGTTTGTGTACTTTCATCATATTTTATTTACATAATATAACGACCAATCTAAAAAGACGAACGTGTACAGCACATTTGGAATCAGTAGATATCATTTTAAAAAATGATAGAGTGTTACGCTAAAAAAATTTACTGGATCGGTGACTGTATTTTTGAAGGGCAGTGGCCCCTCCCAAAAAAACAAATCTTTGACATTTTTACTCTTCCAGAAGACAATTCCGAGAAGCCAATGATGTCGTTTGTTGCAATGATTAAATGTGCTTCAAATGTTAAACCAAGACAAAAAAATGACACACTTCTTCATTAATAGTAAGGTTTTTCATTTGATATTAGTAAACCAGAAATAGGTGGCAAATCATGATTTGAAAGGAAATATAACGCCCCATATTGTATAATTTTCCCCCACAAAACTTATGACCGCATAACTTGCACTCTACAATGATGAGATATTGCGATAGAAACAGTCACAATGCTACTATCTCACATTTTCCAAATGTCCATCGAGTGAAAAGAAAAATAAAGAAAAAACAACTGTGTTAGGCCTTGACGAAGGAATGGATGCATTCGGTTGAAGCTTCTCTCGAATTTGTGGTTATGTTCCTTGGAGATCATGGCCATCAAGGCCAATTTTGATACAGAGAGTGACTTGACGATTGAAAAGTGAAAGACAAATGATCCAGTCCCACTAAATCAATGTCAAGATCAATTCATAAGGGAATAAGGGAGGACCTTGTTGTGGGACACATTCCTGTATCCCGACCTCTAAAGCTTGTGATTTGATTTATGACCCACGTCTGGCCGCAGTCCAGTCGCACCTAATAGAATAAGAAAAAAAAACAAAAAAAGGTTGACTGAGGAGTCACGGGGCATCCAGCCATTGGCGATGCTGATGCAAAGTAGGACAGTGGAGAATCGATGAACCGGTGGGGATGATAACAGGTTGAGAGCCAGATGGTGACAGAGGCTGTAAACTAACGAGAAAGCAGGAGAGCAAAGACGAAGAAAACAAAGGGATACAAAAGTTCAGTTTTATGATGCTGCCTTTATAGGCCACCGCAATGGATGGGATATAAAACGGTCAATGTACAGCAGATTTAACGATTTATAACATTTACCATTCAACATGCTCCCTGGCAAACCAATCGTCATTTTGTGTGTCTTTGTGCTTTCGAGAAATAGTTGTCACTAGCTTGCAAGCTTTCAAGCCTCTGAGTCATCGAGATTGTTCACCGACAAATTGAAGGCGCGTCTGTATCGCTGTATCGAGCAAGGGTTTGGTTGAAGACGCAAGATTTCAGCCCACGGCGACGAAGTGGATTTCTGTTTTCTTCATTACCAAAGTCCCAGTAAACTTCAGAACATTAATAAGTCCTTGCTGTGTATTTTGACGCCGTTTCCTTATATCTCAGTCAGATGAGACTCCAGACCAAGGACAATTGATGGTCACTGTGTGTGTCTTTCAAATGCTGTCACTTTCCCTCCAAGCTGGTAGGTGATGGTTTTGTAACTCATTCCAGCTGTGACTTAGATTGGAAGGGAAGAAAATGATTCTGAAAACCTTTGTGCTTCATACACATCATGGGTAGTAGTTTCGTAGATACCGGGATGTGTCTTAATTTATCGTGTTTGAGACCACGTTGCACCTCGCTTGGCATTTCGGCCGACAGAGCCAGTGCGGCTCCTGCTGAATTTGGTGACACAAAGTAGAGTGTGCGCGGTGTGATAACAGGCAACATTTAAAGTCTTCTTTCGTGCGTTTGCGAATTTGGTAGAAGGCGTTATGCCTTGACAGACGTTCGGGTGTACTGCACTTTTCGGCGCATCTGGCAAATTGGATACCAAAGGTAGATTGAATTTTAGAATACCGGTACCTAAAAGCAGGTTGTACTTGGTGGTGGAACAGAATTTGACAACACAAAGCGCAGGCAGAGACATTCTGAGCTCAACGGATGATTGTGGTGGACATCATCATATTTCATTCACAAATGACAACAATGTGGGACAATCCCACAAAAATCAATCAATTTATTGAACGAATGATCATGATCATCTTAAAAATAATTTTAATAGCGTTCCCCTGAGCACGTGGCACAACTATGGGTGGCTATCACACTGATCACCAAGTTCCCATCCACAGCTGCTAACTTTACAACATTCGTCAGTAGAGGTCTTCTTGCAGTTCATTTCAAAAGTACTGTGCGAGCGCCGAGCTCCTGCATCTACATGCCAGGCGGACTACGTAACTCCCTCTGCACTGAATTGAAAGGGAATGAGGGGTGCCGCTACGGTTGGCTCGGAGTCGGCTGCGTTCACTCCCACAACTGCACACAACGGCGCTAACGTCCTCTTGTATTGGTGCTAGTCTAGCAAAACGACGGCTGTACGCACAGTTAGACTGCACATTGCACTCGATTTGAGATCGGCATGAAAATAGGGCCAAGGTTCCACATTTGTGAACGGTTAGTACCTACCAGTATCTTGTGCAGCACACGGTCTTAAGGGAGGGAGGTCCACTGTTCGTGTATTTATGAATGAAATACAGCTAGCATCCACCACACAGGTCACAGAGCTTGATGTCTATCTGCCTTCTCACTAATCAAATTCACCAAATCACATTAGACCAGCGGGCAAACCTGGGCAAGCACTTAGATGTGGTCCAAGCAGGGCTAAGTTTGGATTGACTTTCTGCGACCAAATTGTCACTCCTTCCAGGCACATCTCCAACGATGCTCCCTCTAGTGCGCTGGCATGGCCATTTTGGTGGAGATTGGTTTGCCAAGTTGGCAAGGACACCCAGTCAGCCTTGCGCTGGCACAAAAATTAGGATCATTTGAGCCCCATCACAGATGTGTTGTCTCCAAAAAGAGAGCCAAAAGATTATTGCTAATGTATCAGCCAATCTGTGGGAGCCCGAATTGTAGTGGATCACACTGTTACTCAATAAAATATACTTCTATACAATGTTTTTAAATAATAAAAAATGATGTGCTACCCGTTGCTTTCATCACGAAACAACCATGAAAATAGGAGACTCAATTCCTTTGGGAGTTAGCAAAACCTAATTATTTTCTTCACTACAAAGACATGATTAACTACATGCATGTTGCACCCACTTGTGGTGATTCCATTTGTTTGCTTTCCTGTCAGTGTCTGTCACTGCTCAAATACTTCCTGACCTCACCTTATGATAATTTAAAGTAATCATTTTCAGGGATTCATGCAACTGTCATTTTGACGTGACTCTCCCTGTGACCTGACTATGGGGCGTCCATTTTTAAGCGCTATTTACGACTACCGACAAGCATTCCCTGGCCAAGCTGCTTTCTGCGTTACAATCGCTTATGATTGATGAGCTAAATCTGAATCTGTGGCACCGGTAATGAACAAACTTGGCAACAAACGTGTGTACTTGCAGCATGGCCGTACGACATGTCAGTGTATTAACATTGGCCATATCATTAGGTACCGGTAAACACTTGTCCATCAATTGAGATACAACCCAATATTAAAGGCAGAGTAATGTTGACTCCTGCGATTGGCTGGCAACCGGTTCAGGGTGTCCCCCCACCTACTGCCCGAAGACTGCTGGGATAGCCTCCAGCACCCCCCACCCCGATCCTAGCGAGGATAAAGCGGTTCGGAAAATGAATGAATGAATAATGTTGACTCAAGTTTGCACTTGCTGCAGGGCCCCCCAAGACTATGATGATATTGTTTATTTTATTCAACTATTGGCAACATTATTATGGACACCTTCACATGTCATGTGATCAACAACAATATTTAAGACAAAATAATATCAACTGAAGTTTGCTCTTGTTTGCAAGACCACATTATGTCTGTGCCATGTTTATTCTTTTGATTGTAATTTTGTCCAATAATGATGTTTTAGGCTTAAAAAAAAAAATAAGGTCCTCTGCACTATCCCCATCTCTGAAGGGCAATAACCTCTGTTGTTATGTTCAATGCCAAAAGATATTACACTTTATCCGGTTACAGCCTGTCAGCATGCGAGAACTGCTGTGATAGGCTCCATTCATTTCTTTCATTGACACTTACTATGTGACCTCAAAGTTTGCACCCAAATTCTGTCGAGTCACTTGAGCGATGGTTATGTGACCCCCTTCGATGATCCGTAACTCCCATCAATGAGGAGTCACTGGGAGGGATGCCAAGCAGAGGACACACACACACACACACACACACACACACACACACACACACACACACTCGCACAGACGGATTCAAAACTAATGAGGGTGACAACAAGGGAGGAGTGTACAGAAGACAGTGAAGAAACAAAACGACTGCTCCAAAGACGTCGAAGGTGCCAATGACGCCTGTCATTTGTAATCGTGTCACTTTAAGTGAACAAAATAAATTGAAAATCACCCCCAAGGAGCCTCATCAGCTTCTCAGCAGGATGTTTCAGAGAAGAAGAAGCTTCACATTTGGAGCCTACGGAGGGTAAGAACAACAAATCCACCGCGTTTAGCCAGCTTAATTTTAGGGCTTAGCTTTAGAGCTTAGCATCCATTCACCTATCGAGGAGTCATGAGTAAATGGATTCTCAGTTTTGCTCACGAACTTTCCTTTTTACTTTCCTGTCCTCTCTGAGTGAGATGACCCATGAGGCACTTGGTAGATGGATTGTTTGTTTGAATTCTACAAATGCTTAAGAAAGATGTCTCAATGCTACCTGAACCGGTTAAAGGTAGTTTAACCCAAATTTAGCAGAGGTTACTCCTGACCAACTTTTATGAAAATAAAGGTTACCCACAATCCTTTTCGGAGGATGTATAAAGCAATAGCCCACTAAATAACTTTACTGGCTATGCAAAGACACCCGACAGTTTCATGCTAGAGACTTTGAACAAAACTGTTAACTGTAACGGGGCGGCCCGGTAGACATGTGGTTAGCACGTCGACTTCACAGTGCAGAGGTGCCGGGTTCAATTCCAGCTTTGGCCTCCCTGTGTGGAGTTTGCGTCTTTTCCCCGGGCCTGCGTGGGTTTTCTCCGGGTACTCCGGTTTCCACATTCCAAAACATGCATGGTAGGCTGATTGAACACTCTAAATTGTCCCTAGGTGTGAATGTGGGCGTGGATGGTTGTTCATCTCTGTGTGCCCTGCGATTGGCTGGCAACCGATTCAGGGTGTACCCCGCCTACTGCCCGAAGACAGCTAGGATAAGCTCCAGCACCCCCCGCGACCCTAGTGAGGATCAAGCGGTTTGGAAAATGAATGAATGAATGTTAACTGTAACGATTTCCGATACAAACCAGTATGAATAAAGTCTGTCACTTGTCTATTACGTTTGAAATCGTCATTGAAATTAACCATGAGATGAGCTCAACCTTGACATCCATTCACCTATGGCATGGGAATGAATTTTTAGCGAATGTGTCTTTTGCGGCAAGGTCACTTGACTCTGTTCTGGGCTCGTTTACATTAGCTTTAACGAAACAAAGATTTCCATTTGCTGAAGTGTTACCACCCGCGTTTGCCACAAATTCAGGTGGGCGGTTGAGCTGCTGCAGTTAAGTAACCATTTATTAGCTCGTTGACCGCTGAGCGGTGCTAGCTTGTTAATTTATGCTCATGGTATTTATTATAATCCACAATTGTTGTTCCCAAAGGAGTTATGAGAGAATGTGTCTTTGTTCCTTGGCTGCGACAAATCATTGACCGTCTTTGCTACCCTTGTTAACATTAGCACCAGGATTGGTGAAATAAAGAGTTTATTCATGAGTTCTCCACCCCTTTGCAGTTAAATAACAATTTACTGGCTCATTGGCAGCTAAGTAGCACTAGCGTGTTCATTCTGCTCATTAGTGCATTTAATGGACAACCTTGCATGTTCTGTGAACTTTCACTTCAGGGACAACAATGTGGCCTGTCGATTACATGTGCCCCTCCAGCGAATAATAATGGGTTCTTCCTTCTTCTATTTACCGACAAGTGACTAAATACAGTGATGGACTTGCTCAGGAAATGTTGACATTTTTTTTTTTGTAGCGTTTCCCAAACTTACCGGTAATTATTTTTCAAACATTAAGTGTACGTACTGTATGTCATCATTTTAATTAGATACAGAGATACGCATTAAATCATCTACATGATGGTCTTGCTTCATTAAAACTGACCCCTAAAAAAATAATGACAGGATAAGAAATAGTAGCATCTCCGTAGCTCTAGGGATTCCAGTTCATTTAAAGTCTATAGGATTACACGCAGCCATTTATCACAAGTGCTCGGAAGTCCAGTTTAAAATTGCTGCGTGGCCTTTGGTCTGATTACAGGCCGCTTCATTAGGTACACCCATACATCAAACATAGCATAATTATGTCTTCTCAAGTCTGCACTTACTGCACATGTTGATAATATATTTTGTCAGCCATATCATTAGGCACAAGTATGACCCAACACACGATAAAACGCAAAGTGACGTTGACTCAAATTTGCCCTCTATTCAGCGAGACCACGCCACACAGAATATAATTGTTTTCTAAGACTGGCCACATCATGAGGCACACCTGCACATCTCATGTGATACCACGCAATATTAAAGGCAGTCGCCTCGAACCAAGGTTTGCTGTTGCTGCATGGCCACAAGACAATGCCAATGCTGCATATTTATGCCAAAGACAGGCCACATTATCAGACACACCATATTAAAGATTTTGTCTACTCAGGTTTGAATGGCCTCTTACTTTTTACCATTTCTCGGGGGGTTGTTACAGTGCTGTTAGTACCAAAACAGTGCGTTGCCTGCGTCATCGTCGTGGTGGTGGCCGATTGGCCGTCTGATATTTCCACTGTCAACACACAACACAAGCAGAACCTCTACCGTCAGCAACAACGCACAGAATGTCACATAAACACACAAAGTTAGAGGTGAGCGCGGATGTGTGTTTACTTCCTTACATCATCTTGTGCGATGTCATCTGATCCTTTGAAAACACATACGCCAGGGTGCCAAATAGTGAGCCCGCACAGATGGATGTCGGCGTCATGAAAAGGTGCAAATATATAGCTTGGGCAGGAGTGCATATGCTGTGTTTGAACATTGCCCATACATGATATAGCACTGGAAAATTGTGATTTGTGCATGGTCGTGTCAATGCAACTGCTTCATGATTGGACCGCTGCCATGTGATTGTTTGCTGGATTTAAGCGTCCAAGCGAGGAGCTGGCACGTCCCACCGCAGAGAGGTGATATTGGATTAAAAAGCTTCAAAACAAAATGTATTTCAAGTAGATTACTTGTCTCTCACTCATGTATTTACAACATGGGTGATTTCGTTTGTTGTTGTTATCATTATTATTCCCCACCACCGCCACCACCTGTTCTGTTCAGCTTGTTGGTCATGCAGAACGGTGGATCTGTATACCTTGTTATGCTGGAAGAGTTTTGTGCAACCGACACATTTTCTATCCCCCCTCGATGGTTATTTGTATTTTGATGAATATTTATTGCAAAATCCAGTTGGACACAACATTGGAGACATACAGAGAGAAAACAGAGCACACAGAAAAACAAAAACAAGCAAAGACAGGACCCAAGTGACATAGCAGTCCAAACAACAGTTACAAATATCGCGTTTACTTTATTTTAACCGATGGTAAATTGTGTTGAAACAACAACAAAATTCTGTGAAATATGATTCTCTGTCATATTATAAATCCAACTACAGCACTCTTTATTCACGTCCAACAAACTTACAAATGCAAAAAGCGACGGTGCTCGCCGACTAAAACAGCAAAAGTATGCTTTTGAATTGTAAGTGATAAACTGCAATTGGCTGGCAACCAGTTCAGGGTGTCCTCCGCCTACTGCCCGAAGACAGCTGGGATAGGCTCCAGCAAGCCCCGCGACCCTCATGAGGATAAACGGCTCGGATAATGATTTGATTACAGTGCAATGACAATGAAGGTGAAACTGGATTAAAAAGTTCAAAACCAAAACACTTCTGTCTGCTTCAATATCCAGTTTGCAGCTTCAATTCTGCTTGACCACATGCATGATTTTGTTTCTTATATTAACGAATGGCAATTTTTACACAGTTATCGACATTTAACTGGACTTATTACACACAGCAATATTAAAACAGAGTAAAAGCAGTGGTTGTCAAATCATAAAACAGCACAGGATACTGACAGTTGCAAATTTCAGTGACAGCAGTTACTACAGTGGACCGTGTATCATGTTATCAGGTTACAGGGTGCATGAAAGGGTTAAATCATATCATTCTAATATTCTACTGTGGTTGCCAGTACTGGTAATTTGCTTATTTTCCATTTATCCCTGTTGCCTCTCCATGTCCTTTCTCTACTTTGCTTAGCAGCTGCTAAGCATAGCTGCTAAGCAAAGTAGTAGCCATTCTGCCCCAAATTATGCAGGAAACAACTGGACTGGCATGTCATAAAATTTTTACACTTTTTTGACATTTTTTTTCTTTTAATTTGAGAGTAGGAGTATACAGGACTTAAGTACTGTACCAGCTGTTCCCCCACCAGTTTCACCATATAGTATAAATACTGACTTTTACTGTCTTCCTTTAAGTTGTTGCATGGCATGCAGTGTGACTCCAACCTGCACTGTGAGCCGTCATCTTTACCTCCAGTCACTTCCACACTCCCACGCCCACGCTTGGCAGCCGTCCTTTCCCATCCTTGACTCAATCCCAGCATGGATAGTTAGTGGCTGGCAGACAGGCAGGCATCAGGGCAGATAAGCGAAAAAAGGGGATCAGTGGAGGAGGGTGATGCAGATCACGTTCACAAGCTTCTCTGGGGATCGGGGGGGGGGGGGCACAGAGAACAAAACTGTTAATATTGGGAAAGGGGGTCACTTGAAGAGAGTCACTGGAACTCATTGTTAGAAATGAGAAGTGTTCTATTCTGATGGGAAATATGTTGTTAAAGTGAAAATTGTTTTTGTGTTGAGAAGAATATTGTCATATTGTGAGAACAGATCTTCTTCTGCTATGTCTTTACCTTTTCAATGCTTAGTAGGCTCCACAACATCCGCAGGAGTTATAGTTTACATCTTCCGTATAACAAAATCCAAATATGGTACTGGTGGACAATCTCTGATAATTGATATAGATGAACAATTCATACATGCGATTGGCTAAACTGGTGTCCCCGCCTACTGCCCGGAGACAGCTAGGATCAAGCGGTTGATATAGATGAATGAATTCATACAGCTGCTTTTGGTACTTGCATTGAGAGAAATGCAACAGCAATCAGTATCAGAAATAAATGTAAGATGTATTGTATGCCAATCAATTGCAATAAAAGTTTGTGTGGGATCTCATAGAAGAAGTGGAATGTTCTGTATTTCTTATTTGGGTACCACTTTGCAGTAAGGGTCCCCTAATGAAAGGTTTATCGAGTGGTTATTAATACACTTGGTACAGTTTTTTCATGGACAAATGATCAGAAAACTCGACGTGATTTTCTGCCCACATAGACAAATTAACATTTGGCCATCTGTTTCGGCCTCCTCCTTCCAGTTGGGGTGCATTTGGAAGCATTCCCAAATTGCAGTTTGAAAGACATGTCCTTCCAATTTTAGTGTGGATTAATGACACTGGTAGCGAGGGCAGGTTTTTTTCTGAAGTTTCTACGGGCCTTGGCAGTCTTTCACGCCATGCTTGGCCCACCATTTCAAACCCAATTCTAGTAAATCGGGATGTTTTTATTTTTGGTTAACACATCATACAATGTGTGCAAATCATCTTCAACCTATATTTAATTGAATATATTACAAAGACAAGATATTTCATGTTCAAACTGAGAGAATTTTATGGCTGCAACACGTTCCAAAAATCATTCAACAAACATTTGAGAACTGAGAACACCAATTGTTGAAGCTTTGTAGGTGGAATTGTTTCTCACTCTTGCTTGATGTACAGCATCAGCCAAGGCGAAGGTCTTCGTTGTTGTATTTTACACTTCATGAATGTGCCTCACAGTCTCAATGGGCGACAGGTCTGGACTGCAGGCAGGCCAGTCTAGTTCCCCACACCCTTTAACAACGAAGCCACTCGCCTCTCTGTTTTAAGAGAGTTAAAAGAGGCCGTCCATGAAACAGACATTGCTTTGATGGCAGCATATGTTTCTCCAAAACCTGTATGGACCTTTCAGCATTAATGTTACCTTCATAGATGTCTAAGTTACCCATGCCATTGGCAGTAACACAACCCCATATCATCACATATTCTGGCTTTTGGACTTTGTGTCCCAGAACACTCCAAATGGGTTGTTTCCTCTTTTCCATGGCGGGCACGACGTCCAAAATTTCCAAAATATTTTGAAATGGAAACTTCTCAAATGTCCACAGGTTCCCCCCCAAAAGTCTCATCAAGACTCGTCAGCCCAGAGAACACTTTTCCACTTTGCATCAGTCCATTTTAGATGAGCTTGGGCCCAGAGGAGCCGACAGCATTTCAGGGTGTCGTTGACAAATGGCTTTTGCTTTGCATAGTAGAATCACTTACGGATATAGCGCTAAACTGTATTTACTGACATTGGTTTTCTGAAGTCTTCCTGAGCCCATGTTGTGATATACTTTACACCTTGATGTCGGTTTTTGATGCAGTGCCGCCTGAGGGATTGAAGGTCACGAGAATTCAATGTTGGTTTTCGGCTTTGGCGCTTACATGCAGTGATTTCTCCAGATTCTCGGAACCTTTTGATAATATTATGGACCGTAGATGATGAAATGTAGATGTTCTTTGCAATTGTACATTGAGAGGAATTGTGTACACTTGCAGGGCTTGTTTGGATGAATTCCCTTGAAGGAATTTGCCGAAATACAAGCGCTGCTATGCTGCTATTTACCCAAAATTGCTGCTTCAAACTGAAATGGTGGGCTTGCTGTTTAATTCTGGGCATGGAGCTGGGAGATGTTTTTGTGATATCCTGTTACTATAGAGATGGACACCAAATTTCATATCAGTTTGTGAAACTGGTATTTCAGGCAAATTATTGTCATATTTTCCAGATGGTGCCAGCGAATGAGAAATGACTGCTTCAAACCAAATAGCCAACTTCCTGTTCATTTTCAGGATGGCTTCTTTTAACCTTTTTGGTGCCTTCTCTTATGGTAGGCATGCCCACTGAAATAAGACTCCAGTGTCTTGCTAAATGTAGCCCTTCTAATGCAAAATGAGTCAGACATACAAGACTTGATGTTCTGCTGGGAACAGCCTTCAAGCGTGGATTTGGGATCATGTGACTAAACATGGCCACTAGACAAAAATGGAGGAGAGTAATACCAGCTGGCCCTGGAGCATCTTCAAGCTTCTAGATACCTCCATCCAGCAACAATAGCACAGTAGCAACAAGAACATAAATTGTAATATTGCCTGTAGTTGAGGTTGAGTTGGTCCAATGGAGGTTTTAATGTAATGTTTGCCAGCTTTCACACTTTCACTGATTGAGTGCCTTTGTTGGACTTGAACTGCTTTAGAAAGGTGCCTTAGTAGGACTGCTATTCATTTTGAACGGTAACTTTTTGCTACTGAGGGTGGCCCAAACGGTTGTTAGGTGGAGGGGGCAATCACTTTTTCCAGTAGGTTTTGATTATTTTTTTTCTCCCTTGATAGTTAAAGCTTTCATTTAAATACTGTATTTTGTTGTTACTTGAGCAAACACCTTTTCATGCGACTGGAGCACGGCTTTTATCGATTTAAAAACAACACAAAGTGCTTCACAGAATAAATGATGGAATAGACAAACATCAAGATACTGGAGGCTTGGCCCATGTTCCCTAGAAAAAAAAAATCCAGGAATGATTCTATCTTGCCATACCTAGAGTTCTATTGATTTGGAACGTTATCTGTAATGTGGCAGGCTGCTACATTTAATCAGATAAATTAAATGTCCACTCTTTGGTGACACAGCATCTGGTTGATTCCCCAAGATTATTCTCGTGTGTTGTTTTATCAGCAAACTGTCAACAATTGTATGTTTATCCCCATGAGGGTGGTCAATATATATATATATTGTGTGGGTGTTAGCCAGAAAACCTTGCATTCCGATGCAAAAACATTTTGTGGGGTGTGGACGAATCACAGTTGGTTGTGTTCTGTGAAAATGAGGATGAGGGGCACTTTGCTCGCTCATCCTAGTGCAGCGCACCTGATGATAATCACTTAGTCATTACACCATGTCGCTGTCGACGCTCAATTCAAAAGCCTTAATTTCACCCTTTAAAAAAAAAATCATTGAGGCAAAATGGAGATTAGTGCAGCAGTTCATTTCTCTGTTGATCTGCTGGCTTCCACTATCTTCTATGACTGGATCCCCTTTAGAATAAGTGTGTGACAAAGCTGAGTGGTTCACTGTGGAGAAATTCAACTGTCCTCAAATGCAAATGGGGCAGGTATCTCTTCGGTGGGAGGCCTATATTTCTGCATCCATCCATCCATTTTCAACACCGAACAGGGTCACGGGGAGTTGCTGGAGCCTGCCCCAGTTGACATTGGGTGGAAGGTAGACGACACCCTGAACCGGTTGCCAGCTAATCGAAGGGCACACACAGACAAATCACCATTCGCGCTCACAATCATACTTAGGGACTATTTAGAATGTTTCATTAACCTGCCATGCATGTTTTTTTAATGTGAGAGAAAATCGGAGTTCCCGAACAAAACCCACATAGGCACGGAGAGAACATTCAAACTCCACACAGGAGTTATTATTAGTTGTTCTTTGCAGAGGATAAAGTATCCTGTATATGCCTGTAAGTATTCATATATGATCTGCCTCCTCTGTTGCTTCACCATTTGTGTTCAATTAAAAATGCATGTGTAGCTTTTTCCTGACAGCTTGTCTCTCAGTGAAGATATGTCACTTCAACATACTTCCTTAGATCAATTTCCATATTTAGACATAGATTTGGCTCATTTTGTGGATTATTTGGGATTACTGTCATTTTGTCGGATGAATTTGAAATGACAAAGTGTTTTGGGATCATAGTTTGGGGGATGTGTCGGGTTTCAACACCTTAGCCATCTATATTTGCATTTGGGTTTAGCTCTTAACGCATGCAAATAGCGAGCATTCACCATTTCTATAAGTACCCGTATTTTTACATTTTGCATTACTCAGCTCGTTGAGACTCATCAACACACTTGTGGATGTGCGCTGAGTATCTGGTCAATTAAGACGCTCATTGGATTGATTGCCATCGACATTGCGCCACCTGCGCTCGCTGTTGTCGCATTATGCCAGCAGGAGGAGGAGGAGGAGGAGGCCGCCGTCATAAAATGCCGTGACGTTTCTTTCGTTATTGTCATTCAGGCTGCGGAATGACAATCCAGCAAGTGTTCCACCATTCATGAGCTTGATGTGAAACAATTCCAATGGTTGTGTTGTGGCATGCAAATTAAAGCCACAATTATGTTGACATAAAATTTACAATTGCAGAGAATTACTGTACTCCTTAATGAGTTTCTTTTAGCTCATGAGAATTAAGTGCATTGGTGAATGTTTTGTTTTAGATGTTTTTTTTAAATATATTGTACATATCAAAGCAAAAGGTGGAACAACTATAAATGCGAGGACATATTAGCCAACCAGAAGCAAGAAGTAAGCCATTTGAGGGAAAAGGCACAATACCATTGGTGAAAAAGGGGAAACGTGATAATGAAGTTGAGGTTAATCTGAATGTCTCATTTAGAAAACAAATAGACGAAAACCACAACCCATAACTATAACACCGTAATCGAAAAATACATTCGGTTTCCCCCAAAATCAAGGAATAAACTAATTGTGCACGTCCGCCCCAAGGACTCACTAATCGCTCCTCCCCATCTTAGTATAGAGGAGAAAACACACAAACCAAAAGCCGTCAAGATAATCCTTTAACTCAAATTAATGATCTTCGCAGTTGCTTTCATGCTGTTGGTCTTCGCTACTGGACACCAACAAATGACGGTGACGTCAAGTCATATGACTCGAGACCTCTGGAAAACAGAAACTCCCAACACAAGCGGCCTGAGTGTGATGAAACCACTGACAAAAAGACACGATATTGCATTTTGAAATACATAAAGAGCACATAGATCCAAGGTTTCAGTGCCTTTTGCATTTGTGTCGTGTCTAATGGTCCTAATATATTGTTTGACTTCACTTTCAAAAAAATGCAAATGAGAGGTTTTCAATTATGAGGCTGAGAAATAATGTGACAAACATCTTTGCTTGTTTTGTTATAGGTGGGTAATTTACGTGATATTTTTAATATATATGGTTAAGCAAATTGTTTTGTAAGTGAAGGACATCACTTCTTAAAAATGGAGTCCAATTCATTTGAAACAGGGCTGTCCTTTCCTATGTTCCGAAGCACCTTTTCATTTCGTCTTGATCCAATGACATAATCCAACAAAGGTTCAGGACAACTGGCAAAAAGGATCCGGGATATGACTTTCCAAAAAGGCAAGACAATGCAAGGGTTAAACATCTTTCAAACAGAAACATTTGTTTAAACATAAACGTAATTATCAAGATGGTTTGTACATGTAGAGCCGTGTGGGTTATCTTTTTCAATTTCATTAAAGCTCTGTTTGGTTTGGCTGCAATGGTACACCATAGGTTGAGTGAAAACTGCACAGATGTGCATTGGAATGCTTTTCTACACATGCCTTGTGATTGGCTGGCACACCGATCAAGGATTTAGCCCACCTCTC
Source organism: Hippocampus mohnikei (assembly GCA_026261675.1). NCBI lineage: Eukaryota > Metazoa > Chordata > Actinopteri > Syngnathiformes > Syngnathidae > Hippocampus > Hippocampus mohnikei. The sequence continues at coordinate 16,893,374 of JAKGUB010000334.1, read as the reverse complement.
GCCCCATGTCAGCTTGGACAGGCTCCTTCTCACCCTAATAAAGGACAAGTGCTATAAAACCTGAATGGAAGGATGGAAATGCGAGTCTTGAACTGGACAAAAATGTTGTGCTGACTCTTACCCTGCAAGCCTGGACGTGAGTTGTTAAACCACAATGTTCGTGTTGTGCATTCATTCCGAGTGGGCTGCTGCAACATTATACCCACTTGAGGGTGAGGGAGCACCATCAGGCCGCCACCGCCAAGCTTGGCTCGCATCCCCTTGTGAGTTACTTTCTACTTAGGCCTGCAGCCCAGCTTATCGATTGGGCTCGGCTGTCTATTCTGTTTATTTCCAGCAGCTCAGCACTCGGAAGATGCAACCACAGTGCAAGAAAACATCCACATTTTAGATAGGCTTTTTTGGAACTGTGTCGACGCTCTGAAACATGGCACTTAATGAGAGAGCTAATATAGCAAAACAATGCACGGTAGTAAATTGATTACATTCAGTTCATCCAGGTCAAATATTTGAAAATTGAAGTTATACCCGTTTCCACTGGTGTGCCTCAGGACTCTGTCCTAGGACCTTTTCTCTTTATTGTCCACAGTCTTCACCTAGGCAATCCTGTATGTTCCAGAAATTCAGCATACATTTTTATTATGTTAAGCTGCTAACAGCTTCTAATTTTACCAATTTGAATCAACAAGTTTTAACTTGAAAGGTTGAATCCTTGTTTTTTTTATTTATGCTTAGCACAGCGCGTTTGACTAACCAGGGAGGCACCTGCAAATGAAATATATTAAAATAAAACTCTTTGGGGATGAGAACGCCATGATAATGCATTTTGTAAAACTGAAATACACCATCCTCTGTACCGCTTATCCTCCTCATGGGTCGTGGGTGTGTTGGAGCCAATCCCAGTTGACTTTGGGCGAGAGGGAGACACCCTGAACTGTTCCTCAGCCAATCACAGGGCACGTCTAGACAAATAACCATTCACACTCACAATCATACCAAGGGAGTGTTCCATTAATCTGCCATGCACATTTTTGGAATGTGGGAGGAAACCGGAGTGCCCGGAGAAAACCAACGCAGGCCTGAAGACAACAAGCAATCTCCGCACAGGAAGACTTGAGCCTGGATTTGAACCTACCAGTTGAAACTGTGAGGCTAATGTGCAAAACAGCCACCACTGTGCCTTTTTAATAAATAAATGAATAAATAAATACATTGATTAGTGATTGATAATTGATCATTAATTGAATATTAGTTATGATGGTAATGCCTCAGACTTAAGTTGACAGTGTTGTTCATTGTTACCACGGTAACCCGATGGTGACCAGCCTAGATGCAATGTTCCGCGTTGTGTTCAATGCTTCTTTCCATGTTATAACACAGACATAGCACCTTTATTAACTGCCTATTCGTATTTAGCACAGTGGTTAGGTTTAAAGTTTATGGTTGAAGTGGTTATTCCGTACTGTTGCTTTCAGGGTCCATATACTTCCGTTTGCAGAATTCTGTTTTCAAACATGGCAAAGTGATGATATGTGTGGGTGAAGAGAGGCAGGCGAGTAGCATATTGAGCTGCGGTGAATAAGCGCCAGCACTTTGTGATGCCTCCTACCCAAAAAAAAAAAAACTTGAGCACTGTCCTCTATTCATGTGTGAACATGCTGCCACATTGGCATTACTGCAACGCTCCCTGTCACGAATGCCAGTCTCATGTACAGTGTGGTAAGCGCTTGCTTTTTATCCCATCTTGAGACTCCCACTGCGGAAAGCTGAGCATTTGCGCTCTTTGTAAAGATCAATTCACCAGGATGCATGCATGTCGAGGGTGAAGAGAAATTGCAGAACAGTGGGTGTCTCTGGAAGCGGGGCCAGGAGGGAGGGAGTTAGGAAGGGAGGGATGAGACAGAGCGAGGGAAAAGAAAGGGTGGCTGATTCTCTCAATAGCAATGTGAGACGGCAAAAGTGGCTCATCGCACAGCAGCAGGTGTCGGATGACCGAGAAGTCGGACGCGCATACAAAGCTAGCGACAAGTTCACGGAGGCTCGAAATGATGCAGTGCTACGCGCAGGTGAGCGAGGCGTAAAACGAGCGTTGGTGTGCGTCTGGACTTCCTCGGCATCTCTCCTCGGGTTAGGAAGTGTCTCAACTGTCTGAATGACTTTACTTTCATTGGGCATTAGGCCACCAACAGTGATTACATTGTTTACTCAGCACCAAGCTTTTGGGGTAATTGAATGTGCAAGTGTGTGTGTGTGTGTGTGTGTGTGTGTGTGTGTGTGTGTGTGTGTGTGTGTGTGTGTGTGTGTGTGTGTGTGTGTACGTGAAGCCTCCCACTTCAAGAAAAAGAAAAATCAACCATAAAAATAAAAAATGAGGGGCCTTTAAAGATGTTATTGCTTCTATACAAATATTGAGTCTCTGTAGTGTCGACTCGCACATCAAATGTGAGGTAAACAACCACTGAAATATTTTGCTCCCTGCATGTTTCTGAAAAATTGGCCGCACTTCTGCCACACTGTGATAACCGTGGCGCAAATGTGCATGTTTATAATGTCGCGGGCCAGATCTGCCTGCCTGGCCTTGAGGTCAGGGGTTAGGGTTAGAGTTATTTCATAAGGTTTTAGGGGTTTGGGGTCACGAGGTATGGTTAGAGGGTTAAGAGGTAAGGATTGAATTAGTGGCCCCTTAACTGTTATGGCACTTTCTGAGATCAGGCGGTCTCATAGGAGTGATATAGCTGCAAGGCTTGAAATAAGCGGATTAAAGTTTAAAAAAAAAAAAAAAAAGTCTTGCCCGCAACAAAAAAAAAACAAAACATATTTGAGCTTTGCGCTGTAAGCGACACGGGACTTTGCACGCACAGTCAACCATCCTATGAGCTGTGTGGCAGGCGCACCTGAAGTGGCAAATATTTAGTCGGGCAGCGACTAATGAATGTTTATAGAACATTCTACTGATTATTCCATCGATTGAAAAGCTCTGCCTGTTGAGTGATATGGGCATCAGTGAATGAGTGGAGTTGGCAACATGATGGGCTATCCACTATAGCGACCGCTGTCCCTGAAGGGGTTAAATGATTCCGCGTGAATTTCGGCTAACTTCATCTGGTGTTTGAATGTGCTTCTTACCCCTGTTTTCTTACCATTTACTCAGTGAAGCAGTTGAAAGCGGTCTATATCCTTGACAACATGCAGGGAATTTCAATATATTCGAATTAGCAATGGTAGGCTGTATTCAATTAGCTCGATGTTGGGGATGGTAGACGTGCTCCTTGTGGTACACATCGCACTTTATCTTCTGTGTTAAAGTGTGAAATCATCATTTCTACCCAGAGTGGTGCATGCAACTGCAGTACTATTCCTCCGTGTGTGGAAAAATGATCCATGCCAAGCTTTGAGGCCAAGGTTTTACATTGACATTTTATTTGCTCATGGAATTATTTATTTGGTCATGGAATTATTCAAGTTATTCTAATTGTTTACTTCAGTATGTGTGTTGGTTGGGTCAGACCGGCACTTGTCTCCATGGCGACGGTACACAGCCTGTTGAAGGCTCACAGAGTCCGCTGCTGCAAGTGCAATTTTTAACTTTCACACTTTGCCAGCTGTAGGAGCCTTATATGTCCTGTATCTTATATGAAAAGGTCACGTTTCAAGTTTGACTCTAAAAGAAAGACGGTGAAAATCTGCAACTGAAAGAATGGACTGTAAAGCAGCCAATGTGCTTAATATACTAGGGGACCGTGACTGTAATCACGATTTCCAATTTGAGAGATGTTTCTTCAAAATTCAGAGGTAAACACGAGAAAAATAAATGCACTGAAGTCCTCATATCGAGCTACAAGCAGGATGCTTGTCACATCCGTGACAACAAAATCAAGGAAGCAGAGTGCTCACATCAAAGTGATGTGGATTTTGGGAAAGCACAACTCTCCTGATGCAAAAAGAATCAAATAATGCATCACTTGAAGTCATGTGTGTGTGAAGGTAAACAAAAAGAGCAAATGACAGCTAAATTAAGCGAATGCTCCTCTCACATTCCTCAGCAATCAGACAACGGCGACCTATTTTCGCAGCTGTGTGATGGATTCCAAAATGCCAAATTAATTTCCCTAGCTGTGGATGACTCCACAGACACCACCGATATTACTCATTTGAAGTTGTTTGTGAGGAATTACGTTGAGTCAAAAAGGAGCTTACGATTCTATGAAAAATGTGGTTTTGAATATTAATCTGACTGCAGTCAATGGACCTCGGACTCATTGGAAAAAAAAAATGTGGTTTAGGGTTTGGTGTTAAGGCCTTTTCACACTGCACTACACAAGTCATTGTGTATGTGCTACGAGGGCTCAGGTGCCTCAAATCGAAGATGGGCTGGTGGAATGATTTCAGAGTGCTGGTGGAATGATTTCAGAGTGCTAATAGACCAACCACCGGGAAAAAGACTGACTTCCTCAGAGGCCGCCATTCAAGCATAGGCACGGTGTCATCCAAAAATGCCTTTTGGGTGTTTGGGTTTATATTTTCACAAAAGCAACATGCAGGAGCTAGGAACTGTTTTCAAAAGTGGAAAAAAAATGCGATTGTGCTACAAGCAAAAACCTGTTAACAAAGGCAATTTGTTGAGTTCCAGGCTCAAGGCGGGACATTTATTGTACATTTTTCATCCTATTCAGGAGTGCTCAGAGACACAATGTTGTTGGCAGTAGAGAAAGCCCATCAGCTAGCTCTAATGGAGCAAGTTAGTCTTATCATTAATGGACAAGCTTACTCGAGCGTGCTGGACCTTGATGCGATGACGTCCGACTCTCCCTGCACCGCCTGCGGCTTCCTGCCATTCGCCAAGGAAAGCGGTTGCATCCGCGGCGACGCGCCATGCGCATTAGTCATGTTCACGCTGCATGTGGCCTTGGGTCAGCGATGCGCCCCCAGAAATGTCAGCTTTTTGCAGACAAAACTTCCAAGCGAGACTCGAGATTTGATTCATAACGTCTATTTTTATCCGTCCATAGCTTAAAACAAGCTTGGCTTGGTTTAAATATAACCTGAACCATTCACCTTACAGCCCTTTTCATTTCCCGTCATCAGATTTCTTTCCTTTGCCATCATTCGTTCCATTAATTTGCTCAGTTAAGTTTGTCAAGATTTGCAGCACTCATTTTCCTTAATTCTGCTTCTCATGCTCGTCGCTTCGAGAGCTGGTAGTGCTCAAGGAGGCCACAGCGCATCTAATAATGTATAATGATAAATATGTCTACTTAAAACACATTGTCTGATGACCAAACAGCCCACTTGTCAACATCCTAAAATCACGATTCACATGAATATGAAGACACGTGTTCATACCACTTTCCACTATCCGACAACAGATATCCATTTCTGCCTGTGCGTTCTTTTCAATGTAGCCATATTTTACCAAGTAGCTGGTACATGTGTTCCTCTTATATAATTCAAGTTTCTGGATTGTGTTGAGCCATTTGCTGGTTTGTTTTTCATCTGACTTGAATTGAGAATCCCCTAAACTAAAGATACCGGTACCTGTCGGACATGCTTGCGATTCACTTCGATCCTTGATGACCGGACTGATCTTGTCCCATTTTCTTCAAACTTGCCTTTCATGTAGTGAATGGATGTAGTAGTCAATCCCAAATCTTTCAAACTTTTGCAGGCATCTGTCATTTCATTGACAGCCAGACAGCACATTGACCTCAACCTCTCAATTTGTAAACTCACAGCTCAGGCTCGCCGCATCTCGCAGCCTGCCGACCGCCGTGGGCTCGACCTGTCGTCCTAATTACATTTGTGTTTTAAATTCACTTTGTGGCACATTCAGTGACTCCCTACCCCCCCTTTTGCTCATTTGCAGCATCAGCAGCAAACCCTGCACACCGTGATTGCACACAAAAGCTGGAATTGTTATCACCGGTTAATGACCCTTGGCGCTGTGGAGGAAGCTGCTGGCAACACAGGATTAATTATAGTTGAAAAAGCTTGGTGTCCATCTTGCTTAACTTTCTGCTCAAGAGCAGACAATTCTTCAAACAAAAGGATGTGAATAGCATACTTAGCACAAGGGGCAGCCATTTGGTTGGCAAGGCTCAAAGTGGAGATGTTGTGTACATTTGACTGTAGTTAAGAAATGACGCGATCCTTTCATTCGTGCTTGTGATGTAAATGTGCTATATTGAAGTGCCGCTTCCATGGATTAAATCAATTGATGAATTATTTTTCTGTTTTTGAGCATCCACTTTCATCATCAGCATCATGGTAACAAAATCCATGCTTACAGATGATCCTGCAGTTGGGGGGGAGGGGGGGAGGGTGGCGTGAGACAGAACTGCCCACTCAAAACAAGCCATCAAGGCTCAAAAAAGTGTAAAGTAAAGGTGTAAAGTGTAATGTAATTTTTGATCCTTGTGTTAACTTGGGGAAACAATGTCAAAACATGTTATTAAGCCACTAAGGAACTATGTAAAACATTTTATAAAAGCAGTTTCCTAACCTACTTCCCAGAGACAAATGGTGACTGGCAACATGGTACAAACGTGTCATAAAGTCTTAGGATCTGTTCGGTCGATTGGTCAATTTAGGCGTGGCAGGAATTAAGAAAAGAAAAAGGCTGTCATCAAGTGGACATCCAGTCCGGTATTGTTGACCTGAAGAACTTATTTGAATTGCGTCGTTGGCTGCAACATTGGCGGAGGAATCTTCTCTCTCTTCAGTAAGCTGCTTATCGTTGGTCTGTTATCTGAACAAATTCAAATACAAAAGCAGATATCTTCAATGTCAACTGTAGATGCAACAATAGCAAGCATATTGTCGTCGTCTCCAGGGCCAGGTTGAGTTGATGAAATCAACGGCACTGCCACTTGCGTTGTGTTCCAGAAAACTGGGAATTTTATAATTTTCCAATAGTGCACATGTAATGGAACACCCTTGAGGGTCAGAAGTCGGATTCCAAGAGCATGTCCATGTACCCCTGACCCCACCACCACTGACTCAGGAGTCGGAACGCTTTAAGCCCAGACCTTATAACTTGCAAATGAGTTCCAAATTCGGCAAGTGGGTATTCAAGCAGCATAGGTATTGCACCCAGGGACTGCGTTCATAAAACAAAGTATCTTAAATATTGCTTATACAAAAGTTAGTCAATGCAGTTTTATCAATAAGTGGTTGTGTTACTTCAGATTGGGTCCAAGTCCTGCATTCACAGACATCAAAAATAGGCGTTTTCAACACTCAGTGCAAATACATTACGCGTACAAGCAGAGATGTGTTGCGGTGGACTCACAAGTATGTTTGGTTGCCTGCTTGATCCAGGGATGTCGCAAAGCCTTCTCCGGGGTGAGCCGCTTTGTTGCATCGTATCTGCTCAGCGATGCACAAGCACTTAATAGACCCTCAAACAAATCTGTGCACCAGTTTGACTACTTGAAGGTTGTTGTAGTAGTATTTCACGAAGAGTGGGTGAACCTACTCGAGACAGCACCGAATAAAGTCCAGAAACTTTGGATTTTTCGACTTCAGTCTGGTGGCCAGAGGGGTTTTTGGTGGCTTTTTGTCTTCAGACTCCGAGCCGTCTGGAAATTGGGTGGGCATATGATCACGACAAGATTCTTGCACCAAAGACCGTGTTAAAATAAGCCTCGAATACCTCACCGATACAGTAGTTTTTCCTGCTCGCTGCAGCCAGCAAGTCTAATGGTGGAAGGCCCAGCACCTAAGGAACAGTCACGTTCAAGCTCCTAACAATGGCGGCAGTCCAAATGTGAAGAGTGAATTGCTATGAGCTTATATTTACCCTCGTTATACAGTTGAATATGTCGCCTTTGTCTTTCCCTTTGAAGAGAAATAGGCCCCAGTCGAGCTCAGCCAGCGTGCAGCCTAGGCTCCACATGTCAGAGGCTGTGGTACAACACCTGCCAAGGAGACGCTCCGGAGCCATGTAGGCCAGCGTCTGATTGGTGGGCCGACCTGTGGGAGAATCATACACATTAGAGGTCTCCACCGCCGATAAAATAGTAGGTCCTCAAATGGCTTTACCGGGCTCTTGTCTCACCATATCATAGTCTCACCTCTGATAAAGATGCTCCCTCCGAAGTCACTCACTGCTGCGTTGTTTTCCTTGTCCAACAAAATATTCTCCTGAAATAATCAAAGAATACGATGAAATAAATCATGCCCAGTTTGACAACATGACATATTACAATGAAATCATTAAAAGCAATATTTTGGCTAGGTCGCAGCATCATAAATGCATCATAGTCTAGCCATTGTGAATGGAGTTTGTCAAAGCTGTCCTTGGACCAACAATATTTCCTTAATCGTTTCAATCATGACCATGCATCTCCAAATGTTGTGAGCTATTGTTGTTTGGAGATACATGATGAATAAATGACCCTAGCTTGAGGTGTTTGCATAAATGGGTCTATATTAAAGTGTTACTGTGCCAAAACATTTTTTTGTTTCATGATGTGTATTTTGCAATAGCATCTTACCTGTGAACAAATTTGATTTCAGCTAGGTTGCAGAATGTTAAAATGGCTTATAGTCTCTCCATTATAAATGGGGTTCAAGATTTGCCCTCTGAGCTGTTTTAGTTCCAACTGACTTAACATTGTCAAATTAAGAGCCTATTTTTCCAAATGTTATGAAACACAAATATATGGCTTTTTTTTTTGTTGATCCATATTGTAGTGCTTCTACTAGAAACATTTTTCAATTGTGAAGATTATCATGATTATAGCTCGCTCCAATCTTTTTAAAATAGTTGGGATGTCCAGTAAGACTGGAGTTCATTGTAGGCAAGTTCTGTCCTTGACACATCTTATTTACCATTTACAGTGCTTTTCAATTAGGAGCATGTTCCCCAACGTTTTTTTTTTTGTTGTTGTCAGCAAACAAGAAATAAAGGCATATATTTTAAAATGTGTGATTTATTTGCTCTGTTGGCAGTCGTGTAAATACTTTGGTTCAATTGGTCTGTTTTAGTGCTTCCATTAGCAAAGTGGCTTTTCTTTTGAATAAAACCCTGCTTTCCTCTGTCGACAAGAAGACATTGCTGAGCCAGTCTTCCTCTCTCGTTTGAACCACGGCGACGTTATTTGTGGTTTGGAGAGACAGTCGTACTCGTAAAACTGTAGATGCAGTATTTCACTGTCCATAAACTTGTCTGCTGTATCAGTATGGACGGATCAGCATAGATTTTTCTTTGGACAAATTAGTTTTTGTTGTTATTGCCTTACCGGTTTTAAGTCCCCGTGGATGAGTTGCACATCTTTGAGCACTTTCAGACACTTGAGCACATCGATGGCATATTTCCTGATGTCGGTCTCACACAGTCGTCGCAATTTACTCTCCACTAAGGCTTTATGGAGGTCCTTTCTAAAAATAAATTAAGTGCAGTAAGTTAAGAATCAACAGGTCTGATCAGAGGAAGTCCCCCAAAGTCTTGACCTTACTCAAATAATTCAAAGGTGATGCAGAGGTGACTGCGGAAGTAGAAGTGCTCCTTCATGTGGACCATGTTGGCTTTGTTGGTCCTGTCGAGTCGCTGCAGGGTCTTTAGATTGTCCAACTCTGTCTGTGCCATCTTATGACCTCTTGAAGCAGAAATGATGTCATTTCACTGGCACACAGTGTGACAATACACTGAATGCCTGCTCATTCGCAAAACTACCCATAATTTCTGTGGAACTCAAAATGAGCGAGTTACTAAAAAATGCACTTAATCACCAATTTTTGTTCTCTTTCTCAAACCACCTAAAATTTCACATGATGTCAAAGCAGTGGCCAATGTAAAAGCAGTAAAATTGTCGAGGGAATGTTGGTGAAATGACACATCTCGAGTGAAAAAAAAAATCTTTGACGTTAGCAGCTAATTGGATTGGATTGGATAAACTTTATTGTCAAATGTACAGTATGTGTAACATACAGCACAGATGAATTAGCTTTGTTTTTGTTTTTCAATGGAAGTTATGGAGAGTCTTCTCTGTCCTTGTCCTCTGTCCTTGAGTATGTGGTCAAGTCTGAGCTGTGGACTTTGTGATTGCGCCCTTAAACGGGACAATATGAACTATTTTCTCCTTTGTATTCTCCTATCGTCTAACCCGTTGTACTATGCTGCGTCTCACAGGTCAGTTTTGGTACTATGCAGACATCTGGTTTGGGGTAGGAGACTCACATTGTGTGGTGTTTGCGTCATCTCAAGTACACAACCACTATACATCTTTTGCACGTTATGTCGCTGCCTTCGTCCAAGCGGCCCCTCTGCCACTAACTATATGCGTTATATGAAATTCCTGCAAAGCGTATATTCCTGTATCCATTTATAGACGCGATTATCTTCTAAAATAGTCATCTTGCTGTGCGGTCAAATGTACTAATAGACAAAGGTGTAAACCAAACTGGGCTTTTCATCACATACCTGTGGATAAAAACCCACGATGAATAAGACAGATAAGTCAGCCCTCAAAGTATTCAAGGGTTTGCAGCAATCATTTTTTACAGGGTTCATAGATCATTGTTCATATCTTTTACTCATGATCGTTAGATTACTGTGTATTGCTTTGCGCAAACATAGGGCAGACAGAGCAGTTGGGAGTGTTGGATGTCATAGCCAGATGGGGAAAAATAACTTATTCAGTCGCAAAGTTGCTAAATCGCCGTTTTCCGTCCACTTTGATTGAGCAGTCATGAACTTTTTCTGTACGTCATGGCGCACTCACGTTACATAGCTGCGAGTACACTAGTTTTGGTTAGCGTAAACTACAGAATGGAAAGAACTCCCTATGGTGGTGTTAAGGTCTGAGCTGAGATGGTAGGGTCCTTACTCTGCAGTGTTTCGAAAGACTTTGATGGCAACAAGTGTCATGGTCTTGTGGTCCCTGCATTTGAGCACCTTTCCGGCCAGTCCCGATCCCATCACCCCCAGCACCTCAAAGCGGTAGGCCAGGTGGTCTCCAGCCCTCTGCAAATGAATGAAATTCCATGTGTTATTCCATAGTAGTTCCATAGAAGCTATACTTCTGGATGTAAGGATCTGCTTTGTGAAATCGGTGGATGCTTACCACTTTGTAGAACCCTTTGGAGTCGTCGAAGGACTCGCCCTCTGTTGCCGATGTGGAGTCTTTGGAGCGCTGAATTTTCTTTGCCTTTTCTCCCAGGTACCACACGTGGCGGTATTCCTTGATTTCGTTCTGCTCGTATGGCGTCAGGCATCGCTTGGTATCCCGGAGAACCGCTGTGGCACAGTGCATTGTGGTTCTCGTTTTAGTTGCAACGGTATCGGAAAATATCAAAGGAGCATTAGAGGTACTTACATTCTGGAGTTCTGCACTGTGACTGGGAGGTGAGGATTCTGTTCCTGGAAGAGCTTTTGTTTACCTGAGTTGAAACGCATTAAAAGACATTAATGATGGTTGGCAAATGGTGTTTATTATTAATTATTGACACTTCCATCTGTGTGTTTATGTCAAAGAGGTTTTGTTACATGTACTAGACTCCTGCTCAGATCTGAATTTCTGGTACCCAGGCGCAACCCTACAATGAAATCATTGCGAATCTGCTCAGCTATGTAACCTTCAAACTATCCATCCATCCATCCCTCCATTTTCTGATCTGCTTATCCTCAAACGGGTCGCGGGATGTGCTGGAGCTTTGGGCAGTAGGCATGGTACACCCCGAACTGGTTGCCAGCCAATTGCAGCACTTCAAATTAATAATTATTAATCTTAGATCCCGTCGCAACTGAAAACACTATAGAGAATTGCATATATATAGAGTTTGATGCTCTGCGCCACTCAGCCATTCAGAACACATGATAATAAAACGAATGGTAGAGTCTTATTTCATTGTCACTGATGGTATCACATACAAAAGCACAATATTGCGCTTTTGTTCTTCCAACATCATGATCTTTTTTTCCCCGAATAAGGTTTTTCTACGTGTCACCAACCTCTCCGTATTGCTAATGATCATATTGTGAGGTTCACATCACGATACCATTGCATCATGACATTTTGATATCGTTACATCCCTACTATTGGAACATCCGATCGTTTTTGAAGTGACGAGCCCCAACCCATACCGGTCCATCCCCAGACATGTACTCACTCGAGCACAGACTTGTTGGGCGGGCGTCGAGATTGTTTTCTGTTGAGTCATGGGAATTTGCGGGAACCCGGGTCTGGTTTTGTACAGGGGGTTCGATGGCAGGGAGGTCTGACGATGGACTGCCACTTGGATGTTTTTGGTTGATTTCAGCACCTCCTTGTGGACTCTTGTTGTCAGGATCTAGAAAATGGAGAAGGGCAAGTCCACACTAATGTCATATGTAATACATTTCATTTGATAATGCAATTATTGATCGCATATAACCCACGGATTAAGGTTTTGTCAACCCTGGATGAAAGTGCAAGAGTGGCAGACCGATACCATCGTTGGCATTAATATTGATCAATACATGAAATAAATGTGTTCCTTGGGTTTTATCAAATATTGGCCAATATTATTTTAACTCAATGATTTGGAGCTTCTTAAGGTATTTGCACTTGTTTGCCCACTCAATGTTCTGATACTATCTACGGTCCCTAATCTGTAATTCAATAAAAGAATGACAATTGACATTTGGATCCTGATCTATTGTTTCTCAAAAATAATCATTTATTGGCTAATCGGTATTTTCTCTTTACCTATAAACTTTGCAAATATCTGTCCAGGATTTTTTTTTCAAATCAATGTCGTGGAAAAAAAAACACATGGACAATCCACCTCAAAATGTTTAATGAAATTCAGTTCTAAATTAGCTATTTTTTTATTCATCCACCTTAATTATCATAAGACTATATATAAGTACTGTATAATAATATAAGAAATAAATATATATAAGTATTAGTATTATAGTATTGCAATTGGTGCACCGGATCTTGCACAATACTAGAGTGAAAATAGAATGAATGCTTCCTCTAATTTTGTATGTATTTTAATTGGTGAATGGATGTCTTCTGAATTGTATTTATAATGCATACTTATAGTAATCAACAATGCTATAACGTTGTTGCTGTTGTTGTTGTTTTTAATGGATTTACTCCCTTAGACAAATCTTATCTGTGTCCAAAAGGCCATTTCCCAACGGTTGTTATCCAAAACTAACCTTGTTGAGTTGCTCGTTAGTTGCCTTGTCACATTTTGGTGCAGCTGCTTGCATCTTCCCGGGTGCCGCTTTCTAAAGTGGCGAGCATCTCTCCTTCTTCTTGATGAGTGTCTACAAAAGTCGTCGTGGTCTTTCGCACACTCCCAGCGGGGCGCGCCCACGTCGCATGCGCTTTTATTTGTAATAAAGTGGCATTGGCTTGTCATCGCCGCATGAAAGCGGCGTCACGGACGTCAGGTAACAGCCGGGCTAGCCTGGGTGACGCGAGGCCGAAAGGGAAGGGGGAGTTGTGAAGTACCTGCTGATGGGGCCCAGGGGGTGTCAAAAATACGCCGAATTGCACGGACTGACAGCGCACAACGCTGTTGCCATGGTAACACGCGGTGCAGAGTAATATAAAAACAGACTAAACAGGCATAATGATGTATAATTAAAATGCATTACCGTAAACATTATGACCTATTAATGTATAAATGCTTGTCACAAATATACCATGCATAACACACGGTGAGACACTGGGGCAAAGGGGGTCTTGTAAACATCCAAATATTTGCTTGATATCCAATTACAGCAAAGTTTATATATATTTTTTCCAGTAAAAAACAGAATTCATGACCCAGTTATTAATCAGTGTTGCATAGAAAAACCCTAACTACAACAAAACTCCACCAGTTGCCACATACCTCGCTTCTCAAGGATGCAAAATTCCTCCCGAGTGCAACCTCTGAACAGCAGCAGAGCAACTGGTAACCTCCATTGTATCAACTCTACTCGGTGACCAACAAACATGTGCCCATAAATGTCACAATTAATGTAAAATAGAAACTGAATGGAAAACGATGTACTTTTAACATTGTGCTTCTCTTTAAACCTGCCTGAAACGTCACGACATGACGCCACAGTTACCCTGCTCTTGTTTGGCAAAACCGGTATGTGGCATAAATTGGCGTGTACCTTTTGAGATTTTCTCCGGCATGCACAGGAAGTCTGCTCATTTGATTGAAATAGAACATTGCAGGTCTATAATCCCAGATGTCTTTCAAAGACAAATACCGGTACATCCTAGAATGTATTTTCCTATTGCTACCAAATTTGAACCTTCTATAGGGGACAGATGGCATATAGAAACGATTCTAAGGTCAGAGCTAAAGTGTTGTGTGCGATGGAAGCTCTGCGCTCAATAAATTCATGGGCATAAACGTCTTGACACAATAGCTTCACTCAGCACATATTTTCTTGGAACTATGTTTTGAGGGCCAGTTCATCGCTGCCTGCAGTGATAGAAGTACTGTAATTTGGCATCTTTCTATTTTATCACAAGAAGAGGAAGACTGCATGTCAATTTTCTAATCGACTGGATTATTAATACAAAAGGCCTTTTCCACTTCATCCATTTGGACGTTAATGGCTGCCATCATACTCATCCATGTAATTAGATGATTCTCTTCAGGAGTGCAAGCCTCATCTGTGTTGGCGCCAGAATTGTCGCCAGATTTGTTGGGGTGCTGCGGGGGGTACTGTAATTAGTTGGCAATTACGGCTGTGATTCACCTCTTATAGACGATAGTGTATTGATTTCATAGTGTTGCGTCTTGGTTTGTTCAGTAAAAAGCTGAGCGTTATGGTGAAGAGCACTTTCACACAGATCAAAATGGTCTTACTGATTCTAAATCTGTCAATTTTTTCTCGAGTACCGTATTTTCCGCACTATGAGGCGCTTCGGAGTGTAAGGCACGCCTTCAATGAATGGACTATTTTAAAACCGCATTATAAGGCGCGTAGAACGGAAGCTACAATAGAGGTTGCAGTTGCGTTATGCATCCACTAGATGGAGCTATGCTAAAGGAATACAATACATTACAACCCAGCTTTATTTATACAGAACTGTCACAAACGCTGCAGCTGTAAAGTGCTTCACAGAACATTTAAAATATTACGTTCAAGAAATCAGAATATTGATCGCATCGGATTATTGACTTTTAGTTGTGCCTTATGGTGCGGAAAATACAATATATCAGGTTTTAATAATCATACAATATATGATAGTAATATATATATAAGTAATATTCATCAATTAAGAATTAGCTTCAGCATCAGGGAGATGTTGTGCTAAATTACAATGCATGGTACAGGTCAAATCTGTTGGCACGGTGGTCGACTGGCTAGCATGTCTGCAATACAGTGCAGAGGTCAGTGGTTCGATTCCTGCCTCAGCCTCCCTGTGTGGAGTTTGTATGTTCTGCCCGTGCCTGCGTGGGTTTTCTCCGGGTGCTCTGGTTTCCTCCCACATTCCAAAAACATGAACCTTGGGTTAATTGAACAGTCTAAATTGTCCTTAGGTATGATTGTGAGAGAGAATGGTTTTCTTTGTGTGCTCTGTTGCTGGCAACCAGTTGAGTGTGTACCCCACCTGTTGGCCAAAGACAGCTGGGATAGGCTCCAGCATGCCGGGACCCTTGTGAGCATGAGCGTTTTAGATAATGGATGAATGGATGGTGAAATCTGTATTGTACAAAGCTTTTATAGGTGAAAACTAAACATGAAAAGATCTCAAAAAGCATAAAAAATAAAGGAACCCATAAGCCATCTCTGATTAAAGGTTGCTGCCAAATTTGAATTATTGGAAAATTTGCAGCACACATAAGTATCATTTAAATCCATTTATCCATCCATTATCTGATTAGACAGTATAAATACACCGAGGCTTCAAAATTATGAAAAATTAATCAGGTTCTCGAATGCAATGGGCACCCCGCTCAACTGTCAACCAAATACAAGTACCGTGGAAAAAATGAGTGCTACTTTTTCTAGCATTGGTCTTACGCCTAAACAAAAGTACACGTTGGAGCAACAAAAATCCGGCCACTTCACATGGGGCATTTCCGAAGCCTTGACAACGAGGCACTCTAAAGTGGATATTCCAGCGTGAAGCCACTGTCCACATGCTGACTGTCATGTCGGACAATATCACCCAAACAACCCCTTTCACTACTGTTTTTCCTTGTATGATGTGATCATACCAACGGTTGAAAACAAGCCGCTTTGTGCCGGAATCCCCCCCCCCCCCAAAAAAAAATGTGGTTTAAATTCCTTTGACACAAACCAAATGCAATATTGAGTTTCCACTGAATTTCTCTTTGTTTAACAGAGCCTCCTCAGTTCACGTGTCAAGATAGGGTGATCCTCTTATCTCCCTTGTACAACAGCACACTGACAGCAGAGACACACAAACACTTGCAGCCTTCAGGTTGAGATTTTCGCGGCACTGAACGGTGGATTGGGGCTTGCAATCTGCAAGATTAAATCAGAAATTTTAATTGATTGTAACTAAGCACAAAGGCACATCCACACAGACCCGTTCGCAGAGCCCAGCCTTCAGGGTGGCACATTAAAAGCATGGTGGAGGGGGGTCAATTATTATTACCCTACAGACAGCACTTGTTCCATATATTTGGATATATTCGCATCGCACTGCTGCTCCTATGTCAATACTCTTGAAAGGCGATCTTTGCGACAACCGCTGGCAAGTATTATCACAGACAACATTCATCCACGTATAAAATTCAATACATATACATAATACGCCCTCTTGAGTACATCAATGCTGCAGCCATATTGGATGTGGCAAAGTGAAGCTATTTTTGAAGACGCCTTGGAGATGTGTCATCAAGCCAGAACTCATTTGATTCAGACCTAACCATTGATTTTGATTGCATTGTGTTATTCTGACTCAATATCATTCATTATTTGCCGATTTTATGGCAAATACAATGGCCGCATTCGATGCACTGACATCACTTGGAACGGGCCACCAGGTTCAACGGGTATCTGCAGCAGAAAAGAAACGGGTTCAAATGGCTCTTGAATGCCGCCACAAATGTAAAATGTCCCTCCTCACATGCCGTATTGTGACGCAACAGTGACGGTCTAAACGCAAAATGGAGGGAAAATGTTGCCTTATGGCTGAAAACTACGAATGATTGTCACCAAAATTTATTCTGACATCTCCATTTATGCTTACACCAACCTCTGAATATGACAATGATTTCCATAGAAGTGCTCACTACGAAGCTTATTCAACACAATACATCTTTATTTACGTAGTGCATCCGCAACAGCGGCGGCCCGGTAGTCCAGTGGTTAGCACGTCGGCTTCACAGTTCAGAGGTACCGGGTTCGATTCCAGCTCCGGCCTCCCTGTGTGGAGTTTGCATGTTCTCCCCGGGCTTGCGTGGGTTTTCTCAGGGTGCTCCGGTTTCCTCCCACATTCCAAAAACATGCATGGCAGGCTGATCGAGCACTCTAAATTGTCCCTAGGTATGAGTGTGGGTGTGGATGGTTGTTCGTCTCTGTGTGCCCTGCGATTGGCTGGCAACCGATTCAGGATGTCCCCCGCCTACTGCCCGGTGACAGCTGGGATAGGCTCCAGCACCCCCCGCGACCCTAGTGAGGATAAAGCGGATCAGAAAATGGATGGACGGATGAATTATTGTTTTTCTCATTTTCCTTATGATTATTAGTCTGGCTTTACTAACCACCCAAAGTTGTGGTTTCTATGCGGCAAAACAACAGAAGGTGTGAAATATGACAATTCAGACTGGTCCCATTGTTCCCTGTATCGCTTGCAAGTTCCACCCTCTGGTATAGGTTTGTGAACAGAATGCATGCACAGATTGGTCACCACTGGTCGCCACTCTGAGCCAGTGACTGACTGACGCGTGAGACAAAGTGTGAAATCATGTGGTGCGCATCACTTACTAATTCATTTCATGCACGCGCACACGCATGCACGCACGCACGAGCTTGAGTGCCACAAGAACAAAAAATGAAAAGCCTCTATTTAGTTTCATGGGCCATTTAAAAAGTATTCTGCCTCAATTTGACCCCCGAAGCCTGAGTTTTCCATTTAAAAATGCAAACACTACGGCTGCATGGGGGGGAGAAACAATCAAAATCTCAATTGGATCCAGTTAAAAGGTGCTATGGCTCTTGTGGGTTTTTTTTTCCATTTTATTTTATTCGTTACTACGTCTCAACTCCTTATTTCCCCTCTGAATAAAACATGAATTCGAATAGAGCAGGTGGTTATCTACAAAGTATGATGAAATCCAAAATATTGGATCTTTGTCCAGTGAGATGATCAAAAGGGCGAGAAAAGGCACAATGCACGAAAGATGCCATAGCATTTTGAAAGCTAAAAACATTCCGTTACTGACCAATCAGATTGCTCCAATCTTGACTCTGCTGATCATGGCCACCATGGAGTATGACAACATTCACAACTCCAAACATTTGCATCTCAAATCATCTCTTCCAGTTAAAATGAATGAAGGTGCCTTTAATCCGTGCCAGCCCCCCAACTCCGAAAAACAAATAATATTGTAATGTGTGTTTTAATAAAGGAATATAGTACTCCATCTTATACTTGTTAAAATGCAACAGCAATTACACAATTAAATACATTTGAAATGACGCTGTCAACAGAAAACGTAATCAAAGATGACTTTACGTGTCCCTAAATGTATTTATGATGCGGATTTGAAAAAGTGTACTTTTTTTTTGAGTGCATCGTTTTTTGAAATATTTTCATTGTTGGCTATTCAGCTATTTAACCACATGCTGTAATGTATAGCTTTGCCGTTTCAGAAATTCCACCTGTTGCTGAACCTCACGCTTTATTCATCCATCCATCCATCCATCCATTTTCAGTTCCGCTTAATCCTCACAAGGGTTGCAGGCACTAGGCGGGGGGGGGCACTTTGGGCACGCTGAACCGGTTGCCAGCCAATTCACAGGGCCCACAGAGACGAACAAACATTGGATTGTGGGAGGAAACCGGAGTACCCGGAGAAAACCCATGCCAGCCAACAGATAACAGATGTATACTTCAACATTTTCCCTGCAAACCTGATTGGAGGTTTTAATCAGGTGATTTTTCTGTTCCTAGAAAATCCCACGGATAAGAAATTTTGTAGCCATTAATTTTTGCACAGTATCAATATTGTCACTGTTCAATTTGAGCAAAAACTATCAAATGCTAAGTGGTGTGAAATAGCATTGCTGTTCATGAACGCAGTCACGGTTACTGCAATCTATCCATTCATCTGTCCAACCATCCATCCAATTTCTGAAAGGTACCTATTTTTCCTTTTTTTTTCTGATTTATTTTTTTCCTGCGGGAAAATCAAAAACAAGACAAGTAGGAATGATGTCATTGCAAGGCCAAAACGTCAAAACATGTACTTGATAGTCAATAGCAGGGTTCAATATCTTGGATCTTGAGCTACTGTGGATATCAACCAGCATTATCGTCGGATATGCAAATTAGTCAAGACGGAACCTTACATGTGCAGATTGCTGAAGACATGTTTTGTTATCAAGCTCAGCTGTAACAAGTTTCGCTCTGACCAACCGATTGGAGGATGAAAATAGCGAGCTGGCCCATTGAGGGGAATTTGAAATCTGTTTTAAAAAGCAGTCCCATTGCTAATACATCAGCCAGCGCTGCTGATTTTGAAGGGCATAGTAGATGTTGGAATTTGATTGGCAAAAATAAAATTATATATATATATATATATATATATATATATATATATATATATATATATATATATATATATATATATACACAATCAATCAAGTGCAGCTAAAAACTGTTGGGAGGAAGTTAGTTCATTTTCATGGAACAAGTAAAATATAGGTTGTAAATGTGGGTCAGTGCTCACTGCAGCCCAACACTTAGTAGTCTATACCGCTTATCTGGGCTACCCCAGCGGTCAAGTGGAACAGAACAGTCTACTATGTGCATGACCAACGGCTTGGGGAGAAATAATTTATTCCCCTGACATCCAGACTCACGGGACAACATCCATGGGCCATTTCCCAGGAAATTGCAGTTTGTAGAATCATTAGTACAATCTATCAACACTCGGATAGTCCTAATCTCTACCTCCCCGCCTCCCCCCACTTGTGCTCACAGGAAGCGCGATGGAAGGATCCCCCGCATCCCTGATGAAGTAGAGCGCTCACTCCAATATTCCGGTTCACTGCTGCCTTTTCTCGCTATCTCACAGGTAAGAGCCGAGGAGGACATCCTAGGGTTTCATCAGTCACAACCAGGGAATGGAGCTTGTCATAAATACTGTTTTTCTCTCTACTCCATGTTGACAAGTAAATGTCATGCATCCAACCATATGTTAAAAAAAAGGGCCATGAGAGAACAAGTTTGTGCCCCAGGAATTCTGCCTAGCAACAGGTGACAGTTTGGTACATCACCACTGGACAGCGAATACTTTAAAAATTAAAAGCCCTAACCTACATAAAATTTCATATTTTGGCATTTTAGATTTAGAAACAAGAGGTAGTTCAATGGTTCATTTAATGCATATCCGTCTCATTCCTTGGCCCCGTGAGGCTGAATTAGGGCACGATTACAGTATGAACTGGAACCTGCGTTTTGTTTAAATGATAACTGGAATCCACTTTCTATGACAATTACCGAGTTATGGGAACACTAGGTGTCACATCTGAAAAGAGAAAGCATTTCAATTCCACTAGCTACTACTGTAGCACGGTAGTACAGTAGAGTGACGTCAACAATTTTAAAAATGTGGCTAGTGTCAAAGTACAGTCGCATGTTTAGCTACTTTCTGAACTCTGTCGCTTCCAACAGTCGGGTGATGAGCAATCTCAAAAGCTTTGATGCATATCACATCCTACAGAGCAATAACGTTGCTTGAGTTTTGTTCACAGGGGTTGGATACAATCTTATTTACCTTACAGCAGACGCAGGACCCAGCCAAATCCTTTTATATAAAAACTGCACTACTTCCCGCTGCACGGTAACAACATCTGCTCCAAAAAAAACAAAGAAAACCTGGTGCATGATAACAGCAACATAATATGAAGATTAAAATACGAACTTTTGAACAATGTATTAACTTCTGTGCTAAATAATTGCATTTTTGGACCTGACCAAACAGTCTAAACGCACATCACATATGAACTGTTCGGAATCTTTTAAAATTCCATGTTGTGGCCTGACTAATACTAAAGTATTGTGTCTCCCATGCACTTGAAAATCATACATGTTGTTCTTGTGACACTGCTCAGTCTTCAAGTGACACCTGGCAAATCTCCGCTCGTCCGTTGTAACACAGAGTTCAATATATTTGTTGCTCTGTGGGCTTTTAGTCCACAAAATGAGAGGAATACACTTCCACAGTTTAGGTGATCTCTCC
Source organism: Hippocampus mohnikei (assembly GCA_026261675.1). NCBI lineage: Eukaryota > Metazoa > Chordata > Actinopteri > Syngnathiformes > Syngnathidae > Hippocampus > Hippocampus mohnikei. The sequence continues at coordinate 16,871,984 of JAKGUB010000334.1, read as the reverse complement.
CTCAAAAATATTTTCAGCTCAATCCTTTTGTGTTCCCATCCCCTGAAAACTACCAATTCGCACACCAACATTCTCCCTTTGTAGAGGTTTCATGTTCACAACATTTCAAGGTCTTCTGGTTGTTAGTCCAACGGGCAGTACATATCCATTTTAAAATGCTACAGAGACTTATGATTGCTGAGCAAAGGACACAAAAAAAAGTTCAAAATAAGGCTCGAAAGAAAGGAAGACAAAAGGAGACGAAAGCCATTGTAACGAATGGCTTTATTCACAAAGCCGCCCATAATTGTTTCTACATCAGAGCTGTCTGGAATAAGGTGGATAGTTAAGTGTTGTATTTGTTATTGCGGCTTTTAATGAGTAGTAGTTTCCTCATCTCGCATTATTGACTGTTCCTGCCAGCTCCCTCTGTCATTGTTCTGCTGTTTGGAGCAGCAGGACCCAAAATGCTCACAAAATGTCATGCAATGTTCCCTCTAATAAATCGCCAATGGATGATAAAAAAAAGTATTCCAAACAAAAAAAAAACTAAAGTGGATCAATACACATAAGTAGGCTAACCTCGCCATTAAGCCCCCCCCCCACCCCCCACCTTCCATTTTTCCGTGATATACTGTAAAACAGTGAGTCTGTACTTTATTCATTGTGTTTCTGCCATCTGTCTTTCATGGACTGTGTTTATGCCGGTTCTCACTCCTTTTTTCTGCTGTTTTTGGAGCAAGGCCCTCAGCCACATTGAAACATAATGCTCATGAATGGAAAAAATATGGGTGGTTATCAAAAATGGGTGTGTCCAAGGAAATCCGCCAAACGCAACAGGTGACAAATGTGTTCTGAACAGGTGAAATAATCCCTACTAGCGTGCTTCTCATTTTTATTATTCATAATGCTAACTATTTGTTTGTATTACTGCATTGCCATCAGATGACTAATACTTAACATAAAATGAAGAAAAGTGTCTCCACGCACCGTTCCTGAAACAAAACAAAGACCATTTTGTTTGATAAGTCAGACGGATGAAGCCAGATGGTTAAAATACAGCACTTTTTACAGCAGGGATTGATGAATAAATATGAATATAAAACTAAAAGGATGCACCTGTCAGTTGTTGGCACACTTGTGTTGCTCTTTTGAGAATATGGACTCTTAAAAACTTTTTTTAATGCAAACATAATGATAAATGTATGCAGTATTAACAAGACATGAATCCACTTGGTAGCATTGGACTAATTTGAGGTGGATTTGGGAGCATGTTGCTGCAGCCAATATCTTTACAAAATAGGAGTACACATGAATAATCAGGCCTAATTTAAGCATTACCTCACTACTTCTAATGAAACTCAAAGTAGGCCGGATTATCTGATGTCTCAAAATGATTATCCTGTGCGATTATCCTGTCATGTGCCCCGTGTTAAGTGTAAATTTTCCTTCTGGAACTGCTCATAAAATGGTACGTTAAACAAGAACACAAATTCACCGATGATCGCGCTGTATAGATCGATAATAGGACAAAATAGTTGTGTTGAGTGTTTTAGTCATTTGCCCAATAAAAAACGAAGACTTCAAGTTTACAACCAGAATCTAGTTACCAGGGTTATAACAGGGTATGTGTGCATGTTTTGTATAGGTGTGTGTGTGTGTGTGTGTGTGTGTGTGTGTCCGTGTGCGCGTGCATTTGCGTGCGTGTGTGTGTTTGTGTGTGTGGGTGTGTGTGTGGCATGCATGTGGGGATATATATTTGTGTATGTTAGGGGCAGGGAGGTCCTCTTTTTACGTTGTAATTTTGAAGTTTTAATTGCACAGCACTTTGAGTTGCATTTTATGTATGAAAAGTGCTATATAAATAAAGTTTGATTGATTGATTCATTGACTTGATATGCTTACAGTTAGCCTAGCTTCTTCTATTTCTTCTTGTTCGACTACAACTACTACAACCACAACTCCAACTTCTTTTTCTACAATTTTTTAACAGTATCCCACACCCTCAACAGTTTTTGCGGTACGCTGACAATATTTTGGAGATGATCATGATTATATTTTGTTCAATGAAAAAAAAGGTGATGAACTTACCTGTCTGGCAGAAATGTCACTAGTGCTGCATTGTTTTTCAATGCTCTCATCTTGAGGACTCTTCACTCTGCTTCTCTTTGCTAGTTTTTTTCTCAGCTCTATCACGTGATTAGAGGCATGAGATGGAGCCAGAGGGGGCAGACATTTTTTTTACAGACATTTTACTCTTATACTACTGTTTGGTGCCTTCGTTACATCCCGACTGAATTACTGTAATGCAGTCAGCCAATCCTCCATTAAGTGACTCCAGTTGGTCCAGAATGCTGCTGCTCACCTCTTGACTGGTACTCGTAAGAGGGAGCACATAACTCCTACACTGTCATCCCTGGCCCTATATATTTTAGTATTCTTTTTAAGATCCTATTATTTGTTTCCAAATCTTTAAATGGCCTCGCTCCACCTTACCTCTCTGAGCTCCTCCGCCCCTACACACCTGCCCGGTACCTCAGGTGTGTGGACCAGACACTATGAGAAGTACTGGCTGAGATGTCCCGAGCCTTATCCGTTGCTGGTCCCTCTCTTTGGAATGAGCTCCCACTGAACATTCGGCTAACCCCCTTGCTGCCCATCTTTAATACTCATCTTCAAAACTCATTTGTATTCTTTGGCTTTTTACTCAGCATGACTCGGACTTGATCTTAGTTTTACTGTTTTTGTGCTTTCTACTGTCTTCGTTATTAATTTATTGTTTTATTGTTGTAAGCATGATATTCGCTCCATGTACAGCACTTTGTATACAACGGTGGTTGTATACAAGACAAAAGGGGGGGGGGGGGAAATTGCAATCTCCCTATTTAGGCCCCTGTCACACCTTGACGATTTAGCCAGCGTATGCCGACGTAGGAAAAATTTGGCAAATACGCTGGCGTACGTCGAATAAGTTATGGGTAAGTTTTGTATACGTAACAGCACGCTGAAGCACGTTGGTATACGTCGAAGTACGTCGAGGTCGTCGAGAAATTTTAAGCATGCTTAAAATTTCTCGTCGTATGTCAGCGTATGGCTATACGTCCCGTATACGCAGGCCATAAGTAATAGGTAAGTTATGCGATCGTTGCACACGTTCAAACACGTTAAGTGTAGGTTACTCATAAGTCCATATCGTCGAGAATACCTACTAGCTGTTCTCCAACATCCGTGCCTTCGAACTGCAATACGCTGCTGCATAGCGTGCAGCAGCGTATTGCCGACGATCACGTGACGTAGTCTATAAAAGGCTGGCGCTCGACGTTGCCGACGATCACGTGGCGTAGTCTATAAAAGGCTGGCGCTCGACGTTTCAAATCATAACTGCACTAGACATTGCAGTACCAACATCTGTTTGGGGACTATCCCCGGTCTAGTTAAAATGGTATAACCCAAGAGGCAAGGTGCGGCTTGCCATCGTTACTGTGAGTTGCTATTCACGCTATTAAAGCAGCAATCAAACGCCATTATGACTTGTGTCATTAATAAACCAAACAACATCAGCGTCATGGCAAAGAAAAGTCTGGGAGCTCATCAAAGGTCTCGCAGAGGCTCATCCCATCACAGCCACTGCAGCCTTCGCCAACTACGTGCGTGACAGCCTGGTCAGCATGTCCAAGCGCAAGTTCGAAGGCACGGATGTTGGAGAACAGCTAGTAGGTATTCTCGACGTATTTGGACTTATGAGTAACCTACACTTAACGTGTTTGAACGTGTGCAACGATCGCATAACTTACCTATTACTTATGGCCTGCATTATACGGGACGTATAGCCATACGCTGACATCGTCGAGAAATTTTAAGCATGCTTAAAATTTCTCGACGACCTCGACGCACTCGACGTATACCAACGTGCTTCAGCGTGCTGTTACGTATACAAAACTTACCCATAACTTATTCGACGTACGCCAGCGTATTTGCCAAATTTTTCCTACGTCGGCATCGCTGGCTAAATCGTCAAGGTGTGACAGGGGCTTGAAACGTCGAGCGCCAGCCTTTTTATAGACTACGTCACGTGATCGTCGGCAATACGCTGCTGCACGCTATGCATAAATTAGACTATCGTTGGGCATAAGTTGTGTACGCCGGCAACACGCTAGGCATTCGTTGGAATAAGTTATCTATAAGTTATCGAAACGTTCTATATAATTTACTGATACGTTATGTATACGTCCAGCCCGTTATGAATGCGCTATGTATACGCCCAAAATTGAAAAAAAAAATCGATAATTCAGCGTATGCCAGCGTTTTAGGGAAAATCTGAACGTCGGCATACGCTGGCTGAATCGTCAAGGTGTGACAGGGCCTTTAAACAGCATACAGTAGCCATATTTCTAACATTTTTGTTTGTTTGGTTGTGGTTGGGAGTCACCGGCATCCATGATTTGCAAAGCAAATAGTTGGCTGTCTCTACATGGAGATTTGCATGCTGTGTGATCGCCGCTCACCAATCAAGTTTGTCTTTTCAGTTCTCAAAAGCACGTTATTACAGCCGCAGCTGTTGTGAATGCGCCATATAAATAAAGATGTATTGTCTTGTATAAAAAGTTTCACCTTGTAAACAGATGAAAGACCTTTCTGCTGCTCGCTTTTGAATAAAAGGCTTTTGATGCACCAATCGAGAGAGATTGTTTCTCGAAAGAAAGGCAGACACTTAAAAGCATCAAGGAAAGCGATTGAAACTTAAATTTGCCTCCGTGTTGGTAATTTATTTAATTTACTCCCGGATTAAGAAACATATTTCTGATGGCAGAAAATACTTGAGAAAGTAAATTGGTGCAAAATAAAATGTGTTTTCTTTTTATTACTACAAACTCATGTTTATATCATGAGGTGCCTCTTCCCCCTTCAATTTCCTCACCATCTTGTTTTTCTATTTCTATTTCCAACAAACCACTCCACTGGAGCATGGTTCCAAGCAATGAAATAAAAAAAAAACGGAAATTATATTGCAACAACTGATACCAAAAATGGAAATGCAGTTGCAAAACATAATAGAATGGTCACGGTGTATTGAAGTACTGGCAATCGCCGGCACTAACTTTCCTAGCCTAAGGAAACCACATTCCGTGGATTTTACCACCATTTACGTTGGTGGTGGAACATCAAATATTTCCAGTGAACTTCTTCAAAAGTGTCTCGAAATGTCACTTCAAATGTCACTCTCTTCCTGTTTATCTTCTGGTTCAATTTCTATCGCAGCCCATTGAAGCAGAACATGTTGACAAGGCTAGCTAGAAATTTTCCTCGCCTGGGAGCCTCATCCCATTCATTTCCATCGACTACGATCATTATCAACTTCCTCATTTTAAGCGTGTCTGCAAACAAAGCTCTCTTCCCTTTTTTACTTTCTGTTTCAATTCCTACTGCAGCCTGTTCAAGTAGAGCATGTCCTAGTGCTAACTGTCCAAGCCTCCATTCATTTTCCATCTTTTATGTTGGTAGGGTATGAGACGTTACACTATTTGCAATTAACTTCTTCAGTTTCAGTTTGTCCCTGGACTTCGTTCTTTTCCTGTTTACCAAGTGGTTCTATTTCCACTGCAGCCCTACTGTGGTACAACCTGTGGACAAACCTAGCGCTAACTTGGCCTACCTGTTGGATTTCACGCTCAAAATGTTTACGTTTTGTTTGCCCAATATTCTTTGTTGTGGAATTCCTAAAACGCTCATTGCTATTTTCGTTTTTAAATGTATTGTTTCTGATTGCAGCCCGTTTAGGCAGCAAGACAGTTCCCGATGCCCACTCCCAAGCCCTGACATCCCCTCAAAGTCAATCAGCAGCATGCGTACATGTTCCATTTCAAGTCGAGCATATGGAGGTGGCCCGTGCAGGCTCACACGCTGACCATGCTAAGGCTTATCTCGAGTCAATTTACTCGGCAGAGGTAGCCTTGTGGAGCTATTCAGACCTTTTCAGTCATTGATTGACTCTCTTTGAAGTCTGGTTTCCATTCGAAGATGAGAATAAGCCTGACAGCATCAATGAGGTACCGGGGGAGAAGATTCTTTGGAGGCAAATCATTTGCATGTTTGCCGAAGGAAATGAAAGAGAAAAAGGGCACTCTGATGTACGGACTTAATGAACTCGTGAAGCTGTGCAGCCGTGGTTCATGGATATTAATGCCCTCCTTTTTTACGTGTCTGCATGCTGTGTTTTTTTTTTTTTGGCAAAGTGCCGCCAGTCGAGCGGCGGCACCATTAATAAGGCAAGCCGCTGGTGCGCCACGACAACACTCAGTTGAAGACATCTCTTGCTGCCGTGCTTTTTAAACAGCAGCAGCACTTGCACCCCTGGGAGGCCTCCACAGCGTCTTCGTAGTGACACTGTTACGCACTCGTCTAGTGTTTGGTGCATGACAGAAATGGCTCTCAGTGCCCGTTTGTGATGAGAAAAAAAATTAAATGACATTAAAAAACATGGTCCGAGCAATAATCAAGGTACCTGTCAAAAAGGTAGGTTCTAAAACGCTATTTACAAAACATGGGTCAAAAAACAAAAGGCAGCAAGAGCTAGCAAGCAAACAAAGATTTTACCATAAAACGAACTAATACAAGAACGAACTAACCACTAACTAAGCAGCACGAAGCGCAAATTATTGAAAACACCTTTTGGAGGCTGAGAGCAAGTGAGCTACTGTCACTCCACGGAGAATCTTTATATCTGGCGCCTTTAGTCGTTGGCCAATGTGGTGGCATTTCAAACCTTTTTTCATTTTAATTTTCCTTCCCAATAAAGAGGAGAAATGCTGGAGCTTGAAAGGTGTGCCAAATTTGCGGCATCAAAAAGTACTCAAGGCTATCGTTGCAATTACAAATTTTAATGTTGATTTTGAGAAAATAGTTTTACCTCATTTATTGCGTACACCTTCAAAATGTTTGGTTCGACAGGCCATTTCACCTGTGGGGCTGTCACATACGGTGCAGCAACAAGAACTCATCATTTCTTTTTGTGACTGACACTTGAAATCAATACCTACCACCCAGAGGATCAGGACAACATTGTATTCGGCCAAGGTACATGCTGCTAAATCAGCACTCTACCAGACAGGGTTTCAGTCTCAAACCTTCAGGGGGTTTTCTTTCTTTTTATTTATAGAAGCACCCTAGTGGTTTTAATAGCAGATTTATTTTTTGGGGGAGGGGGGCAGTGGTCAGACCTCTGTGTTTTTATCCCCAGTTCACTGAAAGCAATTTACAGACTACTGTATTCATTTTGCTGGTGCTGACAAGGGCACTTGTTGTGTAAAATGTCACAAAAAAATAATTACAAAATGCAGTCGACGGTAGTAGCAGGGATACAGTATACCTTATTTGCGGGGGATAGAGACCGAGCCCCTCTGGCAAAGCGCAACTACACGTAAATATTTCATGCTCCCCTATAAGTGATTATAGTTGCCAAAATTAATAGTTTAAACCATAAACATATCACAACCTAAAACACTGCAGTGGCATTTTAAATGATGACAATCAATTCCAGCTTTGCTGTACTTAAATTCAGTTATTAATCAACTTTCAGCTAAGCATGCAGACAAATGGGCCCAAGTTGTGTAAAATTGCGAGCACATTGGTGTTGACTGACCCAAAACTGGTGATGCACGCAGTGACCAACTGGCGCTCATAGATAAGTTTTGCGATGTTCCGAGTTGTTATTACGGATTCCACAGGCTTTGATGCTGTGTTGAGTTTGGCAAAACACAACAAACATTGGCAGTGTAATTTCTATCCTCTCTGGCTGACTGTCATTCACCAATCTTAGAAGCCTGTTGTTAGATTTGTGATTAAATGAACAGATGAATGACCGTCTTCTGTGGTGGAAGTTCGGTTGAGTGCAGGTTTGCTTGAGTGCACACCTAGTTTGATGGGGATTTTTTCCTTTTTTTTATTTTTTATTATTGTGTGTGCAGTTACAGCCGAGGATAACTGTTCTATCAATTGAAGAGACACTATAATACAAATCTAGATTTGTGATTTCGGAGCTAAGAGTGGAGTGAGTGAGCGAGTGTACAAAAGAAATGGGAATAATAATAATCAGAAGAAAACCTTTCTTCGTCTCGCCATGGAGAAATTCCCAATTTTAAGCAGCAAAGTTATGAAAGGAAGAAAGTAGAAGAACAAAAAGTATAGGAGCTGCTCTAAAGGCAGCCACTCTCGCGGCGCCATCTTGAAGTCATAATAACATAATAACATATCGGTAATAACAAAGTTATATAAACTTCCACTTTCTGTCGCATGTAGCTATTGTCATTTGATATTTTTTTGCATGTTTATGGCAAACAGTAATTGTTTGTTATTATAATATTCATCCTGTCTATCCATTAGAGAATTGTTAAAGAGAAGCTTCAATACAGTAAGTATAGATATTCTTATCAGGGGTCACCAACTCTGGTGCTCGAGGACCCCAAAAAAACAAACAAAACCAAAAAACTCTGACTTTTTTGCCACTTAACAGAAATCCTAGATTGTTTTTTTTTGGGGCGGGGGCGGAGGGTTACACCACGAATAACGCAGAATAGGTTGCCGAAAAAGTCACACATTGTCCTTTTGAAAGAACTAGCCCGTGGTGATATATATTTCTGGTTATCATTTGTAGTGGTGGGCAACCAACTATCTTGACAGGAGTCATTTCTTCAAGTGTACCTAATAATGTGACCAGTGAGGCTATTATTCCAGCCGTTCGCACCGCATTCATGGTGTGGCGCGGAGCGATGCACACTGGGTAATGATGTATTAGAGTCAAAGGACTTTGAGTTTCACAAAGCGCAAGAGAGAAATAGAACCAGAAAAAGTACTGTGGGCTCATGTGAAGTCCCAGAATGCTCAAGGCTGAAAATGACAAGTGCAGCTAATCTGTACTGTTGCGTACCAGCACTGAATGAAACTGATGGCAGCTCAGTCTGGGATCATTTCACATCTTGAGACAGAGATGGCTGAGCATGTCCGGACCCAGGGGCCAAGTAAAACAGCAGCACCAAAGCACGTCGATAGCCGGATTGGAGATTTACAGCATGTTCATACCCTCACGCGAACCTTATCAACCCTTTGTTGTGCAACATATCAGTTGGGGAAATTATTATTTGTACCCGTGCTCAAAAGCCGCATGTGTAGGCAATCATCACATGAACGTTTGTTACTCAAACAAAGCTTGGAAGAAAGTGCTGTGGTCATATGAAATGAAAGTGGAGCTATTATGTTATGACGTAATGCTGATGAGGAACGGCGTGCTCACAGACATTTTCATAAGGAGGAAGTTGATTGGTGGTGGTGGTGGGCAGGCACTCCAGAGACTCAACTATTTTATGTAAGGACTTCAAAAGTACATTTTACATAACATTGCCCCTTTCTTCATAGAATGGCACCCTCATTACGTTTTATTGGAATAAAATATCTCATTGAAAAGAAAAAATAACTAAAAGGGCTGAGACTGGATGAAGGTCGGCACCAGAACTGTTTCTAACTGGAGTGCTATGTGTTTAAAAAAATATTTTTCCCCTGCACAAACCACCTTTTATATGAAATCAGCATGCAAGCACTGCAAACGTAAGGTTGAATGAAACTTGATGGTGCGGTAATTAAGTTTGAGAGACGACTTTCATATTAAGAGGCTCCCTTTGTGTGGGTTGCAGAGAGGAAGAAGAATGTTCCCGTATTGTGATTCAAGAAAAAATGAGAACCGTGCGGAGTCGTGTGTGTGTGTGCGGTTGTGCGTGTAAAGCATCTGAGCCATTTTGTTCCTCCCTTCCTTCAACTTCCTGCAGTGCAAATGCGCATGCTGCAAAAAGAGGAAGGAAGTGGAATCCCATCCTCACATTTCAACGCCAACGTCTTGCTCCTCACCCGCCAACGCACTTCTCCGAGTCAAATTTCCTGCTACTTTTTTTTCCTTTTTTTTTTTTGATCGACAGACTTTTCGCGCTTGCAAGGTCGTTGCGCGACCATGATGGCGAACAACTTCTCGTATGCGCTGCTCCACAGCGCCCCCCGCAGACCTCTGCTCAACAGGAGATGCCTGAGCGACGTGAGTATGACTTTTTGGCGCTTGCCCCCCCCCTCAAAGGTTCTCGGGCATTGCTGATTCCAGATGAGTCGTTTTGGCTTTTGTTATGTCTGAACTCCTCCATGGAGAGAGAGCATGTGCTTGTGGGTCAGTCGTCAGTGAAGCGTGAGAGATGAGGGGGGGTGGGCGGGGGAATTTGGTGTTCGGGGGACAGGGATGGTGAGGTCAACTCGGTCACCAAGTTTGGGGACCGGGGGCACAAAATGTCAGTCTTCAGAAGAAGATACAGGAGGAACTGTTTTCTCAAATCCAGATCCAACATTAACATTAACCAGACCTTTTGCCGTCTAAGGGAAGAGCATTTCGTTGTTCTGCCTGTCACGACCTTCACTGGCATGGATAGATGAACAAAGATAATTATTTATAGTCGATGACAAATCATTTTCACACCAATTCGATTGTGTTACTTTGGTGTTATATTGAGTGATTTTTCCAAAGTTGAAAGCGCTGAGCAACAAACGTAGCAAGGCACTGAGATGGCCCTTTGTAAATCTCAGATGTCATGTGGAAACATCAGCTTGGCATTTGCGTCCACTGCTGTTACATGGTGAACAAATCGGCCTGAGTCCATAACAAGCAATGGGCCAGATATGCCCGTCTCCTCACATTGCAACGTCTTTAACACGCGTCCACCACACATGAGCGCTCTTATTGAGAAAACTAAAGTGTGTGACTATGTTTTGGCAAATGAACGCGTTGATGAAGAAAGGTTGCGGTGAGCGAAAAAGACGGTGAGTCTCATTTGGGGATGTATGATAGCGGGCTCCTTCCTGGTTGAGGGGGGGGATGATGTGAGGTTATGGGATTGGACCACTTTAGATGATGGGGTGAACAATTCCCAGCAAGCTCAAGATGGAATTGTTTCACTGTCAGTTTGTCTGTCGTGCAACAATGTCTTGGTTCGTGGAGAATGATTTGAGACGGATTTGACCCACACAAAGTCACTTTTCAATCTAAGTGGGGGGGGGGGGGTGCTGCATCGCCATATTTTGTGTTGGTTTTGTCCATGTGCTTGTTAGCAAGCAGTTTACGTCCTGGCTGATGGGTAACGATATTCTGTTCTGTACCATGTATTCTAGTTCGAGCTGAAGGATTATGGAAAATAATGTAATTGAATCTTTTATTTTATTTTTTTTTTCGTAAAAATGTCGATTGCAATAAAATGCACATTTTTTTTCAAGGTATTTTGGTTTTATAACAAGCAAGCAATTCATTCAACTTTATTACAATGAACAATTTTGGAGCTGTTATAGATTTGGGGACAAAGTAGAGGCAAATGAAGCATTGATTAGCATGAAAGACAGTTTTTTTCTTTGCGCACATCATAAAAATTATGCAAATAAATCTGTGGCTTTACCACTTGAATGTATCCAACTTTTCATGTTGCCTGAAACATGAAAAGTCTTGAACACTGAACTTGAGAAGCAAACACAATACACAGTAGATCGCCTGCATAAAAAGTCAGTCACACCACACATGCTAAAGCGGAGGGAATACAAGACTAAACCTGCTTATATGACGTAACATTTTCCGATTTCAAAAACCACTCCATTAGATGCCGAGTAATGACAACCAATGATCATTTCGCCTCTCTTCATTTTCATTCATGAAATTGGACGGTGTGAAACATGTATCTACGTATTCTCAACAAATCTGACAACTTAGCAGGGCGCTTCCATTTTCAAATCAATCCAAGTCAACACTTATCATATTTTACACGTGCGGCACACATCGGACTGCTGCAGTGGCTCACACATGGCAGGTCATCCATTAGCAGAGACGCTCATATTTATCAGCCACACGATCGCACACCCAGACAGTTCCCTCTGCTCCATTTTTTTTTTTTTCATTTGTCTGTCGTAGTTAGTTGGCAGGCTGCTTCCTCGGGATATAGGAATCGATGAACTTTGGACTTTTGGATGGGGTGAATGATTTCATCATGACACATCCCTCCGCTTGATTTCGTTTTTATGTAACCTTGACAAACAACCTAACCAAGTAACAGACTCAAGCAACAAATATCGTGCACTTTTTTTTCTGTAATAATCACCCAGCGGCGCTCGGCATAAAAATGGTGTCACTTCATTTTCGTGTCAGCCCAAAGCTAGTCGAGACGCGAGATCACTCGTTGACAGTTTCAGAGAGCCTTGTCTAAAGGAATACCCTCGAGTGTTGGGCCATGAGCTTCTTCAACAAATTTGAAGACAAAGAGATGATCTGATCACATGCAGCCATCTGTCCTGGTGACTTTCTGGAAGAAACTATAATTCCTCACCGGGGAGGTTCAAGAAACGCATTTTGGTAACTTCAACCTCCGAAGTATCGTGTGCCTAATCGGGTTGGTGTCAGAGGATTTCCTCGCAGCTTTTGCGGATAATTTTATTTCCCGGAAGAGCTCCCCTGTTTACAATGTTTGGAGGGACAATCCTGACTTACGCTTGCAAAATAGGAATCACTAGAGGCTGGGAGGGATTTTCAAAGAAAGAATTCATAGTCTTGAGACTGCGATAAGCGTTGAGTGAAGACCAGTGGGAAATGATATCAAAACAAGTCTAAAAACCAACCAACTCTCTCCCTCCTTTCCACTTCAGACCTCGGACCTGTTTGCCATGATCGAGAGGATGCAGGTACTGTAAGTGGCTTTTTGCCAGCTGAACCACGACACGTTCTCAAGCTATAATCAAACGCCTTTCTCTGAATTTCACGCCCAAAATGCAATTTATTTCTCCCTTGATGCATCAGCCTTCCTTTCCTGCGCTTTTGGTATTCCGGACAACCTGCAGCTGCATCGTTTACGCGTCAGTGTAACTCTCAATTTGCCTTTCATGTGTCTTTGATATTTGCTGGCTCCAGCCTTTTTTTGCTTCCTGGCTTTTTTTCCCTAATTGCAATCACTCGTATGGACTGCAGTTATTCATGAAACCTTCAGCTTTTTTTCGGCATTGGGGTTCACATTTGAAAAAGTGTGTTGTTGATAAAAAAAAAAAAAAACTGTTCAAATATGTTAAAAAGTGATTGTTCGCAGTGCGCGTGCTCCATTTTTCGAGGGTCAATAACCTCAACAGAGTCGAGAGCAAATAGTGACCGACAGCATCTTGGTGAGAAGTTGTGAGTTGCATACAGCGGCTCCGATTTATTATTTTTTTTTTTTCACGAAGCAAAGTAAAGAAGAACGAGACACCTCCTGGAGCATCCCCCGATTCCATTTTTCATCCTTCCCCACTGAGTGTGATCTGTAGACAATTGCGTGAGTGCGGATGAGAAACCTCTCCGGGCTCAATGACACGTAAATCCTGAAATGAGTGGAGCGGATGAATGGCACGCAAACATTAGTCAATAACCAGTATGTATTACAATATGCATCCTGTCTATCCATTTGAGAATTGTGAGTGCTCTGACGGTAAATAGAAACCTCTATGGAAGAACCCGTGACTTGTATACTGCAGTTTCATGTTTGGTTTTTCTTTTTTTTTTTTTTGTTCACGATGCAAAGTGAAAGCAAAAGAGAGGAACAGCCCTTGAATACATCTGCCCGTTCTATTTTTTATTTATCTTCTCCCATTGAAGGGGACAAATTAAGAATTGTGACTGCTGACAAGAAACCTCCGCGGGGTCAGTGACGTACCCTGGAATGAATAGAAGGCACGGATACCGCACAAATGTTAGTCATTAACCAGCATGTATTACAACACATCGATCGCGTCTACCTCTAAGTTTGAAAGTGATTGATTGAGAATTATGAGTGCTGGAGCGGCAAATAGAATCCTCTGTGGCACATATAGTGGGTTGCATAACGCAGTTTTATTGTTCACTGTGCACGGTGATGAAGGGAAACAAATGGGGAAGTACCACCACCCCCCCCCCTCATTGAAGGTGATCCATTAAGGATTGCGACTGCAAGAGGGCTGACAAGAAACCTCCACGGGCTCAATGACACGTAAATCCCGAATTGTGTACACCACATAAATGCCACCCCAACATCAGTCATCCAATATGTCATTCGTTACATTTTCTTGAGCTACCTCCCAAGTTTGACGGTGATTGGTTGCGAACTGCTCGAGCACTGAAAGGAAAGGCCTATGGAAGAAAAGTTCCATGTTTTCTTCTATTGCAAAGAGAAAAGAAAAAGGATATTGCTTCAAAGCATCCCTCGTTCCCTTTTTCTTCATCTACTCCTTGGTCCAAAAGATCAGCATCAAAATAGGATGCTTACCAAGTCTCGCTTTGGGGTTTTCCACACAAACAGCTTACTGATCAGCTGTGGGGGGTTTTTTTTGGGGGGTCTCTCCTCTTTCCCACTTGCTCGCAAACACATTGGGCTTTGGAAAGTGTCAGCAGAGTAAGAATAGATACAATAGGGAGAAATCCCTTCCTGGCACTTTTCAGTCCACACTAGCATTTCTGCGTAATGACTTCTGGCGTTTGGCGTTTTTCCCATGTTTATCTTTTTTTAGAGCACACTTTTACCTCCTCCCCCGCCATCAGATTGACTTTATGTAATGTGATTGTGAGTCACAGGCAACAAAGAATAATCCGACACCTCCGTGCTGCGCTAGGAATGACTTTGACGCTTCAAAAAAAAAAAAGCGCTTCTGTTGAGCTTGTGCCTCTGAAAAGCTCCTGTGGCGCTCTCTTTTTCACCTGTTCTGTTCACGTCCTTTGATGTGCTTCTTCCTGTCTACAGGGTTGCAGGATGGATGAGCAGAGATGCCCGCTCCCTCCACCCCTCAAAGTGAGTCACAAATCCTCCCATCAACTCACCGAGCGCATCGCCGAAACATCCATGATGGATGATAAGCGAACCTTCTTCCCTATCAGCTGTCAGACAGGCTTTTTAAGCATACTCACTGACTGCGACCATGTCAAAGACCCATTTTACCTCGATAGGGCTTACGAATTTGAAACTCAACACTGGTACAGTGTTGATAATGCACAGAAGTTTTGGTTTCAGAAGGCTGAACAATAGGTGGTAACTATTACAAACCTTAACGGGGAACAAACAAAACAGGGCAAGTGGGATGTCTTACTATATATTTTTGTTATGGGGGGGGCTCAGGTGCACATGGTTGTGATTTTTCAGGGGATCAGGTGCACTTTGTGAGGGAACTCCGTTTGTTTGGCCTCTACACTCACCTCCGTTTTATTTATGGAGCATTTCAAAAGTACAGTAACTGCTGAAACGAATCGCTGCACATAAACGAAATCGGTCATAAAACACAGGAAAAGTGAACATAATTTATAAACAATAAAAGCGCAACAAAGGTAAGAACAAGAAAAAAATGAGGTTGAAAGCCAAGGAATGAATGTTTGTTTTAAGGAGGGTTTTGAATATGTAGCAGTTGGTGAGCTGACCAGAGGCACCGGGTAGGAGCAGCTCAGAAAGGTAAGGTGGAGAGACCATTTAAAGATTTGAAAACAAATAGCGGGGTACTACAATAAACTCTTCAACGCACTGGCAGCCATTAGAGTCAATCCATAATAGGTGTTATGAAGCTCCCTCTTACGCGTTCAAGTTAAGTGGTAGCATTATTCACTTTTAACAGCTACCCGAGAAGAAAAAAAAAAGATGGACTTCTGTCACGTTTTGCGAGGTGGTAGTTGGAGGACCCCAAAAAGCAGGGGGGTGGCTGACCAAAATGTATTTAACAAAAATGCAAACAGGAATACACTCGGGAAACTAACTCAAAAACTCACTCAAATAAAGTCCAGCAAAATCACAAGAAATCAAAGTAGCAAAAACCCAAGACAGAAAATAAAACATGACACGTGCACACAGCAACAATGACCCAACACCGAGTGGTCATGCCGGGAATCCTTTTAAACAAACAAACTAATGACACAATGACCAACCGGTGTGCAGCTGCAGGCGGAGCCCAACAGTGCCACCTGTTGGTCACAAACAGAACCGTGACAACTTCACTCTTTCCTCAATTTGACAATGCAATTTAAAATCATTTTCCAATTTAAAATCCACGTTTGAGACTTTGGGCTTCACAAAGTGTGCCGAAATGGAGCCCAGGGTCAGCAAATAGATAGGGAGCAGCAGTTGGCCCTAAAACTGAACCCTGTGGAATTCTACAAGGCAGTGGAGCAGAGTAGGACTCAGGACTCCCAAGTTATACACACACAGTTCTGTCCGATGAATAGATGATAGAAAGAAATGTGCTTGTGAGGGTTTATTTTTTTTTAACTGTTTCCTCTAAAATGGTATTCATCATCACACCTCAAGATATTTTTATGGGAATTTTAACATCACGCTAATTTGATCACGTTATCAGACAGGCTTTATAAGCATGCTCACTAACTGTGACCATGCCTGTCAATGTTGACTTCTCTTGCGTGATTTCTTAACAGGGAGAGTGGAGTTTTTTTCCCCTGATCTTCCTATCTATTCTGTTGAGTTATCACTATTTTATCACAATGTTTTTCTTATTAGTCGGGTTTAGATTTGGGGCTGGTAGAGCGGTTATGAGAAAACTTGAAAACTGCCTATCACAAGTTCGTGGAAGTGGGTGACCCTCGCAACTTTGTGGAGAGCTGGAAAACGGTTCACAGAAAAATCCAGTACATTTATGTGGATGCCTAATTTTATTTCAATTTTTTTTTCGATTGGGCAACATTTTCCTCAATCGCTCTGTGCAAATCACAAAACTGAGGCACAGGCAGGAGATACGAACGGCACAAGAATCAAGAGGGTGAAATTGGAGCTCAAACTTCTCAAGTGGTGAAATGAATGTTCACTCGTGTGTGTTTGAATAAGGGATGCACAATCGCAAGTAGCTCACCAATCAAACCCATTTGCCCAATAACACCATTTGATTTGAACGAGATGCTGGCAAAGGGTGTGCATGCACTCGAAAAGCAAATCTTTCTGTAAGTGATCTCCGCTCGCGTGTTTGCAGAGCGGGACAAGTGACCCTGAAAAACGTCGAGCCGCATGACTGTCGACTGCGTATCGCGGCGATGGCACGCTGTTCATGTTCTGACCGGAAGCATGTTTTTGTTAACTTGACTCATGTTTGTTTTCCATTCCTACAGACAGAAGAGGACTACATCCCGTATCCGAGTGTTCATGAGGTACAAATTATGTGCACAAAACTTTTGTGTGTTCTCTTATTAACTTTTCAACAAATCCGCACCAAATTTTGCCAAATTATTCAAAATCTGGATTATTTCTTTGATACTAACAACCACTTAATAAAGTGGTACCTTCAAGTTTGAAGGTGTTTGATTGATAACTGTGACTGCTCGTGCAAGCACCGCATGCTCAGTAGGCCAAAAGTCCTGAAGCAAAAAGTCGAATTGAAAGCAACACAGATATAAAAAAAATGTTCATATAGGTTCTTGGAATTGGATTCTCGCTTTCGAGAATATCTGAGGATGAAGGTGATCATGATTGCTGGAGCATTGACGGTCGAATTCCTGCAACAAGGAATGTAACACAGATATAATTTCCTAATCTTGATATTTTTCTACATCACATACTGGCTGTCACCGTCTTTATGGAATTGGCATCTTGCTCAAATATTGAGAGGATATTACCAGCAACTTGAGTCTGACTGATAATTGTGACTGTTTAAGCACTGATCAGACTAGTCCATAAGATCAGTGACTCGAAAAAAAAAACTGAACAAAGGATCACCTAAATGCAGCATCAATAACATTAAACAGTGTTTGACAAATAGGAAAATCTATGACCAAATCTGTGCACTGATAAGAAAACTCCACGTTAGCCAACCAATCTTTTCTTTGCTGACACCTTCATGTCTATCACAGGTTCTTGGTCGCAGTAGCCCGTTCCCGCTCATTTTGCTCCCCCAGTTTGGGGGCTACTGGATCGAGGGGACAAATCATGAGCCCAGAGGGACACCGGAGTCGATGCAACCTCCGTGCCCCGCATCCTACGTCAAGCTCGAGACCAACAGCACCGCCAAGATCTACAGAAAACAATTCATGGGCAAAGTGAGCCAAGTTTATTTACGATACAATACATGACTTGATGATAATAACACTGCTAAAAAGACGATTTGTGATCCTAGCTTTTCTTCGTTTTGTTATCCTTTATCAGATCATTCATGCATGAAATCTTCTTCTGCCTATCTTCTCCCAGGAGCACTTTAATTACTACACAATGGATGCCGCCCTGGGCCACTTGGTCTTCTCATTAAAGTACGATGTCATCGGGGATCAGGAGCATCTGCGCTTGATGCTCCGGTGCGTTGACTTCCTTTTTAATAGCTACGACAGTATTCTGGTCCCGTGGTCAGTGTATCATTGCCTTTGACGCCACATTTTTTCGTCTTTAATGTATTGATAAAGTAACAACAGCAAAAAAAGAATGCAGAGGTGACTCCGTTTGGAATTCTACCCCCCTGTGAGCAACTTTGGATCAAGGGATGCTAATAACGACGCTGAGCAGCGGTCTTTGTGTCCGTCAGGCAATTCATTTAAAAAAAAAAAAAAAAAGCGTTCCCCAGCTACAATTGCTCATAAAGTGCATTGCTGCGGGGAGAATGGCCTCGGCTTGGTTTGACCAACCACAAGCTGTTAGCTGACTGTCCACATTAATTTGTCCTTCAATGAGACGTGATTTCCGGCAGCTATTGTTGCGGGGGCCTTCAACTTTTTATGAACCCCTTAATGGACTTTTAATAGTGTGAGGGACACTTCTGAGAAATCATTAGGAACAGAAATGTTTCCTTATGTCAGTCTATTTAGGGATATGGTTACATTAATGTTAGTTCGGGAGTTAGCTAGTTCGGGCTAGAAGTGGGGATTGGAGTTGCGATCATTTTAGGGTTTAGATCAATCAGGGGTTGGCTGTGTTATTAAAGTCATATAAACGGGTTTGGGTAAAGGTTAATCCATCCCTTCAGTTTCTATACCGTTTGACCTCACCGTGAGCATAAGATTAGGGTTTTGAGTTGTTTTTACAACTCCGCATGAAGACTTCATCATGTGCATCGTGGCATTCGTATGCAAAATGTTTCCAAAGTGTAAAGAAACAAAAACTTTGCGTGATCTCCATTTTTGTCTAATTATCCGGATCACAAATTGGGATGCAAAATAGAGACAAACAGATATGGTTTTGGGAGACATGGAAACTAAGCCGCGCAAAGATAAATCCTCCTTTATGGAAAGCACTTAGGGAGCTGTTGATTTATTGGTGTGATGCTTTGGGAGCCTGTCATTTGCATGACTGTTATTGCCAGTGCAAATGGGTCACATTCAGCCGTGTTCCCCAAATGACAGCCTTGGTCGGACAAACGCGCAACATAATGCAGGTAAATGGGAAAGCCAACGGCTTGAAATGTTCCGTGAAACACCAAACATGAGGCACTGGGTGCGAATTGTTGACTTTAAATCCTACTCTCAACTGGCCATTGTGCGAGAATAATGAACGTCCATTGGCAAGCCGGCGCCCCCGCGACTCACTTAACAGATGAATTCACTTGAGTTTCCACTCCACAATCAAAAAGCCACATTACGTTTCTTTTAATGGGGCTGTAGAGTGGATGATGCAAGCTTACAGTCACCCAGCCTACATCATTGGTGGACTTTTACACTGGGGGAGTAGAGAGATGAATAGGAATGGTTTAGAATCCCACTGCATGTTCTGTAGATTTTTTTTGCTCAAGAGGATAACGTGCCTTGTCGGAATCAGAATCTGATTTATTTGCTGAGAATGTAAAACACACAAGGAATTTACTTTCCCAGTCACAACTGCATCCAGAGGAACGTAAACAAAACAATGACCAACATTGCGAGATAGAACGAGAAGCATCGCGGCTCGCTGTTTATGACCATGTCAACGGGTCATAAATATTTCAAAAGGGTAATAATACTTGCTTCTGAAACAAATTGACCAATCGCAGAATTGTAACCGCGCAAGAAAACTCCAAAGCCTCACTTGCTTAAATGTCCAGAATCAAGGACTGCATGACGGCACAACTTTGAATATCGATGACACCACATACCGTCTACTCCTGTTATTAGGAACGATGTTCTTGCTCAAATATTGAGAAAACAATATGTCCAAGTTTGAATGTGTTTGCTGTCAAGAAAACTCCATAGGCTTAGTTATTTAAAATATTCTCAGGGTATACCCCAGCTCTTGCCCAAAGACAGCTGGGATAAGCTCAGTCACACCGACGACCGTTGTGGGGATAAAACGGTTCAGAAAATGGGTGGATGGAACTTTCAAGGTTATGGCTTGACAATTCTGACTGTTCGAGCACTGATGAAAAAACAAATTGGCTTAAACATCTTGAAACAAGCGCTTGATTTCAACACAAATCCAGTCATGTGGCTCTTTATGTCTTATTGTATCCAGTCGAAGAGACCCTCTTCATCATTTTGGCAATTGCCAATGTCACTCTTGTTTTTGTCACTTTAACCAGAACGATGATGATCCATCCATCTATTTTCCGATCCGCTTAATCCTCACAATGGTAGCGGGGGGTGCTGGAGCCTATCCCAGCTGTCGTCAGGCAGTAGGCAGGGGACACCCTGAACTGGTTGCCAGCCAATCGCAGGGCACGCAGAGACGAACAACCATCCACGCCCACACCTAGGGACAATTTAGAGCGTTCAATCAGCCTGCCATGCATGTTTTTGGAATGTGGGAGGAAACCGTAGTACCCGGAGAAAACCCACGCAGAACATGCAAACTCCCCACAGGGAGGCCGGAGCTGGAATTGAATCCGGTACCTTTGCACTAAGAGGTCGACTCGCTAACCACTGGACCACCAGGCTGCCCAGAAAGACGATTAATTCTCTCTTAATACATTTTATAACTCTGACTTTCAGCTCCAGACTAAGAACCTACCACGATGTCATCCCTATTTCCTGCCTCACAGAGTTCCCCAACGTGGTCCAGATGGCAAAGGTGCGAAGGATGCTATTTGAAAAGACAGAACAAATTAATCCCATTGCCTAATCTTCATCTTTTTTTCCCGGGTGTGTAGCTTGTTTGTGAAGAAGTCAACGTGGATCGGTTTTACCCTGTTCTCTACCCAAAGGTCAGTCCTTTAATTTGATTGCTAAATGTTATTACTAGTATTTTTTTTTCAATGTGTTTGACTGTCTCTATCATCTGGTCCACAGGCGTCACGCCTCATTGTCACCTTTGATGAGCATGTGATTAACAACAATTTCAAGTTCGGAGTCATTTATCAAAAGTTTGGTCAGGCGAGTGCTACTCCTGAAAACGTTGATTCTTGAAGCAACGTCGCTGCTTTTTACAGACGTTTTTATCTTGTCTTTATTCTTGCAGACCACAGAAGAGGAAGTCTTTGGTAACATGGAAGAAAGTCCGGCTTTCGTCGAGTTCTTGGACTTCCTGGGCCAGAATATTGAGCTGCATGACTTCAAAGGGTGAGCTTGTTCTTTCTGTAAATTCAGTTTTGGTCCAGCTTAGAGTTGCATGGTTTTCCAATACGCACTTTTCATTGACGGTGGTTATGCTTGACCCTCTAACTCGAAAGGGTCATTTACCTTACATTCGTGCAACAACCCGATTGGTTTTAATGCGACACCACAGACAAGATGGTAGAAATGGGCAGTGTCAGTGGTAAAAACCAGAAGTCATTCTTGGTCAGCAAGCAGCAAATTACAATTCTCAACTGAACTCCCGCAATCTTAAAACAATTATTTCTCTGTCAGAGCCCTACTGGTCTTTTGATAACTCACCTGTTGGTGTTAGAAGCTGATTTATTATGCATGACATTCACAAGCCCCGTGGTCAGGAATCAATGATGATGATTCACGCTTACAACCTTTAAATAGTGTGTCCTCCCACGCTAATCAGTGATGGCTTTGCTTTGCCTGCTAATATTTACGAGCCCGTTATCTAAATGTTAAGCTACATGCCCGATTGCTGCTTTCTGGATAGCAAGAAATAACACATTTGGAGCTGCCTAGTCATGCTGTTCCTGTACCTTTTCTTCAAATGTGGTGATAATCACGCACTCGCTGTTTCTTTATATGACCGTATAACCTGCAAAATATTGGAATTAACACCCAACCCACACACACACACACACATTGGGCATTTACTACATTGACAAAGGGGCACGCTCTTCTTGTTGCTCTGTATAAAGCACACTACCTCATGTTTGGCCATGACTTACCCTTACTTACTGTCCATTATTACCTTACTTATTGATTATGCATCCCCTATGAATTAACCCCTAATAGAACGTAATTGGGGGGGATTTGTCTTGCAGCACGCACCAGAATTGCTGTGTGGAAGATTGCACAGGTTGACAATTTTACGACTCGGGACTGACAGTACTTAGCTCAACCTTGTGAAGTATTCAAATGTGGATTCATGACATTCGTGACGTAGGCTTGAATTACATTATTTGACAAATCTTCCTGGTTTTCATGAAAAATATGTACTTTCAAGATTATGTGGGGGGTTTTTTGTTTTGTTTTTTTGGAAGGAAATTTTCTTTTTTTGTGTAAGGTGCGCAAACCTGGCAACACACTTTTATGTTCTGACGCCGAATGCAGTGGCCACCACGAATTGTCATGGAAGGAGTTCCGAAGATTTTTACGTTTCGATTTAAGAATTATGTTTTGATCAAATCAGGGGGAAAAAGAACAGCAACATTCAAGGTTAAAGATGAGACACAACAACTGCAACAACTAACCTCCATCACTAGTCTTGTAATGTAACCCTGCACAAATACTTTGTAACCTTATTTGAGCAGAATTTTCATGTACTGCATCTGTGGTTTAATGTGTTACACATCATTGTACAGATACCTGGTACATTTTTCAAAGCCATTTTTGCTCCTCATTTACGAATAGCATTGTTCGTTGTGATGTTATGACCCTTTCAGCAACTGATATTGAAACACAAATTGTGCATCAACACATGTAGACAGACAAAATTACAATGCTTAGAAGAACATTTCCTTTATCTCAGGGGTGTCCAAACTCAGTCTTCAAGGGCTGATGTTCTGCCAGTTTTCCCATCTCTCCCTTCTGCAACACAATTTATTCAAAGAATCGGGATCGTTACTGTGCTTCTACAGAGCTTGCTGATGAGCTGAAAAACAGCCAGGACATCGACCCTTGAGGACCAAGTTTGGTCACTGCCCTCCAAAAATAACAACTTTTATTGCAATTTACTGAGTCACTATAGGTGGTAAAGTCTTCTTTGTTGCGTCACGAGGACTGTTTTACACTGGCCAAGTTGCGGATCCCAGGAGTCGTAATATTATGTGCACAAGCAGTTTAATCCTGTGCATTATATATAATTCTGTTTTTACTATATGTATTATAATACTGGATTATGCAGTGCTGTTTCCTAAGGTGCCCTGCGATTGGTTGGCATCCGGTTCAGGGTGTCCCCGCCTACTGCCCGAAGACAGCTGGGATAGGCTCCAGCACCCCGCGACCCTAGTGAGGATCAAGTGGTTCGGAAAATGAATGAATGAATGTTTCCTAAGGACAAGAATTATTTATTTTTGGTCTATGAGGGAGGCTGAAATGAATTCATGGCATTTTTATTGAGTTCAATCGGAAAAAAAGATTTGATACCGTTGTGAGTTAAGAGTGTGGTCATGGAGCAAATTAAACTTGTATCTCAAGGCACCACTGTATACGTCATGACTGAGCAAGGTTTTAAGACTTGATTTGTGACTTGCTTAACCCAAGTAGTGACTTGACTGGACTTGCTTGAGTTTTGCCACTCTAACTTGGGACTTGCTTGAAACTTGAACACAGTCGTAAGTTAAACTCTGGAAAAATTCCCCGTCTCAGCCGTCTTTCCCGTCTTTACATCTGCTGTTGTGATGCGGCAGGTTTCGAGGAGGCCTCGACGTCACACACGGCCAAACGGGGACTGAATCAGTCTACACCAATTTCCATGGGAAGGAGATCATGTTCCATGTCTCCACCAAGCTGCCTTACACCGAAGGAGACTCCCAACAGGTATGATGACGCTGAGGTGAGCTAATTAATGCTTGCAGGCTAATGGTCTCAACTAACTAACTAACTGGTAAAGAACTCATGATATATTGACCCGTGTTATCTTGAGAATTGCAACAGAGGTTCTGTCACTGCACCAATGCTGGTGTGTCTCCCTGCAAGATGTTGCGTTAGTGCCGCGAGACTCCCTGGTGTGCTTTATTAGTTTGTTGCCATGGTAACCCTCCAATTTGATATCAAATGGGCGGACAACTCACTTGGCCTGATTCTTGAGAGAGGACAAAAAAGGGGCAAAATGCGGAGCTATCATCCTATTACCTTCCCTAAGGTGCTAAGGTGCTTCTTGGGTTCTCACATGCCATTTTATACACTGAAAACTGGTGTGTGTGTGTGTGTGTGTGTGTGTGTGTGTGTGTGTGTGTGTGTGTGTGTGTGTGTATATATATATATATATATATATATATATATATATATATATATATATATATATATATATATATATATATATATATATATATATATATACATACATACATACAGTATTTTAAAACACATTATGGAAAATTTACAATTTATTGGCTTGTGTACAAATTCGATCTCATGTGCCTGCTCAGCCGTCAAGTGTGAAATAAAACCGCAGAGGCAATCTTGTATCGGCCTGTTTCTCACAATGTGCCGATAATGAGTGAGACGTTTCTGCGCTTCCCTTTGACTTTGTGGTGTTCATACTGCTCGCAAGATTCAGCGAGATCCTTGATTTATCACGCGCGGCTTATTGGCTGACATTGTGCTCCGAATATGAACATTTCTCCCCATTTATTCGTGAATGAGGCCAAATGTCTAGTGAAATTATGTCCTTTGTTGTTTTGAGTTCCCAAGAGGAGGAGAGCATGGTTCCTTGTGACACTGCCTAAAACCCCAAGCCTCGTCGGACATCATCGCGGGGTAGCGGACGAGCCCGGGCGAGAAGCAAAGCACCGTGAGGCCTTGAGAAATGATTGACGCCTCATTAGTCATGTCTTCTGTCTCTGATTGGTTGTTTGTCCAGAGTGGGATGATTTCTTTTACAGATTATTTGACTCATGTCAGAGCCTCCTGTCAGTTTTAACAAATATAGCAAAAACTGATTGTTTTGAGAATAGCAAGCTCGTGTTTTATGTCTCAGTGAATAGCGCAGTAATGGAATAGCAAATGTTAGCAACAGCAAACAGGCATATTCAGTGGCATTGATCCAAATCTTTTGGCCTTGGTGGGGGTCCACGCCGTTCCGATTTGATCACTTGGAGAGGATGCGGAGCATGCCTTTGTCCAATTCTGTGCTCGCAGGCATTCCAAGCGAAAGCAGTCCCATCTGTGAGGAGAAAACGAGAAACGTGTTATTCACATGGCTGCATTGCACGTTCATGGACATATGAAAGATGACAGCCAATCATGACATTGCTGATGAAGCCTCCTGCGTTTCTTTCCCCTTTTAGCCTCTAACGCTGCTTTCAAGGAAAATGTTCTCAAGAATTTAATGTTGTACACCACGGGTGGGTGTGCAAAGCATGTTGTTATTTATTTATTTTTTGTTATTCAAATGAACAATTTTACATATCTTACAGAAACGTTGTAACATTTTCTCACATTTACAAATGACTTTTTGTTCACCTACCGGTAATTTGCAAATGACCTGGTCCATTGGTTTGTTTGTAAAATCAAACGATGACCTTGAGAACAAAAGATTTTGCACGTGGATTCTAGCAAGATCTACATCTGTGCTTATAAATTACACTCCTATGTTGTACGCTGGCAGAATTTGTGAAACAGCTGATTTATCTTTTTGTAAATATGACTGATAACAGAATAATCCATCATTCTTGCTAGAATCATCTATCTAGCTGGCTAGCTAGCTAGATTTCTATCAAGCTAGCTAGCTATAATTTCTATTGACAAACAACAGATGGGTCAAAAAGAACCCACTAACCCCAAAACCCCAGCCGCAACGGTCGTTTTCACCCAGCTGCATGGGTTGGTCGATTGTAACCCAACAGGTGACTTAAATATTTGACCAGCATATTTGGTCAGATCAACTAATAATCTATTGAAATGATAGGGTATATTAACCACTCCACAAATGTAATTTAAAGACATTACAGTAGGGCGGCCCAGTGGTCCAGGGGTTAGTGCGTCAACCTCACAGTGCAGAGGTTGTGGGTTCGATCCCGACTCCGGCCTTCCTGTGTGGAGTTTGCATGTTCTCCCCGGGCCTAAGCAGGTTTTCTCCGGGTACTCTGGTTTCCTCCCACATTCCAAAAACATGCATGGCAGGCTGATTGAACATTCTAAATTGTCCCTAGGACGAGCAGGTGAGCGTGGATGGTTGTTTGTCTGCGTGCCCTGCAATTGGCTGGTAGCCCCCCCCCCCTCCCCCCGCAACCCTTGTGAGGATAAAGCGGTTCAAACTATGGATGGATGGAGTTATTAAAGCACCCCCAAGTCAAGAATAACCAATTGTAATACGTGTCAGACCAAACACTTCATTGTATCCGTGCAAAACAACTAACTTGGAAGAGGACATACTCAATAACAATTTAACAGTAACATTAGTAACATCAGCCAACAGCCTGCAAACACCACAAGCTTTTAATTCAATATACAAGCACTGTCGAGTCTTCAACACTCAAGAAAAGTGGTACTGTAACTTTGGACACTCCTGGCATTTTATCGACAACTGTTTGTAATACTTTGGGTCTTGATGAGTTGACCTAATTAAATAGACGCTCCACAATGTTTGGCTGAAAAAGAAAGAATGAAAGTGAGATTTGATGAGTAAGGACTGAAGGTGCACAAATCAATTGAGATTCGTTCACTGGAAAAAATTGTCCATATTTTATAAATTCGGCCAGCATATGTAAACGTATGAGCACAACCGTACATCATCCCCAATATATGATATGTTGTAATACCCTCTTCGTGATTGTGCGGCATCCCCAGCTGCAGAGGAAGAGGCACATAGGCAACGACATTGTCGCCATCGTGTTCCAGGAAGAGAACACGCCCTTCGTTCCCGACATGATCCAGTCCAACTTCCTCCACGCCTACGTGGTGGTCCAGGTGGAGGACGCGTGTACGGACAACGTCACATACAAGGTTAGTTTCTCCCGTGCTGACGTTCTTCGAGGATCGACCTCGTGATATACATGCCTTCCCATCAGGTGTCAGTGACAGCGAGGAATGACGTGCCCTTCTTCATGCCGGCCCTACCTGACCCGGCTATCTTCAGAAAGGTCAGTGATGGCATCACGCGAGCAGGAAATGTGAACTCATCATGTAGCTTTTCATGTCTTCATTTTCCCTTTTCAGGGCCCGGAGTTGCGCGAGTTCCTCTTCACAAAGCTCATTAATGCCGAGTACGCTTGCTACAAGGCGGAGAAGTTTGCCAAGCTGGAGGTGAGGCCAAGGCTGTGGCATTCAAACTAGTTCGAGGTGTAATCAGAATGGAAAGCACAGAGCTGTCTCCAGGTTTGAAATAAAAAAAATTCAAGCAGTTGGAATATCCTAAAAAAGAAACAAAGAATGAGTTCACAGTAATTTAAAATAAATTGTTTTGCAGTTTCGGCCTACCGTACAGACGACTCCGAATTTAGGGCGCCTCAATTTGGTCAATGTTGTATTTTTTCAGAATCCTGTGCTATTGTCCTATTCCCACGTGGGTTTGTATTTTTTAACAGATTGTTGACCATACTCTCGTGTTGAAAATCACTCACTCTATTTCACAATGTATGGTTACTGGCGAAACAAATGTCAATTGTTTCCTGAAAAGTGAGATGAGGAATACACGCGGCGCCATTGGTATAAAATTCTAGAATGTTTAGTATTTAAAAAAGTACGTTTCCCGGAAACGTCAATTCTTTATGTGAATGCTTGCGCCCATTTTGCCGACAGAAACTCTTTACGCTTTGCTTTTCATCACGTACAAATTAAATCAGATCAAACAAATTAGTGTACAGCTTGGTGGCAGCCAGCTGAATCTTACCCAAACAAGGAAATGTACCATATATTTATCGAAGCTTATCCAATAATACACGGCATTTTTGTTTGGCCATAATTGTACATCTGCACTGCTCTGAGGGCATTCATTTGCGATTCATAAAAAAATAAAAGCAGACATGACCACATGAAGGTGTCCCGATGGTCGACTGGTTAGCGCGTCAGCCTCACAGTGCAGAAGTGCAGGGTTCGATTTCAGCTCCGGCTTTCCTGTGTGAAGTTTGCATGTTTTCCCTGTGCCTGCGTGGGTTTTCTCTGGGTACTCCAGTTTCCTCCCACATTCCAAAAACATGCGTGGCAGGCTGATTGAAGACTCTAAAGTGTCCCCACGTGTGAGTGTGAGCACGGATGGTTGCTCGTCTATGTGTGCCCTGCGATTGGCTGGCAACCGGTTCAGGGTGTACCTCGCCTACTGCTCGGTGACGGCTGGGATAGGCTCCCACAACGCGGATCAGAAAATAGATGGATGGATGAATTTAACAAATGACTTTCTTCACTGTCTATCACAGATTTTCCCTTGTGGGGCTAAAAAATATTCTTGGCGAAAAACAGTCATAGTCCACCATTTTTATACATTCACCATTTGTGAAAATGGGGCTTGCTTTCAGGAGCGCACCCGTTCAGCCCTTTTGGAGACCCTGTACGAGGAGCTGCACATCAACAGCCAGTCTATGATGGGCCTTGGCGGGGACGAAGACAAACTTGAGAATGGCGGCAGCGGAGGAGGCGGAGGTTTCTTCGAGTCCTTCAAGGTACGGTCTCGTCCCTTTTTTATTCCAATACGGCGCAACCTCATCTGCATGAGTGAGAATGAGGAGGTTTGCCGATGCTTTTTTGCCTCCCTTGTCTCTCGGCCTGGGGATTCTGGGTATTCATTGGCGACAAAGCCGAGCGGACTAAATGGCTTTTGTATCTCAACGGACCAGGCCTGTGGCTCTTGATTTCTTCGCTTGGCTTGCGACGGATGTTTTTCTTTTTCTTTTTTTTTTGACATTATGTACCGGAGGCTCCCTGTCCTGACTGGCCGTGCTCCATCAGTCCATTTGGGCCACGGGAGCGCGTCCAAGCTGCCAGACCGCAACCATGGGAGTTCTGATTGTGTATGCCTGATAAACACTTTAATGGAGGCATTTTTCATGCATTTTCTTCCACACTTTACAACAGTTCCCCGGGTGTCATAAAAACATGTTTGTGACATACTTTGGTCCAAATACAGTCATATTTTTCACACCTTGTTTTGGGGGCTGGTCTCATCTCATGCAAGTACCGACTATACGCAGTCGAACCTCTTTTCAACGTACCCCGTTTGCAACGGTTTCACCCTGATAACTTTCACATTTCAAAGTCCCGATTTCACGTAATTCATTTTCCATTTGCCGATTTTGCTTTCAACGAACACTTTCATCACATTAAGTTCATTTTAAAAAACAGATTTATCCCACAAAATAGTGAAAAGGCCTTTGTTACACCAAATCATGGGAAGCTAACTGCCGCCGCGACCTTGCTTATGAACAAAATGTACATTGTGGGATTCCCCTCCGTTGCCTAGCAACACTACTGATGGACATTTTCCTACTTTTGAAGGCACAGCGCGGTCTTGAGCAAATCGTCTGATAACTCGTCTGGTAAACGGAAGCAATTCTCGCTGTCTGTGAAGGCTGAAATCGTCTCTCATTTTCAAAATGGAGTCTCCCAGACGAAGCTCAGCCGTGACTACCGATTGGCAAAGTCAACAATTTTGACAGTAATGGCAACAGAATCATGGCAGCGTTTGAGGCCAACAGATTGAAAAATGATCGTAAACGGCTTAGGGGACTGGCACATCCATCCAAGGTTATTTAAAAAAAAAAAAAGAAGAAAGAAAGGCAAGACAAGAAGTAAAACACAATCATCCAGATAATCCATGACATTTCGACTTTCGATCAATTTTGGTAGACCTCATTTCGGCTTTAGAGGTTTTCAACAGTATTTGGGACTCCTATAGAAAGTACCCCAAACCTCCCGCCCAAATGATGCAACCATTAATGTTCACCATCCGTTGACCGTATGTCCTCATGTCTCTCTGTATAGCGGGTCATCCGCAGCAGAAGCCAGTCAATGGATGCCGTGGGCCTCAGTAGCAAGAAGTCACACACAGTCTCCACTAGTCACAGTGGCAGCTTTACCCACAATCTGGCCGAGAGCCCCAAAACATCCGGCATTGTAAGTAGCGTGCTGTGCTTCAGCGCAGGATGCATTACACTTTTATCTACCCACATGTCAGGGTTCCCACACAAATATGAAAAATATAGAAAAGGTGTTCAATTTGATTTTGTAACTATGCAGATGCAGGTTCGGAAAAGAATGAAATTAAACGTTTAAATGGAAAAATGTTTGTTTCCCAAAATTATCACTGTTCTATTTTCAAAAACAAATTGACTCTCCTAGGCAAATGCAGTCTTCAAAGACAGCAGTTAAAATAGGGCCGTGCTCCTTCGCATGGGTGGCAGATATTGTTATTCAAAAAACACAACACAAGAAATTTTTTTTTTTTTGGGAGGCTGGAGCGGATTAATAAGATTTCCATCCATTTGAATTTGGAGATTTTGACTGTTTTGGGCACTCAAAACAAAATCAAATTACCTTTACAGATGTGATGTGCATACATGTGCTGGTATTATGGAGAAGGTAAAATGCATTCTGAAGAAATATCAACTCTCCTAACGTCACGTGGTGATGACATCGACCGGCATGGTATCGAGGATGTGGCTCGTATTAGGACAAATGCATTTTGCCAATGATATTGAATAGTATTAGTCTAAGTACG
Source organism: Hippocampus mohnikei (assembly GCA_026261675.1). Lineage (NCBI taxonomy): Eukaryota > Metazoa > Chordata > Actinopteri > Syngnathiformes > Syngnathidae > Hippocampus > Hippocampus mohnikei. The sequence continues at coordinate 16,841,112 of JAKGUB010000334.1, read as the reverse complement.
GTAATTGATTTATGTTACATACTTTGTAAAATCACCTTTACAGATGCCATGTGTGAAACTTCCATTTTCAAAGATAACACAGCTGTTTATTTATTTCTCAAAGAGAAGGCTCTGGATAAGAAGAATCTCAAAAAGTACGGTATTTTAAAATCACAAATGTGAAGGAACCCTGACATGTAATAATCGCAGAAAACTCAAATGAAAACCACCGTTCAGTTCTCAATCCTCAGCAATTTATTGTGTGACACTGAAATCTTTAACATTTTGATTGAAAATGATCACAGTATGGGAAGTTTCTGGTTGGGGCTATTTGATTACCCAGACTCCCTTGCTCCCCTCCTCCTGTGTCTGCTGCTGCATGTGACACGTATGTGCATGTCGCCTTACGATGCAGTGCATGTGTGAATCAGAATGAAGCTCGGTGTCTGGGGTCACGTGTTGTGTCTACCCAAGGGTTGCTCAATTCCAGGGGTCCGGTTGCTCAATCTCAGGGGTCCTCATTTCAGATTAATGACATGTCAGATTATGAACAATATGATGTGCTTCATGCAAAAATTGACTATAATTATGACTTCACTTTTCACTACTGTGTAAGATATTTAGTGGTAGATGACATCAGTGTCTGTTTTATGGGTTATTCATTTTTATTTGACATTTTCACTTGTCATACAAGTGTAAAAATTGGTTAGCAATCCTTGAGTACCACTTCAACCAGTGAAAAAGAAAAAAATAGTAGCAACAATCTTGCCGGTGTTTCGTGATCTGTGTGTCCGGCTGTGTGTGTTTTTGTGTGTTGTACGCATGAGATTTTACAATGTGTGGTTTATTTTTGCTTTTCAACCTGCCATGTGTTTTCTTCTCTCCCACCCCATATCGCCTTTGTGTGCCTCAGTCATTGCTCGTCCCAGGGAAAAGTGCTGGTAAATACGGCCGGCGAGGCAGTGCCATAGGGATAGGAACAATAGAAGAGGTTCATGTTTCTTTCTCCCTTCTTGTTTAGTGTGTTTTTTCTCCATTTGTGTGTGCTCAGATACTGCAGCTAAGGTATCTCCCGTGTAATGTGACATTTTGACGGCTACACTTGATTTTTTTTTTTTCGATTCATATTTTTAAATGAAGATAGCATCAGATGCCCTCAAACAACTATTAGCCTAGCATGTGCTCATGCATTGAGTGTGTCTGACTGTCATCTCCCCATGTGGCAGTCCCTGATCATTCCTGGGAAAAGCCCCACCAGGAAGAAGTCAGGTCCCTTCAGTTCCCGCCGAAGCAGCGCCATTGGCATTGAGAACATCCAGGAGGTCCAAGAAAGAAGGTATCAATGACTCAATTAGCTGCAATAATATCAATCGTTTTTTACAGAGGATAAAGAATTTATGCCTGTTGCAAATTTGGTTAGTTGTTTGAAATACACAATGCATAATTTTCTTTGTCTTATGTTTAATTTCACAGTAAATTTCCAAATTTGTGCTCATAAGTTAAACCCCCCAAAATCGGCCTTCTATATAATGTTTTGCAAACCGGTACAAAATCAGCTTTACAGATGCCATGTTTTCTGTGCAGGCTGTGTCATGTAATTAGATGAAATCAGGGTGGCACAGAGGGCTGTCTTTGTCAAAATATTGACAGCTCCTTTTTTTTAATTTATCTTATAGCATCAATATTTGAGGTGAGGTGTTTATTTTTTTTCAAATGAGCACAGCTGAGGCCACTATATGCAAAGGTGTTACACTTTTACATGTACAGTATATTCATTTGTCAAAGGACAACAAGCTTTTTGGATGTATGCAACCAATTGACAGAGGTGAGGCATTTATTGGTTTTGTGACAATGTCGCTCTGCAGCCGAGACGTGTCGCCATGCACCCAAAGGACATCCGACAGCGGCCACATCTACCAGGAAAATAAATCAGACAACTCGTCCAATCACAGCTCTCCTGAATTTACCCCTGCCAAGAACAGGTAGCCCTTCATTTTAGTGCCTCTCATAACGCTTTGATTAAGAATAATCAATCGGCCCAAATGGGGATTCATATGAGTGGTCCAAGTGATGTAGGGCGTGTAGCTTGGTCATGTGTTGCAGGGCGCCATCCATCCCAGAGGCTCAGGACCTTTCCCGCTCCTCCTCCAATGCCAGCAGCTTCGCCAGCGTTGTGGAAGAACACGAGGCCGACGATGAGTACAACATGGGACCGGTGAGTGCCCTGAATGCCCTCTGGACCCCACATTAGGTCCATCGGCGTGGTGAACAGGGCGTGGACAAATGGGTCATTTGTAGGGAAAAAAAATCGTTATCGTGTTAAAATAATTCCTTTTATATTTTTAAAAATGTGTTTAAAATAATATGTGGATCAATTCATGAAACTATATATACAAATAAAAATAATGTACATTTCGCATCTCCCTATAGGAAAGTGAGTCGGCCACGACGCCGCTCAAGAGAGACTCTCTGGATGATGGATCGCTCAGTATGAGTCACATGGGCATCACAGGTCAGTATGTATGTACTGAACTAGTACCGTTATGTATTATATATACTGTGCATACATCATTAGTGTGTCAGGCTAATGCAACTAATTGCAATACTGTAATATATGAATGTATATAGTGCAGATATTCAACCAAATATCTACCGGTATACATATTTGTTATTGTTCTTTTTGGTGCTATATTTGTTAGTGTGAACATGGGCTCTTTATGTGTTTTTCTGCGTTTTGTTTTTCCATCATAGTATTACAATATATGTATGCAGTGGATCCTCGTTTTTTTTGTGATTAATCTGATCTAAAAAGTCTGACTAGAACCGACTCATTTGAAAACTGAAACGTTGACCATGCGAAATGTTAATCTAGTGTCCCACTGAAAAATGTCATATTTTTTTATCGAGAATAAATAGCTTTACAGACACAAAGGATGTGGAGGGGTAAAACATGTCAATGACTAATGAAATGACCAAATGAACATTGAAACCTTACTTTTACCATTATTGAAGACTTTACGGGCGGCCCGGTAGTCCAGTGGTTAGCACGTCGACTTCACAGTGCAGAGGTACCGGGTTCGATTCCAGCTCCGGCCTCCCTGTGTGGAGTTTGCATGTTCTCCCTGGGCCTACTTGGGTTTTCTCCGGTACTCCTGTTTCCTCCCACATTCCAAAAACATGCATGGCAGGCTAATTGAACACTCTAAATTGTCCCTAGGTGGGATTATGAGCACGAATGGTTGTTCGTCTCTGTGTGCCCTGCGATTGGCTGGCAACCGATTCAGGGTGTCCCCCGCCTACTGCCCAGAGACAGCTGGGATAGGCTCCAGCACCCCCCGCGACCCTAGTGAGGATCAAGCGGTTCGGAAGATGAATGAATGAATGAATGAAGACTTTACTTGCTGTATAGAAGACAGCGATTGTTCATTGGAAAGGGATTTGCCTAGCCTATCAATCCGCTAGCCATATGCTAACGCTAAATAGTGTCTATGTTGCAGTGCTGTAACCCTTGAAGCAACAGACTGAACACAAAACGGTGGAGACAACAACCCTACAGTCATTCTCTATCTGCAAAGAACGACTACAAATAGTACCGTATTGATGAGCTGAGAGGTGTTGACAATAGAGAGAGTTTAGATCACAGAACAAATGAAACATGTCTCTCAAGGTCAAACTGTATTCATTTGGGGTTTTTTTGTGTGTTTGATAAGCTTCACATCCTACTTTGTCTCGACTCCAACATCAAAGCGATGGACCTAAGGGACCTGAGTCAAAAGCGACAGATGGCCGTTCCAGGTCGGAGCAAAAGTCCTCGGTATAAAGACGACCAGTCCTTTTTATAAATTGAATTTTTTTTCATTTATTTTTTTTATATGACTACTGCTGACATTTAACTGTTGTTTGTGTTTTCACACAGAACTGTTAGCCACACACCACTGACTCGCCGCATTCACGTCCATTATCAGGTTAGATGCTGCTTTCTACTTCATTGTCTTGACTTATTTCCTGTTTTATTTTACTTCCCCCGTGCTTCCGTTGGTTGAGTAGTCCTTTTTTGTAATTTACAGTACGAGTACGGCTGGGCGATTATATGATGGTGATTAGTAATTGGGATCAATTTCAGGTCAATCACAAGTATTAGCTGGAACATATTTACTTGATCAAAATTGGCAAAAATGTGCATCACATGCAATTACAGTGGACCTTTTGTTGCGCCACTTTCGTTTGCAGTGTGATGCAGAAAGGATTTGTCTCAATTCGTCTCAGTATTTATTTTGCTTTATCCGTAAAACACAAATCTGTCACACCGCTGTTCTGAGATGGTGTGTGGCTGTTCCAGGGTTCCCACGGGTCCTTAAAGCTCATAAATATCCATTAAGAAAAGTTGTAAAATTATGTTCTTAATTGTCCTTAATTTTCAGGGAAAGCTTCTAAAGTCCATAAAAATCCGTAAGAAATTATTTGTATTCGAAAATCAATTGTATATTGCTGAGCGGGCATTAAATACACTGTGAATCCCCTGCTGAATGGAGAAAAAGTCCTTTAAAAAATGGCTAAATTAGCCCTCAAAGGTGCACCAGATGATGCATTACGGAATGACCGTGCTCTGAGAAAGGGGCATTTTTTTTACCCTTCTGCTTTTGTCTATTTCTTCTACAGCATTTCCTGGAGAGGCACCGCACCTCAGAACTGAGCGAATGGGTCACATGGCCTCCTGTACCTGACCGAGGTCAAGTTTGAGACACGGTCGGTAGAACTTTGACGCAAGCATTCGGTTTGGATACGACAGCCGTCCCGACATGAACACCCCAACAAAAGCACGGAGGATATCACGTCGGGACCTTGTAACTGCTCCCAAAAATCTTTTAAAGGCCACGCAGCTGCATCACCAGTGCGTCACTGCGCAACTTCATCCTGGTTTTGAAGATTTAAAGTGAGAGAAACTGAAACACACAGATTTTTTTTTTTTTTTTTGGCGAGTTTTCGGTTTGTTGACCTGCTGAGCGTCCCTGTGACGCCCTTGTTTTACATTCATCTGACGAATCAACAGCATTTCTCCCTCGGCTTCCTTCAGGATTGAGGCCACTTGCTCGAACGACAACAAAAGCATTTAAAACTTAATATGTCTTTAAAAAGGTACGCAGTTATCTCATTGTAGACTCCATCGATGGTATAATGGCAGTTTAAAAAAAAGTCACATTTACTGTGGTGCCTCAACCAGCATCAAAGCATTTTCAACCGTTTGTGTTCGATTTTGCGAGTGCGACTGTGCATGGTGTCAACATGCTAGCGATAAAAGGGAAAAAAAACATGAAAAAAATCCTCTGGTGCCACGTTGGTTGTACCTGTGATCCCCGTTTTATTCATCTCCGCGTGCAATGTACACACATTTTTTTAAACTCTCCAGTGTCAAAGAGTTGCAACATATTGGGAGCCGTTGGATCATTTATTTGTTATTCTGCTTGTGCACTGAATTATCCATGAACTACAGTACTGGTACGCTCCTTGTCCTCACTAATAAGACAAGTTAGTACACTACGGTTTTTTTAAACTACTATATGACATTTCTGTGCACTGCCTACGAACATTTTGTTCACACAACGTTCTGAGAACATCACACTTGCTGGTGCTTTACATTTGGTTGGATTTAACTGCCGCTCGGTCGCAATGGCAAATTTTTGTAACGTTCTCCAATCCTTACGTTTTGGCAATATACATGTACTTGCATCGACTGATGTTCCCCTTCGCTTTTCTCTCAGTTACCTACAGATTTGGTTCCGTAAGTTGTTATGGGTTATGAACTTCTTGTTTCTTAATCAGTAATATGTTATGTCACCGGGAATACTTGTAGAAAACAAATGTATGAACAAGTGCAGCGTTTAGCGTCACTCGTAACTTTAGTATCACAACACTCGTGCGGAGAAATGTCATGCAGTCGTGGAAGGTAGCAGTGGAAAGTCGTGTGCCACTTGTTCATGGACAGCTAAGTGCGCTAGTGGGATATCAAATAAACGCTCAAGTGGCTTTCCATCGGAACTCCTTAGTTTTGTGTTTGTCAAGTGGATTTTTTGGAACAACACTGTGACTAATCTTGAGGTTGCCTTTCCAAACGATTGTGTCTTGTGAGTGCTCGTCTTTCTGGAGGTTCCTGAATGTAACACACAAGGCACATCATGCTCCCTTTTGCGGAACTACTGTACGTTCCCCGTTTTGTGTAAAACTGTTTGACAAATGTAAAAGGTTTGACAAATGCAGGGGGGGGGGGCGCTCAAATGATTGAGCTCAAACTTTGATTTTACTTGAACTGAACCTGCTCAATTGAAGCGTAGATGGCTTGCGCCTCCTTGTGGCTGAACAAAATAGCACATCCATGCGTCTGGCCCGTGCTTTTTACAGTGGTCGATCCGAAAAGTGCGCTCTGTTTTAAAATGATTGTACTTCTGTCATCGTCTGCTTCTTGAAAGGTCTCGCTTGTACATATAGTATTACTTTGCATCCTCATTGTAAATAAAGACAACAGAGATGTTTAATGAAATAAAAGACCAAAGCAGTGATGTGCCCCCGTACTGGGCTGCTCAATTCACATGTCCAGGTGCCACCACTTGAAGTCAAACCCTTCCCTGCGCACGTTGGAGCCGCAGTGGACCTCACCAGGAGCCGGTGGTAGGAGGCGAAGTCGTCAATGAAGGTACAGGTGAGTCCCAGGCCCTCCATCAGGAGCACATCTCCGCCTCCAGGGCGCAGCGGCCGTTCACCTTGGGGCCGAAGGGCTTGGGAATGCCCAGAGTTTTCCCCAGCACGATCATATTCACCTGGATAATATACAATATACAGTACAATATAATATGCTTCTTGAGCCATGGGCTATTTTAAAGGGGAAGTCAATCCAATAATGTTCTTTATAAGAATTATGTTTTTTGCTGTAACACGAGATTCTGATTAATATTGCATTTGTGGAATTTGAGTGAAGCAGTAAAATCCACGTTTTTGTCCATCTCAGGGGGTGGACATTTTGCTGCTTGCTGCCGACTGAAAATGACCTCACAGTTTCCCAGGGCTCAGGTAACGATCAATCATGGCTCAGCTCCACAAAACAGTGAAAAGTGTGTCACATAATGTACATGTAGTCATACATGCTGGAATCTGCATTACAATGACAAAATAGAGCAGTTGCTTCAACATCATGTCAGGCAGTGCATGTTAGGTTGCTTTGTTTGTCATTCTAAAACATTTTTTATTATGTTGAGAAAAAAAGATGGATTCTTTGGAAGAGATGATTGTTCTAAATTATCGATCGTTGCTGCTTTTTGGCTGCGTTTCCATGAATACAGACAAAGTGAGTAATTCACTGTCATTGCTATATTTATGCTTTGTGTATTTTACGTCACTAATTTATTTATTCTTACTTTGCCTATTTTTAGATAAATTGTGTAATGTCTTGTCCTTCATTTTTACTTTGTCATGTTTGTCACGCCATCGAGTCAGCCAGCATGTGAATGTTGGCGTTGGACTTGACAGATAGAAGTGAAATACTGAAAAATACAGCCAGTGAAAAAAAACTGTCCTAAGGGGGGGTTTTCCAAGTAAATATCATTTCAAATTTTTTTTCTTTGTACCATGTCGGGGTAGAAGGCGACTGCTCGGAACTCGTCGTCAGTGTCCTGTTCTAGCTTGAAGAGGATGGGCAGGTCGATGATATCGGCGTCATCCAGGCCCAGCTCTCGCTTCAGCACATCTCTGTTCCAGTCGATGCAGCTCTGAACAAAGAGGCACAGAAAACAAAAAAACAAACAAAAAAATTGAAATGAATTAATGCAAGTGCTAGAGAGTACTCCTGCTGGGGACTCCCTCGTTCTGCTGGGGACTTCAATGCTCATGTGGCAACGACAGTGAGACCTGGAGGGCGTGATTGGGAGGAACGGCCCCGATCAGAACCCGAGTGGTGTTTTGTTATTGGACTTCTGTGCTCGTCACGGATTGTCCATAACGAACACCTTGTTCAAACATAAGGGTGTCCATATGTGCACTTGGCACCAGGACACCTAGGCCGCAGTTCGATGATTGACTTTGTGGTTGTATCATCGGATTTGCGCCACATGTTTTGACACTCGGGTGAAGAGAGGGGCGGAGCTGTCAACTGATCACCACCTGGTGGTGAGTAGGCTCGATGGTGGGGAGGACGCCGGTCCGTCCTGGCAGACCCAAACGTATTGTGAGGGTTTGCTGGGAGCGTCTGGCGGAATCCCTGTCAGAAAGAGTTTCAACTCCCACTCCGGCAGAGCTTTTCCCATGTCCCGGGGAGGCGGGGACATTGAGTCCGAATGGACCATGTTCCGCGCCTCTATTGCTGAGGCGGCCGACCTGAGTTGTGGCCGTAAGGTGGTTGGTGCCTGTCGTGGCGGCAACCTCGTACCGCTGGTGGACACCAGCGGTAAGGGATGCCGTCAAGCTGAAGAAGGAGTCCTATCGGGCCTTTATGGCCTGTGGGACCCCAGAGGCAGCTGACGGGTATCGACTGGCCAAGCGGAATGCGGCCGGTGGTCGCCGAGGCAAAACTCGGACATGGGAGGAGTTCGGTGAGGCCATGGAAGCCAACTTCCGGACGGCCGAGGAAATTCTGGTCCACCATTCGACGTCTCAGGAGGGGAAGCAGTGCACCACTAACACTGTGTACAGTGGAGATGGGGCGCTGCTGACTTCGACTCGGGACGTTGTGAACCGTGGGCAGATTACTTCAAGACCTCCTCAACTCCACCAGCACGCCTTCCTTGGAGGAAGCAGAGTGTGGGGACTCTGAGGTGGGCTCTCCTATCTCTGTGGTTGAAGTCACCGATGTGGTTAAAAAGCTCCTCGGTGGCAAGGCCTCAGGGTGGATGAGATCCGCCCGGAGTTCCTCAAGGCTCTGGATGTTGTGGGGCTGTCCTGGTTGACACGCCTCTGCAGCATCGCGTGGTCATCGGGAGAGTGCCTATGGATTGGCAGACCGGGTGGTGGTCCTCTTTTTAAAAGGGGACCGGAGGGTGTGTTCCAACTACAGAGGAATCACACTCCTCAGCCTCCTGGTAAGGTCTATTCAGGGTGCTAGAGAGGAGGGTCCGTCGGGAAGTCGAGCCTCAGATTGAGGAGGAGCAGTGTGGTTTCGTCCCGGCCGTGGAACATTGGACCAGCTCTACACCCTTAGCAGGGTCCTCGAGGTACGTGGGAATTCGCCCAACCAGTCTACATGTGTTTTGTGGACTTGGAGAAGGCGTTTGACCGTGTCCTCGGGAGTTCTGTGGGGTGCTTCGGGAGTATGGGGTACCGAGCCCCTGATACGGGCAATTTGAAAGGCCTTCCAGTGAAGCCCAGAAGAGCCAGTCCAGAGTTTCACATCTCATCAACAACATATTTAGTGCCGTGTTAACTTCTCTGTTTATTAAACATGCTTATCTGGCACCTTCAAAGGGTGAGTAGACAAACTTTATTTTTGGGTTCTGTATGTCTATTTTGTAGGATCTCTGCATTAAAAGTTTTACTTCTCACAGCTAGTTTATAATCCGACTCACCTGCACGTAGTTGTTCTCAGCTTGGAATCCTTCGTCTTCGAGTATCTCGTCCACTGTGATTAGCTTTTGGTCATTCCGACCTTTGAGGAAGTAGATTGTTTTGCACTTTGAGGACAAAAACAAAAAATTGCACTAAAGTACAGACGTACCCTCAAATAGTTTGGCCTGTCCATGACCGTTGTTCTTTAGGCCTCTGAAGAGCTTGTAACCCGCGTCCGGACTAGCCAGCAGCAGCCGAAAGCCCTGCCAGTGACGATGTGACAGACAATAACAACAAGCAAAGTCAGTGGACGGAAGCATGTCATAAATCTAAGAATTTTACAAAAATGTCTCTCTTTCTATACAATTGAAAGTCATGAACTATTAAATCGACAGTCATTTAAAAACATAGGGTGGACATCAACTAAATTTTTTTCTTTTTTCTTTAGTACCATTGTCCCATGAATGTAGCCTAACAACATTTGGAAGAGACTTAAAAACAATCTGCATATATTCTTTTTTTTTTTCAGTTTACACTGCCATACATCAAGCATATTCTCATCGTGGCACTAGAAAGCAAAAAATAGGAACTGTGTCTTGTAAACCATGTGGTGTAAATTTAACCTAGGACATCTTTTGATTTTACCTTTCTGTCTGGTGCGGGAACAAAGGTCATGAATTCATCCACGTGGCCGACGACCAGCCAGTCAGAAAACAAGGCAATAGGCTTTTGGACCTTCTGTGCCCACAGGAAGTCCTGAACCACTTTGGTCATGTTCCGTCCTTTAGTGGTTCTTAAATAAAAGACAACGTTTTTCAGAATTGCTCTGTCTTGTCAAAGATTCTCTCCCCCAAAAAAGTGTTCTAAAGCAGGCCTACGTGGGAAATGCCACGCCGATGATGATTCTTCCCAATGGATACTCTTTGCCGTTGACGGTGACAGGAGGACTGACCTCCAGGTTGCCGAACGAGTCCAAACTGCTCACATCTTTCCTCAGGGCCATTCTTGTAACGTAGCCAAAGTCAGGACCCTGAAAAATGTAACAAATGTGACAATAAATGAGTCTCTAAAGTGAATTAAAAGATGCATTTCGAAATACAACACACACTGTTTAAGACGACTGCTGAAAACATGTTAACACTGTTGCAATTAGTGTTTTCAGGATTTGAAAGCCTCATTTTATATACTAGCTGATCTTTTTTTAGTGATTCAAATTTGGCAAGGTTGTATTCTCTATGTTATTTCACATTTATGTGTGACATATTTATTTTCACTTGACAGGGACTATAATGTTAAGCATTCAAGGAAGACCTGACGTCGCTCACCAGTAGTTCACTGTATGGAAAATCCTGAAGTTTTCCATCTCTGGGGGAATCCAAGACCACAGGAAAGCGTTGATGCGGTGCTTCAATGTAACCAAATTCCAGCTCATCCTAGGGAAAAATAGCCTTAATTTAGATTACGGTAAATAAAATAAGTGACCAAATGGAAGCACAGTGACCTATGGACTAGTTTTTAACTCTTATTGCTGACATCCTGAGTCCACATCTCAGGTCTGGACTTCCGACAGTATGTAGTGTTTGTATGTCTTCCCTGAGCTTGTGTTAGACGTTTCTAGCTACCTTCCATATTGCAAAGACATTTGTTAGGTTTACTGAAGACTCTAAATTGGTGTGAGTGTGAGTGGTTGTTTGTCCTGATGTGCCCTGTGATTGGCTGCCGACCAGCCCAGGGTGTCACCTGACTCAAAGTCAACTTGGACAGGCTCCAACTCACCAGCCACCCTAATGAGGACAACCTCTTCAAAGGGTTCAAATGGTTGTGCCCGTGAATTCTGCCCATTAACAAGCAGCGACTCCTGCAACTGAATAAATAATAATAATATAAAAAGAAAAATCGAGGCTATTCTGTTGATGTGCCTGCCCACTGGCTATCATGTTAAAATGTTATGGACTACAGTTGAAATTTTGGATTTACATATGAGTAAGCGCCCAATTTATACAAGAAAAAAGAACCAGCAGCAGATTTCCTGATCTTACTTGCATCCAGCGGTCGCCTCTGTTCATATACTCGTGACAGATGTTGAGTTTGTAGCCGCTGTTCAAAACAAGATTCTTCATTCCTTTCAGGAAGCCGTAGTTGTCCGAGGTGCTGAGCGGCAGACAGTGAAAAAGAGAGACAAATCTTTTGCGAAACATGAGAAGAATACATGATTGTCATGAATAGATTATGTTTCATCCATCCATCCATTATCCGAACAGCTTATCCTCACAAAGGCCGCAGGCATGCTGGAGCCTATCCCAGCTGTCTTCGGGCAGTAGGCGGGGGACAACCTGAACCGGTTGGCAGCCAATAGCAGCGCACACATTTACGAACAACCATTCGTGCTCATAATCACCCCTAGGGACAATTTAGGATGTTCCATTAGCCTGCCATGCATGTATTTGGAATGTGGGAGGAAACCGGAGTACCCAAAGAACACCCACACAGGCATGGGGTGAACAAGCAAACTCCACACAGGAAGCCCAGAGCCCGGATTCGAAACCTGGACCTCGACATTGTGACTCCGGCGTGCTAACCAATCGCCCATCGTGCCACCTATATGATGCTTCTTTATTGATTTTTTTTTACCTGCACACAAACACCTCAACAGGCCGCAGGGTGTTTGGAGTCATGATCCACGGTGCCACTCTGAACACAACGGTGTCTGTGAAAATGGGGGTCTCGGGAAGACCCTGTCATCATAAGAGAGAAGTTGGCTAAGAATAACATGATTATGGGTCCCTCAAAATGTACTCTCACTTACTCTACAGATGGGCTCCAGCAGACTAAGGTTGATAGTGATGAGCCCGTCAAAGTCCTTGTCCGGAAACCGGAGACCCTCCACATAAAAGCTAGTCTCGGCTACACCCCCGAGGTATGGCACTTGCCCGGACAACACGCGGCTGGTCAGCACTCTCGTAAAGCCGCTCGATACGCTGGCTAAAATGAAGACATTTTTTGTTCATTTTATTAAAACAGCTCACACGATTCACAATGCGTTTGTTTTCTTTACTCACACAGGAAGTTGCTGTACGAGTGAGGCCTGGGACTGTAGACTCTGATGCTCTCCGCGTCGCTCTGAGAGATGTGCATGGTGAGCTTGTAGCCGTCCGGGAGCTTGGCGGGTCCTCGCGTCCGCAAAACCATCTCAGACATGTCTCGGAGATCTGCACAGAAAGGCCACAACATTAGGTACACCTGAGTCCTTCCATCCATTTTCCCATATGCTTGTCCCCATTACAGTCAAAGGTAATTGCAATCCCAAGCAGGGCATATATGTAGAAAACAACCTTTCGCACCAATGAAAAATTTAGAGTCTTCAGTGAACCTAACATTATTTTTTTTGGAAAGTGGGGGGCAGCTGGAGTATGTGAGTATCCCAAAACTCTTTCAAAGGATTTTACATTGAACTATGACATCAGCTTTACAGATTTGACATGCACGCGGGACCAAGACTCTGTACTTTCCACTAACAACCCAGGCTAAAGCAGTTAATGTCTCAATCGAGTCTTCTTTGACATCAATTACTACTTTTGTATTCACAAGGGCTTTGGCGCCATCTTGTAAGATCTTAGGGCATTACAGAGGAATAAGAAAAATATGTGAATTTCAGTTTGGGGGGGGTTTCTGCGAATGCCGGAGTATAGGTTCCACAGGAAAAAAACTAATTTGCGCGCTGGGATTCACTGGAGCTAAATAATGTATCTAAAGTATTAAAAACTACAATATGTTTGATGCAATGTATCTGTACACCTGGACAAATGACAACTCCAATAAAACTACCTCAGCTATCAATTAAAACAGAATACCCCTGGCTGTGTTTGTAGGTATGTACTTGCTTTTGAAATATGCCCATCAGTAGGATCAAGAAACGGAGGGGTAGTGCATCTTCTTTACCAGATAACTTGGCGATGTAGTCCACCTCGGTGTCAAGTTGCTTGCCATAGCGTCGCTCAGAATCACAGTTGACCAATAGGACGGCTCCATGTCCATCGGGACCCCATTTCCAAGACCCCTAAGAGCAAAAGTATAATCAGTATACATCCATCCATTTTCTAATCCGCTTATCCTCACGAGGGTCGCGGACATGCTGGAGCCGATCCCAGCTGTCTTTGGGAAATAGGCGGGGGACACCCTGAACTAGTTTCCAGCCAATCTCAGGGCACACAGAGACCATCTCATACCTAGGGACAATTTAGAGCGTTCCATTAACCTGCCACGCATGTTTTTGGAATGTGGGAGGAAACCCACGCAGGCACGTGGAGAACATGCAAACTCCACACAGGAAGGCCGGAGCCAGAATCGAACCCTGCCCCCTCTGTATTGTGAGGCCGACGCGCTAATCAGTCGACCACCGGTTCGCAGAAGCAGTATTCTATTTATTACATCTTCGTTCATCCTTTTACTGTAAACTTACAGTATCATTCTTTTCTCTCGTAAATACCTCCAGGAACATATCAATCATGCAACAGATGTCTGGAGCTGAAATGTATCATTTCAGCACAACGCAGGGTATCGTGCTGCGACTTGCATTCAGATTTTGGCCTTGAGGTTTTTACACTGACTGACAATTTAATAGGTGTGTCTGTACTCAGAATATATCTGGCTTTAAAAAGCACTTAATGCTCTGCTTTGATTTAGTCAGAGAAGTAGTCATTTAACACTCACACACGTTATGGTAGTTTCGCACCTACGAAAAATCTGTCTGACATCTTCTAGTTTGTCACGTAGCGAATTGATATAAAAGTTCCAAATTGAAACATAAATGAGTTGTCAGGGGTTTTGAGAATGGCACATTTATTGAAACGTCATACTCGGGCTGCAGCGCATCAATGGTTGGTTATGGTGGGTGGTTATGTCCCATGAAATGGGGCTGAATTTTGTTTCCATGACAACTGAGAGCGATGCGACCATTTAAATACTTTTTTTTTTAACAGACTTGCAGCAAATGTAGCACATTTGTATGGTATTTTTGGAGAAACATCACTGCCTCCAGAGCCACTGATATTCACCCCTTTGCGTCCAGACTGGAAATGAATGGCACTTGACCAAAGCCAGTACTAGCTCATTTAAATGTGTCAAAGTCATCATGTTGGCACTTGAGTTCACCTTATTGGGGTTGTTTTTCTCCACAACGCCATCTCGGTCAGCATCCACATCAAGGGAGATCTCTGTTTGACAAACAAGTTTCACGTGATTGATATGTAAAAGAAATTACACAACATTTTGTCACCAAATGTTTTATCATGTTTGAGCATACCGAGTGCTGTCAGGTGCAGGATGGCATTGCTCAAAACTTCTTTATTCTGCCCGTAGTATCTGACAGTAAGCTTGCAAAATAAAAACACGTAGGCAGGTTTATGCAAAACAGTATTAAAATCATCTCAAACGTCACATGCAGCTTCACTCCTGTCCTGTTACCTTGCTGTCGTTCTCATGTTGGCTGGCACTGCTCATCGTAATGAGCAGCACTGACTTTCCATCAAGGGTGATGGGGGAGAGGTGAGAGGTCACCTGGGTGGGTGGGTCAATGCTGTACTGGACATTGGGAGTGCATTTGACTGAGAAGAATGTGGAGTTGGGAGGTGCGCTCCTGTGGACCACATTTGACAAGGCAAGGCAGCTTTATTAAAATAGTGCAATTCATACACACTGCGCCCCGCATGATTACATTTGAAAGCATTGACACGCCAGAGAATTATGAAAATTGTAAAAGAAAGGAAAGAAATAAAAACTATCAAACTAAAATGACTAAAAGAACGTACAGGGCAAGGTAAAAACAGCGTTTCGGAAAAATTTGGATCAAAATGCTTTTAAAGAGCTTTATGATATGATGGAAAAATATGTAGTTTTTAACCTGAATTAACCTGACAATGAGCGGATTTGTTAGTAGCGTTATTTAGCCCTCGGTTGTTCCCAGCGATTTATTTTGCGGTCTCATGACTTTATTTCATAAATAAACCTTTTTTGGACTCGCTTTTAACCTTGTCTGGGTTTGTGGAATCCGCTCCTGGTCCGGAACCATAACAGGAGTCCTTCTTTTCAGACTTCGCAACTCAAACATCCCAGTTCAAAGGATCATTCTACTTTTCCTGGTCAGAAGTCAGAAAGTCCGACTTCCCACCTTCCTTGAATGCTGTTGATAGTCAGGTTATATATAAAAAATGGATTGACAACGTGGCATCGATAAACCATATGAAATGGATTTGAATCAATGGCAGAGTGGTGACTTCAAAGAGTGACCAGACTTGACTTTTGTTTTCTATGACTCAGTCCCTAGCATATCGTATCAAAGGTCAGTTGACTGTTGTGTTTTTTTTTCCCCTTGATTTCCGCAAATGGTGCAGTGGCACGAGCAAGGGTTACCTGGAAGCTATTGGGAATGATCAGATTTCAGCCTTCAGACCTTCGCCCACACCAAATAGCTCCTTTTGTTAGTTTGTGTGAGTCAATTACCATCTGCATCCTGCCTCGCTCATGATATTGATTCAGTCCTTGTTGGACTTTATTTTTACACTCCTTTTTCTGTGAGGTTTAGGTGTGTTTCTTGGCAAAGCTCCCTGCTCCCGCTTCACCTTTTATTGCAGTGTATTTATTTATTTTCCTTTGAACCATAGCTTTTGGTTCATTATTTCCTGTGTTTTGTCCCCCAGTTTTTGCGTTTTGGTATTTAACTGTTTGCTTCTCTAGTTTTTGGAATAAAGACTTTACTTTTTACAACATTGCTGTGTTACTTTATAACCTGTTGCATATCGTAATGTGTCCGCTTTAACTAGTAAAGGTTCACTGTACAATTTTAGGGCGGCCCGGTGATCCAGTGATTAGCGTGTCAACCTCACAGTGCAGAGGTACCGGGTTCAATTCCACCCTGTGTGGAGTTTGCATGTTCTCCCTGGGCCTGCTTCGGTTCTCTCCGGGTACTCCGGTTTCCTCTCACATTCCAAAAACATGCATGGCAGGCTAATGGAACACCCTAAATTGTCCCTAGGTGGGATTATGAGCACGAATGGTTGTTCGTCTCTGTGTGCCCTGCGATTGGCTGGCAACGGGTTCAGGGTGTCCACCGCCTACTGCCCGAAGACGGCTGGGATAGGCTCCAGCACCCCCCGCGACCCTTGTGAGGATAAGCGGATCGGAAAATGAATGAATGTACAATTTTATTTTGCCAACAGTTATTAATTAAAGCGAATCCAAAACCGCCCTTGGACCACTTGATGCTCGAGGCCTAAACATGTTATTACATGTCAATCCAAAGCATAATTTGCCTCCAGTTTTGACATGATTGGCTCTCATTCGACACGCGTGCAAGTAATTTTGTGGATGGCAGGTGGTTTACGTACTACCTAACATACACATTGCGAAGAGACCACAAGGCAATAAAGAGTAACCAAATATGTTTAACTGAATTCACTCTTGCGAAACCTGATTCAAGGTGCCTTCCGGGCCTCGTTGTTTGCACAACAGACACTATCGTCCCAACACCATCTCCTCCCTTATTTCCTGGAGCAGCCGTTTTGCGGTGGGAATTACCCCCACGCGAGACATTCTCTCAAAAAAAAACATGCCCTCGCTTGCTTGTAGCATTCTTGCTGTGCATCGTGTGGACACGCAGGCCCAGTGGCAGTAGCAAGCGACACACTTGGAGAGAAATATATTTCAGTGGCTGGCCCTTCACATGAGTGAACCGGTTTGCATTCGCTGGGTAATCCAGTCTCGGCTCGGATGTGCTGCGTCGGCTGGCGTTTGGCACGGCAGATGCATTTCTATGCGACAACAAAGTCTCTCGTGTTTGCACTGTAACAATAGACGGCCTGTTTGACTGTGTTGCCAGCAGCAGCATCTGCATATTGACTTGTAGTTGCGCATTCATTCCATGTTGATAGCAAAATAAGAAACAAGTATGTCAAATCCTCCCTTCAAAACGGCAGTTTTAGAGAAGGCTTTAGACCACTTGTGATAGTGCCCACAGCAATAGGTACAGAGTTTAAATGACAGCCATATCAAAAACAAGAGGATATCTCATAGAGGTACTTCTTTAAGTTTATTCTGACAGGTGTATCTCAATGAATTACAGTATTGTAGAAAAGTTCATTTCTGTACAAAAAATTTGATTTGGAAGTTTTTAAATGACTTTAAAAAAATGAATATAAATGAATATTACATGAGAAAGTATTTTGAATGTAGAAATTAGGGAGCAATTGTCCTCCTGGAAAGTATTTCCCATGTTTAATGGGCCTAAGTTTATACAATTCATTAAGATGATTGCTATGTTTGTAGTTTTTAAACCGCACATGTCGCTAGGAAACCAAAATACAACAGCTCCCACGTGATAGGGTATGCACACTACAACACAGCATCAAACACATTCTTCACAAAATAACCCCCCACCCTGCCCCCAGACAAACAAATATAATAAGAGTATTATAATCTTTGTATAGACACACCCAGCTCTTGGAAAGGATCTCATCACGTGTACAGGGGTACCTAAAGTGTGTGCATTCCCTAATTGAAATCTCAAGAGAGCTGATTATTTGGAGATTTCTTTTTTTTCTTGGACCTACCTGTTCAGGGCCACATGAAGTGCAGACCCAACCACGCATACGACGTTTGCAGTTTTATCATAATCTACTCTAAGAGTGCGGGGCGAATCATGGCTCCTGCCGGTGCACTCAGTCAGGTGGCTCTCCTAGGACTGGACCAACGACCCCTGGCCTTAACAACAAGTGACTAGTAAAAGCTGGGACAGGCCTGTAGTTAATCCCTGGACTGTGATTGGACATGTGGAATGGGCTCCACCCACTTGGTTATATGATAGCCCAGCCACCGTCCACCCCCACCGCCCGCCACCTCCCACCCACATCTCTTTTTCTTCTATCCTCTCATATACTGTGTATCAATCATGAATACAGGTACTGTATTTTTTTTTCCCAAGTTGCATTTCAGCTCAATATTAATGTGATGTGCGTTCAGTGTTTATTTAATGTGTATTTGTGCAAATTCCAGCATTTAATATTTGTGTCCAGTGGTTATTTGGCCTGAGTGGGTCTCTGGCACAGTCCTATATTCAGAAAATCACGTTGAAAAAACACCCAAACATGTATTTCAGGGTAAAGTTTCAGTTGGTGTTAATGAACAGTGATTGAGTAATCCGCTATATAGGAAAGATCAATTGACGAAACAGGTTAACTCATTCAGGACCAGCCAATTCTAAACCAAGTCTGAAATGACGTATAAAAACGTCTTTGGAAGTGAATGAGTTAACGTGCTTCCTTTGTAAGCCATGATAACTGATGAGATGTAAGACAACGGGTTGATGAAATGATGATCCCCATAAAGAGCTCCTTTTATGGAAATTAAATTTCTCATTTCGCTTCAACATATAATATCATGACGCCAAGATGTCAAGATGTAATACTTTTAGTGCTATGACCTATGCACAAAAGCAGAAAATAGGTGAGTTTTTCAGCAGATAACAAAGGATGGGTTCCCCCGACACCCCGCCCCACCACAAAAACTAATTTAGCAAATGCTAATGACAATCTGGGGCTGCCATCATTTCCCCATACTTTCTCTGCTCTGCTTGGCATCAGTGCCATGGAGCAGTTTGTTTATTTTTGTTTGTGCCGACACCTGACTGCGTATGAATATATTAGAAGATTTACTGATATTGAGTACCAATACTTCATAATACCGTGACCTCTTACAATTGCGATGAAAATGTGTTAAAAAGGATTATTTCAACGAAATAGCATTCATAAACAGAAAAATAAATTCTTGGACACAGCATCATTTTCACAAAAAAATACATTTTCAAAGTCACAAACTGTCATTACTGAGACTTACGTCTTTTCACACGTTTCTCATTTCAATTACTGTATGTGATGTCACAGTTTTAACACTAGCGGGCACTATTTAAAAGGAGTACATGAAGTAGATAAGAGATGAAGAAAAACGTTACAGGGCGGTGGCCTCCATCGCTACCTAAGCAGAGTTTGTCTTCCATCTTGCATAGCATTGTTTGTATTCAGCTAACAAAGTATTGTCATTCGTGTATTAACATGCTCATAAAGTAGTATCAATGTAATAGTGTCGGAGCATTTTTATAAGTCAAGACATACTGTATCAAGACTGATACTAATACTGGTATTGGTGCAAGTCTCTTTTTAATTTTTTTTTTTTGTAACCACAACTTTTGCCAAGCAACGAGTTACATTAATTGAAAAAGAAATCAAACAGGCTCAAAATAAATAGGATGACTCACAAGGTCTTTTGCCGTCATTGTGGAGTTTACTTTTAAATAACAGAACATTAGCCAGTATGAATAATGTATCTCTGTGCATGCACATAGGATAGCGACAAGTTTCAATACAGTACAGGACTACTGAAAACTTGGAGGATGTTGGGGAGAATAAAATCTAAAAAAAAAAAAAAAATCACCATTGAAAACATGCAGAAAGCAGTACATTTTCATGAGACATATGTCAACTAAGCAACATGTGATCCACATTCACACCTGCTGCTTACCTGCGCAGGTTTGCCTTCAAAGTCGTCCCCTGCACGTAGAGCACTTTCTGGGGGCTTTTTGCGTCTAAACGAAAAGTGCGTTGATAATCTGTCTTCATGTTAAAACAATCAATTGCAGAGGTTTGTTGAGACAAAGCTGGTAGTTGCTGCTTTTTGGCAGACTGTGGAGAGCTTGTTTTTCTAGGTGTAGGTGGAGCACAGACGCTCATACTCAGGGGCAGAGCTACCTAGTGGCCACAGGTGGCAATGTCACGTTCCGGCCAACCCTAAATTAAAGGGGATTTCTGACACCTCTTATTTTTTTGGTGTTTTTTTCAAATGTTTTAATTATTCTTAGCCCCCTTGAAACTCTGCAACAATTGATTTTGAGTAACTTTGTATTTAAAGAGTTGTAAACATATGTGAATACAAACTTCTTGCTTTAAGTGAAGAATATTTTATTCTGACAGTCAATTTCAACCAAAACCATTACTGTCACACCATGGCTTGCAAACATGGTGTATGTGAAATATATGTGAGTTATGTGTGTTTAGGCAACCGCTGTGTGATGTGGATACTGTACTCCATCATTTTATCATTTTAATCACGTTGGATTTTTCATCTGTTGGACTGTGGCATTAGAGTAGGAATTGATTGACGGAGGGACTGACAGAGTGACTGATGGACTGGTTGACCGGCCAAAGCACGGTTAAAATAACAAGGCAGACTGTCAGATGAAAGATTACAGATAGGTTTGTTTGGAAAAAAAAAAAGACGGATTGGTGATAACAGATAGGTATCCAGGTCACTAACGGATGACGAATTATGAACCGGAAATTTTTAAATTGCCAACTTTAAATTGCTCCTTTCGATTTGGAAACTTCTTTTGATTATTAATTCGACTGAAAAACCCCGTTTTGTTGTGAGAGCCAATCACATTCACGTACTAGTTTGACAAACTTGCACCACGACCAATAGAATTGCCTCTTCTTGCTTAAAAATGGGCGGGACCGAGAATATCCCATGTCATCAACAAACGCTTTTGTTGTTTCATCGAGACACGCAGAGGTGGTGAGGTAATTTCAAATCCTTTTAAACCACCGGCGTGAACATTTTGGGACTTATCAACCGGCTCGTTCCAGCCGAACGCACACATGGGGTGGAAGTAAACGCGGCGCTGGAGAAAGTGGCGTTTGCGGGTCGTCTGTCCAGGTTGCAGCGGAAGGAATTCCATGCACGGGGAAGAAGAAAAGAATCACTGCCAAGATGCTGCGCTCAAACTGGGCCGTAACCCCACTTAGTCACTCTGTTCGGACAAGGGATAGTGTCACTACTCCCGATTGTAGTGTTTCTGCTTGACCGACTTCAAGTTGCGAGAACAGCTTGACGGCCGAATAGTGAAAGTGTGAACGTCCGAAGCGAGTTAGCCACTAGCTACACAACTACTCCTGCGGGAAGACATTTAAAATGGCGGAAGGTTGGCCCCTTCACTCGGCCTTGGTCTTCCTGTTTATCGGTGCGAGTGCCTGGGGCCTCGAGACCTGTCCGGCTCCTTGCTCGTGCTCCACGGGACCGGACGAGCTCCGTGTTTTGGATTGCAACAGGAGACGGCTCTCGATGGCTCCCTTGGAGCCACCGTTGGGGATAACCCAAGTGTAAGTAGCCAAGTTTAAGTTAGCATGCATGTGCTGAAGTTGCTCAAGGATAACGTCACAGCACTTGACACTGAACCGCTCTTATTTAGAATCTTTTTGGCATGTAAAGTACCCTTTAATTGTGTATGAGTTCGTTTTAATAAAAAGAGCAAGACGCCCAAGAACATTGCTGCTACCTAACTTTATAAAAGTTTAGACCTGAGGTACACAAAAGCTGTTTACGTCTAACAAGTTTAGCAGCATGTTAAATATTATTGTGGTTGCGGTTGGCATATTGACAGGTGGTGGTTCATTTTGTTTGACGGGGCATCAAATAAAAGATATACTGTATTGTAATTAGGAATTTAGATAGATGAATGGATAGATATGTCATTGGAAAGAGAGATGCGTTATTCTTTCCTTGAGGAAGTAAAGTTGTCACAGCTGCAATATGCACACATAAAGCTTCTGTTGATGATATACTATAGCACAGGCATGGGCAATTCTGGTCCTTGAGGGACACTATCTTACATGTTTTTGATGGTTCCTTCCTTCAACACTCCTGATTCAAATGATAAGCTCTTCATCAAGCTCTGCAGAAGCCTGACATCGATCCTGATCATTTGAATCTGGTGTGTTGGAGGGAAACATATTAAACATGCAGAATATTGACCCTCGAGGACCCAGTTTGCCCATATCTGCTAAAGAACAATGACAATCTACAGTTACAAACAGCAGCAATGAGGAGGTACTAAAAGAAATGTACATGTAGTTTAAAAAAATGGAAAGTAATGAATGCGCTACATGTGAATGCTAAGTGAAAAGTGCATTATTGCTAGTGAGCTACAATGGTAAATACTGTCCACCCAGTCGAAGTATAAATGTTCTGTTCATGTACCGGTACTGTATCGTGTAATAATTATACAGTAGTTCTAATGCACATTCAAACTTGACTACCGGTACTTATAATGAAACAAGGATTGTTACTGTCACAAAATGAAAAATAATACACAGCCATTTAGTACAATAATGTGATCTGTTTTTAAATTGTATTTCAGTTTAATGAACTACAATGAACTGACAGTCCTCCCCTTCCTTGGAGGAGCCTCTGCCAACATCACATCGCTGTCACTGTAAGTGTTAAATCACATTATGGTACAATTTACACTCAATGTAACCCTCTTGATGTTTATACAAGTCTTGATGCAAACTAAATGAACAATATGGTGATGCAGAAAGGCACCCGTAGACAATTATTTGAGTCATTTGTTCCCCTAATATGCTTACATGAATTAATAATCAGTCAGTTTTCAGTCTTGACTCACACGTGTGTACGTCTTGCATGATTTAGGATACACAACCGCATCTCTGAGCTCTTGATGCATCAGTTGCTGCCGTATGAGTCACTGGAGACGCTGGATCTGACATCAAACTCCCTTTCCGAGATCAGAGTGGGAATCTTCCCGTCCTTGCAGCTAAAATATCTGTAAGTTCCCAAGATTCTTTATGGTAAAAATTCAACTGGATTTATTGGCTAGAAAAGCAGAGGATTTCACTAGTTTTGTTTTCTTTGTATTTTAATTTTCCAGGAATTTGAGTAATAACAAGATCAGCGTCCTGGAGCCGGGCTGCTTCGACAATATCTCCAGCTCTTTGCTGGTGTTGAAACTCAACAGAAACAGATTGACTGTGCTTCCATCTAAAGTCTTCAAACTTTCCAGTCTGCAGTTTCTGTACGTATTGTTGCATGTAAAAATATGAAAGAGTTTCTAGGATAAAGGAACACAAACCAGGTTTCCTCTGAAAATCGCAATGGGAGTACCAGGTGTTTATGTCAGGCGTTTGAAAGTGACAAAGCACAAGTGATTAATTGAGAAACCGGTGCCAAATGATTAGAATTGTCCCAATATCAAGGCCGGTCATGTAGTTTTTCCTCAATATTCAAAGGTCATAAAGTGCAAAGATAATCTTGAGGTACAAATATATTGCCAAATGGAACAGCATTAGCGTCACTTATGCTTCGGGCCAAAAGACTTAACATCCTTAAATTGTCTCAACCCCCCCAAAAGCACCTTATTTATGTATGGGTCAATGGAAGCTTTTCATTTTATCGTCTTTAATTCAAATTCCTTCCTATTAAGTTCGCATTCTCACCTGGATCTAATCGCAAGCAGGTGTCTCATGTTTTGTGTCGGATCAGAGCTAGGGGCACATTGGGAAATACACGTTGCTCAAATTTGCCATTGGGTTATTCAGACTGCACCAAAAACTGAGTGACAGTGTGCGCTAGGCCCTCCAACTGAGGACACAGTGTGCAATACTGGCTGCGTTTGGAAATTAATGGCTGCAGAGGGCACCCTGCATCTCCAAACACACCCACTCTCAGTAGTGCACGGGCAACTGAGTGAACTACTTCCTTCTTCTGTGTCTAAGAATCATAGAAATTGTACTCCTACTAGCCTAATGCTGCGGTCAGACCGAACACAAGCTTAGCGCTTGTGGTGCCGTGTTTCCAGTGTTATAATGCGGTTGGGTGAGGTAAACTTCACAGCCAGCTACCAACAGCTCCCGGGACCAAGCAAAATAGGTTGGATAACGGTTAGTGCGCTGACTTGTTCACGGCGCTTTTACTGTCAAGCAAGATAGCATTGAACGTTCGTCAAATTAAGAATACAATCACCACTCACCAGATTCATTAGATGTTTACATTTTTTATTGTCTGTTGGAGTATCCTCTCCTCTTATACGCTCGAAGCCCCGCGTTGTAGCACGGCGAGCAAAAATAAACAAGGCCCGCATCACTACCTAATATTTCGTGTCCGTTCTAAACCGAGCATAATAATGCTAAATCTGTCAAAGAAACTTAGGGTAAAATTTGAATGAACCATTTAACATAACATGCTTCACAAAGATAATGTATCTTATAACCCGGTGCGTCTTATGTAATAAAATGGAGCCGTTAATTGTATTGTGTAAAAAAACTGTGATTGAGACATCGCTAGAAATTACGTATGTTTATACTCTTGAACTGACTGAATTTCCTTTATCTCTGTCACAACTCGTCAGTGAAATGAAGCGTAACAAGATCAGAATCGTGGACAGCCTGACGTTCAAAGGGATGGAAGCGTTGCAGTCACTAAAGTTGCAAAGAAATGGCATCACCAAACTCATGGATGGGGCCTTTTTTGGGCTCATTAACATGGAAGAACTGTAAGTAACTTGTAGAGTAATTCCCTCCCATAAGACACCACCATCAACTGCTTCTTACTCGTCTTAACTTCTTTGCCATAAATGTCAAAGATTGTTAAACACAGTTTTATGTTTCAGAGAGCTTGAGCACAACAACCTAACGGAGGTGAACAAAGGTTGGTTGTACGGCCTGCGCATGCTGCGTATCCTGCGCGTGAGCCAGAACGCCGTGGGCATCATCCGACCAGATGCCTGGGAGTTTTGCCAAAAGCTGGAGGAGCTGTGAGTGTGGTTTCTTAGCATCTGGAATAACCCCTTTTTTATGCTGGATATTCTCGGTGTCCGGAGCACATTGAACAGCACACCACTGCTGTGTAATACAGTATTTCCTTGATCTAATATTTAAACATGTACGTACTTTTTGTTTTGTACAGAGACCTTTCCTTCAATCACCTGACCAGACTCGAGGACACTGCTTTTGTGGGATTAGGTCTTCTAGAGAGCTTGAACCTTAGCGAGAACGGCATCAGCCACGTGGGAGAGAGGGTGTTCAGTAGTTTGGCCAATCTGCGCTCACTGTAAGTCTTATTGGTCAATAATTGGGGTCTGAATCATTCGGGATTCGTTCATATGTTGGAGTTTTCACATTGCCATCGCTGATGAACTTGTGGAATGAATCATGCCTCTCCTGTTTTTTTTGGGGGGGGGGGTTGTAAACCTGTCATTTCCACAAATACTAATACATTCCGACTCATTTTTGGTCTCTGTGCATTCTGAAGGAACATGGCAGGTTTGTTTGCTACACTCTTTAGTGCACATGTGTCAAACTCCAGGTTCGGGGGCCAGATACGGCTCGCCACAGCATTTTATGTGGCCCGTGAATGGAAATCATGTGTGTAAACTTCCATGATCCTAAAATCTGTACCTGTTAGTTTGTTTGTTTGGTTTTATACACACACACACACACACACACACACACACACACACACACACATATATATATCTCTGACGTCTGATTGCAAAACCATTAATCCACCAATTTGTTGTGTATACAGTGTGTAGAGTTTGAGACGATTCAACACTTACTTGATTTCACCCTCATAATGGCCCTGTGAGAGAAATCGTAACTACAAAGTGGCGCTTGACTAAGATGAGTTTGACACACCGTTGGTATGTAGCTAGTGTAGATTCCTCATTAGGCGTAGAAAAAAAAGTAGTGTGTTTCCGGTAACCCGACTGACCGAGAATTTCTACCTCGAAAAAAAACTTTACGGTCTGCATTTTTTTTTTCAAACCTTCTACATTTTTGTGTAATAATAATAATAATAGTACATTTCATTTATACCCGCCTTTCAAAACACTCAAGGACGCTTTATCATCAAAACAAGAACAATAAAACCACAGACAAAATTATAAATAATAAAAGGAAAGATGAATTTAGAGCGTTTACGTTGGTGCAAACTCTCGCGATATTCATGTTGCGTCGTTTGCCCTGTCGTCTGTCAACAACATTGAATCATGGCGGCGGCCATGATCTCCGACAACAGTTTAAACCGCGTTTTGTGTGTTGCAGTCGCATGCTCGCACCATAATATTAAGAAAATAGCATCCACTGCTGTATCGAAAAGATTTCAGCGAACTATTTGACGAACACCACAGGCCGTCTAGGACGCGGGACGCAGAGTAACGAGATGGCTGTAACACCCAGCCGCTGAGTACCCAACTCTCTCGCCGCCTTTGGCGGCGAGCGGGGGTTTCAATCAGTGGCGATCGCTCTCAGACTGCAAGGGAAGCTCGGCTTCCCCTAAAATGTCAAAGAATAAGTAATCAAATATATGAATGTAAATTTCATTGTGTCTACATGTCATTGTATGCTGAAATTTCATGTTACCGGAAACACACTACTTATTTTTCTACGCCTTAGTGAAAGGAGAATAGCCATAGGAATGCACACAATTTCAGGTGAGCACCCACTAATATATTCTGTTTTGCTCTCACTTCCTCATTGTCATCCGATTAGGCTGGAATCACACTGCAGCTCTCTATAATACAATATATTGTTTAATTAGCCTTGGCTGTATTCACACATGTCATTGATGTAAATTGGGGTGACCTATATATTACTCAACTAGCCACTGACGGCCATTTTTTTGTTTATTTTTATAGTTATTTATAGCGGTCTCATTCCGATCTTAAGAATCCCCCTGACCCCATTTATTCTGCCCACATTGTATCTTTGGTGTGCAAAAAATAGATAAAGTATGTCTCTTGAGCCATGCAATGTAAATCCAGCCTGCGTTCAAAAGCAGCCAACGTGTCATTTTATCAAATTCTTTTCCCTCTTTGTTTATTGTCATTTGCACTGTCCACCCACCAATCCTCCATCCTCTTGTTAGGAGTAGAAATGCTGCTCTATGCCTCCTAGAGCACGTTGGGAATGAGTTCTTGCTCGTCAATATTCGATTCAGATTGTGATTGCCAGCAAGCAATATTGTGAGCTCTCTTGCGCCATCACAAACTAATTGCATAAACTGTAGTCTTTTCGTTGTTCGTCTATCTGCGAGGGAATTTTGTCAACTCATTTGCGGCTCAAGAAGGAGGTCAGCTGCAACAGCTTGACACACCAGCGTGGGAGCTTTCATGTGAGAGGGGAATAGGGAGAGTACAGGAGTCCTTTCAGAGGTGGCCAAGCGTGAGGAGGGACAGACAAAAGGATCCCGATACTGCAAGGCATCTGCCATGTCCGTGGGCCCGTGAACTGACTTTTTTGCCAAACGGGGCCTGTTCGTTCCTCACTCGTCTGAACAGAGGCCCGCTGTGGAAGTGTGGCTTTTAAGCTTGGTTTGGTTGTAGGAAGAGGAGACAATCTTTCAATTTACGATTTCACTGTTGAGACTTGCTTTCTATTTTGGGTGCATTTATTTATTTATTTTCTAAGACTCCCTTGCGATTTACATTATTTAACACTGCCCATTATGTATCGAGCAATGAAACGCTAGCGTACATTCCACTCTTGGCATCGCACCTTGCTAACATAGCATGGACTGACCACTGAAGGTCTCCTGGAATTTGACTTTTCGAAATGTGCTTCCCACACTAAGTTCAACACGCTGAACTCGGATGTAATACCCCTCGTGCGTACATTGTGTGTGCGTGTGCGTGTGTCTAAACCTCACATGCGACTCTTTGTTTTGGCAGAGACATCCACAATAATGAAATTTCTTGGGCCATCGAAGACTCCATCTGCGTGTTTGATGGAATGAAGAAGCTGAACACATTGTGAGGACACTGAAATGCTTGTTTATACATTTGGGTTGATGTTTTGCATCGCGCCGCCTCAATAAAAGCTGCTCTTGACAGAAGCTGTTTGCAGAGTAGCTAATTCACCATCAAACATTCTGTTTTCCAGAATATTACAGCAGAACAAAATCAAGTCGATCACCAAGAAAGCCTTTGAGGGTCTGGATGAGCTGGAGTATCTGTGAGTAAAATATTGCCACACCTGCTGCTTTTTTCCCGGAGCGCATTGCAGTTGTTTTTGATAAAAAAGTAACAGACTTGCTTACAATCTACATTTTTGTCCTTTAATTTGCCAGGGACCTTGGGAGGAATGACATCATGTCAATACATCCTGAGGCATTGTTGCATACAAAGCTCAAAGTGTTGTAAGTAAAAAACAAACAAAAAAAAACTGGTTTTTCTTGGTGAATTAATGGCAATTTTCTCACCGTATTATGTTTTTTGTTCCTTTCTAGCATCCTCAACACAAGCAGCCTGCTGTGCGACTGTCACATGCAGTGGCTCGGACCCTGGCTCACCAGTAGCCACTTCCTTCATTCTGTCTCTGCCGTTTGCGCCCACCCTGCCGGCTTGCTTGGTCATGATGTCCTTTCAGTCAGCCCCGAAGATTTTGTCTGTGGTCAGTGATTTTGTGTCGACTTGATTTTGTAATCGAATTATTCAAGTTATTTGATTCGTCATTTCAGCCCTCATAGAATTGCAGAAAGCATTGGAAGTGTGCAGTCACTCCAAATAATCCAAATGTAACCCATGAATTGATGTGATTCTTTTAACCCAATAGACGACTTCCCCAAGCCTCGGATCACCACTCATCCCGAGACATCGGTGGTCCTGCGCGGCAACAACGTGACCCTGAGCTGTGTGGCGTTGAGCAGCAGCGACTCGCCAATGAGCACAGCATGGCGGAAGGACGGCGAGGTGCTTTACAGTGCTGAAGTACAGAACTATGCCCGGTACCAGGAAGGCGAGCTGATCTACACCACAGTGCTGCACCTCCTCAATGTCAACTTCACCGATGAGGGATGTTACCAGTGCGTGGTGTCCAACCACTTTGGCGCCAACTACTCCAACAGGGCCAGGCTCACCGTTAACGGTGAGCATGTTTGCCATAAATTATTTTGCTCGCATCATGGTGAATGTCTTTGACTTTGTTATAATCATTTCACCCCTACATTTGGCAGAAGGAATGCTACCAGGGCTTGATTCTGTGTCTCTGGTCTCTGCACAGAGCTGCCATCCTTCCTCAAGACCCCTATGGATCTGACCATCCGCACCGGGACGATGGCCAGGCTGGAGTGTGCCGCCGAGGGCCACCCTTCGCCGCAGATCGCTTGGCAAAAGGACGGCGGCACCGACTTCCCCGCTGCCCGTGAGCGCAGGATGCATGTGATGCCGGATGACGACATCTTCTTCATCGCCAACGTGAAGACGGAGGACATGGGGGTCTACAGCTGCACGGCGCAGAACATGGCGGGCAGCTTGTCTGCCAATGCCACGCTCACCGTCCTGGGTGAGTCATAGATGACTTTTTGAATTGTGCTGCTTCATTAGGCCAGCCGTTTTGCACAGTGTTACTTAGGTGGCTGGAAAGAAGGCTCGGTGAGACCCTGTCCTTGTGCTGTATATAGTCAATAGCATCAACATCAAAGATCTTAGCAGACATGTCTCACACTTGTAATGCCAGTGCTTCTCAACCTTTATTGAGTCAAGGCACATTTTCTACATTTGAAAAATTGGCACACCACCAGTATACTCGGGCAAAGCAATAAAACATTGTAAAAAGTGCTGCTTTGGCGCCATCTTGAAGGCACCTTGGCGCCAAGGATGTTTTATGTTAAAGTGAGGGAAGGTTAGTTGGAAAAAAGTAGCACTTTGCTGCTATCTTTTGGAGTTGAGGCTCTTATAAACCCATCTAAGAAGGTGTCAATTATTTGTCGATTTTTTTTTTTTTTTTTAAGACAGGATCATGTATACACTGACATAATCAATTAACTGAGTGGGAACTTTGCTGTTGTATGAATGGTAATAGATGGATATACAGCCATAGAATACACTTGTACCTTTTGCCATCCACTCGAAGGACATGTACTTGTTGTACCTGTTGCAATATGTCGCTAGCATCGATGGGTGAACAACGATGCATATTTGTCGTAAATATCCATCCATCCATTTTCCGATCTGCTTTATCCTGACAAGGGTCGCGGGGGGTGCTGGAGCCTATCCCAGCCGTCTTCGGGCAGTAGACGGGGGACACCCTGAACCGATTGCCAGCCAATCGCAGGGCACACAGAGACAAACAACCGTCCGCACTCACACTCACACCTAGGGACAAATTAGAGTGTTCAATCAGCCTGCTACGCATGTTTTTGGAATGTGGGAACAAACCGGAGTACCCGGAGAAAACCCACGCAATCCCAGGGAGAGCATGCAAACTCCACACAGGGAGGCCCAAGCTGGAATTGAACCCGGTACCTCTCCACTGTGAGGTCGACGCGCTGACAACCGGGCCGCTTTTTGTTGTGAATAATAGAGTAATAATTTTAGGACAATTAAATTAAATAGGACACTCTAAGGTGTTGTGGCACAGTGGTTGGGAGTCGCCTCATCCAGCAATAACGTCCTCTGCTATTGCAGAAACTCCTTCGTTTATGAGGCCCTTGGAGGATAGAACCGTGGCCAGAGGTGAAACGGCTGTGCTTCAGTGCATAGCTGGAGGCAGCCCCGCCCCACGTTTAAACTGGACCAAAGACGATGGTCCCCTGGTGCTGACGGAGCGCCACTTCTTTGCCGCTGCCAATCAGCTCCTAATCATAGTCGACGCAGGCCCCAGTGATGCCGGGAAGTACACTTGCATCATGTCCAACACGCTGGGAACTGAGCGCGGCCAAATCTATCTGGCCGTCTCGCCATCGCCCAACTGTGACACCGGTGCTGGGTACAACGAGGACGGCTGGACCACCGTGGGGATCGTGGTGATCGTGGTGGTATGCTGCGTGGTTGGGACCTCACTGGTGTGGGTCATTGTCATCTATCACATGCGCAGGAAAAGTGAAGACTACAGCATCACCAACACGGGTTAGGAATTGGTTAAGAATGTACCCGCCTCCAAAAATGATTGACAACTTGTGAATCATTTCACATTTAAACTTTGATGGTTTCTTTCCCCAGATGACATGAATTTACCACCAGACATTCCCAGCTACCTCTCTTCTCAGGGGACTTTGTCAGAACCTCCGGAAGGCTACAGCAACTCTGAGGCCGGCAGCCATCAGCAGCTCATGCCTACTCTCTCGAATGGGTACATACACAAGGGCACAGACAGTAAGCCAACCCTCTTAAACAGCAAATACACACACACTTGTTTCTTGTTACTGTGTTTGTAATGCTTAACGTTGTTATCAAGGTGAAATAGGGTACGCACTTTAAACAAAAAGAATTGTAACCCCAAAAAGGTGAGACCCACTATAGCAGCAATCATTAATTGCCCACTTAAATCACCAGGCCAAGCCGTCCGTGCCTTTTAAAATCAAGTCGAAATAATTTTATATCCCTTAATCACATAGAAGTCTCAAAGCGTTTCACATGCCCACAGTGGACAAATATTAATGACATCCTCTGATCAGGAAAACCTAAAAAAAACCCCAAACATCTGAGGGAGGAATGAGAAACCTTGACACGGTACCGTAGATGGAGAAAATCCCCATTTTAGGATGACCGGCTGTATGCTGACTGCACAAGAATACACAATACGGTGCTGTACAATCTTAATTAGAATAATGTCAGAGTCCCTTTAATAAACTGGAGCGCTGCAGAAAGACTCCTTCGGAAGAGTGGGTCCGCCTCAAAACCCGGCCGGCACTATTGGTCAGTGAGGAAATCTCCATAAAAGCAGCGCCTCCAAGGAAGTGATCCTCCTCAGGTCTTGTCCAGATCAGTTGGCCCACAATCTGTCCAGCCACAGCTGTATTTAAAAAATAAATAAAAATGAAAAATAAAAAAATAAAAGATACAAGCTGAACCTATACAGCTTGAGTTATGCATTTGTACATGAGGATAGCAACCCCAAGTGGACAAACCTCATACCTGCAGCTCACATGTACTTGTGGTGTTTCATAATGAAAAAATAAATCTTTTAATCCGTAAAATACTTTAATCTCGAAATATTTGATAGCTTGCGCCAGGGTAGATTTACACATTACAACTAAATGACATGGTGGATATACACCAGTGAATATGTAACAGTCTGTCAATATTGCACGGAACGGAGAAAAGGCCATCAATCGGGTCTATTGTAAAATATTCGAGACTCAGTGTCCCGTGGGTGTCGCAGGTGTGTGCTACGGAGACGCAGGCAGCGAGGTGGAAACTGACGGCAACGGGCGCCTTCACTGCCGGGTGGGCTCTCTGTTCACGGGCCGTAGCAGCTTCCAGCCTGGTGAGGCTCGTGACGGACCAGCTGGAGGCCCCTCAGGTGCGTTTGTCATATGGCTGTCTTTTCATTTTGCTTTGCTTTTTGAGTCATTTGCGTTCTATCCTGAGCCTTTGTAACTATTACCAGTCCATATAATTACAATGATTGGGGTAAAATCTAATTTTAAAAAATGAAGTTTGATCAGAAACTGTACCAAATAGAATTTTTCATGGTCGATCTCACACAACAAAATAATTCAAGTTGGAAGTGAGCATACAATTGTACGTTGCGCCAGAACCCACATGTGTAATAGATCGAAAAAATTGAGCTTTCAGGCTGTCAAGATTTGTACGGGGCTTGTTAACCAACAAATAAAAATAAGAAAAAAGAAGTCCGACATGAGGAAGATGAAGGGTGGCACATCATAACCTATGCTAGCCTTTATTGCGGTTGGTGAAGTGAACCCTGCATGTAAACTTTGTGCGTCTTGTATCATAAGGTGCCGCAGGCCCGCTGGTCATCTGCTCCGACTGCTATGACAACGCCAACATCTACGCTCGCACGCGGGACTACTGCCCCTACGCCTACCTGGGCGAAGATAACGCAATGGACAAAGATCTGCCGGGCTTCAAGGAGAGCTTCGGTGAGCGCGCTCGGCAAGAGGACATCTCTGTGGAACGCCTCCTTGGCAAACAAGACTCTGAGAGGGCGGGCAGCCAGACATCATTTGAAGAGTGTGCAAGTGGTAAGATATGTTTGCTACGCTCAAATGTTCTGTTCTTGTAATGCAAGTTGACATGTGCTGTTGAAAATGGTGGCTCTTCGCCCATCCATTCTGTCTCGTCACGGGTGGAGAAACACTGCGTAGAATAGTTTGTAAATTTGCAAAACTCTGAACAGCTCACTCATGCACACACTTTAGGCACATAAGATTTACTTAGTTGTTGGGCAGGTACTCCAGAGACCCAATCAGGTACACAAGCCGTTAAAAAGTGCATTTTCCCTTGTTGAAACCCCCCATGTGACTCTCCTGTGATGATTGTTGGCATCGCTTTACATCCTCTCTGGGCCTTTTTTTTTTTTCTTTTCCAGACGTCCTCAGCAACTCTGTATGGGGCGAAAGACAAAACTGGAAGCCCCACGCGAGCAGGACAGTTCCTCAACCGGAGGATGCGGGGGCGAGCCCGCCCAACCACAGACTACCCCTGAAAAGGACTCACCCTCAGGACCGTCCGGCACCCACATAGGACCACCCCTTCCACGTACACCTGCCCAACCTCACTCCTGCACCCACTACCTCCTTTAACACTCTGCCAAAGATTCTCTCTGGGAGTGTTTGTGCATCGCTCGCCTCTCAATGAACAAAAGTGACCTCTGGCCATCTCTTGCGATGGACGCCGTTAATGTAAGATTTGGAGGGACATTTTTATGCGCACTGTGAAGGGAGCCATCCTTGAGATATCACCAAGTCGCCAGAGGTCACCAAGTGAAGACTGCGTAGAGACAGTGATGCCGCAATGTGCCGTGTTATTACCATTACATATGAATATAACCTCAACCTTACACGGTCATCCAGCCTTCCTTTACAAGCAGTTTGCAGAATGGCAGGGCCTTCACTTTATGTGACAATCATGTTTTTCCTTCTTCTTTTATTAGTGTCACCTCCATTTGAGGCGACACGCGCACTGATCCGTTTTCCCTTCACCGCTCACAGGCACTTAATTTAACAGTAATCTTTCATTATTACTGAACCCACAATCCTTCTGCAGAGAAAAGGAGTTGGCACTGTGAACAAAAAAAAGTGTAGAATGTATTTTATACAATTATGTACAGGCTAGTAATCTGTTATGACATTTTATGCTTTGCAAAAAAAACAAAACAGTTTGCAACTTATTTTACCCAGCAAGTTTCTGGTGAGAAATCTAGTGGAACCCCAAACTTTCGAAGAGCTTTTGACAGTACAGGCAGCTTTTTAAGTCACATTCCTGTCGTATGCATGTAAGGAGAACAGAATCGCTATATATTAGGCCATCCTTTTTCTTTAAGTTAATCCTCATTAGGGTCACAATTGAGCTGGAGCCGAGAGGCGAACAGAACACCTTGAGAGGCAGACTGCAAAACCCCTCCCAATAAGTTGAATTTGTGCCAGGCGCAAAACCCTTCTCATGAACCAGACGGGTAAAGTTTCAAGTGTCATTCCTAACTGTTATACAAGTGTAAAGAGAAGATAAGCAGTAGCCACTTAAGAAAAAGAAAGTAAAATGGAGAAGGGAACAGGGTGTTTTCCAAAGCCATACGTCCCCCAGCATACAAAAAGACTTGTTCGTGAGTAAGCTCGACATCATCATAACACACTTTCCCTGGTTGCAACAAAATCCACAAACAAGCCAAAGAAAATGCAAAGTAATCACAGCTTCTGTTTGAAAGTGTGTATCGTCAAATTATTCAACATAACTACGCACAGTGTTTTCAAGTACAGTATCATTTTAATATTTCTCCCCCCGTCGTTAGCCCAACCGCGTAGTTGCCAAAGTACTCTGACTGTTTTTCGGACATTGTTTTTAATTCATGTGGCAGCAAGTTAAAAATGACTTTGGTAATTTTGCTCAAGATATCAGCAAAAAGCCAACAAAACATGCTTGCTAACAATGTGTTATTGTTTTCTGAAAACATTCAAATGAGGCTAACGGTGTGAAATGAAATTAATCGCTGTATTGGAAGACGCTGAGACTGCCCTTTTGAAAAATATTCTTCAAATTCACATGTACGACTTTGGGGAGGCTTCACTGTACTTTCACTTTATCTCACTTTTATGTCAAATGCAGCATTCATAACTGAAACGATGACGTCATCTTCTACGTCACCTTTTTTTGCACTTGGAATTTGTTCCTCCACTGGCGACATTGCACACATTACTCATTTTGTTGTTTTGCCACAAAACGGTACCGTCCTTTAAAATGGGGACCCTCTCAAGTCTCGCAGTGGTACATTGAGTGTCTCCTCCCCCTTTCATCACTTGTTTATGTAAGCAGTCAAACCTCAGAAGCCTTATGTGCATTTACATTTTTTTTTTTTTTTACTATTATGTTTACTTGTTAATTCTTAGTTCACATTCCAGATGTACATTTTTTTTCCTTATTCTACATGGACCTGCCGGGTTTACTTGGGATGTTTTCAAAATTTGATATCGTCGCATGACGTTATTGTTGGCATTTCACTGCCATTTTGTTTCGTTTCCCTCAATACCAAAGCTTACAACTAAAGTTAAAGAATAAACGCTCTGCTGTGTGTGTGTGTGCGTGTGTGTGTGTGTGTGCGTGTGTGTGTGTGTGTGTGTGTGTGTGTGTGTGTGTGTGTGTGTGTGTGTGTGTGTGTGTGTGTGTGTGTGTGTGTGTGTGTGTGTGTGTGTGTGTGTGTGTGTGTGTGTGTGTGTGTGTGTGTGTGTGTGTGTGTGTCGGTCGTACGTTTATTTCCAGTTCTATTTTGGGACCGTGTACATTGTGCAAAGCATGTTTAATTAAACATGAAAAGTTTTTGTTACATAGCTATTATTATAGGACAATAAACATTGTGTTCGACACAATACACTCTGCAATTGTTTTTCTTTTTTTTTCCCCACGTCACACTGTATTGCTCTCAAACATCCCACTTTAAAGGTCAATGTGACCCGCTGTATGTTTCGTCAGAATTTATTTAGTAGTTTTTTTTAAATGTTGGTTTCAGAATTTTGAACTTCACAATGGGTCAATATTACTGGTTGTATATGCCTTAAAAACAAAGGCCAGAAAAAGAAGAAATATCCATGTAATAAACATGAGGTGCAATGATTAATCGATCACAAATCAATTATCTGAATGATAGTTAATTTTAGATTAACTGTTTCGAGACCTGTTATCATTTAAAACGGTCCAAACCTTTGAATTTTCAGCCTTGCCAATTTGAACTAATGTCCTGTTTTTGAATAAAGGTAAAGAAATTATTTTTTCAATCCTATTCATTGGAGAATCGAAAACAACAAAAATGTACGTTTCATTGATTACTAAAATAAACATTCGTTGCAGCCTGCTAATAAATTTGACCGGCAACATAATGAGCGTCACATTGAGTGCATCCACGGCGCCCGGGTTAAGTCGTCCCCTTTAATGAACTCCGAATGACATCACTGACATATGACAGTGCTCTGAGTCACAGTGCCAACACCACGCGGCTCCATTCAAGCGCACACATCATTTATCATACAACCATAAAAATGACATTTACTGTGTTCTTTTACTTCATGCGAAACAACTTTCTACGTGCCTACAAAATGTGAGGAACAACATGCAAACATCCCGTACCTCCAGTGTTTGCAATTAAACAGCACTGGAGCTCATTAAATATCAATTATGCACGAACAAGAAAAAAAAAATTGCAGATAAAGGACACGACTGATAATAATTCATGACTGATTTTGTCGTGCACTTGAATGTCGTTAAATGCAGATGAGCGAAAATATGTGTGTAATGCAGCGTGGTGCCTACATAAATAAAACTGGTGGGAACTGGAGCAGGAAATTGCATGGTAGCTCCGTCATTTGGTGGCGCTGCAGAAAAATTGCACGCTATACTGTAATTATAAGAGCATAGAGTAATTATAAATAGAATTACAAATACTTCACGCTTTGCATGAATTGAATGCTAGCTGCTACCTACCTTTGCCACTGAGGGGCAGTGCAAGACAGATTTTATATGGACCTCTGTACAAAATAGATGAGGTCAGCTCCTCACAGAGGAGAAAGAATATATAACCGTGAGTACTTTAATATTTACGGGTGCACATAAAATGTCAGTGTGGTTCTCAAAAGAGCACCGCGGCTCTGCTGCAACAAGTTCGGTCACTATTTCACAGTGAATTTTGTCATTAATGGAGGAGCCAGTCTAGTCAATCCAACTGCCACACCGGTTGTTCATAGGCTACCGTGCAATGTGGGCAAGGGATGAAAATAAAAGAGAAACACGTAATACTGACGATCCGTTACTTAGCTTTTATTTTGAAAAAGTCGGCTCTGGGAAGCAATTGTTATGATCCTGACTTGACTTCAAATTTAGTCTGGCCTAATCTATTCTGAGTGAACAAAAGTGTGCTGACATACTTGAACTGGAGCACACTTCAACTTACAGTGCTCATGTGCTAGAATCTAGCATATCGCTTATGTGCACCAGGGATCATATTGAATGTTTAAATGTGTTGCTGCACCATTTCTGTTCAAATTTCAATCGCTTAAAGGGTAATATACTGTATGGTTCCCATTATGTCACAGGTGTCAAACTACGGCAAGAGAGTGTCTCACTGTCCTGCATGTTTTAGACGTGTGCCTCCTCCAACACACCTGATTCAATTGATCAGGATCATTGTCACACGCCCGCAGAGCTTGCTCATGAGCTGATCGGTTGAATAAGGCGTTTTGGAGGAGGGAAACACCGAAAACACGCAAGATGGTGGCCATCAAGGACCGGAGTGTGCCACCTGTGCATTAGGACGTGCACGTGCCTTCGCATTAACATTAACACGTTTGATGTGGCTGTATTTGTTCCTTGTAATTCTAATTCAAAAGAAAATATAGTGTTCCCTCCTGTGTGTGTTTCATGAGTGGGTGGATGCCGCACAGGGTAACCATTCAAGCTCGGATCGCTACTGTTTTTTACGCCTTCAAAGTGAATTTGGGTGGATGCATTTTCAGGGTGAAATTGAGGACACTTCGATCTAGGCTGTATATCTCCAGAAGATGGCGCCAACACCAGCGGCCACGCAAACTCAAAAGGCGTCAGTGCGCACAGCAACTAAAAAGGGGGCGTATCGTTCCAGACGGAACCCTGGCTGGAACGAGTCTTGGCGAAGCCAGGTGTGTTCAAACCTGCAACGGAATCAGATGCCTCCGCTGCCGTGGGCTGGACTTCCACGGCGCGCACGCACGCGAAGAGTGAAGCCGCCAGCCTGTCTGTGTCTGAGCGTTACCGCTCGTTTGCCGTAAATCCCGCCGCGCTGACGTCCTATTTTTGCCCTTTTACAAAAAAAATGTATTAAGTGGAGGAGAGCGACGCCGCGATTGCTGCACCTCGTCGCGTTTTACGCACAAGGAGCGCTCGCTGGAATTACCGCGCGGATGACACTCCGGCACACCTTCCATGTGTGGGAATCACTCCTGGAGATGAAACGAGCTGGAGAATCACTCGCTCCGGTTTAATAGGCCGCGTCATTAGAAAAAAAAAAAAAAATCTCGATTTGTCAGATCAAGGTAGCCAGGTACAGGCAACATGTCCAGAACCCTGAAGAAGAAGAAACATTGGTCCGGTAAGGTGGTGGAGTGCGCGGTGTCGTGGGGCAACCTGGGCGACTTTGGCTCCGTGGTGGAGGTCTTGGGGGGCGCCGAGTTGGGCCAGTTCCCGCACCTGGGTCAGATGAAGCTGGACGTGCTGGTGTGCCACGTCGGGAAACTGCCCTACTACGGCGACGTGCTGCTGGAGGTGAACGGGACGCCCGTCAGTGGACTTACCAACCGGGACACGCTGGCCGTCATTCGACACTTTCGGGAGCCGGTTCGCTTGAAGACAGTCAAACCTGGTGAGTCACGTTCAACTTATCCTTCCAACAATATTACACTTATTTTAAACCCAACGGCCCCATGCCACTCAAAACTAACAATAAACCGCTGCAATACGGTGGTGCCTTGAACATCTCAAATCATCTTTCCCCACCAAAATAAATGGATATGCTTATCCCTTACTACCTCTGCTAAAAGCATCAAGAAAAAAATACAGCGTGTTGTAACACGAAAACTATAACTCCACAATATGGCATAAAAACACATACAGTAATTACTGAAATGGAATGAACAAAAAAAAAGCCTGTGCAATCATGACTTCATGCATTCATCGTGCGGCTCCTTCTGATATACGTGCCTTGGCCACTAGGGGCAGTGCACATACATACATACTGAACATACTGAACATACATACATACCGATAGATTTAGTGATGAAACAGAAAATCATTGCAACAAATAATAAAAAAAAAAAGGTAAATGCAGATATGTGTCAAAGCGACAAATACTGTATCTGCATTTACCTTTTTAAAAAAAATATTTTTAGTTTTTTTTTTTTTTTTTTTCCAACAGCCAATAATTTTAAAATCGATGACGCATTCAATCCATCCAGTGTGAGTTTGGTCGTTTCGCCGTCACCACTGCCTCCACTTGAATGCAGTGGGCCATTTTCTTGCTGCCCTCAGTCTCCTCATGAGTATAATCCGGTCTTCTTCCTGTGGGCAACAGCCGGAAATTAATCGAGGAGACTCTTTGTAGTGTATTAGCGTTTCTAGTGATGTGCTCAGTCTACATTTTGTTTGTTTTGTTTTGTTTCCTTCCCCGTTGCTGTGCACACTTAACTTCACAGTCTCCGCTTGGCTGCAGCAGTCTATTTGCTTGCTGCCCTTAGTCTCCTCTCGAGTAACTTAATCACTTATGATAAAATTGACCAACACACACTATTTGTAGGTTACTCTGTTGTAGTGTAAAACCTCAGTCTCTATATGGATGTATTGTCCTGTTTTCATGCCACTCCTCTCAAGTAGTTTAATATTTTCTATGAGCACACATGCTAATATTGGTTCACGTTCTTGCAGTATTATACTCCACAGTCTCCACTTGGTTGCAGCGCCTCGTTTTCTTGCTGCCCACAGTCGTCTCTTGAGTAAAAATGTGGCCTCTTTACCATGGCCGCTACGCTATTGGGTTTCGTTTAGTGTGATGTGATTTTTGCAGTTTACAGCCACCACTCTCTCTACTTGGTTGCAGTGGCCCAGTTGTTTCTGCCCTCAGTCGCTTCATGAGAAAAATATAATCTCCTCACTTAGGCCAAAAATAAATACAGTCGACATTTATTTTCTCATTCCATTGTTGTATTTTAGCCGCATCTCTGAGTGATGGTGTATAATGTTGGACATGATGGTATTATACTTACTCCACAGTCTCCACTTGGCTGTAGTGGCCCATTTTCTTGCTATCCTTCATGTCATCCTGAGGAAAATGTGGTTTCCTTACCATTCTCTTCCATCGTCTCTCGTGATGTGGTCAGTGTGGCTTGGTTTTTGCAAATTCTTAGACACCACAGTTTCCAATCTGCT
This sequence comes from Hippocampus mohnikei, assembly GCA_026261675.1. Classification (NCBI taxonomy): domain Eukaryota; kingdom Metazoa; phylum Chordata; class Actinopteri; order Syngnathiformes; family Syngnathidae; genus Hippocampus; species Hippocampus mohnikei. The sequence goes on along the minus strand of JAKGUB010000334.1, from coordinate 16,800,371 downwards.
GCAATGGCTAGTTTTATTGCTGTCCTCAGTCTCCTCAATGTCCTTTTTGTTTTTGTTCCTCAACGTGTCTGAGTTGTGAATAATTTGGTGTTCAAAATGTGTATTTTGAAGAGGACCTAATGCCTATTTTATCAACTTTGAAAACAATGGAAGTCTTCCCTGAACCTAAAATTCATCTTTTTGGGTAATTGGAGGAAGTGCACAGCGATATTGACTGGTATCTGTAATACATTGCTTGAACGTTCTTAACTGCTATAGTCTTTTTTTGTGATATAGGCTCGTGTTTATACCCATAAGAACATCCCAATCTCCCCTCCAAGTCGTATTGCCCCGTAGCAACTTAAATTGGTGCGTTGCCTCCCGTCACTTTCTCAAGGAGATCGAACGCTGATAATGGCAGTAATGGCGTGGTAGCCTGGGTGGAGACATCAAGTCTAAGTGCACTCCCATGCATAGAAACAAGGTCTAATTACATCCTCCATTATTCAGCCTGTGCACATGGATGCGGCGGAGTGGCGGGGCTGGCTGCATCCTGTTGTCTCATCATGGCACATCCGGTCTAGGCTCCGTGGAGATCAGCTGCTCATCCAAGCCATGCACTCATTCTCTAAATATGTGTATGGGCACGCACGTGACGTGATGTTGTGTGTATTTTGTGGCTTGCGCTCCCCAGAGCTGCCAGCAGCCATCTTTACTGGCCCACTAAACCAAGGGTGATTAATAAAGTGCACGGAGGGCCGCAAGACTCGGGGCAGAGAATCTTTAATGACGCAGACAAGAGGCATTTTTGTTCTTTTTGGGGGGGGGGGGGATGATACACGCATCAGCCACCATTCTCTGGATCTCGGCACAATCGAACAAGATTCGATTCAAGAGCTGTATCGAAAACTCTGATCGCAACGTATCGCTCAGTTTTGATGAACAACCACAATCCTTCGTCGAGGCACATATTGTTGCACTCATTCTGCCAGTTCAAGACATCTCATTCCAATGACTATTCACCTGCTAGTTATTGTGGCTGGATTCTACATGCCCAACAAAAGAAAACATCCGCTCCAAAGGTAACGGAGTTAAGAGGATGCAAACCTATGCAAGGGCTCACTTCCCCACCATGGGGAACCTCTTTCAAATATTTCTCCAGCAATCTGACGATGAGTTTTGTGATTAATCACAACAACTGTCTTTCGACAGTTGAAATATTTATTCAGCAGAAAATCTTGATTTATATTCACTTCTATACAGCACCTCAGGTCAGAGCTAAACCTCCTCGCATTCCGGTGCACATCAAAATAGTCTCGTGACAAAACGCCCCACTCCTAATACACAGACGTCAGGAGGATGCAAACGTATAGCCCATGGAGCCTCATTCCAATGTTTTCCCACCAATCTGCTGCTGATTATTACGTAACATTTTTCAACCGAAGACAACAACACACTCAATATTTTCAAGCGAAGAGGACGAAAATGTATTGCTGTGGTAACTTTTCTAGCCCACTCCAATGAGTTTCCACCGGACTCCGAGTGAGTTCAGCGATGCATCAAATAGTAATTCAACTAATAGCAACAAATCCCTGTTAGCTCTCATGGTTAATTCACAGATAAAAGGCAACTTTTGCAAACCCGCGGCTCCGAGCTACACCTCCTCACATTCAAAATATGCACGCAAACAACCTAGCAACAGTCGGTCAGAGGGCACCACACTCCCAATACATTCAAGCTAAGAAGATACAAATGTATGCTGACGAGTTTTCACCGCTCTTTGAACGAGTCCAGCTATCTATCAACTTGTAAGTTAACTGAGAGCGGACAAATCCCGATTAGCGCTGTGGTTAACCCTTTCGTGCAGCCTGTAACCTGATGAGCTGTCCACTGTAGTAAATAACAGATAACAGCCTGCGGCTCAGAGCCTAAGCTCAGCACGTTCAAATCAATGTGAAAAAAAGCCAAACAACAACCAGTCACCTGCTCCCATGTCTCAACATTGATGGCAGAAAATTAAGCTAACTTTGCTAGCCTGCGCAACTGCACTTGATTCACTTTACATCATCTGTCAGTGTTGTAGCTATAAAGAGTGTTTTAAGATGACCTCTGTCAGTTAACTTCACACCCTGGCCAACTCGATCACGCGTCAAGTGGGAGAACTCGAGCATATGTACGCATGTTGTCCTCTGGCGCGTCTTTCACGTCTGTACGGCGTCAGGCGTGCAGATGGCGGCCGCGGCTCGCTCGGCATTTGCGCGTCGGTGCGAGCCTCCGTGCAGTGTACAGTATACATTCCTGCGTGCCGGCCTCATGTTTTATTCACACCTCCTGCATAATTGAATCGGCTAGTGGATTTCTCTCCACACTGATGGAGTCGACAGATCAGCTGTTGTGATGACTAGGCGGCGACAAGCGACGGCAGACGGGCTCTCTGGGTGCACCAGATGTTCCTCGATGTTCTTCGCCGAGTTCCTCTGCGCTCCTTGTGTGGAAGTAGAGAGGAAAGGAGTCCAGACAGAAGCTGCGTATGACATTTTGCGCCCCTGCGTGCTCAATTCTCCAGAGGCGGCATTTGTGCTCGGAGATGAAGACGTTCTCGCTGAGACTCGATGCGGTGGCTGGGCCCCGTCTCTCTCTTGTGCTTTTTGATTGAGTCGGGAGTGACGCCTCTATTTAAAGATCTACGCTGCTGCAGTCTATTTCGGCTGTTGCATCCAGCTGAGGCTCACGCAACATTCATGATGCAAAAAAAAAAAACAAGGTGGCTGAGTGTTAGTTACTCATTGCAGCTTTGTTGCTACTAGGGTTGCAAAAGATTCATACCATTAGCCTCCCCCAAGCACGAAGAAGGTAAGTTTAGAGAGACTTCTCAAACAGTTTCAAGCTTTTATTTTTTTAGTATTGATTATGATAATGTGGTACTTTACTAGGTGTTTTTAGACTAAGAGAAAAAGTGCCCCCCAATTTAGACCATGCAATGTATTTTCCTTTTTGTGGAAGCACAATATCAGTTGGTGGCAGTAATGAGGCATTAACATGGTTTGCCTACTGCCATTTCACCCGACAGAAGAAGAAACACAAGAAAAGAGACAATACATTAGGTACAGTCATATTTTGTGCTCACATTTTCTGTGTTGACAGGTTTTTAGAGAGAAAATGCTTAGCTTAGCTTTTTTTTTTTAAACAGTACTTTTTATACCATACAGTTGAGTACAATATGACTCAAGAAAATAAATACATTTTTGTGTTTTTGCATGACTGGAACAGAATACTTAATTTCCATATATTTAGAAGTAGAAGTCTTACAATTTACCCAAAATGGCTGCCCCAAACCAAAGACGCTGATTTCCTGTTCATTTCCGGGTATGGGTTTGTGAGAGTTTGCCGTGCGTCCAGTTGTGATATACATGCCCATCCAGTTTCATTTTGGAGGCATTTTTTTCTTCCCAGGGTGTGCTACTAAGTAAGATTTGTAAATGATACACTGCTGCCCATACACTCCTTTAGTTTAACCACTCAGTGGTGCGTTGCAATTTACTGCCATCTGCAGGACGGGAGGGAGACACTCTGGACCAACCAATCAATTTGAATGAAAATTAGCATCATACTTGGCAACCTAAAACTATCAGGCGCAAATGTTCTCTTCACAGTGAAAAGCAACAAAGCAGATGGTCAATTGTTTTGTTTTCTCTTTGTGAGATTTAATCATCTCATATTGCAGCGTTTTTTATGTTTACTGAGCTAAAGCGGTGATAGCTGCCACAGGGATGATAATGGGAGCTTTTCATCTAAAGGACGGCCTCTCGGAAAGAATAGGCACAGTTGTTAATTTGGAGGCTAAATCACACAATTGTGTTTTAATGCAGCCGCACTTTGTTGAGTTATTGATTCGCAGGTTTGTAACGCCACCACACCTCCGCCCGAATATTTTCCAGCTGGGAGACTATTGTGACGCCTCAGTTATCAAACCGCAATAGTGGGAGCATGCGTTTATGTCATTAATGCACCTCTCTTATCGGGCGCTGCCTCTTGATGGCAATCATCTGCAAAAATTGGAAACGAAAACTAGTTTGAGGGAAGTCTGGCTCACCGATTTCTTTCAAAATAAAGAGAATTAATTGCATGTGTATTTATAACAACCTCTCACACACACATAGCTTAGCCCTTATTTGGCTCGGTTTATGCTAATGCTAGCACATAATGGGGAAACGCCATACATATCCATCAAATCAATTGTCAATACGGCTTATAGATGCATATTTAACAAGGCAACACTCTAGTTGAAAGTGGCTGTAAAATTCATTAATCCGTGTGAACCCCGTTTTGCCGGCCCCACTGTCCTCTGCTGCCATGACAGTTTAACCTCCCTGGTCATTGTATTTATTCTGCTATGTCATTTGAATGCCATCATCATAAAAAAAAAAAAGCATCTTTAATGTCGCCGTTATCAGTACGAGGCAAATCTGAATGTTAGTTGTGTTATTCCCCTGCAAAGCCCCGTGGCCGTCCGATCTTTCTTCGCCGCCGCCGCCGTTGCTTTCAAGGCACGTTGTTGATAAGCAACCTGCTTGTCCTCCGTGGCTTTGCTCATCAAGCATTTCCCCCAATGTGCCTGCAGGCAGCTGTCAGGCTTTTAGTCAAGCGCCGCGCACACACACACACGCACACACACACACACACACAGAAACGTACATAAAAACATGGTCTGTTCACAGGTCAAAGATAATTGTGTCCTTGTCCGATTACATTAGTAACATAAAAGTGTTTACATTGTCAGGGTGTTTGGCAGACACAGTATTTTGTTACGGTATCAGCATCACACTTCTCAAATGATTTTGTTTGCAATAATTCCGGGTTACTTTTGTTGTATGAATCAAAAAGAATAAGTGTGCATGAATCAAATAGTGCAGGGCGGGCTTTACGAGTGATTTAGCCTGGTGGCAGTTCTGAGGGCCTGGTTTCAAATCTTAGCTCTGGCCTTCATCTCTCACCGCTACAATATATCACACACACACACACACACACACACACAAACACACAAAACTCATTTGGTAGAGTGGGTTGCCAAGTGACCGAAGGTATGAGTGTTTGAATCTTTGTTGCTTTTACTGCTGGTCTGGCCCTGCTAGTAGCTGGTGACACCAGCAAGACCAGAAAAAAAACAACAAAACCATGCTGGTATGTCCTGTTTTTTTTGTGTGTGTGTGAAATATATGTAATTGAGATGTTTTTCGTCATAATCAACGACATTATAAAGGTTTGAATGCCTTTTATTGGGAACTAAACAGACACTGCATGCAAGTATGTATGCAAATGCAAAAGCTTAAGCTGGCACAATAAAAAAAAAAAACATACCCAGGCTGGTCCATGAATGTGTAAATTCACCGCAAAAGTAAATGCACAACACTCCCCGTTATCAGTCAGCGTCATTTTGAGGTCAATACGCTTCTTTGATTGCAGACAAACCCGTTTTGGCAGTACTGTACCTCAAGTGTATTCATCTTTAATTTTTATTTATTTATTTTTAATAATGTAGGATATAGCTATGAAATACACATCCTAAAAAAACCATAGCACACAAAAGCGAAAACAACAGGGTCTTTGCTTTTGACTTTGAGTGACAGTCCCTGATAGCTGATATTGACTGGAGAAGCACGGTCATTGAATGACTGATCTGGGCTATGACACTACATCGACAATGCATACGGTCCCATGGTGGGAATGTTCAGCGCCTCCACAGAGCAATTACTGCAACAAGCTCAAGATGGCTGCTTGTTCTTAAACAAGTCCTTCCAGCCAATTAAAGCATCAGGACTCAATGCTGGGGTTAATGAGCCACTCCCTGCAGGTGCTCCCCTACAATGGAACACTGCTGGCTGGCAGCACGCAGAATTCCCCCTCACCACCACTCAGCCTCCTCCTCTGAATGCTTGCAGGGGAGCTGCTGTAATGCGGCTCCAAAACAAACATTTACTTGTCCGCGACCTTGCTGTCTAATTTTGTCCAAACGGATGCTGGATTGGACGTTATTCAAAAACATTCGGGTTCTGACGAGAACGGCTCACTGTTTCAAGTCAGCTGTGCCGTTTAAATGTATACGGATTTGACTTGCTTGTGCCGTATACAAATAAAAACCACCCAATTGGTTTTTGGATACGATTGCAATTTGAAAAGGTTCTTGCTGTGACAACAATAGTTGACAGGGTTGATTTAACCTTAAGCCTCAGAGATCACAGCCAGCTTGTGCCGGATATATTTACATTTCAAAAGACTTCTTGTTTCAAAAACAATCGATGGTGTCAGCTTTGAAGCAAAGCTTGTTGAAAAGTAGCCATATATTCGCATACTAATTTGACCTCCGACAGCACAGCCTATTGACAATTTTGCATAGCGTTTGGGCATGTACTAATTAAACCCTAGCCCTTAGAGATCCGGGCTTGCCCGTGTTGGACATAGTTAAAAATGTTTGTGTTCTTTCTGCAATCAGAATCTGAAGCAAATCTGTTGTAAAATTGCGACATTTGAGCATATTAATTCCACGCGGTGCATTTGACCGGCGCCAGCTTCAAGGACGTTATCTATATGCAGAGCTGATTGCTACATGCTAAGCCCCCCTCACCCCACCCCACCCTTCCTCCCAAACCCCTCAGCCCGCTGTAATGACTGCAAATTTGACTGAAGCACCTCTCGGCCATTTTGCGATCCATCCAGATGTGCATTATTCTCCAAATGGTATTTATCGCTGCATGATAGCTGCCCGGGTCACCTCTGGACCATTCACAGGTAATGGGCCTTGACATCTGAATTAGGCTGTCCTCTTCAAAGGTGATTAGCAAGCAGTTTAGCATTCTGGGCAAGGGGGTGGTGGTGCGTTGCGCGGCGGGGGGGGGGGGTTCCAGTGTCTCTGTGATATGGCTCATCTCAAAGCGGTCACGCTGCAGTTCTGATGGCTGAGAGGAGCGAAAGACACACAAGATGGCCAATTTTCAACAGCCAGCGCTGTCTGAAACATTCAAGCTCTTGGTCCGCAATCCAACAGCCACTCTGTGCAGGATGCAATTAAAAATCAACGCAAGGGATCCGGTTTGAAGGAAATCTGTTTAAAAATGCGACATTTGAGTACATGGTATACATGCACTAATTTAACTTTTGACAAATCATGGACAGCCTGTGCTGGACACAGTGAAAAATTCAGAGGGTCTTGCTGGGAGCCATTTTCTTCAAGTTTGATGCAGATCTATTCAAAGGTGATTTTGGATAGCTGACAAGCTTTTACTGCATCCAATTAAAATGTACAGTCATACCTCAGTTTTCAACCATAATCCGTTCCAGAAGGCTATTTGAAAAGCGAACTGTTCGAAATCCGAAACTATTTTATTAGCCCATGATTGGGAGCTAATACACTATGCAGAAATAACAAAACAAAAAAGTAGATTTGCGTAAATCACAACAAACACGTCTGCTCACAATGAACGTAACACGAGGAAGCGTCACTTCCTCGTGTAAGGAAGCCGAGAGGAGTCAAGTGGCGTATTCGGGTTTGCTCAATTCGGTCGAAAACCGGTTTTCGGTCGTAATCCGAGGCGTAAAAATCTGAAATTTTCTGATCGAAATCCAATTTGGTCGATAACGGAGACTTTCAAATATTAGTTTTGACTGTTAGGGGCTTTTCGCTTTCACAAGTTTTAGTATCGAAAACGGAGACAAGTGATGATGCGCTAACTTACTTTTTGACCTCGGAGATCACGGCTAGCTCATGCCAGATGCAATTATAAATCAAAAGGTGCTTCTCTGATCAACAATTGACCGCTTCAAATTAAATGCAAAATCTGTTGAAAGCTGATTTTGTCAATATTTGAACGCACATTAATTTGACCTTAGAGGTCAGCTGCCAGTTTTAATTAGCCAACACTCCACGTTGAAATAGCGACGCTCTTGTTACTTAATCCGCAGCCTGTTCTTCCTCTGCCGCACGTTCGTCGGCGGGGGAACAGCCGCCTTTGGCGGAATCTTAATAGCTTTTGCATTCGCCGCCTGCTTGCAGGCGTGCGGCTGAATGCCAATGAGACATCAGACCCAGCTGCGCTGGGCGCCGTCGCAGTGGCGGCGTCGTGTGAAGCGCTTCTTCATCAGGTGACGAGCCTGACGCCGCGAGTGTCTCCTGGTCGCCGGGAGGCAACTCGTGTGCTTCTTTGTTGAGAGTCTTGTCGCCCTAATGTAATTGGCTGTGCCAAGATGTCAGAAAAATGCGGTTCATGCGGCGTAACCTGTGAACAAAACCATTTTCCACCATCGGAAATAATGGAAATATTTCGTTTCATTTAACTGTACTGGCAACCACCGGCTGCTTTGGGTTCACCAGTGGCAAATTCATCTCTTTGCGTTTTTTTTTTTTCCCCTGTTGAACATCCACTTTTCATGTTTATCGGTATATTTTCGTACTGTTTCTGTAACGTGCCGAGGTGCCACAAGGTGTCATGATAATTACGACATGGACTCGTGCTGCGCATCTCTTCACAAAAGATCATTTGAAACGTTTCTTCATTCATGGGTTACAATACGATTCCAAGATGTAATGATTTGAGTCAGAGGATTTACGATTCGATTCACTTATGGATACTGTAACTTTTCTCATGTTTATTAGGATGGAACAAGATGTAAAAGCTCTCCAAACCCCGAATTATCCTAGTTAATTCAAGTCAAAGAAACAACAAATTATCATCAACATCAAATTGATTCATACCAATTTCATACCTGGTGTACCTATCTCATAACAGCTAATTTGATATTGATCTGGATGCACTATTCAAGGACAATTTTAAAATATGACCCGATTTAATTCATGAAATCAAAACCGATTTTCCGATTTGAGACGTTTTCATTGCACCATTAACGTCAACCTTTTGTTCGATAAATAAAATAGACGCAATATTTTTTTTTCTAGACTCAAATACATTATTTCCATGCATGATTGTTTAAAAACACAATGAACATTCGGTCGCACTGCTCCGTTCCCTCTCCTGTCAGTCAACTTCCTCACCGCAATGGGAGGCAGGACTTGCACATGGGGTGGCCCGGTGGGCAAGTGGTTCGCGCGTTGACCTCGCAGTGCAGAGGGTGGGTTCGGTCCCGGCTCGGGCCTTCTGTGTGGAGTTTGCGTGTTTTCCCCATGCCTGCGTGGGTTTTCTACGGGTGCTGCGGTTTCCTTCCACATTCCAAAAACATGCATGGCAGGCTAATTGAACACTCAAAATTGTCCCTAGGTGTGATTGTGAGCGTGGTTGGCTTTTCGTGTCTGTGTGCCCTGCCATTGACTGGCAACCGGTTCAGGGTGTCCCCCGCCTACTGCCCGAAGATGGCTGGTATAGGCTACAGCACCCCCAGCGAACCTTGTGACGATAAAGCGGATCAGAAAATGGATGGATGGAGTGACTTATATACACAGACACACACACACACACACACTTTGACAATTGGATAATTTACAGTCTAAAATGCATATTTTTGGAACAAAGGAGGAAGCTGGAGAACTTGGAGAAGCACAGCGAGATCAGACAAACTCCACACAGGAAGGCCAAAAACCAAAATTGGAACCCCTCACATGTATATCGCACATATGGTGTGATATACATGCAGTGAAGTGCAACTGCAAGCAATACATGGATGCAAGCCATGTCTTGTTGAGTCGTGTGACACCAACACAGGCTGTTGATGTCAACAGTAAACCTGTTAATGCTCCAGATCGCACCTCTTCTTCACACGTAAGCACCAATCTGTCTGTTTCGCATCGCCCATGTGATAGCCCACACCGATAGTCCCCCCCCCCACTACCCCCCAGGTGGTCCACGTTAATAGATGGGTCATGGCATGCACGAGCTCCCCACGGTCATCCGGCGGCTGCCTAACCTGATTACAGACCGACGAGGGGCCAGGCAGATGGACGGACGCGAGGCGATGTACGGCGCTCGTTAACACCATTACGTAACCGCTCGATTCTGGGACCAAAATTCGACTGAATGAGATCGTAATGAGCTCCAGGAGAACAGCGGGAACCGCGACGCACCCTGGGAATTGTCTATCTTTGAAATGAGCAAAACCCTTGTTTTTAAGTGATGATTTAGGCGGCATAGTCGCACAATGTGTGAAGCAAGGCACCTACTGGATATGCATTACAGCGGTGCCTTGAGCGATGATTCTGTGCCTTCGGCGTGCGTACCTGATGCGCCGTCACCAAGCACAACCTTCGAGAGCCTAAGAGAGTAACCCATTGTAACCTGCTCATCATATGCATTCAACAAAACTTAATGCAGCTCTGCTTACCTTTTGACTTCGACATGAGAGCGTAGTGTGGCCAGCGCTTGAACATCAAACGCGTCCCGAAAGTTTTGTGCATATAATGTAAGATTCTGCCAACAATTATCCGGTGGTGACGTCAGGGTTCTCACACGCGGCTCAGCACGGCATCGTCTCAGTCTAAAGGGCTTTGCCGTCTCGCACGAGATGCCACAAATGACAGCGACTTGGTGCAAATTACAAATATTATCTTGTCATTTAGTGCCCCGCATGACGCCATGTCGGCACTTTAGTTTGCTGAGCGGGGATGCCCTTTGCTTGTTGTAACCCTCTCAAAATCATAATTCTCTCATCATTCTTCGTTCATTGCTACATCTGATAATACACATAAATTAAAATAGCATTTAGAAACTGTGTTTTGCATTTCCTTGGGTCTCTATGATGTTAAATTGAAACTGCTGTGTGATAAATATGCAGAGACAACAGGAATCAGGAAAGGGGCAAAGACTATTTCGCGGCACTGTGTAAACTGTGATTATGTAATTACATGTACATTACATTACATTTTCTGTATGAAATATAAACATCATATACTCCAGATGGAATTGATAAATCTTTAAACTCACAATTTTCCGTAAAAATCATTCTTTTACAAAGTCGCTTCTGCCACGTTTTTTTTTTGTCAAGGAGTTGATACATGTCCTTGTTAGACAATTAATTTAATGTTCACCCTTTGGAGTCATACAAAGAGCTTGACGTCACACTTTCGGATCCGACGTTTATTGCCGACGATATATTTCAGCCGTGTCCAAACGAGCTCGCCCGTGCAAGCGTCATCGGCGGCCTTTTCGTTCAAAGTGGCCAATATAATTTAACGACGCAGTCAAACTTTTCCCTCCCTTTTTCCCTCAAGGACATGCGTCTACGTCTTGTACGTCATCCGCCACGATTTATTCAAGGTGTGTCTTTCCTTGGTGTCTCATTTATCAGTTCGAATTCTTTTGCGGAATATTCCCGGATGCACGAGAACACGTTTGATCAGCACAAGGCGGTGGTTTGTGACGTCGTGACCCGCCTGGACATAAGTTTTGTCGTATTTTTACCGTTAACTTTGTGACTTATTACCATATGAAAACAATGCCATCGTAAATCCTACGTAAAGACAACCTCTGTATATTCAAGTTCAAGTCAACTTTATTGTCAAATGTGCTCCGTGTGCAACATACAGCACAGATGAAATTCCTTTCCTCTCAACCATTTTCAGGCAGTGCACTTTGTTGTTTGAAGCAGTTATAGATGAAATAGCCGCCATCGAAAGTGTCCATTCATGGGTTAACATAAAAAGACAAAATAACACATAAGACACAAACCATTTCTGTGCTCAAGCTGTCATCTGTTTGCCAAGAAACCGTGTTGAAGTGAGTGGAGGAGCTCCCTTTAGACAGAAGAAGTGCTTTTGGTCCATCTTGAGGCACCTTGTTGCCAAGGAACAATGTTGAAGTGAGTAAAGAAGATTGATTGAAACAAAAGAAGTGCTTTTATGCCATCTTTTTGCATCAACAGCCATTTCTAAATCTTGCTGATGGTCGTGTATTGTATTCACTGATTTTTTTTTTTTTGTTGCTGTACATGGAAGAGCTCAGTTCCTAATGGTGGGGGTTCGCTGGGCAACAATCTGCTGGAGTGTAGAATTATTGGAATGGTCATTTCCGAAGCGGCAATGGAGTAGCTAGTCAAAGGGAAATATTAATAAAGCGCTGAACTATTTATTGGTGCTCGGTGAACTGGACCAGTTTTTGCATATTTATGTCTTGTGACCTGGAAAGACCTCGACTCATCCCCATGTTTTATTAAGACATTCTTATACTCAACTGGTGAAGCTATAACTTTTTCGGAATTCTGTTTCATCGATGCAAAAAAAAGAACCGTACACTCAAAGAGAGGACATGCCCATTCATTGGACTGACAGGAAAGTGGACCTGACATTTTTTCACGCTTAATTAAAATTGAACATGAGCACGTTTTTAATTGAAGTTCCCATGAGGGGCCATGTATAATTGAGTCTAATATGACATTTAAAAATCCAATCGAATTTTTCACATTGAAAGTGTGAATGGGTTTTAACAGACAACGGAACTTCCACAACCGGCCAGCTTACGAGAGGTGTTGGCCGTTTTCGAGATGAGCGTGCAATACCCGTGCTTGTCAGCATAATCCCAATTGAAGTTTTGCCGCGGTACCACACAAAAACGCGGAATGCTCGGAATCCGCGTTCCGACTGAAAACCAGTCCAACCAGTTGCAGCTTTGCCCAGACACCTGGGTGCGTTGTTCGCTCCACATATTGTGTGCGTCCTTATTCATGTCTCAGGCCGTGTGAGATTTGATTTTGATTTCAACTGTCACATTATGTCGATATTGTGATATGTCAGCTTTTTATTGGCCGCGGTGTCTGATATCGGTGTGAGAGGCGAGTTTATCTTTTTAGTTGTGACATGAATCTCGATATTGTCCTCCGCGCATTTTCGACGCCGCTGATGTAAACAAGGGATCAATCATGATTTTACTGTCATGATGTTAACATGCAATGACTCTAAATTGTCTCTAGGCGTGAACGTGAGTGCGAAAGCTTGTTTGTCCATATGATCTCTGTGATTGGCTGGCCAATTAAAACATCCTGTGCCATTAATACATTTTGTTTGTCACACAGCAAGAATATATGCCTGGCGATGAATATTGTTCCGTTATATTTCTGTTGCTGCTTTATGTGTCTGTGCCATTTGTGTTAAAATATTTAAAGGTTGAGACTCCAACTTTGATGCTCCTTCTTAGCCCATCTATTATGGTTTGCATTATGCCTTAGCGACCCGTGAGGACTTTTGCAGGATGAGGGCTTTGCTCAAATATAAAACATATAATCGGGGTTAATGCTAATCCCTTTGCACGTGATCGGCGTCTTCACACCAATGAATGCCATTGATTATTAATGAGCAAAGTTGTTTTTTAAGGAGCGTGTTCCAAACTGGTATCCGTTTGCATTAATCAGTACAGAAAAAGCAGCTCTCAGCTTAAAAAAGATTGGCGAACCCTGCTTTAGTATATTTCAGGCTGTTGCAGTGGTATCGGCTGTCATGGTATCGGGGTGTTTTTATGAGTAAAACTGCAATTCCATTGTGGGAAAGATGCTGCACAAACACGTCTTCCGCACCTTGGTGTCGATCCCTGCCAAGAAAAATGTATCTGTTTTTATTTTTGTATATTATTGCTCGCATTTGTCGTATGAGTTTGGACTTTGAGTTCCACACAGTATTTGACCTCGGAACTGTCTCCATATCATCACATATGAGTTCACTTGAATGTATTTCCAACCATGGATGATGAGTGATGGCGTCTGTGTTGCGTCGCCCCCTGCAGGACTCCAATCTGACATTGCCTATTAGCTTCTAGGACATTTTTGGGGCTGAGGGCAAGTTGCTGATGTTCACGCATGAGTGCACCTCTACATGTGTTGTGTCCTCCGCGCATGACAGCCTGTGTGCGAAGCAATTATAGTCCTCCTCAGCTTACCGACAGACTTGCGTTCGTTTGATGGCGATTAATTTGATTGCGATCACGGCAGCACGAGGTACAAATTTGACATTGAGTAAATAAAACCGTACGTAGATAAGGGCGAGATAATTAATTTCAGACGATGTACTTCAAATCAATGAAACACTAGACATGAATAACAAACGATGGCGAGTGTTGATGGCTAAGTGCTACAAGCTAACATTGGCAGTGGACGAGGAACATGTCGCGCAAGATGACATTCCGACTTTTCAGTACTTGCGTGACTTTCATGGCATAGCAAAATTGCAAAGTGTCCATCATTCCGACCGTTGCGCCGTTTGTTTGTGCAGTGATTCACTTTGATAAGTAACGGCTGAGTTCCACGCCGTGTCTGAACACGCAGATCGCCTCCTAATTGCCATCAAGTGTTTGATCATGACGATGACGTTCCCTGGCTCCGTATTAGCGACGCCTTCTTCCTCTGACTGGTTTAAATCCCTCCGGCGGAACGCGTTCAAGCCTGTAAGCGAGCTCCACAACAAATCGGTGTTTGTTTCCTAGGAGAGTTGGATCCTTAAGCACAAAGCTAATTTTGCCGTCATACTGTGAAGGTGGCCGTGTCAGGCCCCAGCTCGCTTCCGCACCAGCGGCTTCTCATTTTGCAGACTCGTTTTACACCTTGACGCCCTAATAAAAGCCGCGGGAAGACTCCCAGCAGCCTCGCTTGGATTCATCTCGTTTGATTACTTTTTAAAAATCTTTCTCAACAAAGATGAGAGATGCAAATGGAATCTGAATATCAAAGATATTCGCTTAATTTAGTCGGTTCATCTCGCTTATATTAAATGTTAACGCTTTGTTTCAAATAAGGCAGATAAAGTGATTTTCTCATGTTACACAGTTCAAATAAATAAAGTTCCAGGACCGCTGTCACAAAATTTCAAACCCAAATCACTCGGCTCAAATCACCAATTATTTATTGAACACATGACAGGGGTCGCCGTCCAGATCACCCTTGCAATAAGTGAAATCAGCGATATTGTGAAATATTCCCTAGGCATGTTTTTAATAGCATATATTTATGGCACTTAATTTGGAAACTCAAGTAATACAAACACATTTAAGAACATCCAATTTGTTGAGAGAGAGAGTGTGACAGTGAGAGAGAGTGTGTCTTTGTTACGAACAGGTTAGCAGTGAGTGTGCACACAAGGCTGATACGCTCTGCCAAAGGTCACTGTTAGACGTCGGAAACAAGTCCAAAATGGGTTGGAATGACACAGAATGAACAAGAAATGCCGAAAAAGGGCTGGGAACAATTTTCCCAATAGCTTCGTGCATGAGTAGTTGCGCACTGCTTTCACGCTCTCAGGGCATGGAAACTACATGCAGCGCGTAAAAAAAATAAAGATATAAGGCACATGCTTTTGACGGAGCGTAAAAGAAAAATGCGACAAAGAAGGAAAATCCTTCTTGAGGATTATCCAATAAGTGAAGCACGCACAGTAGTGCTGAGATGCCCATGTGTCTCCAGACACATGGGCGTATTGTGTATGCACACACACTCACAGTCATAATATTTTTCAAAATGACAAACTTCCCATTGACAATTTCTGGACAGGGCCGATTAAAAATATAAAACATGGCATAAATCTTAAACCAATTCATACCACCTCCGGCTGATTTTATTCCGAAATCTCCATTCGCTTATGTGCCCTGCAGTATTTCGGCATGTGGGTAATTGGACATTTTCTTTTAACATACTTGCACCATGTTCTGTGTTAGGATTTCAGGTTTGATATCTTTGGCCGCCGTGTGCATGTTTAATTTTTTTCTCACTTTGGAGTTTGTGTGGATGATCAGACGCATGGAAAATTAGAGGGAACAGTGGCTCAGAAAGTACAAATGAATGTGAAAATTAGCAGGTTGGCGTCACAACTCACAGCGCCTTTTTCGTCGGGAAGAATCCCGGCGTGGCAGAGAAGGCTTGGAAAGTGCTTTCGTTATTGAGCTACGTATGTTTTTCCCACCGTCCTGCAACTTCAGACTTGTTGAATATGCGTGGAAAAAAAAGTTTGGTCTATTTCAGAAGAAATATTGTTTTAAAATATGGCGGCGATGGAGACTTGTGGAACTTTTGACTTGTACTTCAGTGTCTAGTTTGACTTTTCCTTCCTCATAAGCTCAATGTTTTTCTTTATACATTCCCGAATTATATAAATGCGTCTGGTAATAGTTTACTCATTCGAGTCAAACGTCTTTTTGTGTCACATCTTTTTGCGTAAACATTTTTTTTTTTCTAGCTATTTCATAAACGTTTCTTGTATTCAGGTAGCATTCTTTTTTTACATGTTCTTTTCTTCGTAAAAGTTGAAGTTTCTTCGAATTTTACAAGATTACCGGTAGACAAACCTTTTGAAAGTCATAATAAATCATTTTTGTCGCACAGGATTGTTTTTTTGAAAAAGATGTTTGTGAAACTATTTCTGAGCTGCACTTATTTAAACTTTTTCCCCAAAAAACATTTCGACCATTTGAAACTGTTCCCTCATTCCAACGGCCAACAGCAAATTCTAATCCGATGGTTTGACGTGTGCCTAAACGTATTGTCAATGCTGTTTTCAAAAATGTCTTTCCTTGTTTTTCCGAGCACTTAAGGTTTTTGTCATCCTTTCATTTTGTAGGTTTGACCAATGAAAGCTGACAAATCGGGTCTTACCATGCATTGTAATTTAGAGCTACGATGTTTCCGCTCCCAAAAATTCACCTGTTGATGAACCTAACTCTGAATGAATAAATATTACATCCAGCTGAATGAATGAATGACGTTACTATATGACATATTTTGTTCTTATTATTTTTATGAAAACTTGATGTGCTAGAGACAAAATGAGGGCAGATTTACAATCTGCGCAAAAAAATGTGCTGAGAAAAGTTAACTTGCATCTCTGATGAAAGCATCGCGAGCATCTTTTGATCGGTGCTATTTTACAAATAAAGTTTCTGAGACAAATCCTGACAACACTAGAACTTTCCCCAACTAATTTCTAGATTTGTATTTCTATGAAAACATATTTGCCGCCTAATGCTCCTCCACATTAAGCAAATTCAGTGTCAATCTCGTGTTACGATCTTTGTCCAGGATGCCTGTTTGATTTACTGTCGCTCGTGTAATGGATCCCATTAGGATGGCGCAAGTGTACCGAGCGCCGTAGTGGGTGCGTTCGGGACTTCCATGCTGTTATTGGGCCGTGGCGCTTTCAAGTGTCAGGGGGTGATCTGAGCTGGCAGGCCGCAGACTCACTCAAGCGTGTTCACTCTGGCTCCCTCTTTCGTTTTCTTTTCCCCGGCTGTCCTCCTTTTCTTTGACTGCCTTTTCCACAGACACACGGAGACACATGGGCGTATTGTGTATGCACGCACACACACACACACACAAAATCGGATCGCCACGGGGAACTTTTAAGGGAAGGTATTGGTGTGTGTCCAAGCACTTGCCCCGCAGTCAAAGAGGAACTTAGTTAAGCAATGCCTGTGAAGAAGGAAGCCATTTCTGTTCTTACTCACAGCTCTTAATGCATGCTTACGCTGGGAGGAGGCACGCGCGTATGTGCGTGTTTTGTCAACGTGTGTGCCCATGTGTAGGTGGCTGAACCGGCGTGCCCACATGCACGTGCTGGCAGCCGACGCCGAAAGCGGGGCCGAGATGAATAGAAGGTTGTCTGTTGCACATCGCAACTGGATTCTCAGGCTGCTATTGATTAAGAGGGAGGCCCCCACCTTTCGCGTGCTGCTCCCAGCCTGCCATTCCTGATCCGCCACATGCACTCGCACGCGCCGTTATGTACGAGACAGATTGACGGGCAGCGGGTGGGAGGGGGTGGGGGGGGGCGGGGCTGAGTGAAAATGGTCAGCACACTTTGACACCACCTTTGACCCCACAACGCTTCAGTGTTGTCCATCTATTGAGTACAGAGATTCTCAAAGTGCCGTGCATGGGCTCCCTCTAGTGGTAGATGGAAACATAGGTGGTACAATTCAGCTGTATTTAACTTTAACTTCACTACATTTTCATTTAATCTTTAAGAACTGTTTGTTTTAAAACATTCTTTTTCATTTTTTTTTTAAATTTCACTTTAATGTACAATTCATCTTGAATGGTTGATTACACTGGTCAACAGCAAATTTGAATCTGTTTGCCAGATAACAACTTGCACAATATGGATCTTAACATTCATTGTCATTTATTGCGATGGCATTTTCTTGTTGCTGAAACTAACCTTAATAAATATTACTATATTATTTTCAGATTCTATCCATGCATTCATTGTCCAAACCGCTTCTTCTCACAAAGATCTCTTGAGGTATATTATTTTTTTATTTTTGTTCTGAAAACCTAATGTGCTAGAGAACAAAAATAAGTGCGCAAAAAAATAACCTAGAAAAGTTTACTTTGATTCGCTGATAAAAAAAAAATGTTGATCAGTTATTCAAGCACAGTGTTATTTTTTTTCCTCCTCTACTGTATTTAAATTTATGTTGATACTTTTTTCTTTATTTATTTCAGTCAATATAACTTTACAATAAAACACATGGAGATAAGCAATTAGACAGCTTAATAACTGTTTCGCATGCAAAAGAGAAGAAAGGAGTTTCCAATAATGCGTGAAAAGGAGTTGTGTGTGTGTGCAAAAATGGTAGAAGTTATATACAACGTGTGTGTGTCAGTTGGTAGAATGTCTGTGTGTGTGTGTGTGTGTGTGTGTGTCGTGCGTGTGCACGCGCTAGAGTTGCACCCGGAACGAAAATCGTGCCCTTCAGCATCATTTTCGTGACTGTGAGGCTCGGATTTAGCATGTCACCCTAGTTAGCTTCAAGGTCCAAATCTCCCCAACACCGCCACAACACACGTCTTAATAGATTGTCGAGGCTTCATTTGTGGCGGCTGAATGAAGTTGACATCTTCTACCTGATGCAGTTAACCACCAGTGCTTTCCAATCTGTGACCCCCCGATGTTCGATTCCACAGACGCTGCTATGAATACCGCCTGTCTTCAAACAGCAAAGACGCTATGGCGGCGACGCTAATGAAATCCACATTTTATGGACACCGTTGCGATCAAATCACAGCTAAGATGACACTGAGAGACTAAGGCTGCAAAATTAAAAAAAATATCCCCAAAACCCACAGGCAGCCTCTGATGTATTTTTAGAGCGGCTAAATAATGAATGTCTGAGAAGACTGCGTGGACTACGCCTGCCAAAACCTCACCTGAGCTACTTTTGAAGAGGTCGCTCTGATTTGTGCAAAGAAACCACCAAAGTACAAACATGCTTTTTGTGCATATATTTGTACTGTCAAAACAAGAAGCCTCTTGATTTTCAAAAGATTTCCAAACGTCTTAAGTTATGTGGAGGTAGTCGGCTCCTCCGAGTCGTTTGACTTCGCTCACCGTGGACGTGAACTGAATGTACACGCATACTGTTTTTATCGTATATTCCATCCTTGTAAAGTACGCATGCTCACACATTTTATAATTCCAATCAAAGTACCGTATTTTCCACGACCATAAGGCGCCATTAAAAGTCTTAAATTTTCTCCAAAATGGACAGGACGCCTTATAATGCGGAGCGTCTAGTGTATGAGCCGAGTTCCAAAGCCTGACTGAGAGCACTTCTGGCCGACACGCTGTTTATATAGAGAAAAGGCAGGCGTGAGTGACGACAGGCATGCGGAAGTCCGCCAATGAGTGAAGGGTGGGCGTGTAAGAGGGCGCTAAAGGCACGCCCCTAGCTTGTACCAGTCGGTGAGCGTGTAAGAGGTGAAGAGAAAAATGTGAGTACATTGTAAGATGGCTAAATAAAGTACAACCGAACTCCGTTTTGCTTCCGTTGCCTTTTTAAAAACGTGTTTTTAGCATGCGTGCATGCATGCCGTATGTTTAAGCTGGCGTATGTTTTACCATGCCTGGCTGCGCCCAATAATACAGTGCGTTTTGTGTATGTGTCAAACACAGAAATAGCACCCGTTACTGAGACTGCGCCCAACAATACAGTGCGCCGAATGGTCGTGAAAACACGGTAAATAATTGTGACATTGAAATGGATTATTGCCTCTCGACACACAAACTTTACAACCCGTCTTCCCCAGATTTTCAGAGACAGCTTTTCTACGGCAAAGCCAGAGCCCTACTGGTTTTGACTGACAGCTGAGCTGAGTGTGATGTCGTTGACAGTGAAGTCGTAGTCGTTTATGAGAATGACTTCAGTCTGCCTCTGTTTTCCAGTTTCAGGCCATTTCCACGTCGTTGTCACGCCAGGGTCCTTTTCTATTCCTCCTCCCTACGAATCCACCAATGTGTCACTTTCACCCCCTCTCTGTGTCTGTGCAGTTATTTCCGAGTACATTTTCTAGCAATTCCACGCGAACCCGAGCTGCCTGCTCGCCCTCTCCGCTGCTGACAGATGCTCAAGACGGCGTGGGCCCACAGGCACGACGAGGGGAAGCTCCATGAAGAATGATGATTAAGGGAAAAATGGATAAGCAGAAAATTACAGATACACCGCTTGCTTGTGTGTGAAGTGCATTTATAGATTGCAAGATGGTTGAGGGGGAAAAGTGTGTCCTCGGGGGGGGAGGAACTTTCACCAAGCAAATGCTTTCAAATCCCCCCCACGACTGCTGCGGGGCCGTAATGTGCAATTGTGAGCAGGCTAAACTGGTTAAAATAGAATATCCTCCCATGTGGCCCTGCTGCCTCAGCCCCCACGCTCTGCTTCAACATGCAGACAATGAGAAGCTGCTCGATTGGGAAAACATACCACACCACGATTATCAATTGAAATCAGTGGTTCGCAAACTGGGGTCCCCAGAATGCATGGCTGGAGGTCCACAAAGCAGACCCACTTCAGGTGAAAATCCACGAGAGAGAGAAATCGTTTTTGTCAGTACTTTCCTCCTCCCACATGCTGAAACACAAAAGTTTGAACACACAAAAATAGCAGTAAAACTATTTTTCAAATCTGGTTATTTGATCGAATCATGGGATTAATCAGTTGAATAATCAATCCTCAACCGGCTTAATATTGAATAGAATTCGGTTGCATTTGGTTAAGTTCAGCGCGTCATGAATATTTCGGGGGCGGCCCGGTGGTCGACGGGTTCGCACGCCAGCTTCACAGTGCAGAGGTGCAGGGTTCGATTCCGACTCTGGCTTTCCTGTATGGAGTTTGCATGTTCTCCCCGTGCCTGCGTGGGTTTTCTCCGGGTAGTCTGGTTTCCTCCTACATTCCAAAAACATGCGTGGCAGGTTAATGGAACTTGTCTCTAGGTATGAGTGCGAGCGCAAAGGGTTGTATGCCTCTGTGTGCCCTGCGATTGGCTGGCAACCGGTTCAGGGTGTCTCCCGCCTACTGCCCGAAGACAGCTGGGATGGGCTTCAGCATGCTCCTCGCGGAGGATAAGTGGACCAGAAAATGGATGGATGGATGGAAGAAAAGTAATTCCTCTGACATTTAGGTGTGCGCATGGTCATTAGATTTAAATAGGGGGTTCTTGAAAATATTCTTTCTTACAAGGGGTTCCTGAACCCAAAAGGATTGAGAGACCTCGCCTTTGAATGATTTATGCTGCAAGTCTGAAATTGGCGTCTAACGGGCTACAGTGCAAGTGGCAGTCCAGGCTGGTCCCGCCTCCGTCTGTCTGCTATGACAGACAAGCTGTGATTTGGCGAACGGCTTCTTGTGAGCTCAATCGCCAATTTTTTTGAGGGGAGATCAGATATGCCCACACAGACTTTGGAAGTGTGTGTGTGTGTGTGTATGTGTGTGAACAATATCCCTCTGTTGGTTGTCCAGTTATTTTCTCGCCCTTCAAGGGTACTTCCGACGGACCGTTTCGAGGTATTGATGTGGAAGCGGAGCACTATTGTAAAGTTGGATAAATATCTGGTGTTCCCATGTTTGTGTCTTGTCATATATTCACCAAAACAGCGTTCCCGCAATCCCCCCGCTTACGGTAATTTTAATGCGAAACAGCATGTTACAAACCTCACGTCATTGACGTGGCTTTCTCCTGCACCCACCAGTTGCTATTGCGTAATATGCCTGATCATTATTGTTGTCATATATGTTGTCATATATACTGTCGTGCTTTGGGGCTGGACTGGGGCCTCAAATCCGTGATTGAATCCGGCATACTTTTGAATGGATTATTAATTGCACTTTTGCTAAAAACCAAAGACCTGTTTGTCATGTAAAATCTATATTGGTCGTTTATTCCCACTTATTGAATAATTTTGAGATGTTTTTTTTCACTGCATTTAGAGTATTTTTTTCCCCTATTTGGTCCATATTCCCCACGAATCATGGGGGGAGGGGGGGCGTCTATTATATTATGCACAGTTGGAAGCTTCAATTCGGCTAGACCTTCACACACCACTAGCAGGAGTTTGAGTTACACTCGTGGTACTTAGTCACTACTCTTTGGCAACTTTTCAACTATAATTTTTGATGTCATGGCAACATGTGCTCTGCAAGTGGCTGCATGGTGACTATAATCAAGGGTGTACTCCATTTATCCCTTCATCTCTGCCACAACCAGAAAAAGAATAACGGATGTCAAAGCAGGAAGCTTTTTACGTGCTGTCAAACTCTTTTTTGGATTGACATTTGTGTTTTCTAGCCCAGTGTCTGAAGCCAACTCTCCTTGGCATACATGAAGTACATTATCAGCACTTCCCGCAGTGCAGCGGACGGGGTCGGAGCTTGTCCTGAGCTCTCTGGCCAATTCCGCAGCCCCCCCCCCAACTTGGAGCTAAACACCTGTCACTTGAACACTTGCGCCGGCGTATTCTCCTTTTGTCGCACCTCACACTCGGGCGGCCTTGATGGGCTCTGTCAACGCAGTTTAGTGTCAAAACCTGGCGACCCCCCCCCCCCGCCCCCCCGCCCCCATTTCCTTTCCACGCCATAAATAAATAAGCCTCTCTGAGATTCTTTGTCGTTCAGCGTTAAACTCACCCACTTGATTAGATGCAATGTTTTTTGTTTTCGAATTCCCAGCAGGGTGATCAGGCAACGATTAAAATTAGCATCATTGACGTTGCGAGGCAGATCTTAAACACCCTGCCGGTTGCATGCTTTAATGCACACGCAGATGTTTGCGCCTCTAATCCGTTTACAAGCGCGATAGCATCCCAGAGGAGCTGCAGAGTTACAGTTTTAATCCCTTAAGAGCATATTTCCATGGCTCCATTACGGTGACCTTCCTCTGTGTCTCTTTGCAAATAAGTGGGGGCAACAACATCTAATTGGTGGGCATCAGGTGTATGATGTCAAAACTGTTGCAAATTCTAGAAGTCATAATCTAGAAAAAAAATCAAGATAAATTTGTAATGTTATGATATAAAAGTCAAAGTTAAACAGGGGGAGAATGTCATATTTTTTACATGTGAATGTAAGAAATAGCCAACATCTTTATATTCAGAATAATAAGCAATTTCATCTGGAAATCGAGCCTTTCATTTCTTACAAAAACAAAAACAAAAACAAAAAGACAATAACCATTCTCAAAGACACACCTTTTTTTATTCCTGTAGTGATGATTTCCTGTTCATGCTGGAAAGTCACATTTGTGTGATTATGTCACAATTAGAGCTTTTAATTATGGCATTGGTTTGCTCTATTGGCATGCCAAAAGTTGCGTGAAATGCGGAATCCTTCAAACAACCCCGCCCCCCTTCTAATTTCAGTAATTAACATTTCAGTTCACATTTTGGGGTGACTCTATATTCTATGTGGGTCCATTTACAATCTTACACCAGTCCCCATATGTGGATAAGCACTTTTAAAAAATATGACATGGCATAAATTGTTGCAAATAACTGTGATTACTCAAGTTTTGACTGCCCGACCTCTCGGGGTCCAGGATCCAATCACAGTTTGAGAACTGCCATTTTAAGGAACTAGCTCACTAAAGATCAGAGAAGCCCATGTCAAGGCA
This sequence comes from Hippocampus mohnikei, assembly GCA_026261675.1. Lineage (NCBI taxonomy): Eukaryota > Metazoa > Chordata > Actinopteri > Syngnathiformes > Syngnathidae > Hippocampus > Hippocampus mohnikei. The sequence continues at coordinate 16,776,545 of JAKGUB010000334.1, read as the reverse complement.
TTGCGCACAGATGTACACACTTGTCCTTGTCCATGCTTGTGAGGCCGTGTCTCAAACTTGTCCCCTTTGATTCCTGCCTGGACTGCTGTTGCCATAGTTACCCGATGTTCCAGACAGGACAGCAGCACCAGTGAGATGCGGGTGTAAATGATCTGCATGCATAGTGACCCAACAAATCATTCTGTGTCGAAGACACAGCCGCATGTTGTGTTAAAACTGAATTTTGGACTGTTTTGATCTTGAAACACTCTCAACACCCCACCACCCGTCCCCCCGCCACCAACCCTTTCCCACACAAAAATAAGATGAAATCACAGGAGCTCACGCTCGTGAGCTCACCGATGTGCGGTTGAGAGGACGTTATTATGACACAAGGACTCTTTACGGATTGATCAATTTCTGGCTGGACGTGATCGCTGGCTAGTGCGCCTCAAAATATTTGCCAGAGGCTGTTAGAGCAATTGGGTGTGTCATTGAGGAGTTTCTGCATCGACTGGCTCAAAGGAATGGGGCTCTGGCACCAAATAGACCACACGGGGAGGCAGAAAGCATCAAAACAGAACAACTACAATCAGAGGACTTAAATGCCAGCCTCAAAAATCGACCAGCTGATTGTTTGTCTTTGACTCTGTCTGAAGAATTGTCTTATTAGAAAAGTTTAACGGACACGTGTAGATGGGGACATCCCAACACCTGCCTGAGGGATTGGTGCGTTTACCAATGCATATGATTTACTACTAGCTTCTGACGGAGCGAAATGGTGACCTTTCAATCAGGAAGTCATCATATCTACGGTATCTGCCCGTCTTGCTGGCTGCTTCTCTAGCTACCTGTCCACTGTCTGCCAGCCTACTTCTCCAATTCATCCACTTGCCTGCCCACTTGCCTAACTGTTGACCTAGTTACCTCACTGCCTAGCGTCTAATTTCGCTGCCGACTTAACTTCTTTCTTACCTATCAACTGACACATTTGTTTACCTGTCAACCTTGCCTGTCAAATTACCCCAATATACCGCTACCAACCTACCGTCTTATCTGCCTACCTAATAGTTTTAGGGTCAAAAAAGGCAAAGAACATCTTGTAGATGACCCCAGCTAAACCTATATAGCATTATTCCATGAACATGCATTCATTTTATATAGGAAATAATAGGAGGGAGAAAGCGAAATGGCAGCCAAGTCCAGACAAACAGAGCTCAGGGCGAGGCGGCCACGCTTCCCTCTTGTAACGTGATCTATGGTTAGTGAGCGGCGGCCAGAGATGCGGTGTGGTAATCTGCCGTCCGACACGGCCTCGATGTGAGAAGCCCTTGTCAGCTATTGGGGAAAGCACGAGCCAGAGAGACACTGCATGGATTAGAGCGAGGCAACTGGATAGAAAGGAAGATGATTGACCCCGGTGCATTTTGGCTGAATCATCACGTAAGCGGGTTGACTGGTGAAGATCCACAGAGCGCCTCGTTCTACCTTGCACTCCTCTGCAGTTTACCTCACACTTGGCGAGTGGTGATAAAAATGCGATTCATTTAGGAGAGTGAATGAGCCTCAACAAAAATCTCAAGTTTGATCGCCTTCACGCTGCCAAGGCAGACTAGATCACTGTCTGATTATTTGATCATTCAAAGCCAACCGTTGGTCCAGTGGTTAGTGTTTCAACCTCACAGTGCAGAGGTCGTGAGTTCGATCCCGGCTCCGGCCTCCCTGGGTGTAGTTCGCATGTTCTCGCTGGGCCTGCATGGGTTTCCTCCGGGTATTCCGGTTTCCTCCCACATTCCAAAAACATGCAAACACTCAAAATTGTACCTGGGTGTGAGTGTGAGTGCGGATGGTTGTCAGTCTCTGTGTGCCTTGTGATTGACTGGCAACCGGTTCCGGGTGTTCCCCGCCTACTGCCCGAAGACAGCTGGGATAGGCTCCAGCCCTTGTGAGGATAAGCAGATCGGAAAATGAATGAATCAATGAATGTTTCTGCCAATAATAATTGTTCTTGATCAATCATTGTCGAGATTTCCATTGGGAGATTGAAATGGTATAGATATATATTTTGATTGAAATATTCCACTACCACAGCAGACTGCGGTTGATTTACACATCTGAAGTGGTAAATCACAGAAGGCCTGATTTTTAAGATTTTTGACTTAGAAAAAAACTGGATTGCTTCAGCAAACAACTTTGGCAGCTGATAACGGAGTGACGAAGTAGGCCCCTCCAGAATTGCATTACCAAACAGGCAAAATGGCCTTGCAGTTTTTTCACGTTCTGGGAGGACTACACGCAAACAGATTCATGGAATGTGCTTTATCAAACTTGGGATAAATTGTGATGGCTGGCTATGGGTCTTTAAATAGTGCCTTAAAATAGACAGGTGCAAACCAGTGTCTAAAGCAATGCCAGCAAGCAAAATAAGGAGAGGAGAGCTTTTCCACTCATCCAAACATTTGTGAAATTGCAGAAATTGTATTGTGCTATGTTGTCTATTTACCAAATGCTACTGGGATATTTCTGAAAGGCCTTCAGGCTGATTTGGCGCTAGTCACAAGAAGGAGTCATGCCATATCACATGTGACAAAACTCCTTTTAACTCGGTATTTCATCGCGTTTGAGTACCCGGAGAAAACCAGGCACAGGGGGAGAAGACATGCAAACTACACACAGGCCAGAGCAGGAATCGAATCCTGCATCTTTGCATGCATGCATATATATATATATATATATAATCCCCCCATGTTCCTTGGTGAAAACCATCTGAGCTACTGTATCTAAAGCACAAACTCCTCTTTTAAAAATGGCTGTCTCCAGCTGTTCCTGACAGTGCATTATCTAGGCCTAAAAAACAGCAAAAACACCGATTGAATATCAACAACAAATGAAATCATTGTAAGGCAATGACGTTGCAGAAAAAAGCACCTGAAAAGTGGTTTAAAGCAATATAAAGTCTTAAAGCTATGTCAAAATGTGCATAAGAAAACGGAAAATCGGTCTGAAACATTTAGCTTTTTTTTATGGTTACTCTGTTCTTCATCAATACGATTCCAAATGAATGAAAATAAATCAATACATCAAAATTGTGTTGCTGTGTTGACTGTTATTTGGCCTTGGGTGGGCCAGTAACAAGGTGCTTTGTCTGCTTGTGCCTTGGGCCGCCACTGTTTGAGTCACGGTTTCCCAAACCAATCTTTTAATCTAAAAATATTGACAATGGAAGATGAGGACACTGAGCTGATCCAGTGTGACAGTTATTATAATTGAGTTATAATGGAGCGTGTGGCGGAGGATGGAGGAGTCAGACGGCAAAATTGGTTGTTTTGTCCTCGTCTCGTCTTCCATCTTGATGATATTTGCTGTCGATCCCGTTTCTTCCTTGTGAATACTTTCTGTCGCATCGATTCCCGTTTGATGCGTGACCATTCTTCTCTGCCCTATGTGACTTGTCACATAGAAGTGCTCCACAGATCATGTGGATTCTCCAACTGGGAATTTCCTCCAAAACCCATTTCCAATCATGACATTGATTGCAGCCATTTGATTCATGAAGCTCAGTTGCAGCATTCAGTGCTTTGACGCATCCACTTTCTTCCAAAGCTTTTCTTCCACCCAAAAAAAATAAAAAATGAATGTTTGAATTTGGCAGTACCAATCACGTTGGAAACATGCTTTTTCAGAAAAAAAATTCGGGAAAGCGCCGTGGTCATAGTGTCGCAATGGTCGTCTCTCTCATCAGGGCAGAGAGCAGACTAATTGGTTCCATCTACTTCTGAGTCGATGTTGGTAATCGCATTAGGCCGAGGCATGCGGCGGCTGCCGGGCTGGGCTGGGAATGCGACGAAGTCCCCTTGTTCGTGTCCCAGTGGCCAAACGTCTCCATGAGGAGCCCTCTGGTCATATGGAACTGTCAAGATTGGAAGCATGTCGTTTCATGGTTGTTTTTTTTACAGTGACTATAGTTTTTTGCTATCCACCAAGTCCCGTATTTGCAGTTTGATCTGTGCAAATTATTATCAGCAAGTCGCTCGCAAACCCAACGATTGGTGTAGTTTTGTGCTTTGTCTGCAACTCCCTCAGATTTTGCCAAAGCCCTGGCTTTTAAGAAAGTAGGAATTCATGACAAGGTAGTATAGAAGTGACATCTCGACTGTGAAACTAATCATAAAGGAGCTAAGTTTACCGCAGGTTGCTATGGAGAGAAAGTAAAATAAGAAGAAAGATAAGTTTGAATTTAAATTCAAATTCGAGGCTTTTTGGATCATAGTTTAAGGTACATGTACGGATTATATACCAGTGAGAAGTATTTTTGGGTGGAGCATCAATTACTGGCAAGGTTGGAAGAAATGGGCGGCCCGGTGGTCGACTGGATGGCGTGTCGGCCTGACAGTGCAGAGGTGCAGGGTTCGATTCCCGCTCCGGCCTTCCAGTGTGGAGTTTGCATGTTCCCCCCCCATTCCTGCGTGGGTTTTCTTCGGATTCTCCGGTTTTCTACCACATTCCAAAAATGTGAGTAGCAGATTAATGGACCACTCTAAATCGTCCCTCGGTGTGAGTGTGAGTGCGGATGGTTGTTTGTCCTGCGATTTGCTGGCAACCGGTTCAGGGTGTCCCCCGCCTACTACCCAAAGGCAGTTTGAATAGATATTCATTGCATATAATGCAATTTTTTTGCTTTTAAATGGAGAAAATAAAACTCCACAAGTAGCTGACATCCACCCAAAAAGGTTTGTAATTGCCTCTAGATGCCACAAGATGATGACAAAGCACAAATGTCATTATTATTAGTGTTATTATTATTATAATTATTATTAAATGAAGCTCAGCACCTCACTTCAACATAGGTCCATGTTACCATGGATGCCACAAGATGGAATCAAACCAATAACGGGTTCCCTAAAATTTAGCGAGGAGCTGAAACTGTACATGCGGAGATAAACTACTATCTTGACAAGGTGACATCGCCAACTACCATCCTGCAGCATTTTCGAAATCTATTACAGGTCCTGGGGCTGTTGTCGGTTTTATGTGGGAATCGTAGGTACAGTATCTTTATTAGACACGGTCATTGGGATCTTTTTTTTTTCCATATTGCGCTCCACAAATATGTCATATACAAAAAAAAAAAATTAACAAAAAAAGTAACATAAGGCTAATAAAAACGAAAACAAAAATAATTTGGGGGAAAATCTAAAAACTAATCAACTCATTCTAAAAAAACTAATTACAACTAACTGAAAAAAAAAACCTAACTCCAAAAGAATTCAAACCCTGCCATCTCATAAATGTGCCCTAAAAGTACATTTACCAGTAACTGTAGGGAGTGCTATTCTTTGATTAATCAAGGGCGGTTCTCCCCTAATATCTCCCCTGCAAGTTGTGCTGCCGTCAGGCCCTCAGAGCGCAAGCAGCGTGAGCTGGCATTTCGCGTGCTCATAAAGCTCCTTGGCATCCGCTGCACTCACGTCGACATTTATTGCAACGTCAGGGAGCGCAGGGCCATCACCATCTCTAATCATTCTCCCGGCAAAGCCAGCCGGACTAAGTAGTCGGTGGGAGCTCTTAGGGCTGCTTGTCGACTGCACTTTGCAGAGTGCGCCGGGCCTTGGCTTTCAGTGTAATCAGCCTTTATGGACACTTCGTGACACTGCACTAGAGAGTTCCTTCAACTCATCATAGCAGATCATGTACGTGTTGTTGCCTACGTGCACAATCAGGCACCGGTTGGGATGCGGTTTCATCTGTTTGTCCTTAATTGATTGTGCCCTGGTGATGAACTGCTCCTCAGAGCTGCAGATCTTTGGCTTCATTACAGCGAGCCGAGTGAGATATCCATCTCATTACGGTGCTATTTTCAAGCCCAGAGGATGGACAGGTATCGGCGCCCTTTCTGTTTGATCCCAGATGAAAAGACCCACCCCCCCCCCGCCTTCAAAAACTTTTTGACATCACATCGAAGCAGGATGAACCGTTGTTCTTTTAACTGGGCTCATTCCTCAGAGCTTGCGCCAAAGTGATGCTATGCTATTATGTCTTATCACAGTCACAGCAAATGAGTTCACGGTTGGGTCACCTCCCTGCCTCCCTCGCAGTCCGCCGTCCTTCTTCTTAATAAGAATATTAGACGAAGTCAATGTCAAGTCTGAAGCACTTCCCGTGTGAATATTGTGTTATTTGTGTCAAATTCACATTAAATGCAAGCAATCAAAATCATGAAAGCAACAGGCGAAACTGTGTGCTAACTGGACACATGGGGTCATGCGTGAGCTGGTGCCCTACGACAGCCGATTTTAGGTTTGGGCTGTCTCAAAAAACTTTCCCCATTGAAAGGAATAGAAATGCCATTAATCCATTCCAGCCTCCGAAAAACAAACAAAACATCACAATGTGAATGTTATTTTTATGAGAACTGTAGTAATGATATAATTAAATGGAATTAAAAATTTTTGTCACACCGAATCAGTTGAATAGCCACCGTGCTCCTGCCCACCAAAGCCACCAGGGGGTAGTTTAAGTAAAGACTGCTGAATTATACTGTACATGGGCGTTTGCAAAGTATAGATGTCTAACATCTCACCGAGGATAGAGAATGTATGACTCATGTTATATTGAATGTCTGTTGGTGTTGCTCCACCGTTTGTGTTCAAATATCAGTCTCTGTAAGGGTTATATATGTGTAAGCATTAGCAGAAAGCAACTTGGCTAAAGTATGTGGTTGTTTTAAAAACACAGTAAAGTTAATTTGATACTAAACAACTTGAAGTCTTTTTTTGAAAAAGTGTTGAGATTTGTGTGAGATGATTTGAGTTCACTGCCACCAAACAGCACTTGTGTCTCAAGTTTATGCTGGCAAGTCAAAGCGAACGCAAAACCGAATGACGCCTTCAATCCTGGTCGCATTGACTGCCAAGTAACCATTCATGTTCACATTCACACTTGTGGACAATTTCTAATATTCATTTCACCGAAGAAGCGCGTTATGGGGATTAGCACTATGTTGCCATTCATAGACTATTTTGATTGACACTTTAACAGCACCTTACTGACATGAGAGAGGATCAAAATATTCAGAACACCACTCGGTGCATAGCAGTGCAGTTCACACTGCAATGAAGCACAATAATAAACACGTGTTTGTACGTAGTGCTTGTATTGAAATGCATGACGACGTGAATGTACTTAGATTTCCGTTAGATTTTAGCATGAAGGGAAAAAATGTTAGACTAAATCGTGGATTACGCAGAAAAAAAACATGCCCGTTCAGTCATGCAGCACCTGCGTTTATGTTCGATAATTAACGCGGCCTGTTTGAAACCGGCGTCGTGATTGATTCCGCCTGCTAATGAGTACTCATCAACGGGCCAGCAGCGGCGTGGTTAGGCATCTTCTCCACCCGCTGCACTACTTTTACCGCGGGGAACAAGCTGCCATGCAACGAGAGCTGCCTCTCCGACCGTCCTCCCTTTTCTGTTCTGCCTCTGAAGAAGTGTGTTGTTGCCAAGGTAACCGTAGTCCTCTCACGCTCTCGGGAGCATACTGCGAAATCATCGCAGGGAAAGTTTTTGGAACCACAGGAAGGTTACAATGTGTTGAGACAAGCTATGCATATGCTAACAAACACTGTATGACGTGGTGATCTGACACCATCCATCCATGTCATTAGGCTTGCAAATTCATCTATTCGCGGGTCATTTCTTTTAGAATGTATCGCCGACAAAACTCTTTTCACTGTCTATGTGTCCAAGTTCTGTCTAAAATATAACTAGGACTTCAATGTCAATTTGGGGCAGCTTGATGCCACGCAATTACGTTGACATGAGGAGAGGAGCGTTGTTGATGCAGGCCATGGCCGTGTCCGAGAGAAAAGAAGCACCTTGCTTTCAAAGGGGTATAGAGTCCATTGCTGCACACTTTTTGGGTTGTGCAGATTCTCCCATCGAATTAACTGTGTCACTGACACACAATTCCTGAAACGTGGCTGGAGCGACCGTTTAAATGGGGGCATCCCCTGTCCAATCTAGCGGCGCATATTTTCTGACACAGACATAAGCATCTTTCCTCTCGCGCTTTCGGGAGGCCGTACTAACATCACGTTACACGTCTTGCGTCACTGAACTGCTTCTGTGCTCTGCTGGTGACGGGCCGCAGTGGTGACCGAGCGGCTGCTTACTCGTGCCGGTGCCTTGGAGTGTGTCGGGTTTAGGGTGGGAACCATTGCTAAGCGACGCTTCAACAACAGCCGTCTCACTCTCTTTGTAAGTCATGCAACTCCAAATATACATTCCGTTATGAAGTCCTCTGATGAAATTACTTTTCTTGAATTTTTGAAATAGAGAACGCAAATACACGTGCTTCTTCCAAGTAGCTTGTTAGATGAGCCGCACACGCATGGCGACGATCATATCGAATTTCCGGATCCATATGCAAGTCCAATTCACATTTAACGTGTACGTTCTAAATGGATCTCTGTGGAATTCCCATGTCTCAGGAAAAAAAAAAACTCTTCGATCCAGAACTTGGAGGCATCCTCAGAATTCAGTGGGCCACACCTCTTAGCTGGCTGTGCAAGTTTTCACCAATTACTCAGGGTGGGTGTGTCAGAAGCCGAAACGGGAGAATTGCCGCGCCTTGAAATTACGTAAGAAAGGCACGCAAGGAATTGACTTAAGCGCAAATGGGAAAATATGCCCTAAAACGAGTTGCCCTTAATAATGATTTGCTGTTAATTTTGCTGGTAATTTTTGTGCATGGCAGACCTATGCGCTGAAAAAAAAAAAGTCATAGTAAAAGTCGACCGGTCGACAAATTGACTAATTTGTTTTACCCCTCGCACATGCAACAGCAGTCGGAACCTCGCCTGACTCACTTTTGGAAAGAGAAGCATGATCCACCTTGGACTTGACGACAGCCAATCACAGGACAGACGTACACAAATAGCCATTCACACTCACATTCATAAATAAGTACAACATCCTGCATGTTTTTGGTCAACGTGTCTGCCATGATGACAGGCATGCTATTGTCCTCGTTGCATAGAAGTGTCCAACCTAACTCAACCGGTTCTCGTGTTCTTCTAGTTGCTATTTTAAGCACACATTATTATATAGTGTTGCTTTAATTCCTCACCAGTTCCCACGTGTCTGCCTTGAGTCCAGGCCCTATAAAAGATAAACAATCCTCATTCCTTAACAAGTTTATGCCGCAGCCCTGCAAGGCAACAAATAAAACAAATGTGAATATTGCATTCCTGCTGGAGAGCAGTGATATTTGAGCAATATGTGCATTCATGTTATGAATCCCAGGTGCTTGCAGATGAGATTGGCAACATCCCCGCCGCTTTCCGCATTGCTCATTGGAGCATTGCGTGTGTGACCCCCAGCCCCCATACCCCTCCTACCCTTTCTCCACTGTGATTTTATTGGGCCGTTATGTTCGGGAGCTACTTCTTGATCATGTCATTGTGAGCGGAAGAATCAAGATGTGAAAATAAAAATAATGATAGCGGCGCTGGGTGGGATTTTGATCTCCCCGCATGGCGCAAATCATTTTTAAGAGCAACTTTTTTAATTGTTCCGCCTTTTAATGAATCCCACAGCCCGAATGGTGATTAGCTACGCAATTTATAGCAATTTAATGCTCACGTGAAGTGTACTTTGGCAATAATTATAGAGCATGATTCAAATGTGAACCATAAAACCCATCTCAAGATGTCATGAAGCAAGCTAATTATTTCCAATTATTGTTAACGGTTAAAAACAATGATTATACAGCAGGTCTTTAATTTATTTGTGTTTGATATACGATATCTTGAAACTTTTTGACATGTAGGATTGAGGATAGTTGTGGAAGAGAGCAGGTTTGGATAAATTCTGATGGAAGTGCTGCTGTGTTAGCATATGCATGTACTATGTATACGTACACCTTGTACATGCATATCACATACTACAGTACAATGTAGTTATTCCTCTTTTTTGTTAAATATCCTCTCTAGTACTGTAAATTGCATGTATAAATAAAATATTATATTATAGTGCAACTTTGATATATTATAGAGGCCGTTAGATATTTTATTTGGTATATTCGAGAGAGAGAGAGAGGGACAGGGAGGGAGGGAAGGAAGGAGGGAGAGGGAGAGAGAGAGAGACGGAGAGAGAGATGGGCCTGCAAACATACGTACGGTGAGTGATGGAGTGAGTATCCGAGGCTTCATTTGATTTTCACATGGGACAGTTTGCGCCTTTAAATTCTGCCTAGCAACAAGCGACTGGGGCAAAGACGGTGCGTGCTAGGAACACAACTCCAAGCAATTGGGTTGATGAATGTTGTAGTGCCGTCTAGATAGTTAACATTTTATTCTGCTTGTGAAGTTTTATTGTCTCAAGTGATTTTTGTTGCCCGTGAGGTTTGCTTAGCATATTGCAGTAGAAAGAGGAGCTCACATCAGACAGTACGAGAGAAAGTACAACAGTATAATTTACATTTGTGGCTCTACACCCCCCCACACCCGCCCCACGTTTTCCTGTCTTCCATAAAAGCAGCACTGCCTCTCTTTAGAGTTCACTGAAATTAGATTTTTGCTGCTTCTGTGTCTTTTCTCCTTGCCTAATTGCCACCATTTGTTTCTTTTTTGCATCCGTCTGCAACTTGTTTCCACTTTTTTACATGGCTATTTTGTGTGGGACGGTCAGGTGTCGGCTGTCACCGCCGCCAGACGACACATTTGATCATCTGCTGGCTTTGTGTAATCTGTTCGTTCTTTGAGGAAGCCGCAGACGAGTCGACGTAGTGCTGCTTTGGCCTCTTGGTCATTGAGGGATAAGCAAAGTATGTTTAAAAGCATGCCGTTGATGGCGGATGCTGGCGGGCGGGCGGGGAGGGGGGGTTAGCTGGAGGGCTGTGGGGTGTACATGAAAATGATGTCCCTGCGGGTCGTTGCCATGGCAACTAGGCCCTCATGCTTACTCACACTGGCTCGGTGCTCCTGACTCAAGAGTAAAATGTGCACAGTAATTGTCGTGTATGTCTTGTCAGTGAGTATTGTCTCATAATGTTGCCCAGCGGGTTATTTATTTACTCAACTGCAGATGGTTGGAGGCATGTATTAGAAGTGATGCAAATATCATCATTAGTCATGAAATTAACTCCCACCTTCTCAACTACTGCGGCCTGGTACATCACAATTTTTTCTTGGTGGAATATTTGGTTTATAGTAGTTGGGGTTTTTTATGTTTTATATTTTTTCAGTACACTTGCTGTAATGCCCCCACATGTGGGAAAGGAGAGCCAATGAACTTTTCAGCCATGTAGTGAAAGCCAGGAGAAAAGCACATGCGCACATGCTGTGGGCCACAGCTCACGCGCAGTTACATGCACGCACACACACACACGCACACACACACACACACACACACACACACACACACACACACACACTGGCAGACGTTTCCAATTAAGGGGTTTGATTAAATGTGTAATTCTGTTTACTCATTTCTTGAAACACTTGTCATTTTTTTAAACAATTCAAATAATTGACATAATTCATATGTGACATTTGTGAAGATAAGATAAGATAACCTTTATTTGTCCCACACTGGGGAAATTTGCAGTCTACAACAGCAAAATTGGGGAGGGGGGAGGCAAAAAAGTAGATCTTTGGCTCATGTATTAAATATAAATACAGAAATAACTACAGAGCAAATCTGGTCACTTGTAAATCAAGGTCCCACAGTAGTTTTAAGGATAGTGGCAATCACCCAAAACTTGCATGTCATAAAACATTTTAGAGTAATCATATCGACTGGAATAATAACATTGCTCAACAAATGTTTACATTTTTTTTCTCTGAGATGCAAACTAACCTTTCTAGATGAATGTTTTGTGCGGATTCGTCAAACTTAAAAAGAAAAAAAAGAAAATATCCCAAAAACCTAATGTGCTGGTTGTGAAAGAACAGACATTTTTAAATCAGCATCAAAAACACGTTGAGGGGCACAAAATTATCTCAAAATGTTCTGTTGATTAGTGTCGTCGTTGCCGAAGACATGTCTTTATGTATGAATCGTATTGTATTAGTTTCCGGAAACAGCTTCAATTTTTCTGAGCGTGCTTGTCTTTTGGTTTGCAAATGGACTGTCGTTTATTCTTTAATGGCCGTTTGTAAAAGAACTTCAGTCATTACACTTCCTACCTAAGCGGATGACTCACTGGCCATCTATTAGAGGGACATTATTTGTAGAAGCGTATGTGATGTAGGGCTACAGGAAGTGAATTTGTGGGAAGACTGCTGCCTGTGCTCCAGTCTCCTTTCCTTTTCAGTTCATCCCAAGGGTGCGTGATGGACAGGTAAACTTATCCAAACGTCCCTTTATGGGTCGCGCTTTGTGCACTGGGAGCAGATAAAAAAGTGGGGTGTCTTTCTCAAACTATTCCCGTAAGATTTGCCAGCGCCCGGTCGTCCAAAATGTCTTGTTTGGGTGGAAAATTAACATTCAAGGTCCCTGGAGAGGAGCAACACGGCCTAATGAGGACAACGAAAAGACTGAAATGTCAAGGCAACCACAGAGGGAATCGTTCCTTTGGTTTAATAATGTTCAAGGCAAAGCGCCTCGGTGAGTGGAGCAGTCTTTCGGAAGATGCAAATTTTGACTCGCTTTGGTGTCCAAATCTCAATGGAAGCTTTCAAGTTGGTGCATTGTCCGAATGTCTAATGACCGTATGCTTTCCTGAAACTACAAGAGACATTTGAATACATATCCATGACAACAGTGACAGTTAGTTTTTGGCTTAATTGGACAAGAGAAGGGTACTAGTGGATGGGTTAATGTGTCTGTCTCGCAGCTCTGGAGTTATCAGTTCAAGTCTCAGCTCCGGCGTTCCTGTGTGGATTTTTCATGCCCACAAATATGGATACACCCTAACTCACCTTGATCCAGATCCGAGCCAAAATGTAATTGCTTCCTTCTTGGAAGTCGTACTAATAGATGGCAGACCATATGGAGGTCTAATCTGCATTCCAAACCACCATCAATCTTCCTTTGTGGCATTTGAGGGATGTTTTCCGCCATGTTCACCCTGGCACACTCCTCCATGCACGCCTCTCCAGTGACCCCGCCCGCCAGAAGCAAAGTGCAGAACGCTACTTAAAGCTCCCGAGGCTGCTTGCTGCGGCCTCGGCTGACAAGTATTTATTAAACCCAGCACCCCACTTTTCTGTTTCAAGAGGTAAACAATGGCGGCGCGCCAGCATCTCAGCAGACAAGCAGGAAGGCGGCAGGAAGAGAGAGCGATAGAGGGCGAAGAAGTGGAGAAAAAGAGAATATCGCTAAATGACACACAGCATGAGCGACACGGCTTTATTGGATTTGTTTGCTCTGCTCAGCTTTTTGGAGGGATCTCATTTATTGTTGGTGACAGGACGTAAAAACGGGCCGGCCACAAACAAAGGTTCTCTACATAGAATAAAGTGGAAGCAGATCTTTTGGAAATATTTACCGCACATGTGGTCCTCATATGCACTTATTCAGGCTTTCTGAAATTATAATTGAATCGAAATGAATTAAGAATGAAAAGGTGAAAAAAAATCTGACAAAATGAAATTCTTGACAATTTGATTCCAATAAAATACTTGCTCACTTGCTGTATTGATTTTGCATATTGTGTTCGTTTATTTCTAACTGCTGCAATGTTACTCTCATTTTAGGTTATCTGTGTTAACTTGTTTTTTTGGTGGTTTAGTTTTTGGGGTATTTTTTTTTTTTTTTTTTACCAGAGAGAAAATTCAAATATTTATATTTTAAAAAGGAATGAAAATGAATTATTTTGTTGAACACTTTTTAGCACACTTTAAAATCTAAACAATTACCTGAAAGTTTTTGTGCTCTCATTTTTATCTGGATTAACCTTGATGACTTAAAATATTGTCATTGGTATAAACCTCTTGAAAATAACTAGCGTACAATAAAAGAGTAACTACTGGACCATACCAGAAGGGAGATTCAATTGGTCCAATAATAGAATGAATGAAATAAAAATATATGTATATGTTCATTGTGAGCCAAGTTATCATTACTTTTATCAAAATAAAGCTCCTCAACTCACTTCACATTGTTTCTTTGGCACCAGAGCAAAAATTCACCAATACTGTTATCATTGGTGAATTTTCAGCGAATAACATAGGAGAGGTTTCCAAAAATACAGTAAATCTGTCAATAGGTGCACTCGGAGACGGCTGCTATGCAGGGGTTCACTGATTGGTTACGGCGTGGCGAGAAAAAAGCTCTTCAGATATTAGCTTCAAGGCATAACATAACTTTTATCAGAACTACAATACATAGGACTTTGGAGACTTTGGAGTGAGTCAACTTGAAGGGGGTGTCATTGATGAGATGTGTTTCCCAAAACCAGCTGGCAGTGAACTAGCTTGGGTTTTCTTTCCAGCTCTGCGGCGGAGGGAAACAGATTGTCCTTGAGGACGGCACGTAAATCAACAAGCAGCGGTGTGAGCGAATAAGCCTGCCAGCAAAAGCATCAACCTAATTAGTTCCCCATCTTACTAGGTGTGCACGCACCAGGAGGCCTTGTTATGAAAGGCTAATGCTAGCCATGCACATCACTTGTGCTAGCGGCTAATGCTAAAAATATGTGGGGTACTCCACTCATGCAAATTGGGTACACTGAAGATTCAATTGGAACTCCATCATAAACCAAGGACCACTCGTATAAAATCTCTCTCATTTTTTCCATTATCCGTCTCTGTTTACTACATCATACACCGTCATCAACCAATGGTGATCAAGCGAACCTTCCGACCCCCAGCTCGAGACGAGGCGGTGCACGGCGGTGACCTCTGTGGCTTCAATGCGCGGCCTGTCCAGACAGATAACAGTCAGAGCCGCATCCCATACGACTGCTGCAGGGGTCGCATTTGTGGGCGGGATGCAGGGCGATCACTCGCAGGTCGGCACAAATAAATACATCGGGGTCCTGCGTTAAACCTTTTTGATTGGTGGCCATGTCGCGGTGCCACCTCTGGCACTGGCCCTGTAGATTTATGATTTCAACTATTATTTCATACTTACTTTCATACTTCATACTTTAAGAAAACATTACAATTATGTTCTGGGTTTTTTCACGGTGTAAAATGTAAATAACATATTGTCTGTCACCTTCCTAAAATAATGGCCTCGGTCATCTTTTGACGATTTTTTTCCAGAAACACATGCAGGCCACCTCTGCTAAAATTAATTAATTAAACAGCTCATTCAATTCGAACACTGAAAAGAAATCAGCCTATTTTCCGCGCTATAAGGCGCACCGAAAAGCATTCAATTTTCTCAAAAGCCGACAGAGCGCCTTATAATCCGAAGCGCCTAATATATGGATCAACATTCTGATTTCTTCGATGTAGTATTTTAAATGTTCTGTGCTTTGTTACAGCTGCAGTGGTTGTGAAAGCGCTAAATAAATAAAGCTGTATTGCTGTGTTTTATTTATTCCCTTTAGCGTAGCTCCATCTAGAGGATGCATAACGCAATCTCAGCCACTATTGTAGCTTCAATTCTATACGCCCTATATATGAAAACACTTTTAAAATAGGCCATTCATTGAAGGTGCGCCTTATACTCCAAAGCACCTTATAGTGAGGAAAATATGGTACACTGGTTTTGATGTTTGAAAACGAGGGCAGATGAGTAATCAGCGCAATACCCCCCCCCCCCCAAAAAAACCCTTTCATTTTGGATTTAAACATTTTTTTAATGATTGGCCAGTGTTATTAATAAATATAATCAGTAATCTGTTCCAATGTTTTTGTGTTTCCTGAAACAATGATTGGGGCATTATTTTAGAAAGGTGATAAAATGACATTTTCTGGGCTTTATCTTGTTCAAGCAATTCATTATGGAACAATTTTACCTGCCACACCCAAAAATTGACTTGCCGGTCAGGTTAGTGTCAGTGAACTTTGGGTGGCTTCACTCAGTCACATTGTGGCTCGAGCCCACTGGGCACATAAAACCCTGCACATTTTATTGAACGGGACAAACACTCAACTGTGAAATGAGAACACATGAGGTGCTGTAGAGCCAACCTGACTCTAGCTCCTGCTGACGCTTGCTAGGCCAAGCCCCTTAAATGCACACACCTAACATGCAAAATACCACAGTACGTACCGTAATTACACTAAATAGAATCTAGTTATGTTTTTGCTGTTTCTTACATATTTATGTATTTATATAATACAGTACAATGCAGCTTTGTATTCTTACTAAAAGCAAGTAGCTCAGATATTCTAGTTGTACTCCAGGGGTTTCCCGTGTTGTCAACAAACTTGTCCCTTGAGTCATGGGAAGAACACAACTCAGATGCAGGACGTTTCTATGCAAGTGGGGTTATCAATATCTTTCCATATTGGCCTCCATCACTCTTACACTAAGAAATTTGACCTAGTTAGAGCTGACAGTGTTTTCCTGTGCATGTTTCTGGGAGAAGGAAGAAAAAGGGGGATGTGGGAGACTGGGAGTGGCGGGGGGTATCTGGAGGCGGACCGCTGCTGTGTATTTCAAACAATCTGACACATTTTTTAAAAACTTTCCCAATCTGTTGTGCTTACATGCCTGCAGCGGAAGAACATGTGCGAATCACTTCTTTAGGATGTTCACCTTCAAAGGACTTCTTGATGTCAGAGCGTCATGATCTGCGGGGGGGGGGCAAGTGACGCAGTGCCCCATAGAAGGAACTGTGGGGAAAGTAGCTTGTTACGGTGTTACGAAGCAATGATTTGATTGAAACAAAACACAACACAAAAAAAAACATGGCAGTAATTTCCTGCTTCCTGCCAACTCTCCTTCGGAAGCGACCTAGTGAGCGTGATTCACAGTTCTGTTTATCTCTTTTTTCTACATCAAAGACAAATGTTGTTGGTGCGGGGCAAATGTTAAATTGCCCAACCAGATGCTGAAGCTAGCTTTGGACTATCTTAGATGGCACGAATGATTTAATAAACTAAAAATTAAAAATGATGACTGAGGGCGATAACTAGCATGGCTAACATGGTTTTGTTTACGCTCTAACCTTGCTTCACAAAGCAGAGAAAAGCAGAAAAGTCCCGATTCGTTTTCTGAGGAATAAGTACTTTTACTGTTTTATTACTTTTTGATTTTGTTCAGAAAAATTATGTTTCTTTGTTAATTTAGTGTGTACCTGCAGAGCACATTTGTTGGAAAAAAAGTTATTTACCCTAACGTATTAAAATGGTACTTTTTAAAGCTCATGATTGCAATACTTTGAAACCGGAAGAATTTTGCTCACAGTTGTAATCCCGTCAGAATCTTAGACTGACTCATACCTACTTGTCAGATGACCAGAGTAAAGTCAGCAACTCCGTTCATCTACGCTGTTGCTTCGTCTTCATCAGACACCTGTTGGGGCAAGTGACACTCCCACCAGATCCCGACATAGCTCGGTGGCAAACAATTTTTTAACATTTTAAATAAAATGCATTTTTTTTAAAAGGATTTCAGTTGTTTGCTTTTGTCTTTCCTACCATCTCTCCCTGTCCTTTTCTTGTGTGTGAGGCAGTCAATCCCCTCATCCCATCTTGAGTGAGTCTAATTGTAAGGCAATTTCTTGATAGGACAATAGTCTTCCTTTAGCCGTTCTCTTGCCTGGAAGCAATGGCCTCAACCCCAGGTTGGTTGCCAAGAAGCTGCGTGGTGAGCATGATTTGTGAATAGCAATTTCTGCATTGAGCTTGGATCTGAAATTACTTTGTACCATAAATAGCAGCTCTTATGTGAATGTGTCACAGTATGTGCACTCACATGTAGCCAGAGGTAAGACCGACATTCTTGTCAACCATGAAGAAAATCCCACTTCACCGTCGCCGACATTGTTCGGTCCGTTTCCATAGTTGCACATAATGGTGACATCGCCTCCTGCCTTGATTTTGCCCACTAACTAAGGCATTGTGCTTGCATCCAAGTGAAATATACTCATGATCTAATGATATTTTGTGGGTGCTATAGCGGGGGTGTTTGCTGCAGCGTATTGGATGTGACTCGTTTCCTAGCAGCTGCCACTGGACCAGCGCTCATGCATTATAGATTATAGTCTGTCTGGCGCAGCAAGAGAGATGAGTTTATGGTTGCACTATTGCACGTTATTGACGAGCAGGCATAGCTAAGGAGTAAGTTTGGCAGCCAATCACAAGGAATGTTGATCAAACTTTTTCCAGAACTTTTCTCCCTTTGAACACAACCGCGTCGCTGCAGCGATGAAGCCGAAACTTAGCGGAGGAAAAAAATCTATTCAGCATCTAATTTGCCCAAGCTTTTCTATGGTTTTCCCATAGGAAGTAACGCAAATCAAAATATTCTGTTCCCGGGTCACTGAACAGCCAGGACAAGAGTATATGCACGTTTATTGCCTTTGTCTCTATGCTACTGCGTTGTCACAACGAGGTCCATTTGCAATTCCACGATCGTCTTCTCACTGAGCAACAACCCACATACAATTATGTATTCATAACGCATTGTGTGCCAATGTCGAATACGTCGCAATGTCCACATACCATGAAAATGTGCCCCCTGGAGGCCCATGAGAAATGAAAGCCTCACTGTCAAATTTTGACATCTTTTTGTTCTAGATAAAGATAAAACGGGCACAGGTAGCGATAGGGAAGACAGATGTCATTTTGAATCCGACGCACTCTCCATCTTCTGTCAGACCACGCCGGGCTCAGGTGGGCCGCGGTGAATTAAGCACAAGTGTCAATGAATGTCACATTAGACACGCTCATTAGACTCGCTGTGCATCACTGTCCCATTCCGTGTCCTATCGCCGATGAGCGTTTCATCTGCGCGCTGACATGTCGGAGAGCTCGTTTCAATACCGCATTAAAGGGACAAAGTATGGAAGATGTTACACATTACATCACAAACAAAAGATAAGCAGGGCTGCTTTTGTTTTCCCTCACCTGTTTTTCATGGGAAAAAGCACTTTGAATGTTTCTCGGCATGTACAGTATATGATAGACCTGATCATCATGCAATTGAGAGAAATTGCATGTTTATATTTATGATTACTAACTTGTTGAATTACCGTTCATTATTATTGGAGGAATGCCTAACGTGATCAGTGTCTTCACAGGGATGAATATCATGAAATATTGACAACCATGTTAACCCTATGTTGCATGGCTTCTGCAGGAGTTATTCAATTGTGGTTTGTTTTTAAATTTAGGGTAGATTATGGCCAAATATCATAATAAATTCACAATTTTGGGAAAAAAATACATAATAGGGGTACTTGTGTGCATAATGGTCACTACAATTACCTTGCCAAAAGCATGGCAGTACTGATAGGTAACACATAGAAACTGTTATTTATTGTGTTCTATATGTTCTATATACTCTTCTGCACAAGTACAATAGGGTATTTGAACCTTTTCATCTCACGGATAGAAATTATTCAACATTTATTTTGTGGACCCTCTTTCACCTTTTCATCCGCTGTTGCTACGCTAGTGACATCTCGTGGATTTAAAAACTAAAACTTGTAACTTGAATAACCAATATGAGTTAAAGTTGTGGTTACTGTAAGTAACCCGTATGCAACATAGGGTTAATAAAGGCCATTTGAGCAAATGTATCATTTCAGGAACGTGTGTCAAACTGGTTGCCCTTCGTATTGATCAGTCCTGAAGCTGTCACTTTTGACTCCATGTGGAGTGCATGAAGTGCTGCCTGCACAAGTGAAAATGCTTGCATTATCTTTATGGCTCGACTCCCACAAGTAGATGCACTTGTTTGCCTGTTCGGTCCCCCCGTGCCACTCCTGGTTGTCATGGACACGAAAGCCAGACTCACCAGTACCTTTTCGCTAAATAAAGTAACCAAACAGAGAACTAGAGCAGGAATCCCATTTTGAACTACAGATTGCATTCATCTGAATGAAAATGCTCCCTGAGTTTGAATATAACGTCATACATTTATGTTTGACTCAATAGTAAAGTTGCTTTGCTTCCCTTCAGAACTGACTGAGGAGACGCGTGAAGTGACAGGCAAACGAACTGTGTATGGATGTGCGTTCTTCCCAGGAGGTCTCGCGGCATCAACAAAACGCAAAGGAAACAAGGGTGGCGTGCACGTACTCGTTCCGTCTTTCCCCATGTGTCACAGGTCACACCCACACATAGCGACGCCAAGTCTTAGATGTGATAGATTGCGGGGTAACTCGGCATATGGGTGTGTGCATGTGTGCGCTTGGTAGAAAGAAGTAGGTCATGCATCCACCGTAGGACAATAAAGGCTTCATGTTCAACTTGAATGAAACAAAATGCTACAAGCGGAGTTTAGCGCCTTGAGCTCTCTTTTCGAATATTGGGAAAAAAAAAAAAACTCCCACCCAAATGTACTGGGGCCTGTGCGCAGTCTTCTCAACATCACCATTTTTACTGCTCAACAGCTCTCTGGTCTTTGTGGCGGTTACACATCTAATGCACATACTGATTTTTAACATTGTGAGGGATCCCAAACGTGACAAGGAAGAATTTGCCATGACACAGAGGTGGACACAAGTCAGAACTCAAGTTGACTTAAGTCACTAATTTCATGATTTGTTTTGGAAAGAAAAGTTATCATTTATTGTGCCATCTGTGTAACGACAAAGATGAATCCGTGTGGATTCAAGGATTATCGTTTTGATAAATCCGGGAAAAGACAATGGATGTAATTTACACCCACCTCTGGTTCTTACTGCTCATTTATTCTCTGGTGACGAAAATACAGTGACGCGTAACAAACAATTACCTCTTGTGCCCCAGGGTGCGAAACGATTTCAAGTTCAGCGCTGTTTCTACATTGTGTAGCTCACACTCAAAGAGCAGAACGTGAAAGACCGAACGATAAACAAAAATACAATTACACAAAATGATCCCAAAAAAAGAAAGTGTATCTTCAGCTTGTCATTGGCCTTATTTGGGGATTCAGAACTCATATTCAGCCTCTTGTGGGTTACATTCCAAGACGTTTGAGAAAACATGTCATTTACCCTCTTTGACCATGCAGATAAGAATTTTAATTAAAATCATTAATACTGAACTGGTTTAACATCTGCGACGGTCCAAACCACTGTTTTTGAGCAGATCGTGGATGGGGGAAAAAATACTCAACACACTTCACATCATAGGATAATCACTCAGGATAATGTTTTCAAGCAATCTGATAATCGGGCCTTTGCTGACTTTGATTGAGACTGGGGAAAAGGTCAAGTTCAACCCGATTATTGTCATACGAGTACCCTGCTCAGAGCAGGTGTCATTTTAATCTCTCCTCAGTCAGCATCTAGTTAACTTTTAAGACTCACACGCTGACGGAGGTGATGTTCGCGATGCGACATCCGGCTGCGAGATTGAAGCCTGAAATATTCATCTTGCGTCGCGATGAGGAGGAGAACGCCACTCGGCGGAAGTTTAGTCGCCGCTTGACGGCAAAGAGGGGACAAGGACGAGCTAGCTGCTGCGTGGGCGAGGACAACCTGCGTCGGGAATAAATTCTTCATCGGAAGAGAGTCCGCGTGATTGTAGCCGAGTGCAGAAATTAATAAAAGACGGCATGAAAATCTGCCCAGCATTAGTTGACGGTTTGCCGTGGTGAAAAGTTGAGTGATTCGAGAATTGTCAGAAATGGCCCCGGGCGCCACAAAATATATTCTTTTTGATTTAATGCTATTCTATTTTATCAAGTTGAGCCAGCAGCGTGAGCTGACATACTTTGTTCTCTCACCTTTCTTTTACGCTGCGTCACCCTTTGACAAATGATTTGTTTTAGACTGCAAGGATTTTAATTAAAATGGCACATTGACAAGAGGCCCTTTAGTCAGGGATACATTTTGAACTGTTTTAGTCAAGTAAAATACATTGAAAGTTTAAAACAATTAATCATTCCAAACACATTTTCCCATGAAATTAATTTGAACCAAAGTAGTGAAGTTTTTAGGGCCAAATCTCCTCTCATAAACCTTTGGTTAACTGCACAAAGTTTCATGTTACATATTAACATTCTTAGCAGTCCCAAAATTGCAAAATTAAGTTGAGCACTGTGATACATTAAAACAGGGGTGTCAAACTCATTTTTGTCGATGGGCCACTTTGAGCTAACATCGGCCCTCGGAGGACCATTATGACAGTGAAACCGAATAAATGTTTAAAATCATCACCCCATATTAGATTGTACATACAAAAGCATTCTGGTTGATTTTGAAATCAGTCTATTTATTTGTTGTTCATTCAATTACTGTTCAAGTGAGTGTGAACAGGGTGACAAAATGTTTCAAAATCTCAACATTATATGTTACACATGGCATTTTGACATTTTGGTACAGATTTTAGCAAGGCTCATGGAAGTTGACATATATGATTTGTTTTCGGGCCACATAAAATGACATGATTGGCCAGATCTGTCCCCGGGCCTTGAGTTTGACACCTGTGCATTAAAACAATATATTACTATGAAGGTTTTTGTCCAGTTTCAAAAGAAGTCACCAATTTATACTAGTTACCTTAATATAATTTATTTCTTTTCAAATCTGTAAGTATACGCTTACCTTTAATGGCGTGGCGATGCATATAGCAGACGGTTAGCCAGTCAGCAGTTACCTTTTCGCTAAATAAAGTAACCAAACAGAGAACTAGAGCAGGAATCCCATTCTGAACTACAGATTGCATTCATCTGAATGAAAATGCTCCCTGAGTTTGAATATAACGTCATGCATTTATGTTTGACTCCAATAGTAAAGTTGCTTTGCTTCCCTTCAGAACTGACTGAGGAGACGCGTGAAGTGACAGGCAAACGAACTGTGTATGGATGTGCGTTCTTCCCAGGAGGTCTCGCGGCATCAACAAAACGCAAAGGAAACAAGGGTGGCGTGCACGTACTCGTTCCGTCTTTCCCCATGTGTCGCTTTACAGGTGGCGCACACCCACACATAGCGACGCCAAGTCTTAGATGTGATAGATTGCGGGGTAACTCGGCATATGGGTGTGTGCATGTGTGCGCGTGGTAGAAAGAAGTAGGTCATGCATCCACCGTAGGACAATAAAGGCTTCATGTTCAACTTGAATGAAACAAAATGCTACAAGCGGAGTTTAGCGCCTTGAGCTCTCTTTTCGAATATTGGGAAAAAATAAAAAATAAACTCCCACCCAAATGTACTGGGGCCCTGGGCCTTGCGCAGTCTTCTCAACATCACAATTTTTTACTGCTCAACAGCTCTCTGGTCTTTGTGGTGGTTACACATCTAATGCACATACTGATTTTTAACATTGTGAGGGATCCCAAACGTGACAAGGAAGAATTTGCCATGACACAAGTCAGAACTCAAGTTGACTTAAGTCACTAATTTCAGGATTTGTTTTGGAAAGAAAAGTTATCATTTATTGTGCCATCTGTGTAACGACAAAGATGAATCCGTGTGGATTCAAGGATTATCGTTTTGATAAATCCGGGAAAAAGACAATGGATGTAATTTACACCCACCTCTGGTTCTTACTGCTCATTTATTCTTTGGTGACGAAAATACAGTGACGCGTAACAAACAATTACCTCTTGTGCCCCAGGGTGCGAAACGATTTAAATTTCAGCGCTGTTTCTACATTGTGTAGCTCACACTCAAAGAGCAGAACGTGAAAGACCGAACGATAAACAAAAATACAATTACACAAAATGATCCCCAAAAAAAAGAAAGTGTATCTTCAGCTTGTCATTGGCCTTATTTGGGGATTCAGAACTCATATTCAGCCTCTTGTGGGTTACATTCCAAGACGTTTGAGAAAACATGTCATTTACCCTCTTTGACCATGCAGATAAGAATTTTAATTAAAATCATTAATACTGAGCTGGTTTAACATCTGCGACGGTCCAAACCAACTGTTTTTTGAGCAGATCGTGGATGGGGGGAAAAAAAAATACTCAACACACTTCACATCATAGGATAATCACTCAGGATAACGTTTTCAAGCAATCTGATAATCGGGCCTTTGCTGACTTTGATTGAGACTGGGGGGAAAAGGTCAAGTTCAACCCGATTATTGTCATACGAGTACCCTGCTCAGAGCAGGTGTCATTTTAATCTCTCTCCTCAGTCAGCATCTAGTTAACTTTTAAGACTCACACGCTGACGGAGGTGATGTTCCGCGATGCGACATCCGGCTGCGAGATTGAAGCCTGAAATATTCATCTTGCGTCGCGATGAGGAGGGAGAACGCCACTCGGCGGAAGTTTAGTCGCCCGCTTGACGGCAAAGAGGGGACAAGGACGAGCTAGCTGCTGCGTGGGCGAGGACAACCTGCGTCGGGAATAAATTCTTCATCGGAAGAGAGTCCGCGTGATTGTAGCCGAGTGCAGAAATTAATAAAAGACGGCATGAAAATCTGCCCAGCATTAGTTGACGGTTTGCCGTGGTGAAAAGTTGAGTGATTCGAGAATTGTCAGAAATGGCCCCGGGCGCCACAAAATATATTCTTTTTGATTTCATGCTATTCTATTTTATCAAGTTGAGCCAGCAGCGTGAGCTGACATACTTTGTTCTCTCACCTTTCTTTTACGCCGCGTCACCCTTTGACAAATGATTTGTTTTAGACTGCAAGGATTTTAATTAAAATGGCACATTGACAAGAGGCCCTTTAGTCAGGGATACATTTTGAACTGTTTTAGTCAAGTAAAATACATTGAAAGTTTAAAACAATGAATCATTCCAAACGCATTTTCCCATGAAATTAATTTGAACCAAAGTAGTGAAGTTTTTAGGGCCAAATCTCCTCTCTCATAAACCTTTGGTTAACTGCACAAAGTTTCATGTTACATATTAACATTCTTAGCAGTCCCAAAATTGCAAAATTAAGTTGAGCACTGTGATACATTAAAACAGGGGTGTCAAACTCATTTTTTGTCGATGGGCCACTTTGGAGCTAACATCGGCCCTCGGAGGACCATTATGACAGTGAAACCGAATAAATGTTTAAAATCATCATCCCCATATTAGATTGTACATACAAAAGCATTCTGGATTAGAAGTTTTGAAATCAGTCTATTTATTTGTTGTTCATTCAATTACTGTTCAAGTGAGTGTGAACAGGGTGACAAAATGTTTACAAAATCTCAACATTATATGTTACACATGGCATTTTGACATTTTGGTACAGATTTTAGCAAGGCTCATGGAAGTTGACATATATGATTTGTTTTCGCGGGCCACATAAAATGACATGATTGGCCAGATCTGTCCCCCGGGCCTTGAGTTTGACACCTGTGCATTAAAACAATATATTACTATGAAGGTTTTTTTTGTCCAGTTTCAAAAGAAGTCACCAATTTATACTAGTTACCTTAATATAATTTATTTCTTTTCAAATCTGTAAGTATACGCTTACCTTTAATGGCGTGGCGATGCATATAGCAGACGGTTAGCCAGTCAGCAGTTAGCTCGCTAGCAGATAGCACTAGAATATAATGGTAGCTTTTGACCCCACTGCCTGAAATTGATTCCTTCCCCTCCATAAATTGCGACATGCAGTCAATTTTATGTAAAATTTTAACATTCTTAAAAGTGGTCAAATAAGTGGTCATGTAAATATGTTGACTCAATCAAACACTGTAGCACTAAGTGCTAATATTAGCTGTTCACCGGCCATACCTTCCTTTCTAGATTTCCATTCTATCTTAAGGCTGCTTCCTGCTTTCTTTGGCAAAAACTGTCTACCAAATTCCACTCATAGTGGAGAGCAGTAGTTACGAAAGTAGCTTTTGACTCTGTTGACCGGAGTTATGCTAATTAGTCTCATGGCTATAACTTGTGACGTCGACGCTCAATTTGCCGTCACATTCTTCGACGTCATATTCTCCTATGTCGTATACTTCTTCTCCTCTTGTGGCTTGTCTTTACGTGTTACAAGAGAGTCAAAGAAAAAGCTGAAATGTATCGATCCAAATAATTATTTCATCAATGTTTGTGCAACTGTGGGGATATTATGCAGCCTATATTTGATGTGGTTATGAAGTGTCTGTTCCAAGTGGTAGCCCAGCAGCACAAATTGCAAGCTTAGATGGTGCCTGATTAATTCTAATCAGACCACGTTAATTGTGAGTGGAAAATTAATGATGTGTACTGGTCAATGGCTTGGGGCGGGGTCAGATGCGCCGGGGTCGGAGACGTGACCCAGCCATGCTGTCTGAGCCCTGGTTGCCACTGTCTGTTTTTATTGTTATTGTAACCATAGTGACTGCGGTCCCCAGTCTTCCAATGATAATTGAATAAAAGCCATTTAATGGACTGATAACAACCATCGTGGATCGGGTGAGTCAATTTAATTAGGTAGAACACCAAGCTGGTATGTTTTCGCCTTTTATTCAAGAATGACGAGCTGCCTTTGTTTGATGTTTTTTGAGACGGTAAGAAAGAAAACGTGCCGGCGCTCTTTTGAGCTGTTTGTCAGATAATTTGTGTGAAACTGCAGGATGCACAAAAGGCTTCAGGGTGAAGTGCTTCTCGACGCAACGACTGGACCTTCACGCTGTCATCAAAGTCCGGCTTAGTGCATCACTGAGACCTCTTTGAGTGTTGGTGTTCGGACAGGGAGCAGTGCAGCTTGTTGATCGATGCGTGTGTCGTGATTTTTAAAGCCAAGCCACAAATGAGAAATGAGCACAAGGTGGCTAACTGTGAAAACAAATCCAGAAGTGGCTATTTAAGAGTGCGAGCGGGCTTCGAAAGAATGTGCAGAAGCTTGAAAAATGGACAGAAAAACAAACAGGTTGAGGTCCAATACCTTGAGTTAAAGATAGCGGCACAACAATTCGAGAAAAAAACCCCAAAAAACATATCAAGTGAAATTGCAGAAGCCTGAGGAGGAATTATCAAAAAAAACAAGCAGCTTCAAGAAATAAAACATCCGTTATGTGAAGCATGGACCCTCACACACCAACTTGCTGATGTCACATATGCCACCCCACCAGGCTACGCCTCGTGAAGGCAAATATAACACACAGACACAACAATACATACTGAAATTTCTGTGCATGTTATGCTCGAAATTGTGTGTGTGTGCGTGTGTGTGTGCGTGCGTTCAAATGCTATTAAAATACGTTTCTAATAAGTTTGAGATTATTGGATATCTTGAGGATAAAAAGTACCCTGTAGTTCTCTTTATCTCATTGATTTTCACCCATTGAGGGTTAAACGAGTCCTCACTGTGCAAATAAACCAGGACAATCTTTAGTCAAACTTGTGAGTGTAGGTTCCCAAGGGAGAAATGATTGTCTTCTCTTCAAATGACGGGGAAAAAACTTGTCCACACACCAAATAGCACTTTAGCGACTTCACTTTTCCGGTCCGCCGTGTGATGTGCCTACCGATAAAGAAAATGTCATGTGGCGCGTGCAGTCTGGCATTCCGTCGTATGTCAGCCGTCAGACCGAAAGGTCAGCCTTCTTCTGAATCCCCTCATGCACATTCATCGCCGGTCGGCTTCCAAACCTGCCGACAACTTAAGCGCTTTCTTTATTTGGCCTTTTTTTTTTTTTCTTTTTTTCGCCTCCCTCCCATTTTCTCCTCCATCAGCGTTGGGAGCAGGAACCCTCCCTTAATTAGCAGCACGTCCATTATAGATGAATCTCTAATGGAGCTGTAAAGAAGAGAGAGAGGAAAAGACGTCACCGCCTGCCTATATGTGGAATCGCTGCAAGAGAAACTCACCTGTGCGCATTCATCTCCCGCCGCCTGCGTGAATCAGATTCGCGATCAGATCCTGTCCGGCTCTCATTAAAAACCAGGCCTACGCTTCGGAGTTCAGCTGGGAGCGGAACGGCAAAGGATAATCTCATGAAAAATGCACCGGGAGGAGCGAGCGTTATCTCGCGGGCCCCTCGCCGCCGAGGCCCGAGCCTTTTGATGTCGTCCATTGATCTCCCCTCGCCGACATGTTCGCGCAGGCCCCGCGGTTGCTCCATCCGTTGTGCTGATTAGTCTTATTAGTGTAATGGAGGGGAGGTAACAGATTCGAGAGCATGGTTTGGAAAGAGGTCATTGAAGGGAAGGAGAGAGGAGTGGCAAAAGCCTGGCCAAGTCGCTTATCGACCAGGTGGGGTCAAAGTGCAGCGTTACGTTGTTTATGTTATTTGCCGCACTGACCGATCATTTGTCTCCAAGATGAATGTTGCGGCACAACACGTAATGAATGGAGGCATCGCTGGGGTTTGGCTGTAACAATGGTTGGCTGCGCACTTGGTTTTTGGGCGTTCAGTGGGTAATTTGTCTGAATTCATCCACAATTTTGAAATGTATGTACTGCACTCGAATTGCCAGTGATTAATACCCCCCCACACCAAAGCCCCACCCACCCACCACCACCCCACGGGCAGTCCGGTGGTCCAGTGGTTAGCACGTCAACCTCACAGTGCAGAGGTACCGAGTTCAATTCCAGCTCTGGCCTCCCTGTGTGGAGTTTGCATGTTCTCCCCGGGCCTGCGTAGGTTTTCTCCGGGTACTCCGGTTTCCTCCCACATTCCAAAAACATGCATGGCAGGCTGATTGAACACTCTAAATTGTCCCTAGGTGTGAGTGTGAGCGCGGATGTTTGTTCGTCTCTGTGTGCCCTGCGATTGGCTGGCAACCGGTTCAGGGTGTCCCCCGCCCACTATCTGAGGACGGATAGGATGGGCTCCAGCACACTCAAGACGACGTGACTAGCACACGAACCAATCAACATTCCTTTCTCAATCATAAGCCCCGCTCTGCAAGTGAAGAGTCACGTCGGTTCCTCTTTGTTCTCCAGTACAAAATGGTGAGGAAACGCCAAGCTTTGACGTTAGCCACAGTGAAAGCTGGGGTTTTTTTTTTCTTCACACCTTTGCAACGATTCAAATGTTTGGACAGAGGATGCCAGTGATTTGCGTGGCCCGAGGACAAGGGTTATCCCTTGTGAGGATAAAGCGGATCGGAAAATGAATGAATAAATGAATAACCCCCCAACCCCGCTGGCACCAGCTCAATATTGCCATTTCGATTGAATATGCAATTATTTATTTTACAAGGTCTTCTTCCCATTTGTCTTTTAACAAACACAAGCAAAAAAATGAATCTGATCTGTATTATAATAAACAACAGCAGATTTATTATCCATCAATGTGTTGGTCTTATAAATTAGTCTTAAGATAAAATAACGGCCAATGAATTAATATAAAAGACAGTTCTTGTATCTATTTCAATGAGAGTGTTTAACTTAATCAACATTTGGACTTGCAGTCTTTTAACCGCTCACTACAACAACTTCATCAAATTCAACCAGACACGTGTGGCATAAACATCAATCAGTAAGTCACAAATCCGATTACAACAATAATGTCAACAAATCACTGGCTTCATCACTTCAACTTTTCATGTTTCATGAAACAAAGATACACTTTTGTCATTTTCAACATCATTTATCCTGAACGGGCTCGCACAGCTGACTTATAGCGAAAGGCAGACTAAAGCCTGAACTGGTCGCCAGCCAGTCACGGGGCACATACAGAGACAAACAACCATTCGCACCCACATCCACACGTGTCTGAAACACAAGTCAGACATGTGTAACACTATACCACAGGTGTCAAACTCAAGGCCCGGGGGCCACATCCGGCCCGCCAGGTCATTTTGTGTGGTCCGCGAAAGCAAATCATGTGTGTAATAAATAAGGATGAGATTTTGCAATAATTTTGTGACCCCGTTTACACTCACTTGAACAACAATCGAACAAACGATTATACTGATTTCAAAACTAGTACTCTATTAATTTGTTGTGTACATGTGATAATTATGTGGTTTCACTGTCAGACCCGTGACGAAAATGAGTTTGATTTTGTTTTTTCTACTTTGCCTATTCCAATCAGTGTATCTGATGCATTGCATTACAAAAGAGACACATTTTCCCTCGCTTTTCTTCTCCTCGCTTCCATTTTTCTGTCCAACGCCGCTGGGGTCGTGTCAAAATGACGTCGCCGGACTAGCTCATCGCTAACACCTTTAGCTTCCTCACCAAAGTCAAAGCCCCCGGCTGGATCATCCTCACAGCGGAGCTCGGGCCACGCAAATCACTGGCATCCTCTGTCCAAACATTTCAATCCTTGCAAAGGTGTGAAGACCAAAAAAAAAACGTTAGCTTTCACTGTGGCTAACGTCAAAGCTTGACGTTTCCTCACCATTTTGTACTGGAGAACAAAGAGGAGAGTCTCGTCTGAAAACAACCGACGTGACTCTTCACTTGCAGTGCGGGGCTTATGATCGAGAAAGAAAGGTTGATTGGTTTGGGCCAAAGACAGTATCCGAAATCTCATACAGAATATGATAGATAAAAGAAGTGCTTCGTGCGCTAGTCACGTCGTCTTGGTATACAAATGCTGTGCAAGGCAGCCTCTGACTAGAAGCCGACATGTCTAACAATATCTGTGCGGCAGAGTGTTCAACTTGAAACAGCATCACAACAACGCGCGTATCAGTGCAGCACAAGAAAAAAAAAACTAGCGCATTGCAAAAGCAACCTGCAGCTGCATTTAAATAGCTTCCAAAAGGCTCTTGTGAGAGAAAAAAAAAAAAAGCTGTGACATTTTTTTTTTCCTGCATAATTCAGACTATTCTGCCTCGCTTGTTTCCTAAAAATAAAACAAACCACTATGGCTGCACTTTGTGAAAAAGAAAATATTTAGGTTGTTGTATAGCATCTCATGAAATTGCAATATGACGGAAAGTTCCATTTTTTTGTGGCTTATTTCAAAACGTGGAACTCATTTGATTGATTCATGGCACACGGATTTAATGCTTTGCAGCTAGCGAAAACCAACAAGTCACCATCTCAAGAAATTGTCATATTGCGTTAGAAACAATCCCCCAAATTAAGCTTCTTGGGAAGGAATTGGGCTTCCGAAAAGTACATTCGTATGTTTGCAATGAATGTGTGTACCGTAATTTCCGCACTATAGAGCGCACCTGATTATAAGCCGCACCCACTACATTTTTAAAGGAAAACCAATTTTGTACATACACAAGCCTCACCTGTATATAAGCCGCATGTGCCCACATTAAAACACGTCAACATATTTACAAAGAAAGACGGTACACAGAGAGAGTTTTCAAAGTTTTAATAATATAACTTAACAATAATAATAATATAACTTTCTTCCCAGCAGCAGCTCTGTTTCCTTCTTTATCGGACAGCTCGATTGCTTTTAGTTTGAAAGCTGCGTCATATGCCTTTCTTTTTGCATTTTCCATGATGAGGGTATGTTCACGCTAATTTCATTTATGCACAAGACAAGAAGTTGCAGTCTTCCTCGACGCATATATTCCACCGGTCTTAATCTTACCTTTTCTACTCGAGCGCCCCTGGCGGCCGTTAGAAATATTACACAAATTGGCCGCATCACTGTATAAGCCTACGGCTTGAAAGTTTGGGAAAAAAGTAGCGGCTTATAGTCCGGAATTTACGGTAGTTTGTGTTACGATATTCTACGCGCCTTTATAAGATTGAAGACTTTGTTTTAATCTCATTGCATACACTGTTTTGTTCATTTGAGAATATTTTCACTTGTTGTAGGACAAAAATGTTTGTTGATTTATTTATTAATTTTTTACGTGAAGTTTCACTGGAGTGAAAAGATAAGCACTTTTCTCACATTTTCTCCATTTTCTCTGTACCCAACGTGTAACCTTTAAACCAAGGAAGGTACCAAACGGTGATTCATGGTGTACCCCCTCTGACATAAAGGCACCCTGTACCCTGATGCAACGCAAAACACTTCAGTTCAATAATGACCGAATGTTATTTACTCTGATTATGATCAATGGAAGTTGTGACACAGTTAAGTCATTTTTTTTTGTAAAGCAGGTTCGTAAGTACCCGACTCCTGCTTAGCAAGAAAAAAAAGATGCTCTCTGTGCATCAAAAACATATTCTGTTGTGTCTGTCGATCTTCCCTCTATTCTCGCTCACACACACACACACACACGCAGATGCTGACACAGTGTGAGAGCAAACAAATCTCTCGGTTTTCTTGCCGCCCGTGTCGTTTTAGTGTCGACGCTGCTAAGACAGCCTTGTGGCTAATGAACGCGACAGGACAAACAAACTCTTCTCAGCCAGTTGGCGGGAGGCGGCGCAAGCGTTTTCCTCCCTTGTTCTATCTTCTGCAGCAATTGTCACCAATATGTCGCACGGCAACTCCATCATCTTGGACCGCCGCACCTGTCGGCTGCCAGATTGCCCGCTATCGTTTTAATGGATCGC
Organism: Hippocampus mohnikei; assembly: GCA_026261675.1. Lineage (NCBI taxonomy): Eukaryota > Metazoa > Chordata > Actinopteri > Syngnathiformes > Syngnathidae > Hippocampus > Hippocampus mohnikei. The sequence goes on along the minus strand of JAKGUB010000334.1, from coordinate 16,744,252 downwards.
CACTCCAGATGCCGCCGCCTTACTCTCTGACTTTATTGCCTCCCCTTGTCGGGTACGCTCACCGCTAAAAGTGCACAATAAGCGGCCGCGCGTCCAGAAGGAAATCTATTTTGCCCACTTCCGATCGGCAGCGAGTAAATATTTGCTAAAGTATGACATCTTGTTTCGCCGCCTGCTCCCTTTTTTTTGTGGGCAGTCAGCATCACGATGTGACAAGATGACAAGTTGCATCACAGCCCTGAACATGCACGCACACACACACACACGGAACGATGCAGAAACGACAATCCCCACGCCCATTTGACGATTTACAGAGAGATGTTTTTTCTCAATCTGATTGAAATCATTCCGAATGAAGATCTCTGGTCACCTGTTAAACATGTGTCATGATGTTTTCTCATCCCCCGCTGACATGCTCCACTCCGTTAATCAGATCAACCGTGTTACAGCGTGACACGCGGAGTTGAATGGAAACGTCACGTGATTTATCAATATGGAGTTCATGTGGCTGTTTAGCGCAGTAGCTGTGATCGTTTTGACACCTTTATGAAAGCAACAACTCAATTAAAAACAAGTTACATGTACTTTAAAGCACCCAAGAAATTGGTAACCAGGTTATCAGTTTGGTTAAAAATAATGTTAATTTAATTACCAACGTTGCAATTGAATTATTTGAGTCGTTTGATTAGTCACTGTCATTTCGTTCAAGTTAGCATCTGCGCTAACATTAACAGAAGAAGTCTGTCTGGGCTGGTCCGCTAATATTTTACGTGATGGTTAGAGCAAACAAGAGTCGCCTCCCCTAGCATACCACCGTCATGATTTTGAATCCGTTATTATCAGACGAGGTTGTTTTGTGTACTTCTTTGATCCATTTGATTCCATGCAGTATTTTACAATCACACAAATACATCTCAACTCAGACAAGAGACATCTAAAGATGTTGGTAGCGGGTCATCACGTGTTTTGAAGCGATCAGGGAGTAAAGTCTTGGTGAGAAAAAAAAAAAAAATGGAGAGTTGGCCTGTCCTCATCTCGTATTCTGCCTGCTCCGTCATCTGTGCCAGATCAAGGAGACGAATTCAAAAACGGGCTCGTGCATGCTTAACAGCAGCACTCTGCTCCATCCGAACACTTTTATTTACACACTGTGTCTGTTTACAAACTCTCTTTCTTCCACCCCCACTAACACCACCGCCGACACTTTTTGTCTCATCAGTCAACAAAAAGGGAGATTGCTTTGGAGTCTGACGAAATACGCCTCCCGTTAGTCACTCAAGGTGGGATTTTCGCTCTATACCGTAGGCCGCATCAGTGAAGCACACTTCGTAATTGTGTTTAGCAATTACGTGTTAGGCCAGACCTGGATCTTTAGTCTTTATTATAGCAGGACATTTGGGCCAAAATTTTACACGTCAGAGTTTGTGCAGTTTGTGCAGGGAGCTGTGTGTGAAAGGCTTTTTTTTTCGTCTTCTTTCAATCGGTCCTGTCTGGCGCCATCTTCCTTGACCCTACGTTCTCACGTTGGCTTGTACCTTGCGTTTCAGGAACTATGCTGAAACTATGGTGGAATATCCACTTGCAGGGGGGGAAAAAAATGCATGTTCCTTGTTTGCCAAAAACTGGGGGAACATATACACAAAAACCGAAGCAGAGCAAAGGGACCTCAGGCAACTGAGAGGATTCAGAAGTGAGGCGGAATTATCGACATTTTTTTTTTGCCCGACAGTTATGGTTATCAAAGGTACAGCTAGGCTTTGGCTTTTAATTGATTGTACATTAGAAAGTGGCAACGTAGCAGCCGTCTATTTCCACTTTGCATATGCTGCACGTCTCGTGGAAGTTAGGGAAGATTGTGGCTTTTGTCAGAGACTCGAAGGAGGAAGGGGTTATTAAACTGGGGCTGCGTTTAAAATTTGACAAGTAGTTCTAACACTGCAAACTTCCCCTTTCAGTTACATTTAGTTAATGTTTTTTTTTTCTGGGTATGTGCAAAATCTGTATATCACTTTTCATTTTCAATTGAAAAAGTGATGGATTCTTTTGTTTTTGTAGCTAATACACAAATATAAAGAAGAAAAATCATTTTCAGGGTTGGATCGAAATTCAAAACTGGCCTCAGGACTGAATTTCATATTAATATTGAATTGATTCCATTTATTTGACATGATCTTTGCCAAAGATACGCCGGCTCGCCTTTTCATTTTGGAAGCAAATTGCGCCGGTTTTTAGTGAACTGGACCCTTGATTAAACTGTGTTAAGTGAACCGGTGCACTATCTGTACGAGGCGTGTATAATAAGTGCGAGCTGATTGCGTGTACGCGCATGCTTCAAGCACGGAGGTGTTGATGACACAAAGCGATAACGTAAAGTCCTGAAAGCTGTTTGACTCTGTGCCCTTTTAACGACTTCATCATCCTTTGTCACGTTCAAGGCACAGAAAATAAATACAAACGTGCCAGCACATAATTTGGCTTTTTGAATGGAGTGTGCCTTGGCATAAGATGGCAGCCATTTCGCCAACGCCACCTCACCCAGCGCTTGATCTCCCTTCCTCACGTTAATGCTCTCCTGCCACAACACGGAGCCCACTGGCCCCGGCTTCCCTTCCATCATGCATGACTGAGCGTTATTGCATTATGTTTTTTAGGCTAACACACTTAGCCAGCTTGTAGCATGCACGAGCTGGCCACTCGCCGCCCCCCCACCTCCACCCGACTTGGACTTGAATAATTCAAGGCAGGGGCATTAGGCTGGGAATGGAGGCGTTTAATCAAAGGCTACAGCTTTAAGCGCTGCTCAGCAACACCCACATCAGCGGGTTGTTGGCCTGACACCCGCTTTAAAGAGGATGTTGCATTATCGGACCCTTTGCGGGATTGTGATGTAGTTGGGAAAACTTTTTTTTTTATGAATGTCATGAAGAGTGACCGCCCAAATGAGGATAAGCGGGACACAATGAATGACAGGATGAATGAAGACCAAGCATGCGTGCGCCGCCATTTGTGTTGTGCGAAGGACAGTGACGTTACTCTCGCAATTTAACGGGAGATACAGAATTAGGTTTAGGTTAAAAAAAAAAAAGTGAGATTATCACTTATTCAGAGTCAAACTTGGCACCAGGTAATTTGCGAAACGTTCAATTTCACAACACGTCTTAAAGTGAAACCACATGCAAAGCAGACATTCACTCACGGTGGACCATTTGAGTGATGTCAGCTTTAGAAAATGAAAGTGTAGCTGAAGGAAACATGATGTTATGTCATTATTCCATGCTTTGTCCTTCAGTAGCACCACAGTGTTGGATGACTTTTAGGGCTTTTTTTTTTCCCAATTCACCTTCCGTGCTTTGATATAATTGATAGGAGCCAACATTTGGAAAAGAAAAAGTAGTGTGGTGCATTGAGATGTTTTCTCCTTGAAATGAGCGCAAAACAAGGTTATTGTCGTTAACGAGAACAGAAAAAAAAAACACTCAAACCAAAATTGAAAAATAAGACGTTTTCCTAAACTAGAAGAAATATTTTTTTTCAAGTGTATATTTCATTTTCAATGTTGTCAATTAATTTGATACAGCTTTCAGAGTTGATTTTAAAAATTTATTTTGGTATTACTATCCGGCAGACGAAGAAGGCAGGTCCAACAGTGGTTTGGAATTGCAGTTTACTGCATGACCCAATCCATATTGTGTGTGATCTCTTTTAAATCTTGCACTTGAACAATTAAAAAACAAACACAATGAAAACAAACAGACCCACTCTAGAAAACCAAAGTCCAAACTAAATAAAACTATCGTGAAAAATCCTCAACTATTACTGTATAACCTTAAATCACAGGCCGATAATCCGGTCCAACCTTGCCATACAACCCAACTTTGCTGTCTGCAGCCACGTCGCAAATGAAGTTCTTAATTTCCTTACAGATAAATAAACAAAGAAAGAAAATATTTACCTGTTTAGACACCCCCCCACCCCCGCCCCCTAAACTTTCCTGATTCCTGCAGCCTTCTCGTCTTCTTTCTTGTTTTCTTAATTCCACATACTGTATTGACCTTGGCAGGGAGAGTACATTTCAAGTTTTAATGTGTTTTTTATCTTTCCTTTTTCGATATACCTTACTCCTCGATTGCTTCTTCTATTTTGCCCTGCGCCTTGCTTGCCTCTGTTTGTTTGCTCTCTCTCTCTCTCTCTCTCTCTCTCTCTCTCTCTCTCTCTCACTCTCACTCTCACTCTCACTCTCACTCTCACTCTCTCTCTCTCTCTCTCTCACTTGCCTCCGTAAAATGCATCCCGGCTCCCCTTCGGGGACTAATCCTGTTGGGAGCGTTTCCGGGAAAGCGGATTATCTGTCAGAATGGCATGATTTTTTTTCTTTTTTTTTTCTTTTTTTATTGCGAGAGTGAAAGTTCACTTACACTTGATTAAATTAACCATTGTCCCACCCTCCGTGGTGTTTTCCTGGTGGGTATCGGTGTCGATGAATAATAAGCGTCGCCGTTCAGCGTGTCATCCGACTGAGTGGGCCTGCGTCGTGTGGGAAGGGTGGTCTTGATCCGCCAAGTGTTTTGACAGCTTGATTTATCCCGCCTTTGTGCTTCATTGTCAGAAAGCTTGAAGGTGGCCTCGCTATACTTTTTTTCAGCACTCAATCCAGTCTATAATTTATCTCGGCATGTCAGCATTCCCCCCCCTGTTGCAGATTTACTGCGGGACACATTCGCAGACCCAACTATTACAGTGTGTGCATGCAGCCGTGAGTGCGGGGGCGTTTGCGTGCCTACATTGTTAATGTGTGCATTACCCCGTGTGTTCGGCGTTGTGTTGCAGTCAATGAAGCCTCAACATAACCTTGAAATGACGACAAAGCCACTTCCACCCTCCTCCACGCCAGATGTGAAATTCCCTTTGAAATGACGTAATTACGGCTGATTCTCGTTGTGTTTACGAAGGATAATTAGCAGGCCCAGCAATTAGGCGGCTGCAATAATCGCTGGTTTTATCTACTCACTCTTGATGCTTTACAAATTGCTCAATGCCACATCCAGTACTAGACGTGTAACAATATACATTACATGTAGGAACGTGTTTTGGTTAGAAGGTCGTGGCTACTACTACACATTTTATCTCCCCCCCTCCACCAAAAAAAGTAATTAAAAAAAAAAAAGATAAGTTAATATACAAAATAATAATAATGCGTTACTACAAACAATGGTGGTATCAGACATCAGAATCAGAATCAGAATCAGAATCAGAATCATCTTTATTGGCCAAGTATGTAGAACACACAAGGAATTTGTCTCCGGTATACACGCTGCATTAGTATCATCATAAACAAGAACATGACAAATTGGTATGGAGGGACATTTCATAATGTAAGTGAACCATAGTTTCAAGCAGAGCTAAAGTGATCAGTGGTAGAATACAATACTATTAGTTTGTACAGTTGGTGCAGAAAATCATTGAACCATTTTAGAGAGATACAATATTTGTTGCACAAGAAGAGTGACTACGTCAGTGACTGTTTAGGGAGTTAATGGCTAGAGGGAAGAAGCTGTTCAAGTGTCTGCTGGATTTCGTGCGCATGGATCTGTAGCGCCTGCCTGAGGGGGAGTAACTGGAAAAGGTGGTGGGCAGGATGCGGGGGATCCAGGAGGATTTTCCGTGCCCTTGTCTTGATTCTTGCGGTGTGCAAGTCCTCAAGAGTGGGTAGGGCGGTGCCAATGATTTTTTCCGCCGTCCTAATTGTCCGTTGAAGTCGGATTTTGTCCTTCTTTGTGGCGGCCCCAAACCAAACCGTGATGGAAGAACACAGGATTGATTCGATGACTGCCGTGTAGAACTGACGTAGCACCTCCTGTGGCAGGCCGTGCTTCCTCAGCAGCCTCAGGAAGTACATCCTCTGCTGGGCCCTTTTCAGGATGGAGATGGTGTTGACTTCCCACTTCATGTCCTGGGAGACTGTGATTCCCAGGAACTTGAAGGTCTCGACGGTTGACACAGGGCAGTTGGATAGTGTGAGGGGCAACTCTGGAGAAGGATGTTTCCTGAAGTCCACGATCATCTCTACCGTCTTGAGCGTGTTCAGCCCGAGGTTGTGTCGGCTGCACCAAAGCTCCAGCTGCTCCACTTGTTGTCGGCACGCAGACTCGTCGCCGTCTTTGATGAGACCGATGACCGTGGTGTCGTCTGCGAACTTTATGAGTTTGACAGCTGGACTTGTTGAGGTGCAGTCGTTTGTGTAGAGGAGAAGAGCAGTGGAGAGAGGACACATCCCTGTGGGGCTCCAGTGCTAGTGGTGCGTGTTGATGATGTTGTCGCTCCCAGTCTCACTTGTTGTGTCCGTCCGTCAGGAAGCTGAGGATCCACTGGCAGATCGTAGGGGACACACCGAGGTGGAGGAGTTTGGGGGTGAGGAGTTCGGTATGATGGTGTTGAACGCAGAGCTGAAATCCACAAACAGGATCCTTGCGTGAGGTCCCTGTGCTGTCGAGGTGCTCGAGGATGTAGTGCAGACCTATGTTGACTGCGTCCTCCACAGACCTGTTTGCCCGGTAGGCAAACTGAAGAGGGTCCAGCAGGGGTCGGTGACGTTCTTTAGGTGGTTCAGCACAAGGCGTTCAAAGGACTTCATGACCACAGACGTCAGAGCGACAGGCCTGTAGTCGTTCAGTTCCGATGTTGCCGATTTCTTGGGAACTGGGATGATGGTAGACTGTTTGAAGCAGGATGGGACCTCACACAGCTCCAGGGATCTGTTGAAGATTTGTGTGAAGACCGGAGCCAGCTGGTCAGCGCAGACTTTCAGGCAGGAGGGGACACTTTGTCGGGCCCCGCAGCTTTCTTGATCTTCTGCTGCTTGAAGAGCCGTCTCACGTCCTGTTCGTGGATCTGTAGTGGAGAAAAAGAGGGTGGGGGTAGATAGAGTAGTATCTGGTAGAGGTGGGGAGTGTGGGAAATGGGGTGTCCTTTTCAAATCTGCAGAAAAACGTGTTTAGTTCGTCAGCAAGACCCTTATTGTTCACTGTTTGGGGGATGGCGTTCTATAGTTTGTGATTGCTTTCAGGCCATTCCACACAGATGCAGAGTCGTTAGCAGAGAACTGGTTTTCAGCCTCTCTGCATAGCTTCTCTTTGCGATGTTAATTTCCTTCGTCAATTGGTTTCGGGCGTGTTTGTACAGTGCCCGATCTCCACTTCGAAATGCGGACTCTTTCTCTTTCCTGAGTTGCCTGAGTTTGGGAGTAAACCATGGCTTGTTATTGTTGAAGGAACGGAAGGACTTCGTTGGTACACACATGTCCTCACAGAAACTGATGTATGATGTTACAGTGTCTGTGTATTCATCCAGTGTGCCCGTTGAAGTTTCAAAGACGCCCCAATCAGTGCAGTCTAAGCATTCTTGTAGAGCTAGCTTTGCTTCATCTGTCCATTTTTTCACAGTCTTAACAACCGGTTTAGCGCATTTGAGTTTCTGTCTGTAGGTAGGTATTAAGTGGATTAAATTGTGGTCAGAAAGACCCAATGCTGCGCGGGCGATCGATCGGTATGGGTGTAATGAAGACAAACTATCCATTTTGCATTTTTCCTAAAAAGAAAAGGCTTTACGGTGTTCTACACCATGAATTATTTGTTCTTATTTTCTTGCATGCACTGTTTAGTTTTTTGGGAAAGTCTCATTTACCAGCGAGCCAAGTAGTCAATAAAGGAGACCCTTTTGCAACTTTATTGCTGTTGATTGATACGCTGCCTCATTCCAGCTGATGAGTTCAGTGCGGCAAGTTTTTGCAGTTCCCCGCAGAGCTGTGTTGAAGTCCACTGACAAAGCATCGTGAACGCAAGCAGAATACGTTGAGTGATTTATTTAGCTTTGAAAGAATGTCATCTTCAGAGTATTCCAGGCGGCTCTCAGTATGATGCAGTGCCATTATTAATAATATAAAATGAATAATTTTTCCCCCTGGTTTTACGTTTGTTCTTTATTTTCATACCATCCATAATGTCCATTTTCTTTTCATTTCTGAAATGGTCAGAATGAATTGTTACTTCCTGAGGTATTTAGGTCAGTGCACTGATGCAATTTGACTCGAATGCTTCTCTTACCTCCTATTTTTATATTGTTTATGCAAGAAAACAGGAGGCAATAGGGAGTGGTATATACATGTATATAATAACAGTGGCATCTATAATTTAGAGTGTATTAGTGAGTTACGTGTATGCAATTGTACGTGTGCTTGGTTATGTTTGTGTAGTCATGACATGGAGTCACTGTTGCTATAGTAACAATTGATGGGGATCTCAAGGAAGAAATTGTCAGCAGAGAATCAAACAGAAGAAAACAAAGGCGTAATGTGTGCATGTGCTTTCATGCCTGGCAAAAATGAACCACTCGCAATAGTTAACCCAAGGTCGGACAGTTCTCATCATTAACGACCGTCAGATGGAGCGACTCCATCCAAGTATAGACCTAAAACCTACCTTTGCACCACATGGACGCTCCTATCAGGCATCGTAATAGCCAACATGAGTAGGCATATTGATCAATACATGAGCAGAGCACAGAAAGGCATAAATAAAAAAACACCAGAGATGCCAAACACCAACTCCTGGTTGACAGGACAATTGCCCAAGACTGTAAAATCAGAAGCACCAACCTATGCACTGCCTGGTTTGACGACAAGAAAGCCTACAACTCAATGCGACACAGATTCATACTGCAGTGCTTGGAACAGTATAAGATCATCAAGAACTCAAATAAAACTGTGAACTACAACTCTGGTGGCCAACTCAATGCCAGACGCACAGCTGAATATCAAATATGACATATTCAAAGGAGATGCTCTGTCCTCTCTGCTGCTCTGCATAGGCCTGAACTCACTCAGTCAGGTCATAATCAAGAGTGGCTTCGGATACTGGTTCACAAGTGGAGCAATGATCAACCACCTCTTCTATATGAATGACATCAAGCTGTATGCCAAAAATGAGAATATTGACTACTTGGTTTACCTCACAAGGTTTTATATCCATGACATCGATATGTCATTTGGAATAGGTAAGTGTGAGGAAATGGTATCTAGCCGAGAGAAGATGATGACAACTGAAGTGATTGAACTACCGAAAGGGAGCTTAATAGTTGTGCAGGACACGAAAACAAATAACTTGGAATTCCACATGCAAATAGCAACCATGAGTAGGCAGATCGAAGGGCAGCCACAGCCAAATACCGAAGGGGGGTGAGATCCAGAATAGTCAACTGAATGACAAGAATTAGATTCAGGGGATTAACACCTACGCCTTGCCAATAATCAAATACCCCGCTGGAGACTGGAAAAGATGCAAGCCAGTGATACCAAGACAAGAGAGCTCCAAAAAATGCACGAAGGATTCTATCCCAAGTCCAGCATCTTGAGCCTGTTCACAAACCGAAAAGAAGTGGGCCACTGACTTGAGTGTCATGAGCAATATCCAGGAGGAAACAGTAGGCCTCCAAAACGACATCAAGATGATGCCCCCCGAGGGATGACCTGCTTCGTGAACGCTTCCTGCAACGGAAACCCAGTAAGGAGAAGGAGCTAGATGGGCATTCATAGAAAGGCAATCCCCTGCATGGCATGTACTATTGACAAATTTAAGAAGTCGCTGCCATCAAGCAAACACACTAATGGCTGGACAAGGCTGGACTGAAAGACAGCATCTATCTATCTATCTATCTATCTATCTATCTATCTATCTATCTATCTATCTATCTATCTATCTATCTATCTATCTATCTATCTATCTATCTATCTATCTATCTATCTATCTATCTATCTATCTATCTATCTATCCATCCATCCATCCATCCATCCATCCATCCAAAGTTGTTTGATTATCAAGAATGTCAGAGTGCAGCCTTCATTTGTTCTGTTGTTCTGTATGCGGCCCTTGGAGTGAAAAAGTTTGCACGCCCCTGACATAGTGAGTCGGTTACATAACTTGTCCGCATGCAAGATAATAGTCTTGCGTTTGCACACCTGAGGTCGTGCGTCTTCTCGGATCAGTGTATCAGCGGCGGCTTCCGCCAGGGTAGCGCGATAAATTTGACGTGCATGCTTTGTTTAACGGGCCATGTGGACAGTAAAACAACAGATTCTGGTGTGGTGGTAAGTAGTTACTGGGGGTTCAGCGGCTTTATGGAAACATGTTTTTTAACACCCTTCTGTCGAACCAACAGCCCCCCCCCCCCTCCCCCCAACAAATGTGAGTAAATATCATGATTGTGCACAGATTGCATTGGAGTAGCACAAACAATGTTGGTCTTTTGTGCTAAAATTCCACACAAAATGATCAAGTAATTATTTTGGGAGCCATGGCAATTTCCGTAATTGTTCAATCAATGTAAACAACAAGACACTCATAATGTATCTTGCGTTCTGTAATCAAGATGAAAATGCCATGTGGATGTGAACATTTTCGCTAATGATGTCTAATGACTGACAATCTAGTAGAAATTTGATTCGTCTGTCTTTTAGATGACTTAATCAAAACATCAAAGTTGTTTTGCGGCTGTCCTCTTAAATGACATAAACCAATGTTTCCTAACCTTTATCGAGCCGACACGGCACCCATTTTACATGAGAAAGACTGAAATAAAGGTGATTTTGTTTGAATATACTGTTACTCACAATTGAATGTTCTCATTTTGAGATCTGGGCATGTTTCATTGAGCACATACATCAGAGGTGTCAAACGTATTTTTGTCGCGGGCCACTTTGTAGTTACGGTTTCCCTTGGAGGACCGTTATGAATTTTGGGAAACCATGAACTAGTTTTAAAAACAGAAGTCAAGAATAATGATGTTAATGTGGATTACGTATGACAAATTGTGGTTCAGACTTTAGTGAGCATCATGGAACTTGACATGCTTGATTTGCTTTCGCCGGTCACATAAAATGATGTGGTGGGCCAGATTTGGCCCCCGGGCCTTGACTTTGACACCGGTGGCATAGATGATGCTTGTAGGAAGCCAAGACTTATTCTACATGAATGGCAACATGGCTTTAATGAACCTTCTGCGAGTGGTCATTGTACATCACTGGCATAGATAGATAATCAGATATGTATGATATGATTTAGCAAATTATATTAAGAAATTATTTTTGGATAATTTTATTGGATGGACAGATGAGATTAGTTCTCGCTGACAGTGGTAATTTCTGATTCCCTACACATACTGTACTTGCTCTGGGAATTTATTTGAAGGGAATTGTCCCTGCCCCATTTAATGTATATGCAGTGTAGTGCTGCCTGTGAGCGAAAATGTTTTTACTGTGAACCCCGACATATTCAATATTTAACAAATTCTCCGATATGTAGATTTATTTTTTCCTTTTTGGCAAGGAATGTCGAAGTGAGTTGAGAAGCGTCTTTTATACAAAAATAGTCCTTTGGTGACATCTTGTGTCATCTATAAGCAATTACAATATGGGCTAAACTTTTTTAGGGTGTGGTTGTCAATCACTCATATTTTCGCTCTTCTGGGCGGGGTTGGGTCCTGATCACCATTTTGTCTTCTATCGGTCTCTGCTTCCTGAAAATCAGGGTAACGAAAGCCGGACTTGCCATTGGTCCAGCGGGGATGAAACAGCCCCTGAAACTGGGTGGATTTCAGCAAGACAAGAAATAGCATCTGTTTGTGATCCTTGGGGTACTTTGACAAATTCATGTATTCGGGAAACTTGAGAATTTTTAACAATTGTGATAAAAATGCATCACAGGTCTCCTTTAAATCACATTTCCTGCATTTTCTAACTCAACAAGGGTCCTTCCCGACACATGCAGTCACGTGTCCCTCCACGCTCGATGTCACACTTGTTTCGCACCTGATCCTTGTAGGAGTCAGTGCCACATCTCCATCTTTGCAGCGAATGATCCGTATGTGCCGTTATTAACGGGTCAAGGAGCACACCTGAGCCAGGCTGTCATGGTCGCCCACATTCCTACTCTTTTCCTTCGTCCCTCCAGCCTTGACAGTATTGTTCCCTCTCAGGGTGGCGCTAACGCTCCCTGAAGCCGCAGAGGTGTCAAAATTGACTTCCCCCCAGCCAGCACGCATCTACACGGATCCAGACGAGTCTTTCTATCTCTGGCGAGTTTGTAACTGCTGCCCTTGGTGGCCTCGTGTCATCCCGTCACCTGTGTCCCCCAATGCAGAAACATGCCTGAGCCAGGCTGTCAGTGCAGGGCCGACTTGGAAAAAAATGATGTGCAACGCCACTGGTTAGCTGCAACTGTGAAAATGCTGCTCCTGTTGACCATCCCCCTCCCACTGATCCACAAACCTCACACAATTGTCACATTGAACCATCTACGACATGAAAATGTATGCGGTTATAGGGGCTGAGCTCTGTCGCAATAAAATGAGAAAGGCAAACGAAAATTAACAGACAATCGGGCTAATTTTTGCCCCTTTCCGACCGACGACATCAAACGGCTGACTATCTTATGAGAGATCCTTGGCTTTCAAGTGTGTTAAAAGTGGATTTTTCCCCTATAATAGGGAACAAAACGGGTCCTTCCATCGTTCCATTTTCCGATCTGCTTTATCCTCATAAGGGTTGTGGGGGGTGCACACGTAGGGACAATTTGGAGTGTTCAATCAGCCTGCCATGCATGTTTTTGGAATGTGGGAGTACCCAGAGAAAACCCACGCAGGCACGGGGAGAACGTGCAAACTCTACACAGGAAGGCCTGTGTTTATCAATTCTGACTTGATTAAAAAAAAAAAAGATAAATCTCATTATTGTATGTTGTCAGCTCCGGGTGTAACAATACAGCTATTTATTTAATCGATCTTGCGAAGTGTTTGACCCGCGATTCAGCTACATCACTGCACTGGTGCACATCGATGCTGGCCGTATGTGTCCAAAATTGTCTTCTTCCAGAATCTGGAGATGCTATGGCAAACGGCAATTGTCGATGGTTGGTCACACCAAATTTTATAACCCCACTGATGGCTGACATGTCTGAAAGATAAAGACCGCATCAGGTTATTTCCATGGCTATTTTCAGTTTTACAAACTTTATTTCAAGTTTCTTTTGAAGGAGGATCTTGATTAGAAAAATCCTCATGTGTGTACCAGGCCTAACTGTGTAATCAAACCTTATGTGCAGTTTAAGTCAATCCTGATGAGTAGCAACAAAACAAACCAGCAAATCATTGATCAAAACTCTCACCTTTGTCCTTTCAAGCTTTGTTGAGGCAATAGCCCCTTTTTTTTTTTTTTTAGGATATAACGGCTTCATGAGCATAAAGTGACTGAAAGTACAATTGGGGTAAAAAGATGGATTACATCATCCGGACTTTCAAGTTCAATTACTGTTTGGGCGACTCTCCTTCATGATGAATAATGTGCTTTTATTCCACCGCGGTAATAGAAGATCGCACAGTTCGCCTTGCGGGCCTCTGGTTTCAGGCTTTACCAAAACCGGAAAGCTTGTGCAGCCGTGACCGCTCTCCGTGAAAACCCAGAAAAAAATGGAATGGAATTTAATTTGCTGTGTTTATGGCACGGTATCCGTGCGAGGAATCTTGCGGAGTTGATAACCACTCGACTGCTTGGACGATCTCTGCTCCAATCTCCCATGGCCTTTTCGCCTATTAGGAGTGTGTCAGGGTGCGTTTCCATCTTTTTCCCAGCAGACTCCTCAACTGGAAGAAGCATTTAAGAGTCAATCAGGCCTCGTGATGGACTTGAGCACTTTATCCCCCACTGAAGATACACAAACGCCACAGCAACTGGATGTCTTATGAGAATCGTGCGAGAATGGAGCCGTTCTCTTCTGCGGGTTCATTGTTACAAATTGATCGGCGGTTTCTCTCAGGCAGCGGATTTATAAGACAGGGATTAAGATTGTGCACTGTGAGTAACTGGAATGTCCTTCAATCCCCATGGCGCTCTTTGATGAGCTACGTCATGATTGCAACACAAAGTCTTGCTCAGGGATGGCCAACATACAATGGAGGGGGCCAACATTTTTCATCGGCGCTATTTGGAGGTCACGGTACACAAAAATGCAATTTTCAATCAGGAAAAAAATATCCGCATATGTCTGTTTTTTTTAATTGCTCCAGCAGACAGAACAATGTCTTTAAATATTCAGCACTAGTCAAAAAATGCATCACGAAGAAAAGAAAAAAAAAGTCTTTCCGGAGTAAAGGTCACATTTTTTTAGTATATCCATGTTTTTGGATGACACAAACTCCTCATACACTTCAAACGAACTGTCGACGGTTCTTGACGGGATTTTTTGTTTTGGTTTGTTTTGTTTTTGTATAATTTTGACATAGGTGTTGTAGTTTTGATTCGGGTTGAATCTTTCATGGTTGATTGCGTCTGTAACCACACTAGGCAGATAGGTTTGTGTTTTGTGAACAGATAATCTACTTCCTATTTTATCCGCAAGACACCATTTTCTTGACCTTATGTGGGTGCCGGCAAAGCAGGACATGCTCTCTCTTCTTCTCTGATGTACAACTACCAACTTATTTGACGCGAGCGCTCATTTATTTGTAATAGTCCTGCATTCATAATGACTGTGTGCGGTAAACATCTGTGCTGTGCGCTCTCGTTCTCGCTCAGTGCGCGATGCACTTTCCCAAGATGCCCCCACAATGCTCTTTGCTCACTCAAGAATAAAGCGTGCGCATGGTTTCGGCATTTCACATAGCACGGAAATGATGACCTTCCGATGAGGAGTAGCCTTTGTAAAATAAATAAATAAATAAAAAAAGATAAATAAATAAAAATAGCCCGTGAAAGGGAGCTCGTCGCCCCGGGAGGAGGATTAAGCAGTGAGCTTGCACCTTTTGTTCCCCGCTGAGTTTTTTGTGTTGGCAAACAAATGCAGCCTCACTTGTCATTTAGTCCAGGCCGCCCCTTACTTGAAGTGACGGCAAAGAGTAAACAAGAGCATTCTATGCGGGATTAGGCTTGTAATAATAATAATAATAATACCATACAGCGAAGTCCCATTTATCACAATGGATATGTTCCAGACCCTTGAAGACAAACAACCATTCATGCTCATTTTCACCCCGAAGCACAATTTTGAGTCTTCAGTGAACCCGTTTTGGGAATATGGAAGGATACTAGCGTACCTTGCGAAAAACCACGCAAATGAGCTTGGAACATGCAAGCGGCACACAGCAATGATCATGTGCAATTCGAACTGAGATCTCTTGACAGTGAGGCAGATTTACTTACCACTAAAGTACTGTGCTGCCACTTCCCATCCTATTTATAGAAAGAGAAGTCTCAACATTTGCTGTCACCAAGTAAAAACAAGTTGAATTAAATTAGGCAGCACGTTGAAATCGTGGTAAGCATGTCTGCTCATTTGTTTGAACCTCTGTTGGAACATTGCTGTGTCTGTATTCATTCTCTCCACGTGCACTCAGGTTCCCTTTCTCGCCCCAAAAACATTCACGTTAGCTTCATTGAAGAATCTTCATCGTCCAGTAGTGTGAATGGTTATTTTTCTTTATGCGCCATGCAGTTAGGATGGCGACCAGTCCAGGGTGTACCTTGCCTTTCACCCATCGCCAGTTTGGGGAGGCTCAGGCAAACAGAGCAAATACCAAAGAAAGGAGTGTCACATGCACTCTCTTTGCTCTCCCCTCGTCTCCTTTTTAATAATTTGCCAAGTGAAACTTCTGCTGTCTTCTAAACGACGGGAATAAGCATGTCGCCGTCACCATGAGGCTTTCAAAAACACCTCACCTGAAGCCAAAAAGGAAACGGAGAGATTTCCCCGCTTCCTGCACGATAGCCGCCGCAGACAGCCCTTTGTAGTTTGATCCCAAGATCAAATCTGATATATTCGTCTTATCATTCCCTCGCGGCTGGCCGGATTACTGGTGAAGCGCCTTGCGACAGCTATCGTAGGTTTGCAATGACTTGGCCTTTTTTTTTTTTTTTGCAGACTCATCAACCATCAAAACAATGCCCAATGAAGCCAGTGGTTATATAATGGAAAAAAGAATAGTAAGAAATCAAGTTAAAAAAAAAACAAAAAAGTACTGTATATATTTTATTTAAATTTCATTCACTAAATAATAATTATCAATATAATGATAATTATAATCACAAATAGCATGGGTTTAATACGCAGGTATGAAATTAATGAACTTTGTCGTGCAGTGTTTGTGTGATTTTTTTTATTTAAGAACGCTTTTCACACTTGTGTAAGGTGGCCCTGATGCATGATGGGAATCATTTGGCCGCTAGTGCACGTACATCACAGGAACTGGGAGCTTTTTTGTCATCGCCTTGCTCAGCTTCCACCTCATTTCGGCGTCTAATGCAGTTCTTGTCTCTGACTCACGCGTTCAATAATTAAACCGTGCTTGTACTCGGCAATAAAAGGAGAAGGGGGAAAAAAAACACAACTACACTTTTATACAGGCACAATGCGGCGACAAGGTCGGGATCGGGATGCACCGCCCACAAACAACACATCTTACTTTAGTTGTTCTTCTTTATGTGTTTCCGACGTTGTATTTGTGTAGTTGTTCATGTCGGACAGGGAAAGTGTGGTGTGAAGTTTTACTTTGACTCACACAAATTTATGCTTCACATGGCCTTCATATTGTACACATTTTTTTTCATCACACATAGCCGGTATGTAGCATCCATAGACATACATCCTGAAAAAGAGATTGGTGACTTCATTTGTCATCGGATTATTCGATTACTGGTTTCGGCCCTATTCTCTTCACACTGGTGCCAAATTAAAAGCCTAAAACATAATTGCCAATTTAAATCATGATGGGTTGAGCAGAAGTTCTCCCAGGCAGGACCCCTGAAGTCTGGTTTGACACTACAGTCAGCACTTCATATGCGACAACAGCGTGTGTGTATGTGGCACATGGACGCATCACCAAACTCACATACAGCCCCAAGGAGAGCACTTTGAGAACTCAACCGAGCAATCGACTCTGCGAAGTTCATCAGAAGCTAACGCTGATAGCTAATGCAACCTTGGCATCAACAAAACGAAATGCAGCTCTTCCTTCTGTTTTGGCCTTGACATGATAACAGGGTGGTCACATCGCTGGGGAGTCAGCCTTGCCGATCATGTAATGAGGTGTATAAACTCCATGGGGGTGAGGGGGGGGGATTTATATGTAAACTGCGGAGAACGTCTCACTCACCGGCACACCAGAGTCCCAACTATCGTCCCAAACTAGCGCGATGGATCGATAGGTGGTGGTGGGGGTAATATATGGTTTGGTTAGTTAAATTTACTGTGGAAGCAGATGTCTCACAACGTCTACTTGTAAAATCAAGCGACTGGAAATGTGCCATGCTACGCTTTTACGAAAAGGAAACGGTGCCGAATTCATCAACCAAGGCGGTCGGTTGCTTGTCCTCGACTTGCATGTCAGCTCACTTGTTTTATTGCTTTTCAATGTAAAAACAGGTCAAATTTGACATGAACAGAACGTGAGGGTTAAGCTGCTTATTTGTCAGACATTTAAAAAAAAAAAAAAAGAAAACAAGGTAAAATTAAGTGTGCAGAGGGAGCTTTGGAGCGTGCGAGACGACTGCCAGTTTGCTTTTATTGGGCAGTCGAGCGCAGGCATCAGGCGAGCTGCTTTTCTCGTCGGATGCGCCGTCCTCCATCGCGTGCCGCTTACAGAGGTGAAGAGAATCCATCTGACGGTGCTACCTGAGGTGTGAGATTATAAACGAGGCTCATGGCGGTTCACCCAAATGCCCCACCCAACTCCCCCGACCCACCACCCCGGCCTGAGCTGAGGCTCAGTGCCATGTGCTTGTCACTCAAAAGCCGCCCGGGGCAGTTTTTGTCCCCAAAGATGGCCACGGTCGGCCGCGTGGTTACGGCTGCAATGGAGGAGGCGTGGGCAATGAGAGCGGGATGCCAGGGGCTGAGAGGAGAGCCCGGCGAGCAGGATGTTACTGAGTCATCTAGCCAGCGGTGGTTAGTTGTTGGCCAAGCGTCTACCTCCTTGATATTCAGGGCAAAATAGAGCATTAGGGGGAAGGATTTAAAAGCCAACTGTGTCAGAGTTTGATTGGAAGCTTTGGATGCATGCGATGTTGATGTTGGGCTCACTTTGTTTCGTGTTTTTTACTCCAAATATAGATGGGCAAATTCCCAACATGCTCTCACAGGCTTTGAGATTTTTTTTTTCTTTCGCTTTGCTTACTGTTTTGGGGAAAGCACATTTAGCTACAACCTTTTTTCTTGTAATATTACCTTGAATGGAACTTGGTACTTTACGGACTTGAAGTCAGAAGGTCATTTACGCCACTCAGTAGGGTGAAGAAGTAACATCAGAAAAGGTACAATACCAAACAACAGTGGATTGATTTGTGGGCTTAATATCACTCTTGGAGTATAAAGTTTACACAACAACAACCATTAAATACATCAACATTGGTATGCATTAAAAAAAGGCATTTCATGATTTTGCTGCTGACACAAAAACTTTGTGAGCTGAGTGTTGGTTCATTTCCACCCTTGAAAGGTTCCAAAAAGTCAATATTCAGTGACTTATATGCACTTTGTGTTTTACAAAAGGTCACCGAAGTATATATCACATCTATGTGTGTGTGTTTTTTTTTTTTGTATTTCTTTGCGCCACAAAAGAAACATGCACAGCCTCGGTGTGCATTGAGGCTTCTTTTCTTGGTGTGCTCATGCAAATTGGGAAGGATCCCCTCTCACGGTGTGCCTCTTTCCCAATGAGCCAGTGTGCTGCAAGCTGCTGCAGGACCCGATGCCATATTCCCTTTATACCACGGATGCTTAATTGACAGACAGATGACTCGCATAATGAACACCCGGTGGACGTCGCGCATGTTGCAGGGGGAGAATTCCTCAGACTCGTGACGTAACGGACACCATGCTCACTTTCCGCATTACGTTCAGAGTAAAAATATCGCTATTTTTAAAACACACATAACTCTGGGTATCACAGGGTCAACAGCGGAAACGGCAAGAACATGTGGTTGCTACTCAGTCCAAGATGACTGTCAATCAAATGTTCCACTGCTCATATGCTCATTTATTTTGATGCCATTTGTGGAATCATACATCCATAATTAAAAACATCTGGCTCAGTAATAAGGAAAGGAACAGACAATGCCCCCCCGCCGCCGGATATATGTAGACCCAAGCCTTCTTATGTAATGTTCCTCTTGGTTAAAACGTTGTTTTGGATTCCAGCCTGGGCCTCAGAGACACTGGCTACAGCTTCAGATGGCCATAACACAATCCATTGAAACACTGTTAGTGGAAAAATGAGGCCTGGTACAATAGCGTCGTTATCTGCGGGGGGGAAAAGACGAGCGAGTCCACTTGTGTGATGTGGCAGCCTCACTAACGGTCCCTGACAGGGCACTGCGAACGCAGCAACAGCAACACACCTTGCTTGCACTGCAGCAACACAGTCAACAAAGCGTTGCAGCTGCAGTGCTGATGTGCCAACTACTGAATCTGATACTCCGTCTTTGGATTGATGCTTATTGATTATTTAAACAGCTCTGTCCCTTTAAACCAGCCTTAAAAGGCAAAGTTCTTAAATAATCCCCCCCCCCCCGCTCCCGGGATTTCCCAATGAAAAGCACTGAAAAACACATTTTTGATCCCACATTTACACACTAATGCAATCTGAAATTGGACTAGTGGCTTTACATTTCAATATTTGTCTCTAAAATGTTTTCCCATACAAAGCAAAATTTGACAAATATGGTGCTTCACTATTTAAAAGGCTCGTCCAGGCGTGGGCATGTCAGTCCGTCAATCAATGTCATTCATGTTGTTGGCAACATGAATGACATTATTTACATTATTTACGATGTCACACCTTACAAAAAAAAAACAAGCAAAACAACACACACACACACACGGAATTGTAGTGATTGGTGAAATAGAAACAATATGGGACAATATCATTGCGGTCTGTGGAACCGAATGGTATACAACTCTTTTTCTTTTGATTTAAATTGTATTTATTTAAACTCATGTGCGCTTGCTTATGCTCTGCCTGTGTGTGACAATCGGCAACAACGATGGACAGACTAGGACACCCTAAAATACTGACTGAAGGATGGAGCTGTCGCCCTGATCTGATCTGCCCACCTCTGGTTCTGTCATTGATGTTGACTGTTTATGTTAAACGAAAGTGTTTGGGTATACTGTCTTTTATGTGTGATTTTGTGAATCTTTTGTCTCTTCTCGACATAAACAAATTCAGTGCCAACACTGTAAACTATTTTTTAGCAGGTCTGCATCACAGTTCGAAAGAAGGGGATTTGAATCTCGTCTCCAGGTTCCACCTGCATTCCAACTCCCTGCATGTTCGGTTGATTGAAGACTAAATTTTCCATAGGTGTGAATGTGAGTGTGAGTGTGAATGCATGTTGCACGTGCCCTGTGATTGGCTGTTGTCCCCAAAAATGGAAAAAGGGCAATTGAAGATGGGTGTATATTTTCAACTCATTTATATGAGTAGCCAGTGGTCTTTCGTAGTTTGGCTGTGATTTAAAATTTGAATTGAAGATGAGTGGGATTGCAGCGTCACAGGCATACATATTTGCATTTGTAACATTTGTTTTTAACTTCTTCCCCTCATGACTTTTCCTGGCAGTTCATATTTCATCATGCTCAGATCAAATTCAAATCCTCATCTACGGCGATATTTATGAGTGTCTGTGTGCGTGTGTGCTTGCATGTGTGTGTGTGTGTGTGTGTGTGTGTGTGTGTGTGTGTGTGTGTGTGTGTGTGTGTGTAAAAAAAAATACCCAGAGTTGCAATCGAGAGAACTGTCGACAGAACTGCCTTGTAGTGACTTCTCTGATGTATGCAGTGAGGATGTCAAGACTGAGGTGGTTTTCCTGACTCGCGTTTAACCTCGCCACTCATGGGACAGTAGCTCATGCCTCCAAACATTCTGAAAAAGATCCAAGTGCTAAGCTTCATATCAAGTCAAAGGGCTTTTTTTCCCCCCTTGTCAGGCTACGTCCGGAAATGGCACTCTCAGATGAGGAAACTCGACCAATTTGAAGCGGATTTTGTTGAAGTCCCTCGAAGTAAAGCGTTGAGTTCAAATAGCTTAGTTTCCCTCATCAACTCCCACGTGTGTGAGCTGAATCGGAACAAAGTGGAACGTTTCTAGGCCAGTTTTACGATGGAGTTGCCAGATTAGTTGCTCAGTCCCCCCCCCCACACACACTTTGTCGGCTCCAACAGCTATGGATGATGGCCCTCCGCGGGGAGCCGGGCAATGCTCTCTTGTACCTTATGGGAGGGCGGCAACTTCTAAAGCCCGTGGACAAGAGGGCTATTTCAACGACATCCGAAATTCGCATCCGGAGCTTCTTTCGAGTGCAGAACAATGCCCTGTTTTGGGATGTCTCTCGAAAGATGATGAGCTAGAAAGAGGATTTGAGGGCTGAGAAAGCTCACAGAACTATTCCCGGAGCTCATCATTATTCCATCTTCCTTCCATAGCTGTTTTTTGTTTTTTTATCAGCACGTACACTACAACTACAGTAGAAAGGTCTCATCTTAAGTACTGCTGAGCTGCATTCACATCACCGCACAGCAATCCAGCTGGGCTATGTTATGGCCTGAAAGAGGGAGAGCAAAAGAATGGGGGTGAGACATTATTATAAAGCGCAGCACTTCAAAGGCGACGGGTCTCCCGCCTGTCAAGTGACGCCGAAACAGGCCAAGCAGACAACCGCAGATCTCCTCCTGTGTTGCAAACTCCTTTGGACGATATTTCAGAGAAAGATTCACTTTCTTCAAGACGAGTCAGAAGCCTCTGCTTGCTGCCGCCTTTCTTTGCCATAACTTGCTTTGCTTTGGCAAACGTAGAAGGGAGCCTCATGTACTTGGCTTCACACTGTTCCATCTTATTGTTCATGAAGTTGTTAAAATCACAAATTGAGTGCATCGCTATCAGTATTAAA
Source organism: Hippocampus mohnikei (assembly GCA_026261675.1). Classification (NCBI taxonomy): domain Eukaryota; kingdom Metazoa; phylum Chordata; class Actinopteri; order Syngnathiformes; family Syngnathidae; genus Hippocampus; species Hippocampus mohnikei. Next base: position 16,722,270 of record JAKGUB010000334.1, on the reverse strand, counting down.
CCATGGTTAGGTATGGTAACCCTTGTTAGATTGAGGGTACAGTTTGGGGTTTGTGTTACAGTAGGATTAAGTGTTAGGTTTTCGGATCGAGGGTAGGTTTAGGGGCTTCGCGGTAGGAGTTGGGGGTATAGGGGTTAGGATTGAGTTTAGGGATAAGGATTTGTGGTTATGTTCGGAGGTAACGATGATAGTTAGGGGTTTGGAAACAAGCTTATAGGATTAAGTTGAGGGGCCCGAGGTTGGGGTGATGGTTCGGATTTGTGGTTTAGGGTTACGATCCCAAAGTGTACCACCCAAACTATTGCTTTTTTAAATCACAGTAACCAAAATGCAGTCCAACAGTATTCCTGCAAAGGTAAATCTTTTATACATGCTATATTTTGGGAAAAAAAGCAAATGACAGTGGTTTGTTCCATGGTGAAAGAAAATAACTTTCTTTAATGTTTCTGACACGGATGCAAACTAAATCTGTGGTATTTATCAGCAACCACGTTGCGCAGTACCCCCACTCATAGGATGAGGATGCAATAGGATTGTTCCTGAAATGACATTATCTCATGTTTTGTATGTAATACAAAGTGTGACTTTCAAATCAACATGGTGCGCTGTAACTATTGCCTGTGACATTTTGTCCTTACTCTCCAATTCACTGGTTCTTAACCTGGGTTCGATCGAAGATTCGGTGAATCAGTCTCAGGGGTTCGACGGAACCTCTGCCGTGGGGGTTAAGACGCCCGACTCAACATGTCAATAAATCAGCTTGTCCGTCACTGGCTGCAGATGATCGCAATACATTGCTTGTCCACTCAATCAGTGCTGCGGGAAATTTAGCTCGCTCTGTCGTCAAAGTGTGACTGTCGTGATAGTACGTGATGCGCAGTTCATTTTGTGCACAATTAAAAACAACTTACACTTATGTCTAGAAATGTTATTTACTTTTTTCTATTTTTTTTTTTTTAATTCCCCCAAAAAATGAATGTGCATATGAACTGGTTGGGTTCAGTACCTCTAACAAGGTTAAGAACCACCGCTCCAATTTCTCTCAGGAAGCAAATGAGAAAGTAGAATGATGAAGGGCGAAAAACAGGTGGCCACGAGTAAAAGCGTCATGTCATCCTTTTGACTTGTCCAATCAGCAACAGGATCCTGATAAACAAAGGAACATTTTAAAAATGAGATTACTGTCCATTTGATGACTAAAACAGACAATTTCACATGACCTACATATATTTTGGTTGTATCCATGTTCTCTTGAATCACTTTTTCTGTTAGATACATCAAACGTCATTTTAAAAGACCTGCATTGAATTTTCAATTAGGAGAAGTCATGCGGAAAGGAAGCCAATGATATGATATCAGCGAGTCAATAGTGTGATCTTTAACACAGTTGATGCTTTGATGGGATGACAAGGATTGGATTGATTTTTCTTTTGGCCGTGAACTCTTTTTCGATGGAGTGCTGTCATGTTGTATTGACCCGTCATGTGTCCGTGTCTCTCTTCTTTGCAGGCAAAGTATTGAACACGGACTTACGTCACTACCTCAGTCTGCAGTTTCAGAAGGGCTCGGTGGACCACAAGCTCCAGCAAATCATACGGGACAACCTCTACCTGCGCACCATCCCATGTAAGAATGATCGATGCATTACAAATCACCTTATCTGCAATCCAATTCTGAGCTACAAGACACATCATAATCTATCTCGTTCCTCACAGAGCTGCTGCAGAATTGTAAACGATTTACAAGTTAGCAACTCACTTTATCAAATAGTTTTCTCACTTCAATGAATGGCCTATTTTGTCATTGTTTTCATATATTGGGCGCACCGATAAGACGTAATCTACAATGCATCCACTAGATGGAGCTACACTTAAGGAAACACCAGATGTCAGTAAAACTTATTTAATAAAGCAACGACACAGTTCACTTAACCAACAGCAAGTTATAACATTGACTCGTTAACGTTGAATTCTCTTGCCGCTGCTCTATTTACGCCTTCAACTGCGTAACCGATCGCCTTAAGTTTGAACTCTGCGTTGGCAGCATGTCTCGAGCAAGGAGCCATTTTGAGGTCGAAATATTACCGTAATGAACATACACAAGGCGCTTCGGATTTTAAGGCGCGCTGTGAGCTTTTAGGAAAATGGAAGGCGTGGAAAATACGGTACATTGGGGCAGGGGGGATTCATGCCAGATATCAAGTACAGAATGCATGTGCCAAAATATCTGGGGGAAAAAAAGATTCCAAGTTATACTTGATCTCAGAATCATTTTGAATGTTTTCAATTTTATCTCAGAATCAATTTGAATGTTTTCAGTATTTATCTTCAAACGTGTATCGTACCAGACATTAAGTTGGGATATTGCATTTTTTTGGTTGATTACAAAATACACAAAACGTTTTTTTTTTTCATAATAAATAGGTAGTAGGGTGATGGGGGTTTTTTTCTTTTTTTGGGTGGGGGGGGGGGTGATAACAGTCGTGAACACTGTTGGTACTTTGGAAATCCAGTGCCCTGCGACTGACTATTCAGGATGTAGTCTGCCTTCTGCCTGAAGTCAGATGGAGTAGGCTCCAGCAGCCCCCTACAACCCTGCGGTGTTGAAAATGGATAGATGGACAATGTCCACCCTTGCATTCTCTCCTGCTTAGCCAGGGTCGCGTCACAAGGAAAGCAGCTTTTGCAGGGAAGCCCAGACTTCCCTCTCACTAGCCATTTCTTACAGCTCTTCCTGGGGGATCCCAAATTACTTAATCTCCTCCACTTGGGGCAAGATCTCATCCCTCGCCCGGAAAGGGCACTTCATACTTTTCTGACTGAGGACCATGGTCTCAGATTTGGAGTTGCTGATTTTCATCCCAAATGCTTCACACTCCACTGCGAAGAGGCCAACAGTACCACATCATTTGCAAAAAGCAGAGTTGCAATACTGACCCCACCAAAACGGACCCCCTCAATGCCACGGCTCAACTTAAAAATTCTGTCCATAAAGGGTATGAACACAATTGGTGAAAAAGGGAACCCTTGTTGGAGTCCAACCCTCACTGGAAACGAATCCGACTTACTGCCGGCAATGTGACCCAAACTCTGACATCGGTGGTACATTATAGGGGCTGAACAGCCCATATCAGAAGCTTCGTTAGTCCCACAGGAGCCCCCACAGAACGCCCCAAGTGACATGGTCAAATGCCTTCTGAAAGTCCACAAAATCCATGTAGACTGGTTGGGTGAACGCCTTTGCACCCTTCAAGGACCCTGTCGAGGGTGTAGAGCTGGTCCACTGTTCCAAGACAGCGACACAAACCCTTGAATCTGAGATTCCTCCCCAGCATCCCTAATATACCCTACCAGGGAGGCTGAGGAGTGTAATCCCTCTGCAGTTGGAACACACCCTCCAGTCCCCCTTCTTGAAAAGAGGGACCAACACCCCTGTCTGCCCAGACCCTGTCTCTGTTCCAAATGTGTGTCAACCAGCACAGCTCCACAACATCTAGAGCCTTGAGGAATTCCGTATCTCATCGAACCCCAGGGCTTTATCTACGACTGTGCATCGCTGAAAAATGGAAGCTACTTTGTCGAGCAACTTTATGTTTACACACCCCGACATTTTCTTGACTGCAATATACTCTTCTTTGCCACCAGCGGTTGGATTATATTCCACCAGGTTATTACCATGCTTTCCACTTCGCATTGAGAGGAGGTAGCCACGTTTGTGAGCTAACAGGCTTTGCGTTTCTCAGCAAGCAGACAAGTGGCGGTCTTGTTCGTGGCATCACCTCATCCATGGGAAATTGAAATAACCACACCGAGTTGTCCTGTAAATTGTGGCATCCAGGGATGATGATTTTCAGCATAGATGCATCGCTAGCTTGCTAACTGCATGTGTGCGCTACACATGCAGTTAGCAAGCTAGGGAGGGCCCAATGAATCATTTGCGATCGACCAGAGGCTCGCAAAGGGTGTTGTCAGTCGATCTCATTGCATTAACTTAATCACTTCCAGTCCTCCCAGTTTTAAACTATTGATATAGCTGCCTGTCGACAGCAGTGAATGAGTTAAAAAAAAAAAAGTAGACACCCCGTGACACTTGTGAGGATAAGCGGATGAGAAAATGGATGGATGGATGGATGGATGGATGGATGGATGGATGGATGGATGAGATTACTTTTCCAATGCAAAACTTGCTTTTCAAGATTATTTTTCTTCTTGGGTAAAAAATGAGAAACATTCTCCAGAAACAAGTGATTTTCTTTCTCTCCAAAAATGTTTTTTTTTCCTTTTTTTCCCTTTTTTTTACTACAGTGTATTCACATAACATTTTGGGTAAATGGGCTTTCAGGCAAACTTTCAGGATAAACCTAAAATGCACTCTAAACTAGACAGGTGAACTCTATTTGAGTTTTTGTAACTGTTTGAATGTACATATTCAATTCAATGCTTCAGGACTGCTGAACAACTTGCTGTTGTCTAACAAGGAACTGAACGGCAAAATTCACAACAGGTGTTTAATCCACGAACGGACCAAATTAATGCCATGGTTCAAATAGAATCCGGATTAAAACAATCCTCTTCATCATTCTGCTCACGTTTTGATGACAGGATGTTTTCAGATGAAAATGGCCACTGAGTTGAGTGTCACAGTGTCTTCAGCAGGTTGCAACATGTATGGAAGACACTGGATGAGTCACATTGGCATATTCTAGAAGGGCGACACAGATGATATTCGCTAGTCTATGGCAGTTTACATTGTTTGTCAGGATTAAGCCAAACGGACTTTTCTCAGGCAAAGTTACGTGATTGATTTAACTACACAACATGTAGTTGTAAATGTTTCATCTTGAGTTTGACAGTTAAACCGAGAGTGGCAATATCTCAAATTGCTTTCAATGCCAAAGAAAAATCCGCAGAATGACAGTTCTTCAAAATGCAACCCCATCAAATGGATTCATTCAATTTCCAATATTTATTCTGGGAAATTCATTCAAAAACCAAATAAAGGTCCAATAGTTCCCTGGAACACATGCATTCAGGGGATCTGCTGTATTGCAGAATCTTTCATCTTAAAGCTGTTGAACAGGCACTTTCTGAGCCAAGGTGCAGCAAATGATCCATTTCTCTCCCCAATTTCACCTGGATATGCGCGCACACACACACTCACACACACACACCGTCCTTAAGTGTCGCGGGGAACACGCTTTCCATTCTCCTTTTCTTGTTCGGTGGTGGCGCTGGTTGGAGCTTTATGGCCCGGAGGCCCCATTCATCACGGGGCCCGCAGCGAGTCGGACTCTAATTCCCAGCTTGAATAACTGCCGTAATGAGCGGGAAATGCGTGAAGTGGCTTCCGTCACCCGCTCGTCCGCTCGCCCCCATGTTCTCATCCTTCACCTTCCCCTCTGTTTCAATTACCTTGTGACCGCCTTGTTTTACGGCCATCATTTCTTTTTGGCAGCCATTCACAGCTTGTCGTTCAGCTTCTGATTTGAAAAAGCGCATTGACGCGAAAAAGAAATAGAGCATGAACACAAAAGTGGGAGATAGTGCTCGCTCCTTCGGCCTGATCAAACAGTTATAGGTGTAATGTCTTATCCACACTCAGAAAATACAGCAGAACAGGCCCTCGCGTTGATTTGTGAAAATTCCTTCAATGACTATAAAATATTCGAAAACAAACTCATATCTCAAGGTATCACTGGACACCTGAAGGTGTATTCACACCAGAAATTTCCTTTGGTCCAGACCAGTCATATTCCCTTTTTTGGAATGTACATATGTGGCCGACGCGCATCTACAAATTCTTCAGATTTCTAAACGCTGCTTTTTACTTGTGATGAGTAAAAAGCAGCGTTTGTTCCTGCTTGAATTTTGAATCTGTTTTGCATTTTATTTCCAAAGACAAATCTTGCACAATGTATCATTTGCCGCCATTTGGATGATGTAACAAGGAACTATCAAGCGTCATTACGCCAAGTGCCAATCCTCAGTTTACAAAGAAGTTTTAAAGGTGTCGTTTTTCTGACAACCCTTTTAGCCATTTCAGGTTGCTGTTGTGAAACCAAAACTTTCAAACCCCAATAAGCTCAGTCGCCTTATAAGCACTTCACGTTAAGAAAGGTAATTACAGAGAAAGTGAAGAGGAAAGAGAAGTGCAGCGCAAAGGTCTGTGTGTGTGTGTGTGTGTGTGTGTGTGTGTGTGTGTGTGTGTGTGTGTGTGTGTGTGTGTGTGTGTGTGTGTGAGAGAAGCCCTTCTTGGGCACGTTCCATCTCATTTGAACAAGATGTGGAGCTCTGCAGAGGACAAAAGCAGGAGGGCTTTTTTTCGCCCTCAAAGAGCTCAGTGGCACACTCCTCGACGCCCTGCTGAGATCAGACACAAGCTCAACGAGATTCATCTCGCACCAAACGCACACTCGCACATACGCATGAACACGCATGCCCCATACATCATGCCTGTGCTCAGCGATGCCTGGGATGACTTAAAAAACACATCACATAAAGTCCTTAATCTGTGACCATCCTTAACTCCCTCAAACTCCTCCATCTTCTCGATAGCTCTGCTATCAATTGACATTGCAGGTGACAGTTAAAGTTGCACTTGATGTGGAAGGGCCCGATTTTCGGAGATGAGTGCCAATGCAGTCAGCGTAAAAATGGCGCATCTTCATTTTCGTGCCAGTGCAAGTCTAATTTATTGTGTTTGGGAGCGTGTTGCACTTCGCGAAACGTTTCGGCAGACGAAGGACGGAAAGTAAACTGCGCTTGGTGCAAAAACAGGTCCATCTTCATTTTTGTGCACGGGCAAGTCGAGTTTAGCGTGTTTGTGAATTTGGTAGATTGTGCTACGCCTCAATTCGATTGCACGCCCGTGGCGCATCGAGCACTTTGGTGACTAGATTTTGGACAACATTAAAACAAGTGTGGTGAAGATAGTGTAAAGTGATTTTGGTGTATTCTGACCTCTGTGGACCTCTCAGTGTTTTTCCATTCAGAAATTACAACAGCGTGGAAAAATCTGTCTGAATTATTCCACCCATCCATCCATTTTCTGATCCGCCTAACCTCACAAGGGTCGCGGGGGTGCTAAAGCCTAACCCAGATGTATCGGGCAGTAGGCGGGGACACCTGAACCGTTGCCAGCCAATCGCAGTTTCTGAATTATTATAGAAATCAATTCACTGAAAGAATTATTATCCTGACTGATATGTTAAATATTTGAACGGCCCTCCCCGAATCGTGTGCCACAACTATGGGTGGATCGGGTTGGAGGGGTCACACACAGACTAAAAATCTGGAGGACAAGATGGTCCCCAATTGCCCAAGTCATGTGTGCGGCTGACTACATAATCCGCAAGGGAGAGTTTGCAATTTACCTGGATCAACACACGGACCTCAGCCAGTCAATTGTTGGAGTTGTTCCATCATGTTGATAGATGGATAGATACTGTGTGTGTGTGTGTGTGTGTGTGTGTGTGTGTGTGTGTGTGTGTGTGTGTTTATACATACATAAATAAAATATATTAAAAAAAAAAAAAAATATATATATATATATATATATATATATATATATATATATATATATATATATATATATATATATATAAGAGCTGTCAGTTTAGCTGCGTTTTATTGGCATTAATTTAAATTGTTACAACTACTACTACTTCTGCTGCAAAGTGCTCCAATAAATGATCAAAAAGTACAGAACGAGAGATCCTTCCATGCTGACCGACAATCCCTATTCAGGGGGCCGTGAAAAACTGAATTAACTGAACAACTCCACTACGAATTGCCAGCGAGAGCCTCCATTACAAGAATCCGAAATGATGTTGACACAAAACCGTAGAGAGACTTCCGAGCAAGAAGGATCAACAGAATCAGCATAGCCTGACTGCTGTGTTCAAAGCAAATTTGAGAAAAACGAAGTATGCAACCATTGCTTAAATCCACTATAGGCTGAGTACTAGTTTACCTTAGATGTGCACTTTATAATGTTATATTGCGCTGTTTTGATTCCATAAAAAGAGCTGTTCAAGCAGCTGTTGTGTGACAAAATATTTTTTTCACTGTTGTTGATGGACAGTAATATTGTGTGAGAGATAATGTGTGAATAACTGCTCCAAGTGAAAAATGTTCATGTAAAATTGAAAATCAAAATTGTTATTTCAGTAAATACTGTATTTGCATTTTGCACATAGAAAACTGATTCATGATTCCATGTTGATGAGAGCATTAAAATGGGGGAAAATAGGACAAAAAATATAAAAGGAAATTCAGAAACGATAAAAATGCGTGAGTAATCATGATTAATTTTTAGTTAATTTGAGTTAATTATGACAGTTGAGTTTTTAATTAGATTAAATATTTTAATCGTTTGACAGCTCTAATATATATATATATATATATATATATATATATATATATATATATATATATATATATATATATATATATATATATATACACCATTTTCTCAGCTGTTCACAAAGAGGTGAACCTCGCCACAGCAATTCAATTTGGTTGGTTCTGAAGTAATAATAGTTCGCTAGTTTGTTAGTTAGTTGAATAATTGCTTAGTTTTTGGTTCATGTTGTTGATTTGTTTGTAGTAAGTAGTTAGGTACTTAGTTAATGCATTCATTCATGAGTGAATTGGCAAATTACTGACATCTTATTGCACTGGGTTTGTTGCTAGTTTATTTATTAGTTAGAAGTAGTAAGTAAATTGGTTTATTTCCTAGTTTGTTGGTTAGTGTATTAGCCCGGTAATTAGTTTTCGTTTCCGGGCATCACAAACTGTTTATTGTGCAGCTGTTCCGAACAAAGTGTCTCGTGCAATGCTTTCAGATAAAAAAAAGAAAGAAAAGAAAAAAAAATCCACATCCAGTGTGCAACTGGAACGAGGCCTCATTATGTCACCGGCCACTGAAAAGCGATGCCCCGGCATGGCAGTATAATGGTTGCAGAAGACAGTTGTCAGGTACGCAGCAATGGCGGCACACGTAATTGGGCTACAGGGGGACATTTTTGAGAGCAAAGCCGCGAGTCAGACTCTTTGCTAATGAGAAGCAGCTCAGGCTGGCATTCTTGCACGACAAGAGAAAGTGTCAAGCGCTTCAGCTCACACATAAAGTGCGTTACCAGGGAGTTCTGCAAAGAAGGCTGCTCTGATGTTTGTCTCACTATCAAACGAGCCATTTAATCATCTGCTGGGGTGCCGAGAAGCTGTCATGGTGCAATTAGAGCGGGGACATAAGAGGGGAAAATCAAAACAAAACCAAAAAAATGGAAATGGCGACAAAAAGTTACTTAATAGGGCACTGGGCCGCAGCAATCAGCTTGACTTGGCCGCTAATTGCTTCACATGTTCAAAAATATCAAGGAAGCCACTGAACAAACAGCATAGGATTAAATCAACAGTTAGCAACACGGATCAGTCGCAATGTGAAAGCAGGAAACCGTGTGTGAATGTGAATGATTTAATGTCCTCATCAACGCAATTTTCGACTCATCACACATCCAGCAACTGTTCCATAGTAGCTGTGCAATGTTAACGGAGCTCAAGTGTACAGTGATACTTTGACTGATGCAGCTGATTTCAAATATCAGTTTATTTGAAGGATCATCTTTACACAGTCGTGCTTTTTGTTGGGACAGAACCAAGGTCATATCTCTGTACATATCAGGAATGAAGAGTGGGAATAAATAAACGTTATACATTTCTTCGAGGGTCATGTTGTATGCGATTCTCCAACATACTTTGAGTCTCTCATTTGAATGCCCGACGGCATAAATCCAGTGTTATGAATGTATAATAACCTGAGTGAACGAGCGCACGCGGATCTGTGCTTCCTCTCGTCCTTCAGTTGACCTTGAGGACAGCGAGTGAATGAATGAATGGTCCGCCGTATAGCTTCATTTACGTGATGGAGATTTGCATTGAACTTGGCACAGACGATTGGTTCACTCTCGACGTGCAGCATTTCAATTTTTGTTGACCTTGGTGCATACCTTTTTGGGGCTTGTTGCTGGGCAGCTTTCAGGTTTGAGTGAACGAATGTGTTTTCTTTGGTTTTGTTTTGCACAGGCACCACCAGGCTCCCTCGGGACGGAGAGGTGCCCGGTGTGGACTACAACTTCATCAGCCTGGGGGACTTCCGGATCCTGGAGGAGAGCGGCCTTCTTCTGGAGAGCGGCACCTATGATGGTAAGTGGAATCGCGCGTATTGATCGCAACGGTGTGCACTAACAAGTCTGCTGGGAGCTGACAAGTCAGAGCCTGGAGCATATAATGTTTATGTATGCACATACATTTATATGTGTGTGTGTGTGTGTGTGTGTGTGTGTGTGTGTGTGTGTGTGTGTGTGTATACAGTATGTATATTTATATACAGTGGTACCTCTACTTAGGAAATTGATTGGTTCTGGAAGAAATTTCATAACTAGAAAAATTTATAAGTAGAGATGCATTTTGGATTGGATTGGATAAACTTTATTGTCAAATCTGCTCAGACACATACGGTAGAGGTCCCACTTAGCTCATGGGATGCCAGGATGATGCTCGGTAATAGCCAATGGCAGAGCAGCTATAAGTATATTGCGTTCAGGAAACTCGGAGCTCCGACAAGTAGGCCTAAATGTATTTTTATCTTTCATATCTTGACATTTCTTTCGTAACGAGAGGTAATATTTTCCTGTTGAGGTGTTTCGTAACTTGAAAATTTCATATGAAGAGACGTTCGTGAGTAGAGGTACCACTGTGTGGTGTGTGCGTGTGTTTGCACACACACACACACACACACACACACACACACACACTGCACAGTCTGTTGAGATCATGTCTGTCGTTGTGATTCGGCGCAACGGTAAATAAAATGACTTGACTTATTGTGCACCTCATAGTTCACATTGTATGTGATGGAAGTTGGCATCCGTGAATTCCCTTTGTTGACGTACATCGTGCCAGCCTCGGTCTTGGTGGCGTGTCTTTTGTGGTTGGCGGCGCTCCTTCACGCTGTGTGTGTTGAGAATGTGCTGTGCTGTGGTGCTGCGTGTTGACCTTATGTCAACCAGTCAACCTGCTGATCCCAGCAGCTGCCTGTACTGTCGCACACCAGGAGGCTCAGACACTTTCCAGCCGTGCTTTATTCAGGGCAGGGGATGTCCAAACTTTTTCCTTTGAGGGCCGTATTTTGAAAAAAAGGGAAGGGCGAAAGGGCCACTTTTTCAACTTTTTGAAAAACTATATAACATATCATCATCCTGACGTATTAGTACATGAAATGGCATTTTACGAGGAATAAAGTTGTAATATCCTAAACACAAGAATATCATTTTGCTCTTACACTGGAAAAAGATGGAACTGTCAATGTAAAAACTGATCAGACTTGACCAAAAAAAAAATAATAATAATAAATCCAACAAACGTACAAAAAACCCTCGTGGGGTTTTTTGTACGTTTGTTGGATTTTTTATGCGAAATGTTAGGGATAAATTCCAAAACAAAACAAAATCCCAACAGGTGAATTGTGGAATGCCAAATCTTGGATTGGCAGGTGTACACTTTATTTTGAGAAAATAAATCTATATGAAATGAAAATATGTAATTTGAGTTTTAAAAACAGCTAAATATATTGTAATTACTTCTGAATTATACAGTAATAAATATTTAAAATTTCATTCAAAATAAAAAAAGATATAATAATAAAAAAAAAAACGTCCTAAAAAGTACCACAGTTAAACAGACCAAAATGGAACATTTGTCAAACCTTTTTTCAGGCTAACCGTCACAATCGACATGCGCGATTCAAAACTATTGATTCTGTGCTTAAACTACATCAAATTTTTCAAGAATAAAATCGGAATATCAAAATCACTCAGTGTCATGTGAAAGTCTTCCATGTGCAATGAAATCTTTGTACTTGATCACCAAATGATTATTTTACGATTGTATTTATTTATTATTATTATTTGATGCCAAATGATGCGGTCGCCATCGTGTTGATCCCATAAAGGTATCGTAGCGTGGGATTTCTCTTACATTGCGCGATGATTACAGCAATAACATGATAATCTGCCTGCTTGCATCGAGTGAATCGCATTCTCCCTGGTCGCAAATCTGCACAGCAGGCAAAATAAAGGCGAGGATTTTCTTTTCTTTTTTTTTTTCCCGACAATTCACAAGTGACCTGAATGGATCGACTGTGCACGGCGCTCTCGGCCTTCCCATTCAGCAGCAGCATCTGAGCGCCGCTCTTCCCCATATGATGGAGAATTAAAAAGATAAAGCCAAATCCTCCTCAAGCCAGAAAAGCGCCTTAATGCTGAGAGAAACCCTGTGTGCTAGTGTGAGTGTGTGCTAGAGTGTGTGTGTGTGTGCTAGTGTGTGTGTGTGTGTGTGTGTCCACGGGTAAGGTGCGCCGTTGCTTGTTGCGCCAGATTCTTCCATCAGTCTGTGATCCCCGTGATAAACCATTTGTCATCTTCTTCCAGAAGGTGTCAAGTAAGCTGTCAGCCCAAACTTTGACCTGACAAAAAAAAAGAGGAGGAGAGTAAGAAGAACCATGCGACGCTTAGATTGAATCTGTCGGGAAATTTGTGGTCTGCAGGTCGGTCAGGGTTTGAATGGCCTTTGGAGTGCAGTCAAGCTCAAGCTCCTCACATTTGTGATTCCAAACCACTGGTTTGCCTACTTTGATGATTGATTGATTGATTGATGGATTTTCTGACATGGTAAAAAGTGTGGGAGGCCACACAAGTTGCCATGAAAAGACTAACAGCGTGTGCTTTTCTGCTAAGTGGGTTATGTACCGTGCAATTTTAACACTTTCAGGGGCAGCGATTACTATGGTGTTACAGGTTATCATTAATGGTGCATGAAAGGGTGAAGGCTATGGTAATGTAGAAAGATGATTAGAAGTGCGTGGAATGCTATTAAAGGGTTTTGAATTCATAGTTAGTAGTACATATGACAAGACGGATGGCATCCAACACGCATTTCGCCTCAAATTGGAAATTGTTCCCCTTAATTACATGGGCTCTATGACCTTTTATTCATGACTCATGTGTGTTACACCCGTCTCATTTATTTTATAATTTGCTCACTATTAGCTTTGTTGCATGTACAATACAGCATTTTGTCGTGTTTCGTGACCTGTCTCGTGTTGCACTCTGCGGTAAGCGAGTGGTGATTTGTCTTCTTTAGCAAAGCTAAAGTGGCTCTCTCCTAGGTGTGACTTGCAATTCCTACACTATTAATATTGGCCGTTGTCATTTTACCATAAAAGATGTAAATTATAGGGTTATGACAGTTTTTTGGGTGGGAAATTAAACTATTTTTGGTCCTGATTGGACCTGATCCACCGCAAATAGTCTGTGTCCCAATTTATCCCTGTGTGGAGTTGCCATGTTCTGCCTGAAATATCCCACTGGATTCAAAGTATGTATAGAACACCCGGTTATTACCTCTGCATCGTTGGTAGGTGCCTCATCCGTCCCAACAGCCGCTTGTTCAATGAAGCCACCCTACACGTTATGTAACACTACGCATTGAATGTACAATCACCGTCTTTTGGGAGAACACCAATGTTAAAACAACTATGAATTGTTCTTATGAAGAAAAAAAATCTGTGTAATTTTGAGTGGCAGTGTTTCGGTGGCATCTAAGGTTGAACGCCTTCATAGCTGATGGTGGTGTTTGGAAACATACGACTCTTGGCAGATACGTTTTGTGTTAAAATTCTGTGCAGGTGCAGTCTTCTCCGAAATGTAATGACAGTCTCAGGGATGGAGATGCTCCTTAGCGATTTCCAGCCGTTTTGTTCCGAACACTACTGTTCCAATTTAATACTGTACAGCGACAGTAAACATTTTATTTTTAAAAATGAATTGAGGCCACTCCGAGGGTGGGTGGCTCGCGGCCCACCAGCTCCCCATCCCTGGTATAGAATGTAGGGACACCTGGCCTAGATGTACTGTTCTTTTCACTAAACATTCTGCGGGTGGGCAGGTGTCAGTGTTCTCGGTATCTCTGCGGAACACTTATCTCCTTTCCGGCCTTTTTCCTTCCCACTAAAAGCCAGTCAGCACAAGCTTGAGCTGCGAGTGTCGAGCTCTCTGCACTCCAAGGCGGAGTGGAAGTAATCGCATTAAGGCACTGCCTCTCCATTTCCTCTCTCCCTCTCTTTCTCTCCTTTCTCCAGTGAGCTTGGCTTGGAGTGCACTGGAAAATAGGAAAAATAAACAAGGTCAGACGGGTTTTGTCACAGGTCAGCACAGTTAGAGCACCCCGTCTGGAGAGCCTGCCAATTGCCTTTGACTTTGCACTGACTAAACTGTATTCAAGGTAGCAGGCTAATGGGGCTCCCAGATAACCGTAATAGTTTCGCTAATAGTCTCCAGTGACTTGCCAGGATGCTCATTATGTTAATAGCTCATGTATAGCGTTCTTTTTTTCACCTCCGCTTTTATAGTCGTTGTTCATATGCATAATTTCTCTTAAATACCATCTTCCCTGCTCTTTTATTCATCACTCTGACCCTCTTAACAGTAATCATTGTGCCTGGCAAGACGCGATTAGAGGCAAGGGGAGGAGGATCCTTTTCAGGGTGTTTGTTTGGCACGCTTCCATGTACTGCCGGGCCAATGGCAAGTACAGCTGGTGTTACTCTGACAACCAGGGGTGGAGCGAACTTCACAGAAAACTGTTCTTAAATTAAAAAAAAAAAAGGAAAAAAAATGAACAATGACACGAGGAATTTATCAATATCGACAATTTGGATTTTGGCATGTCGTACACACTGCTCTGCCAGCTGCAGTGTGTGTAATATGTGGTTACATCAGACTCAATCAATTTTATACCCAACTAATTATTTGCCGCAGATTGGCCAGGCGGGGGGCAGCCCACCTGAGAAAGTGATAGGAGTCGCAAAAGAACCGGGCCGATCTCGTCCTGGCTTGTTGGGACAGGGGGGCAGCAGCAAGGACACTCCTGCACTTTCAATGTTTCTGCAGGCCAGGGGTGCAAGGGCCCCCCACACACAACAGACGATAACAGCCCTTACCCCTCAAATGCCTGAGGCACGTCATAGACTACATCTGGATCAACACACAGGCAAGCTTCAACGCAAACAGTCGCAGCACCTCAGACAGTGGTCAACTTGGTCAAACGCAGCCTCAACGAGGGAGCCACAATGCGAGGGGGGGCCTCCCGATTGTAAACGGCCCGCACGGTAAGCATGCCAAAAGCAGGGGGCGCTGATGGGCCCTCTAGTGGCACAGCCAACAGGTGTCACCCGACACGAAATAGACAGCGATAAGCCAAGGGAAGGTGGCATAGATGCCAATAACACAGCAAGAGGCCAAGAGTAGAGCAAATCTCCCACGTGGGAAGCTGTAATGCCGCAGGCAGTGAAGAGGACGTGCTCGCATTCATCACGAGACGACACAGCGAACCACAAGGCAAGTCTGCTGGAGAAAGGCGGCAGCAAAAGTGCCAAGAAAAAGAGACAGAGGGAGACCACATAAAGCCCTAAGCGAGGAGAAGGGACAAGAAGGTAGAGGCCAATCAAGACAAACTGCCGGCAAAGCATGGCAGCGGTAGCATGTAAGAGGCACCGCTACACTCCGCACGGACGCTAACGCAAGTAGCTGCTGACCAAGCACATAAAAACACAATGTAGCAAACGCGATAAACAGCAAAATCGCGATGATGCAACAAAAGAAGGCTCTATCTCACCTTACGAAGCATGGCCACATAGAGAAGTGAGCAAACAGAACATCAGCTCGGCAAATACAAAGAAAGTCATCAAGAGGTTGAAACCAAACATGCAGCTCCGATCTAAACGGTCGCAGGCTCACGGCGACGAAAAACAACCAAAAAGAAGGAGCAACTTTGTTCCGCGGGGAAAAATCAGAACACAGTGGCAAGCAAGCCATCGCGCGAGAAGGTTCTGAGAGACAGCCTTCTGGCTGCCACGCCCTGGGTCAGCCGGGGGTCACTAATGACATTTATTGGTATGCATTCATGAGCTGCGCCTGCGGGAAGGTATATTTCCTGCTTTAAGCACCGCTCCTGATTGGAACGCCCTGTCAGTGGCTCTTCGACCAGACTTTTGTCCTTCTTCAGGGGAAGCTGAAACAGTGGATGGTTGCAGAATCAATGTTTGCCCTTGAGCATTTTCGTCTATTGTGTTTGGACTTGATGTCAAACTTCATTAGGTGAAATATCGATTGCTGTAATTAAAAAAAAGAGAGATTTGAAAAATATTTGTTCAACCATACACAGTTAGCTTGCAAATAAAATGCTAACATTCGCCAAAATCATCCACTCGGTTATGGTAAATAAACCCTGTAAACAAGCTTCCATACTTTTCAGGAAGGGTTATATATATTTGTTATATTGGTGGTATTATGACATGAATGTTATGAGTGGCAATCCGTTTGAAATAAATAGTGATGTATTTGAGGACCATTTATTGATGGTGAAGTGTCTCAACGCTTGCAGGCACATAGAGAAAACATCTGATGGAACCGGTGTGTAACCCACTAGCACCTCATTAATCACAAAGGTAGCGTGGCTGATGAAAGTCAGCGTGACGGCAGATTAGCCAGTAGCATCCTCCATCTCTATTCGCCATCTTCGCGCCCACTAATGAAGCTGTCTCTGACTAATGCGAACAACCGTGTCACTTCGCAAACAGCAGGTGGATTGACCGGAGAAGCTCTCTCTCTCTCTCTTTCTTGCATCCATCCTTGCATCCATGTAGTAGCAGTTTCTGGCATGTGCATTATGAAAGAAAGAAAGAAAATACTTTTTGAATGAAGATTTAAGTGTTGGAAAATATGTCTCCAAGGCCGATGTAGGGCAATACTCCAGAATTAATTATGTCATCATATGCGACCTGAAAACGAGACATCAGAATTTTGCCACAGGGCGTCAGAACATAGCGCTGCCGGGAAACCGGGGGACCGATGCAACGGATGAGGGTTGTAAGTGAGTAGAACAATAAGGTGCATGAGTTTTTGGAGTAAAATTCTCAAGGATTGTATGGGGGATTTGGAAACCTCGTTGTGGAGTCACCCTCTGTAGATGAGATGCAGGGTGGGATTAATGTCGTAATGTATGTTGTGGATCCCAAAGAGTCTCGTCAGTCAAGCTTCAACTGCCGCCCATCAATCCATCCATCACATTCGATATCATTCTGCTTAGTGTTGGAAAGCATGCAAGCTCACCATATTTCAAAGCTTTCCGGCCGACATGTACATGCATGCGGTTGTAAAAAGATGTGATAAACACCGCTCTTAAGGCCTTTAACGTTGTTGTGCTCCTTGTTAAGTACATGAAAAGATTCTGCTCTCGTGTGCAGCTGCATCAAAATGCAATTTTTTTTTTCTGTTCAACAGAGGCTAATTAAATTGCATTTCCCAGTGGTGTCACTCCCTATTCTTTAATTAATCTCATTAAAAATTGTGATTAAAGCGCAGCCGACTCTTATTCGCCCATCATTTATGGGATGGAAATACTCAACCTTGTAAATGGATTACCTGCAAATAAATGGAGGTGAGTGCATCCAGCAGCACGCCAGTGAGCCGAGCCTCCTTATTTTTCTACACTTCGATAACCCCGCATCTTACGCCTCACTTCTGTTATCTGACTAAATATTTGTCATGTGTAACACAAGGTTTTCCTTCATTAGGAGGGGAACTGGCAAGCTGAGAACATAGCTAATTGCCGTATTCAATGAACAGTGTAATTAGTCGCTGGCAAATTCCAAGTAGAGTGATTTTAATGTTACATGAGTCACGAAAGCCCCGTGGTACGCATCTCATGAGGAGGAGGTGTGGGGTTAAGAAACGTGAAAAATACACGCTTAGGAAGATGCTTGTCGACGAATAAGCAATCTGCATTTGTATAATTCAAGGTAACAAGGTTGGTCCATAACCTGTCTCTCTCTTGGCCGCATGTGCAAAGCTGTTTGAGCATTCAGCATTTATTCATATCCTGAAAATCCATCTCAAGGTCCACGTACTACAATCCTCAGAGTCTTTTTCATTTCACTCTTTTTTAAGGCAACTTCTACGGGACCCCAAAACCCCCGGCGGAGCCCAACCTTGTGCAGCCTGACTTGGTAGACCAGGTCCTGTTCGATGAAGAGTTTGGCGGAGACCTCCCCCGAAAGCGCACCACCTCAGTCAGCAAGATGGACCGCAAGGACAGCGCCGTGCCCGAGGAGGAGGACGATGACGAGAGGCCGCCGCTGGTCAACGGCTTGCCTGGTGAGTCCCTGTCACGCTAAATCAATAGGCCTTTTTTCACCATATTGTCAAATCCACGTCCTCAGGCAAGCACGAGCGACGCGGTGTCAGTGTAACTGTCGGATGCGTCATCTTTGTGGACAGAGATCTTTTTGCGGCGTGTACATGGTCTGAGACGTGAAACGCATTTTGGTCAGACCATATCGTTTTAGGCGGGTATGCACACATCAATTGATTCATTTCTATCTGTCTATCTATTACATTTATTTATTTTTTACCTTAATTCTTTTAATGTGATGGACACGATGTAGTGATACCAGTCGTGCGGTGCCTTGAGATAGACAACTTGAGAATGGAACACTTTATGTTTGCAGTAAACTCAAGTCAAGTCACTTTACAATCAGCAGCAGTTTGCAGGGAAACCTTGCGCATCAACATGAAACAATGCGTCTTTCCGCAATTGGGTGCCGATATGGCTGTATTATTTTTTTGTATTCATTTTTGGGGAAAAAAAAAACGCGAAACACTGAAGCCGCAAAACTTGAAGCGCAAAGCGGCGAGGATCACCGTACACAGCTATGGTAAAACAGGCTTTTTTTTTGCTAGTTAGCATATTGCGCTAACGTCTAATTCCACAGCCAACATCGTTGTATGAGGAACTATTGTCTAGGTAAAACAGAAAAAAAAATATTAAATATATGAAAAAAGTCATTTTTGCATTTTGCAATTTGATTATGCTGCATATATAGTGCCAAAAAAAAAAACTCAAATGCGGCACGGCAATGATTTTCCACTGCATTAATTAACAATTCAGGCTTGAGGGGGCGGTACGTGTTCTACTGCAAGACCTTATGACATTGATAAAACAAAGCACAATTTTGTAAAAATCCAATATTTAGCCTCTCAGATGCGGCATGCTCTTGTGCATTAAAATGCCACATACAAGGCAAATACCTACTTGGCACACATCATGCAAAAAACAGTCGGGCCACTTTCTAATAAATAGGGCTAGAATATACTTAACAGAGCAAATATGCTGACATGAGTGGCACTTGAACATGTACTGGCATTCCTCTCTGGACTAAATGAGTCCACTTTAATTCCTAAAAGTGTATTTCTAAGCACTTTAAGTCTCAGGTTGACCTGCTCACAGTTCCTGTATCGGCATTTAGTAGTTTCATACTTTCACCCGTTTATGCAAATTAAAGTATGATGAAAGAACACATTGGCATGAGTTCAACCTTTGCAGAGGTACCTTTCAAAAGGACACCCCTTTTTCTCTTCACTTTCATGTGACACCCGTACACACTTGTGACAGCTCCTCACACTGAGAATGCAGTGGAAATTGTCAAATGAGTCTCAAGTTGAGCATGGCACCCTGGCTGTTCGAGTGATAGAATTCAGAATAAAACAGCGGGGGGGATATTCAGCTGATTTTGTTGTTTTTATTTATTTTTTGCCTTATTCTAACAATGAGGGCTCACGCTGCTGCTGCTTGCTCAGCTGCACCGAGGATCCACACAAATCCACAGTGTGTTTAGCCAACAGCTTGCTCATATTTGAACCCAAATATATACACGCAGAAACAAAAAAAAAAGAGAGCTGCACCCGCCCAGATGCGCTGGATTGCTTTTTATGGCCACCAAACGACAGCGCTGCTTCAACCGGTGGCCCAGAGCTCTCAGGGAGGCCATAGAAGGGCAAAGTTATGGTCGAATTGAGAAGGAGGTTAATGGAAAATATGAGCGTTAAGTCTCTCGACTCTTGACTTGTAAGCGTCTCCCCTTCCTCTCCCCACAACCCTTCCGTGGTCCTTCTGTAAAGTCTGGCAGGGCCTTCGCCCTGCTGTGACCTCAACTGGCCTCGTTGTGTGCCGGCTTTCTCTCTTGGGCCCTGAAGCAGCACAGTTCAGTTCAGATCGGTACACCGTGATCTGCCTTGGAGACTGGAATATGAGTGTCGGCTCTGTCAATAGTCTGCTTGCGCAATCATCAAATCAACAGACTAGAGTGATAAGCTTGATCATCCGGGAGCGACTCGCCGTTGAGTAGCTGCTCCTCCACGTTGAAAGGAAGCCAGATGGGGTGGCTCCGGCATACGATTCAGATGCCTCCTGGATGTCTCCCTGGTGAAGTGTTCCGGGATGAAATGTCCCATCAGCAGGAGGCCACGCCAGGCGGAAAAGATCATGTCTCCCGCCTGGCCTGGGTATGCCTTGAGATCCTCCCGGAAGAGTTGGACGACGTGGCTGTAGAGAGGGTGATCTGTGCTTCCATCCTCGAGCTGCTGCCGCAAGACCCGACCCTGGATAAGTGGTCAAATAATGGATGGATGGATGCTTTTGCCTGAAGACCACATTTCGAGTTTCAGGGGAAACCAACATGATAACATGAGAGCCATCTTCATTCCTGTTACAAGTCACGCCTCTTGTTTCAGTCGTAAGTGCCTGGAAATAAAACCTAACAGTTGATATTTTGATGTTTAGTTTTTCCAAGATGGCGCCCGAGTAGGCAGCCGTCGGCAAGTGCTCTTCAAGAGCCTTGCGGTTTTTGTTGTTTTTGTCTTTTGTTTTGTTACATGGTGTTGTTGTTACATCATGTGGACCTGATGTGGATTGTTTTCAGCATTTTGGCCATGACACTCGTCAAAGAAGAATCTGTGCTTGGTGGTTGCGCCTTCTCTGCAATGTCGGCGCCATTTGACTGTCGTTGCTGCCCCCCGGGGCGCTTGTGTTTTGCGCCTGTAATGGGCAGCATTTTCATAGCCTCTGCGGCTGGATAGATGCATGGCTTGAGAAGCCGTCGATGAGAAAAAAGGAGTGTCAGTGCAGAGCGCCGATGCGTATGTGGAACTGGGAGTCGCAGCTTGGAATTGAAGCGGATTTATATGGGACAGGAGATGAGAGCCAATCTCTTTTTCGTTAATGGACGCTACAGCTTCTTGTTGCTTTCAAACTTAGCTAGTAGCAGACGTGTGCACATTTTCAGCGTGACGTCTTTGATCCACTGCTTCTCTTTCATCTATAACTGTTTCAAACAACAAAGTGTATGCAGGAAAAGTGGTTAAGAGTGCACTACTGTTTGTGTCTTCTGTGTTGTGTTGTATTATTTTGTCATTTTATGTTAACTGTTCTTTTGTTCTCTTGTTGTCTGGTTGAGAGGGAAGAAATTTCATCTGTGCTGTATACAGCATATTTGACAATAAAGTTGTACTTGACTTGATGTCAAAGCCATAGGAAAAAATAAAAGAATTGGCCTCACTGTACCAATCCTTTTAGAAGCCAGTGTGTTTTTACGCCAGCTTTTCACGCAGTGTGTCTGTGCTACATGAAAAGGTGAGGATGATCCTTTTATAAAAGCTTTTGGAGTGTAATGGGGAACGACGAGGGCTTTTATTGCACAACAATTGTTTATTGTTAAATAGTTCCTCATTAAAGAGATGGTGTAGTCTGTCAACAAATGGAGGCAATATAAGTATAAGCCTGGCACATAAGGCAATGTAAGAAAGCCTGCCGGGTCCAAATTGCTTTGGTTGTGAAATATTGTATCTGTCATTGCAGCCCCCCCACACACCTCCTAAGGGAGGGGTTTCCACATACATGTAGGCATAAGCTCTAACAGTATGTGCACATGCAAATGTGAAGCAGTCCCGGCGCGGTTGAACATGCGCCAGCACATGCATGTGTACGATGAAGCATGTGGCCCTTCCTTTTTTTGGAGGGGATGCTAACAGGCTAACTTAGTTCCTTCCTCTGATCACCTCCTGTTTTCTGCATGGCGTCGCACAGAGCACAAAGCCGACTGGAGGCGAGCCGTGCCCAGCTACGCCCAGTCCAGCAGCACCATGGACTTCCGCACGTGGAGCTCGCTTCCCGCGATGACAGCCTGGAGCCGCTCCGCTCAACTGGGAGATGGCTTACACTGAGACGGGCATGGTCTACTTCATCGAGTGAGTTGCGCTGACAGCTCTTCACTAATTATTATTTATCAAGTTGTACTTGAGTATTTTGATGCTGTCAGGACCAAATCCAGTACTCCATCAACACAGTGTAGACGAGGGATGGGCAACTTTAATGCTGGAGGGCCCCCAGCTACTGGGGGCCACATAGGGCCATGCATCTTGTATGACAAAATTCCATTTATATATATATATATATATATAAGATGGCAGGAACAGGAGATAAGACAGCAAGACAGAATGGTCTCTCTTACATTGTTGTTAAATAAGTTTCAAAACTGAAATTGAAATGCATAACTCAGTATTAGCAGGCAACACGGTGTTAGAGTGGCTAGTTCATTTGCCGCACTGTTCAGAGGTTCTCGGTTTGAAATTTGGCTTCCAAAAATCTTGCGCATTTCATTGAAGACTTGAAAGCGCCCATAAGCGTGAATGGT
This sequence comes from Hippocampus mohnikei, assembly GCA_026261675.1. Classification (NCBI taxonomy): domain Eukaryota; kingdom Metazoa; phylum Chordata; class Actinopteri; order Syngnathiformes; family Syngnathidae; genus Hippocampus; species Hippocampus mohnikei. Next base: position 16,699,623 of record JAKGUB010000334.1, on the reverse strand, counting down.
TATTTTTCTATGGGTGACCTATGATTGGTTGGTGACCAGTATAGAGTGATTGAGATTCTCTCGCCCAAATGAGTCAGCTTGGTAGGCTCCAGCTCACCTGTGATCAAAATGAGGACAAGCACAATTGAAAATGAATGGTTGGAATATATCATACCTCCTTTGAAACAAAATCTTGAAAAAACAGTACGGAAACTTTAAAACGGTCCTGTTACTGGTGTCGTCTGCTTTTTGTGTTCCGCAGTCATAACACCAAGACAACCACGTGGTTGGATCCCCGCTTGGCCAAAAAGGCAAAACCCCCCGAGAAGTGCGAGGATGGAGGTATGTATTGATGGTAATCGTCAGTGTCATCATCAAGTATGAGCCGCTTCTCAGAACCAAACACTGTTCCCAAATGCTAATGCTAGACATCCAACAAAATTCATTGCTGCTCTCTTTAGCTTATGGCTTTGATGAGGGGTTTCACCTTTCTGCGTCCAATTGAATCACGCTCGTGTATGTATATCCACCACTGACTGATTTAACCTAAGACCAGGCACATTTTCAGAACACAAGGTTTATTTGATTGTTTAATTTCGACCTTCATGGACGGACCGGCACTACGGAAACATAACCACTTGTATATACGGCATTAAAAGGTCAGGTAGACCATCGAACAAATGAAAGCTATTTTATTGTTTCCAATGGAGACAAATAGGACAAGTGTCCCCAAATTGATTGTCTTGCGGTTTCCATCGAAAAGAGAGTCATCCATCCATTTTCCGGATGAGCTGGCGACCTATCCTAGCTGACTCAAGAGGCTGCACCTTAAACCGGTTGCTAATGTAGATGAATTAGAGTCTTCATTTAGTCCAAAATGCATGTTTTCGGAACATTCGTGGAAGCAAAGGTAAAACGTGCGAACTCCACACAGGAAGGCCTCAGTCGAGAACGCAAAACAGTTGTGCAAACCACGATTCCACAGTACTGCTCTACGAGAATAAATTGGGTAGAGATTGTCAAATCAGCCTCATGTGGTATCATGTGTTTGCTCCACATGCTTTTTCCCAAAGACCACAAACTCATTAGTTATGCTTGAATGTCCAAATAAGACAACTAAAAACCAGCTTCCTCACGTGAGTGCAGTTTGATGAATTTCAATTTCAGATGCCTCCTGGATGTCTCCCTGGTGAAGTGTTCCGGGATGAAATGTCCCATCAGCAGGAGGCCACGCCAGGCGGAAAAGATCATGTCTCCCGCCTGGCCTGGGTATGCCTTGAGATCCTCCCGGAAGAGTTGGACGACGTGGCTGTAGAGAGGGTGATCTGTGCTTCCATCCTCGAGCTGCTGCCGCAAGACCCGACCCTGGATAAGTGGTCAAATAATGGATGGATGGATGCTTTTGCCTGAAGACCACATTTCGAGTTTCAGGGAAACCAACATGATAACATGAGAGCCATCTTCATTCCTGTTACAAGTCACGCCTCTTGTTTCAGTCGTAAGTGCCTGGAAATAAAACCTAACAGTTGATATTTTGATGTTTAGTTTTTCCAAGATGGCGCCCGAGTAGGCAGCCGTCGGCAAGTGCTCTTCAAGAGCCTTGCGGTTTTTGTTGTTTTTGTCTTTTGTTTTGTTACATGGTGTTGTTGTTACATCATGTGGACCTGATGTGGATTGTTTTCAGCATTTTGGCCATGACACTCGTCAAAGAAGAATCTGTGCTTGGTGGTTGCGCCTTCTCTGCAATGTCGGCGCCATTTGACTGTCGTTGCTGCCCCGGGCGCTTGTGTTTTGCGCCTGTAATGGGCAGCATTTTCATAGCCTCTGCGGCTGGATAGATGCATGGCTTGAGAAGCCGTCGATGAGAAAAAAGGAGTGTCAGTGCAGAGCGCCGATGCGTATGTGGAACTGGGAGTCGCAGCTTGGAATTGAAGCGGATTTATATGGGACAGGAGATGAGAGCCAATCTCTTTTCGTTAATGGACGCTACAGCTTCTTGTTGCTTTCAAACTTAGCTAGTAGCAGACGTGTGCACATTTTCAGCGTGACGTCTTTGATCCACTGCTTCTCTTTCATCTATAACTGTTTCAAACAACAAAGTGTATGCAGGAAAAGTGGTTAAGAGTGCACTACTGTTTGTGTCTTCTGTGTTGTGTTGTATTATTTTGTCATTTTATGTTAACTGTTCTTTTGTTCTCTTGTTGTCTGGTTGAGAGGAAGAAATTTCATCTGTGCTGTATACAGCATATTTGACAATAAAGTTGTACTTGACTTGATGTCAAAGCCATAGGAAAAAATAAAAGAATTGGCCTCACTGTACCAATCCTTTTAGAAGCCAGTGTGTTTTTACGCCAGCTTTTCACGCAGTGTGTCTGTGCTACATGAAAAGGTGAGGATGATCCTTTTATAAAAGCTTTTGGAGTGTACGGGGGGAACGACGAGGGCTTTTATTGCACAACAATTGTTTATTGTTAAATAGTTCCTCATTAAAGAGATGGTGTAGTCTGTCAACAAATGGAGGCAATATAAGTATACAGAGAAAGCCTGCCGGGTCCAAATTGCTTTGGTTGTGAAATATTGTATCTGTCATTGCAGCCCCCCCACACACCTCCTAAGGGAGGGGTTTCCACATACATGTAGGCATAAGCTCTAACAGTATGTGCACATGCAAATGTGAAGCAGTCCCGGCGCGGTTGAACATGCGCCAGCACATGCATGTGTACGATGAAGCATGTGGCCCTTCCTTTTTTTGGAGGGGATGCTAACAGGCTAACTTAGTTCCTTCCTCTGATCACCTCCTGTTTTCTGCATGGCGTCGCACAGAGCACAAAGCCGACTGGAGGCGAGCCGTGCCCAGCTACGCCCAGTCCAGCAGCACCATGGACTTCCGCACGTGGAGCTCGCTTCCCCGCGATGACAGCCTGGAGCCGCTTCCGCTCAACTGGGAGATGGCTTACACTGAGACGGGCATGGTCTACTTCATCGAGTGAGTTGCGCTTGACAGCTCTTCACTAATTATTATTTATCAAGTTGTACTTGAGTATTTTGATGCTGTCAGGACCAAATCCAGTACTCCATCAACACAGTGTAGACGAGGGATGGGCAACTTTAATGCTGGAGGGGCCCCCCAGCTACTGGGGGGCCACATAGGGCCATGCATCTTGTATGACAAAATTCCATTTATATATATATATCTATATATATAAGATGGCAGGAACAGGAGATAAGACAGCAAGACAGAATGGTCTCTCTTACATTGTTGTTAAATAAGTTTCAAAACTGAAATTGAAATGCATAACTCAGTATTAGCAGGCAACACGGTGTTAGAGTGGCTAGTTCATTTGCCGCACTGTTCAGAGGTTCTCGGTTTGAAATTTGGCTTCCAAAAATCTTGCGCAGTTCATTGAAGACTTGAAAGCGCCCATAAGCGTGAATGGTTATTTTTCTATGGGTGACCTATGATTGGTTGGTGACCAGTATAGAGTGATTGAGATTCTCTCGCCCAAATGAGTCAGCTTGGTAGGCTCCAGCTCACCTGTGATCAAAATGAGGACAAGCACAATTGAAAATGAATGGTTGGAATATATCATACCTCCTTTGAAACAAAATCTTGAAAAAACAGTACGGAAACTTTAAAACGGTCCTGTTACTGGTGTCGTCTGCTTTTGTGTTCCGCAGTCATAACACCAAGACAACCACGTGGTTGGATCCCCGCTTAGCCAAAAAGGCAAAACCCGAGAAGTGCGAGGATGGAGGTATGTATTGATGGTAATCGTCAGTGTCATCATCAAGTATGAGCCGCTTCTCAGAACCAAACACTGTTCCCAAATGCTAATGCTAGACATCCAACAAAATTCATTGCTGCTCTCTTTAGCTTATGGCTTTGATGAGGGGTTTCACCTTTCGTCCAATTGAATCACGCTCGTGTATGTATATCCACCACTGACTGATTTAACCTAAGACCAGGCACATTTTCAGAACACAAGGTTTATTTGATTGTTTAATTTCGACCTTCATGGACGGACCGGCACTACGGAAACATAACCACTTGTATATACGGCATTAAAAGGTCAGGTAGACCATCGAACAAATGAAAGCTATTTTATTGTTTCCAATGGAGACAAATAGGACAAGTGTCCCCAAATTGATTGTCTTGCGGTTTCCATCGAAAAGAGAGTCATCCATCCATTTTCCGGATGAGCTGGCGACCTATCCTAGCTGACTCAAGAGGCTGCACCTTAAACCGGTTGCTAATGTAGATGAATTAGAGTCTTCATTTAGTCCAAAATGCATGTTTTCGAACATTCGTGGAAGCAAAGGTAAAACGTCACGAACTCCACACAGGAAGGCCTCAGTCGAGAACGCAAAACAGTTGTGCAAACCACGATTCCACAGTACTGCTCTCTACGAGAATAAATTGGGTAGAGATTGTCAAATCAGCCTCATGTGGTATCATGTGTTTGCTCCACATGCTTTTTCCCAAAGACCACAAACTCATTAGTTATGCTTGAATGTCCAAATAAGACAACTAAAAACCAGCTTCCTCACGTGAGTGCAGTTTGATGAATTTCAATTCGCAAGATGCTGGTAGAGGCCTTAAATGCACCCCGAATTTCAACCAAACCAGTGAGCCTCTCCCAGCCTGTTTTTGTTTGTTTGTTTTTTTCACTATTTCAGCAGGCTGAAGGAAAGTGAGCTCTCTGAAAAGCCTCCTCTTGCATGAAGAGCTCCTTTCTCTCTCCCATCCTTTGTTCCCTCCTTCTGCCTCATCTGTTCATCAGGGGCTTTGCATCCAAGCCCACTTGCTCGAAATGTTCTCTAAATGATCTCGGGCTGTTTCCAAGTCAAACAACATGAGATCCTGATGATGCTTGTTTTCTAAACACGGCGCTCCTGTCTCCCTCCTCTCCCTCTCTCTGCAGAATTACCTTACGGCTGGGAGGAAATTGACGACCCACAGTACGGCACATACTACGTAGAGTAAGTCTGATTGATTCATGCCTTTTTCCCAGCACGCCAGCGGGCTCGGTAGCAAACAGTGTGCTTTGACGCATCGCTTCCTTGTAGATGCACACAGTCCATTTGAACGGTGAAGTGTGTACCATGTGGCGTAGTAGTGTACATTAGCCATGCACCGGCATGCATCAAAATACTGTCTAAAAATAAACATGCTTCCAGCAGGAGCCTCCTTTTTCTATTGTCATCTTACGATTTAACTGCACTGTACTACCCCAGCGAAGATTACACGTTCACATGTTCTGCTTCTCTTGCACTACACGAGTACGATTGCACATTGTATGTTCAAGAAGTTATGTATTCACCGTATTTTCCGCACTAACAGGCGCACCGGATTATGAGGCGCACCTTCAATGAAAAGGCTATTTTTTCATATATTGGACGCACTGCACTATAAGACGCAATCTACAATGCATCCACTAGATGGAGTTACGCTCAAGGAAATGCCGCCACTCGAGTGAAGTCCATAGTCCGCTGCTCTCTGCTGTGCGCGGGTAAGCGCGAGCACGTACGCAAATGGTTCAACCAATCAGCGCCGACACAACCCACGTCACAGATCAAAGAAGCTTTGAACAAACGACAACAGCTAAACTAGCTTAGCTGTTGAGTGGCGTTACTACAGAACGGTCAAATGTCAGAAAAAACTATTTTATAATGCAGCGACACAGTTCACTGAACCAACGGCAAGTTATAGCATTGACTCGTTAACATTGAACTCTCTTGCCGCTGCTCTATTTCCGTGTTCAACTGCAAAACCGATCGCCTTAAGTTCGAAATCTTCACTGTAAGCATGTCTCTAGCAAGGAGCCATTTTGGGGTCGACATATTACACAAGGTGCATCGGATTTTAAGGCGCTGTGAGCCTTCAAGAAAATGGAATAGGTGCGCCTTTTAGTGCGGAAAATACGTATTATGTACATATGTATTGTGCAAATGTACAACACAAACTATGACAATATTGCCAGTGATTATCACAAGTACGGTACGTGTGCTCCTAGTGGCATGCGGGTCCCTCTTGTGGCACATAAAAGAAACACCAAATTACATTTTCAAACTGTGCGTAAACGTTACGGTCATCGTTGTGCAGAGACAATTGGAAGAGCAGGTGCTCAAAGTAGAAAAGAGGTCACGTAGAACTTTTGTAAACTTATTTTGGAAACAATCTAAATATAACGTGCACAAAATGCTAATTTGTGGTCTTTCAATATGAATGTATAGTTAGCTCGCTAGGAAAGCAAACCGAGCTCCTTTTATGTAAAGGGTAATGTTGAGATCAAGGCTGGCGCTCAAGAAAATGGACAGGGATGTCGTCGTCAGTTTGATTTTCTTTTATGCTGGGAAGAAGCTTCAAAAACATTCTCAAAAACCTGAGAGTACATTACAGGCTGTTCTCATCCTCGCAGCGCACAGAAAATGTATAAAGAGCATAAAAAATGATAATAATTCAAACCTGAACGTGTGGTAAAATTTACTGAGTGCAGCTCCAAGCTGTCTTGCGTTGTCAATGCACAAGCCGTAAATGAGCACACTTTGATGGCACAGTAGCTGATAATTTGGATGCCCAACACAAACAAGGTCAGGGAACTACCCTCCGCCCTCACTACTTCTGCTCAATTTTGACAAAATGTGAGTTTTGTACAAAAGGTCATTTTGTCCTGCCTTTGAAATATCTTATAGCGATCTGACAGCTTAATATTTACCACCAAAGACTATAAGAATATTAATCTTTTGTTCCATCTGATCCAAAGAATGTCATTTGAGGAAATTCTCACATTTACTGGGCGAGGTAATGTTCTTAAAATCCTTCTTGAAGATTATTATTTAAAAGTGAAGCATCTCAACACTTTTGCCAGAAATGGGAATTCCTTCCCTGTGACAGAACGTTTCAACCGTCTGTCCCAGACGGATGACCATTTTTGGGACGGAGGAGTTTTTTTTAATAAAAAGGATGACTTAAGCAAGGAAGGAGGTGGGTTTTTGTCCGTCCCTTTAATCGTCCTCCAACGGGTTTAGTATGTGGTATCGGGAGGCATTTTCATCCTCACATATTGTAGATGCAAAGCATCACTCATGTCACTTTTCACTTCACATATTTTGTATTATAAAATAGAACAATTTGAAGCTATGATTTATTTTAAAAAAAAAACATTGATTATTAAACTATGACTATTACTATTTAACCCTATGTTGCATACGGGTTACTTACAGTAACCACAACTTTAACTCATATTGGTTATTCAAGTTACCAGTTTTAGTTTTTAAATCCACCGCGAGATGTCACTAGCGTGTGCAACAGCGGGAGAAAAAGGTGAAAGAGGGTCCACAAAATGTTGAATAATTTCTATCCGTGAGATGAAAAGGTCCAAATACCCTATTGTACTTGTGCAGAAGAGTATATAGAACATATAGAACACGATAAATAACAGTTTCTATGTGTTACCTATCAGTACTGCCATGCTTTTTGGCAAGGTAATTGTAGTGACCATTATGCACACAAGTACCCCCCTATTATGTATTTTTTTCCCAAAATTGTGAATTTATTCTGATATTTGGCCATAATCTACCCTAAATTTGAAAACAAACCACAATTGAATAACTCCTGCAGAAGCCATGCAACATAGGGTTAACTTAAATTGATTTCCGGACAGATCAAGTAACATACCCATATGGTGTAACTTGTGCAGGTCCTACTGCCTTGTGCATCACATACGCTACACTATTGTGTGTGTATGACTGCACATACAGTATATACTGAATATTATCTCCCTTTATATTACACTCGAGTTAATGCACATGGGCCACTGAAATACTATTACAAATATCCACTTCAACATGCACATCACATTCCACAAATTGACTCCACTGTTTCACAAGTCGTGTTTTTCCATCAAGTATGTGCACCCCACACAATGCACATGGACGACACGTAGGCCCCCATGTGATCAATTTGTTTGTGTGTCATGGGAGGTTAATGTTGAAAAATAAACATCAGAATTCCTGTATGCGTCTCGTTGCGTCCATCACGAGCATGCATGCTCCTGCCTAATGTAAAACGCCCGCGAGGAAGATCAGATGATCAGGAGTCCTCCGGTGTTTGAATTCAGCAGCCTCCCCTGCAGGCTTTGTGGCAGGTCTGTTTGTCGACATTAGGAAAGGTGATTTAAAAAAAAAAAAAGACAGGGGGGAAAGAAAAGAGGAGAGCACTCAGCATTTTATTGGTCAGCCTGTGGGAAGAATCCTGCGAGGACGCCGTGACAGTGCTGAGATGGTTGTTTGGACAAGCCGAGTGGACACGAGATGGATGGTGAGCTTCAGTCTGACAACGGCTCGCCGTGGAACAATGGCTTTTGGTTTCCCTGCCAGGGGGCCAAGAGGCAATTTAGCTTGTTGTTCTGCGAGCTGGCGCTGAGCAGGGGTTCATTTCCTACAATATTAAATGGCTGAATGCCATTACAGAAGGCGGCCAGCTGGCCTCTGCTGTATGTGAACTGTTATTAATGTGTGAATTAATAATAACGGTATAATTGACGACAGCAAAGCGGCACCATATATATATATATATATATATATATATATATATATATATATATATATATATATATATATATATATATATATATATATATATATTAGAGCTGTCAAACGATTAAAATATTTAATCTAATTAAAAACTCAACTGTCATAATTAACTCAAATTAACTAAAAATTAATCATGATTACTCACGCATTTTTTATCGTTTCTGAATTTCCTTTTATATTTTTTGTCCTATTTTCCCCCATTTTAATGCTCTCATCAACATGGAATCATGAATCAGTTTTCTATGTGCAAAATGCAAATATTTACTGAAATAATTTCGATTTTCAATTTTACATGAACATTTTTCACTTGGAGCAGTTATTCACACATTATCTCTCACACAATATTACTGTCCATCAACAACAGTGAAAAAAATATTTTGTCACACAACAGCTGCTTGAACAGCTCTTTTTATCTTTTGCGTTCTGCATCCTGATTGGCTAAGGGACTGACCAACGTGAACATTCTCCGCACCTCGTCTCTGTACAGCTTGCCAAATTTACCTTTGCAAATTTTTGGTCTTTGGTTTCATTGTATCAGTAGCGGATGCTGGTCTGTCAAGGAGGGGAAGGTCAATTTCGGCCTACATCATAAAATGTGTCCGTTTATTTATACATGAATTCTACTCTCTGCTCCTTTAAAAAAAAATGCCTTCACCATAAGATCAGTGATTGGCTCATTTTGCTGTCAATCAAAAAGAGATTCAGGCTGAGACAGATCATCCAATCATCATGCAGGAAAGCTGAGCGTCCGGGTCAGCCTATAAACGCCCACTGTCCATAGACTCCCAGAGACTCTGAGCTTCCGATGAGCAGGACAAAAACAGCATTTATCCAATGATTCGTCTCGTTTCAATGCATTGGGACAACCTACACGGCACTCTCTAGACGCCCAGCGTCCGCGCGGTCGACGCTCTGCGTTGTATACGTAGTTCAGTATTGTATAATAACTGTAAAAAATAAAGCTGGCTACTTCACGGATTTCACTTATCACGCGTTCTTTTTGGAACGTAACCCCCGTGATAAATGAGGGTTCACTGTATATGTATAGTTTGTGTGTGTGTGTGTGTGTGTGTGTGTGTGTGTGTGTGTGTGTGTGTGTGTGTGTGTGTGTGTGTGTGCCCACCCTCATGTACCTGCTTGTTTGTTTTGCAGCCACATTAACCAGAAAACCCAGTTTGAGAACCCAGTCCTGGAGGCCAAGAAGAGGCTCAGCCAGGGGACGGCCACCATGCAGAAGGCTGCCACGTCTCATGGTAGGACGCAACTATTTTTAACATTTCCAGCTTTGCATTCTTTGACCTTTGACAGCAATGTTTTCTCCCTCTGCTTGCATGGGTTTTCGATGAGAACTCCAGCTTCTGGCCACATTGTTATCACGTGCTCCTTAGGTAAATTGAACACTCTAAATTGGGTGAATGTGCTCTGCGATTGACTGGCGACCAGCCCAGGGTGAGCCCCACTCACCCGCAACCTGGGCGGGATAAAAAAATATGGACTGACGGATGGATAACATTTCCCTAAGTCTTTAAAGGGATAACATGTATGTCTAGATCAGGGGTGTCCAAACTACGATCTGGGGCCCTTTTCTCCCCGCCATCCATTTTTAAGCAGCCCATGACATGGCCCCACACCTTAAAAAAACCCAAACAAAAAATAACAAAAAATGACATTGATCATGGGCTGCAAGGTTCGTTAAAAAGGTGATGGAGGGCAACGTGAGTTCGGAGGGCATCAGAAAAATAAGTGCCATTACTAATTGTTTATACACTGTCAAAGTTTTTGTCTTTATTCAAAGATATACACCATTTACTGTATGATGAAAAGAATAATTTATCTTAAAAAAACACCATAGTGAATAAAGATAATTCAATTTTAGAGGCAAAAATTGTTTCCTCCACATCTTGCTCTCTTGCTGATTTATGAAAACATCAAACTAATGTTCCTCAAGTAACTACAGTATTTAAAAAATTGGCACTTTACTACTTTTTTTAGTTCTGAATGTGGAGATGAGATTAGGCTGCTGTAAAGTCCACACCGGTATCTACTCTGTGAGATAGATGGCTGTTGGCCACCCCAGAAACTTGGAAAAATTCTCAACTATTTGCCTTACCACCTTTAACAGAAAGATGATGAAATCAACTATACAATACAAACAATATGAAATTGCCAATTTAATCCTTCGTCTCTGCTCTCAAACACTGCGGGCCGGTCCACTGAAGACATCAAAACTATGCCCTGCTCAACTGAGAACTTGGATGGAAAAATGGATGCCTCCAGTCACTGGAATATCATGGGGATTTTCATGCTGCAACGAGACACTCTAACGCACTGTTGTCAAAGTCAAGGCCCGGGGGCCAGATCTGGCCCGCCACATCATTATATGGTGGCCCGCGAAAGCAAGTCCAAAATGGCAACTTCCATGATGCTTGCTAAAATATGGACCAAAATTTCACATTCTCAAATGTAATAAATAAGAGAGACACTGTGAGCATTTTCTTATTGCAAAACACCTCATTACCGTAACTTAAACAGTAGTTGTATAAATTGTTATTCCTGACTGACACACGCTGCCCTAAAATATCAGGCAAACTGAAATGGTGAAAAACTGTTCTACGCTGTAGCTTAACCATTCAGTTGTTTTTCATCTTTTCTCATATTTTATATTCAAAAACGTTTGATGTGTTCAGAATCAAATCTATGACTTCACTTTCAAAGGGTCTTTTGTGTCATATTGATCGCATTGGGCACATTGCAAAAAGAAGACGTTACAATTTCCCCTTGAATGACTTCAAGCCACCAAACAAACCTCAAGTTCAGTGAGAGTGTGAAAAGTCATTGCAGCTGATCTGAAGTGGCGCCGCTTAAACACACCGCTAAGTTTCTGTACCACAATTGTACTCACCATGCACACTTGACTTTCTGTCCCAGTGTGATGAATGCGGGTTCACGCAGGTCGGCAACCTTCAATTAACTTAAAGCGTGATTGTCAGGATGAGTTGTTTGTTGTTAACACATGCTATTTATTTTCATACGTGCACCATTAAGAGGCTCCTCTGCTGCTTTTAACGCGGGGGGTGGGAGCGCACTCCATTAGGAAGGATGCGTAGTGGATTACATTGCAACACGCTGCTAGCAAGTGCAGGGATTCAGGGAGCCAGAGTGTGAACACACGCGGGGCCAGGGAGTGGGCACTCAGCCAGCTCAAAACAGCTGTCGGAACAACACATCAGACAGAATCGAGCATAATCAGACAAGCCGCCGCCACCCCCGGCACACCTCTTTGAACATAAATGCGCGCACACACACACAGGTGTGCAGGGTCTGATGAAACTGCTTTGGCTGCTCCGGTTATCAATGATGCAACTTGACAAGCTTATCACACCACAGCTGTGATGCAACCACCACATCACCCATGACTTGTGTTATTATACATTAATTACACATGTATATTTAAAATTGTACGTTGCACATGGACATGCAGGACACACGTTTATTATATGTGCACTAACTTGAGATTTGGAAAGTGCATTCCATTATTTTGCAATGTTAATTTAAATTTGATTCATTGTTCAGCACTAGGGCTGCCCAGTGATTGAGTGGTTAGCGCGTCGACCTCACAGTGCGGAGGTCATGGGTTCGATCCCGGCCTTTGCATGTTCTCCCCGTGCCTGCGTGGGTTTTCTCTGTGTACTCCTGTTTCCTCCCAAATTCCCAAAACCATGCATGGGAGGCTGGTTGAACACTCTAAATTGCCCCTAGGTGTGAGTTTGAGCACGAATGGTTGCATGTCTTTGTGTGCCCTGCGATTGACATGGCAACCAGTTCGGTGGGTCCCCCGCCTACTGCCTGAAGACAGCTGGGATGGGCTCCAGCATGCCCCCGCGACCCTTATGAGGATAAAGCGGATCAGAAAATGGATGGATGTTCAGCCCTATTCTGAGTGTACTAGCTCACATGTACAAAGTACTAGGATGTATTATTGTACCTGGAAATACCCACTTCCACCAATACCTCTTGTCCTCCTCCTTTACCTCAGTCAGACAGCCAAATTGTCGTTTACATAGAAGAAGAAACGCAACAAATCCGCGCCGAGTTTATCAAGCAATTTGAATGTGATTATGCAAATGAGCGCAGCTTGATCCACGCGGCAACAGCATGTGGACATCTGGAGTCCACGGCGGCTGTGATAAAGCGCCCTCGCTGGCTGCTGCGCACGTCTGCGCTGGAAGTTTTTAACAGCTCAACCGTTTGATGGAATGAGACCGCTTGCATTTAAATTCCTCGCACACTGCTCGGAAACTTACAGAGCACTCGGAAAACCCTAAAGATGCAAGCGAGTGTGGGGAGAATATAGACCCCTGTGCGCAAAAAATGTACCGTATATACTTCAGTGATTGTTATTTAGCTGCAACGATAACAGGTCAGTCTCTCCGTCATTTATATCCTCTAATCCCTGTCAGGGTCGCCGAGAAGCTGTCGCCTAAACCGGATGAAAGGCGGGGTGCCCCCTCGACTGATCAGCTGTCAATCACAGCAACAACACATGAGCATTTACACGCACATTGAACCTTAAGGACAATTTTAGAATCTTCAAAATGTATTTAAAACATGCATTGTGGTTTGAGAGGAATGTCCTGAATGATGTAAGGATGGATTTACACTGTAAGTGACACAATTCCATTTGTTTGCATTCAAGTGGAAAAATTGTGATATGCTGGATGGCAGCTTAAATAGAAAAAAGAAAGCATGGAATCGGATTTCCTCAAATTGGAATCAGACCCCATCTAAATGTGGGTAAAAATGCAATACATATCAGATTATCTGCCGCTGTGAGTACAAAGTAGACACATTGATTGGATGAATGCAAACTTGACATCATTCTAATACAGGGTTGACTTGACTTACGAGTATATATATTCATTTGTTCAGAATTGGACACCTGTGCCTGCATTGTAAATCACTGCATACATGGATAAGTATCAGGACACCAACAGGAAACAAAGTATTCCGACTTGCGTCCGCAGGTAAGAGCAGCGTGCCTGGCTTCACCGCTGACCCGAATCAGCTGAAAGGCGACATGTACCGCACGGCGCTGAAGAAGAGCTCGCAGGGCTTTGGCTTCACCATCATTGGGGGCGACCGCACCGACGAGTTTCTGCAAGTGAAAAACGTCTTCAGTGATGGCCCCGCCGCCAATGACAATAAAATGGCATCCGGTAAGGCACACAAAGCCACTCAAGCGTTCCCCAGATGTGGAAAGAAATGAAATTGCTTTCAAATATGTACATATTGAACTTTAAAGGTGACAGGTTGTTTGGCTAAAAGGCCTTAGAGAGGTTATTGAAAAGAATCCTGGATTGGAGTAAGAATCCTGTTCTGTGTCACCAAGCTACCGTAAATCTCACTCTAAATCATCCATCCAATCATCTTCTACCGCTTATCCGGGGTCGGGTCGCGGGGGCAGCAGCTTTAGGAGGGAAGCCCAGACTTCCCTCTCCCCAGCCACTTCTTCGAGCTCTTCCTGGCGGATCTCGAGGCGTTCCCAGGCCAGCTGGGTAACATAGTCTCTCCAGCGTGTCCTGGGTCGTCCCCGGGGTCTCCTGCCAGTGGGACATGCCCGGTACACCTCACCAGGGAGGCGTCCAGGAGGCATCCTAATTAGATGCCCGAGCCACCTCATCTGGCTCCTCTCGATGTGGAGGAGAAGCGGCTCTACTCTGAGCCCCTCCCGGATGACCGAGCTTCTCACCTTATCTCTAAGGTCTAAATCAAACAACCCTATATAATATTTATAACACGCACACAGACACACAAATATATTTTTTTTCCATTTCCCCTTACACTACTTCAATCGACTTGGGGCCATGTCCGCGGTCTACTGGTCGATCGCAATTGACTGGTTGGGTACCACTGTTGAAAACGATACAAGTACTACGCATAGTTACAAACTAAATTAAATTCAACTGTTCAGCAGTCGACGGTCCGGTGGTCGACTGGTTAGCGCTCACAGTGCAGAGGTGCAGGGGTCGATTCCAGCTCCGGCCTTCCTGTGTGGAGTTTGCTGCATGTTCTCCCTGTGCCTGCGTGGGTTTTCTACTGCCCAAAAGACAGCTGGGATAGCCTCCAGCACACCCCGTGACCCTTTTGAGGATAAACGGATCAGAAAATGGATGGATGGATGTTAGGCAGTCAATGAAGTTCATCTAGACAGTTTTTCAACCAACACCTTTTTCTTTGGTTAGAGAGGACACAAAAACACGCTTAACCTCGCACTGGCGAGCGGCCTGTACGAGAAGTGGTTGGACTTAAATTGAGTCCAAAAGGAAAAGCGATTCAGAAAATAGATGGATAGTTTGGAAAAACACCCTCAGTTTACAGCCAGGAAATGGGCCATTAAAGTAAGGTAGAGTACCGTATTTTCACGACCATTCGGCGCACCGTGTTGTTGGGCACGCCCACCCTTCACTCATTGGCAGACTTCCGCATGCCTGACGTCACTTACGCCCGCCTTTTCTCTATATGAACAGCGTGTCGGCCAGAAGCGCGCTCAGTCAGGCTTTGGAACTCGGCTCATACACTAGACTTTTAATGGCGCCTTATGGTCATGAAAATACGGTACCTATCTTAAACTGAGGGTTGATGCTGCGTTACTATTGGAACATATATATTTGATATCCACTCTCCAAAATACAACCAAAGGATGATTTTTTTTTTTAGTGTTAGAGGTTAATCAGTCACAAAAACAATGTTGAAATGATTTTTCTTGGTCTCATTTTTGAAACACAAAATAATGACATTTAACAGGGGCGTGGAAATGTTTTCCATAGCGCCCCTCTGTGTTGCAAGATCTTACAGTGTGACAATTGCTTGTTCAAAACCAATCTTCTTCAAACTTTCAATAATTCAATAGTTGCGGAAGCTGAGGAGAAAGCATCAGGACCCGCACATTTTCAAACGCTTCACCAGAAAGTGTTTTTTCCGGACTGTGGTCTTCTATGGATTGTTCGTCAACAATAATACAAGAACCCGACCATTACTGTGAGCAGGGTTGAAGTCAAAAGCATGAGCCGAACACTGTTTAATATTTGTTCGTGTGACCTTGACATTCATTGCCTCGTTACTGTGTACGAATCTGTGAGGAGTTTCCTGAGCTAGGATGAAAGGAGCTGTCTCTGTGATACCATCAAAGAAGATTGATGAGCCTCGGAATATTTCAAAAGGAAAACCTCGGTGACAGTGGAAAGAATATGGCTTGATTTCACTGTTCTTGCATTTTAGGTGACGTGATCGTGGAGATTAATGGGTTGTGCGTCCTGGGGAAGACACATCCGGAGGTGGTGCAGATGTTCCAGTCCATTCCCGTTAACCAATACGTGGACATGGTCCTCTGCCGTGGCTATGCACTTCCCTCAGATGTGGATCTCGACAGCGACGACCCTCTGCCCCCGCCGCCTCCGCCGGCCAACCGCCCGACGCAAGCGTTGCATGGCGGCGAAGTGGTGACGGCCGTGCCACTCATCAACGGGCAGCCGCTCTTGGTCAAAGGCGACGTCCTGCACGGCTCCTCCCAGGAGCTCCACTATGTCACCACCGACTCCAGCGGGCGGCCAGTTGTCGCCGCCTTGCCCAATGGAAGGCAGGGCGAGTCGACCACCGCGATGCTGCACCCAGAGCTGGTGAGCGTGCCGCTGATCAAAGGGCCAGGCGGATTCGGCTTCGCCATCGCCGACTGCCCGCTGGGCCAGAAGGTGAAGATGATTCTGGACGCCCAGTGGTGCCGCGACCTTCAGAAAGGGGATGTCATCAAGGAGATCAACAGGGAGAATGTGCAAACATTGAGCCACGCGCAGGTGGTAGACATCCTCAAAGACTTCCCTGTGGGGAGTGAAGTCGATGTGCTTGTGCTGCGTGGAGGTAGGATGTCCATTTTCCAGGTTTCATCTTCCTAAATCTTGCCATATCTTGACAGAAAAGGGCCTTGTCGAGCTGTTCCCATACATTTTTCCAAAATGTCATGCCAATGTATGGAGTGAGCGGGTCACTAAGGAGTCTAGTCCAACTCTCGATGCATAAATTCGAGCAAGTTATTAGGTTTTGACAGGCCCCACAATTAAGATTACGAGGTTACAAACTACACAGTGAAGTAGTTTGCATATTCAGTTTTTGCCGTACTTACTGCGTTTTATTTGGCTGTTACATTTATGAAGAACCTCAAAGTGTTTTACACTTAATTAGGAGTTAAGATTTACTGCTGCGTTAGGGTAAATGTGATGAAGACTTCTCCGGCACATCATGGCATTGCACATAAGTTTGGGTTACGTTACCGCAGTAGGAACAAAAGTCTTTCGTAGGTTGAGGCCAAAACGTAATCGTCAAGAAGTGCATCTGCCTACCTTTGACTACAACATGTCAATAAAATAGTTTAGATCGTTCGGGATGCACATCCAACGCCACGTGCCACACAATCCTGCAGAACGCAGCCACCTACAGTACACCCGCTGTGTTTACAGCAAGGCATAATGCAGTGTTACAACTCGGAGAGAGCAAGAATTACATAAGCGTGGGGATGGGCTCTGTTCCAAGAGTGAGTGTGGCAGAGGGAGGAGTCTCTTCACGCAGCCGTCTTCTCCGAGAGCCGGGGGGGATTCTCCGCGTGGAGTCGATGAGCTCCCCACCGCTCTCCTTCCCCACCGGATCGGCTTTGATCGGAGGCAAAGAACCTGTGGCGGTGTTAGAGGGGTCTTTGAAAAACCTGGCTAAATAAACTACGATAAAGGGAATGTCGTCAGGGGTTCTGCAGTACAGTGCGGCACCCTTATTCAGTGACTGCAAATAATCTAGGGCAGCCGTCCACTGTCCACTCGTTTGTTTTTTTTTTTGCATCACGGACCGTCTTCGCATAAGGCCAAATTTTGGCGCAGCCACATGGAGATATGCGCCTCTCATCATGTTATGTTATGATAATTCTGACATTTTCACAACATAGTTCTCAAATTAAGAGAGTGTTCACTGATGTTGTTACTGATGTTTTTACATTCCATCAATTACTGTAATCAGATGAAATTTCATGTCAGTATCATCTTTTCAACATCCACGCAATTTCTTTCATTAAATGTGTCGTTACCCCAAAATGTCATATGTGGTAAACCCGAAGCCCCCTGAATACACCGGCAGTTCCCGGCATCTTTCTTCTGAAAGATCCAATTCCAGTAACATGAACAACATCAGATATAACCCCCGTCCCGCCCCAACCGTTGCCATTCGTCAGGCGCACCAACTACCACTCACTGTGCCTGCTTCCAGTCATACTCCACCACTTTTCCATCAGGCTCCATTAACCCCTCATCACGCCAAGTGTTAGTCCATGACTGCAAGGTCCTCAAGGCTCCCGAGGACTGTTTGTTAATCGAGTTAATGCAGTGAGTGGGGTCGAGGGAGGACGCAGCAGCAGGGGGTGTTTTAGAGATGATCTGCAGGGAACGATCTGAGTGCTCGAGATAGAGCGAGGGAACGTACAAGGCGAGAAAGTGAGGGGGAGAAATGATCGGTCAGTGAATAATATGTACACTGCTAATGCGCTCAGCCGTCTTGTTAGCAGCCCCGCAAGGACGGTGTTGTCGTCCCCATGTATAAGCGCGACACTCCCTGTCCACCTTTCATCACACGCATGTACATCCATCATTAATGGAGCCAGAGCGGATTATTTTTCACTTGCGGCCGGGGAGGCAGTGCCATCTTGTGGTTTGACCGACTTCTGTTTCTCTCCTCACAGGTCAAACGTCGCCTGTCAAGAGTCTCAAGCCTGTGAGTAGACACATATTTTTGCTTCCTTTGTGGAATCAGCACTCGGTTTTATTTCCAAGCTCATTTGTCGCCCCTCGGACCCACTTCACCCTTCCGCATAACGGCTAAGCCTCCACGGCGCCAAGTGAAATGGTGGAAATGTGAATATTTATTATGATTTTCCTTTTGTTTCACCCTGGAAAAGTCTTAATTGCTTCCTCTCACAGTTCTGGGGGATCTTAGTGGCCATTGTCAGGGGATTGGCGTGGTAATGAAGCACGATGAGCTCCCCTTAATGGATAAGGTGGTGTTATGAATACAACCACACTTTGGAATAAAAGAGGATGCCCCTTTCAGGACGAGAAGGCAAGTCAGCTCTTTTGCGGAATCACAGTCCTGCAACTTAGAGCCCTCACAACAAGCAACAAAGTAAAAAATAGATTTCTTCAACAGAACTGTTGCTCTATAGATTCAAAAAATAGGTGACCAGATTTGTATACACTACAATTTTGCTGATAAGCAAAATTCTCACCAGGAACTATTGATCGCAAATTGAATTGTGAGTTAGCCTGGTGAGCCACATGTTATTACTTTAGCTAACGCCAAATGCGATCTCCGTTGGCAGTTCAACAGCGCAAAAACGCTCAAAGACGCTCATCATTATCCACATTTTTTTTTTGCTCGGTAATTTTGGAAGCTGGCTGTGATGTAACATTGTAAATATGCCGCCAGAAAAGCTCAGCGTGTGTTGGGTCTGATCCAAGACCACAGCATTAGGCTAGTAGGGCCACATTTGTCATGATTTCTAGAGACAGAAGCAGGAAGGGATTCTAGTTCCGGTATAACGAAAACAGGCCTGCTAGCTAGCGATGAGATGCAAATGAGAAGGCAAACATGAATGTGAAAATAAATCAGAAGGAATTTAACAATCAAACTCCTTTTTAATTGGTGTAACATATGAATCACTATGACAAGTGTGTGATTGGCATACACATGACCAAAACAACTGGCTTGCTGGCTGGACTAAAAAAATACAATAAAATAAAACACAGGACATGCATCAAAGGGGGACAAAACAATGGAGCTGGTGAAATAAGCCAGGAGTCAGGACACAAGGCTCAAGACAGCGCCGGTTAAAGCCACACTCACCCCCCACCCTACCAGACTGTTGCTCCAACCCTCGCTAATATTCCAAAACTTGTGTGGAAGAAAAGTAAATGAAAGTAAAATTGCTCACCCCTGATGATGGAGAGACCTGATGATGAAGCGGCAACAGGAAGTTGTTTGAAGACTGATACTGTCAATTAGTGGTTAGCTTGGTAAATTAATTTGAGTGTGTAAGTGTTATTTTATTCATTGTGTTGCAATATATGAATGAGCAGTCAAAGTTGGATTTCTGGGCCTATTTTCCTCTTTGCGATCAATAGTATACATGATGACACCCGCAGCCCTAAAAAAAAAGAAAGAAAAAGCAAATCAGACATTTTATAATTAAGTTTGGTGTGATTTCACGCGGGCGGCCCGGTAGTCCAGTGGTTAGCACGTCGACTTCACAGTGCAGAGATACCGGTTTCGATTCCAGCTCCAGCCTCCCTGTGTGGAGTTTGCATGTTCTCCCCGGGCCTGCATGGGTTTTCTCCGGGTACTCTGGTTTCCTCCCAGATTCCAAAAACATGCATGGCAGGCTGATTGGTCGCTCTAAAATTGTCCCTAGGTGTGGATGTGAGCGTGGATGGTTGTTCGTCTCTGTGTGCCCTGCGATTGGCTGGCAACCGATTCAGGGTGTCCCCTGCCTACTGCCCAAAGACAGCTGGGATAGGCTCCAGCACCCACCGCGACCCTAGTGAGGATCAAGCGGTTCAGAAGATGGATGGATGGATGGATGGTGATTTCACGCGTGATGTTTGAAGTCCCAAATTATTACAATGACAGCATGGTGTTCAAGCGGTTAATGCGTCCGCCACAGTCTGGAGATACACATTCTAATCTCCTCTGGGACATCTCTATGTGGAAGTGTGAATGCTTATCTGGAAGTGCCCTGTGGTTGACTCGTGACCAGTTCAGGGTGAACGCCGCCTCTCACTCAAAGTCAGCTAAGTGACATACAAAATGGGTAACGTACAACATTTCAACCTTGTCATTCATGCAGAGGCCGGACATGACGGCTAGCACGGAGACGATGGATGCCATTGGCGATTCAGTTCCCCAGGCACTGCCTTACCACTCCAACACGAGCACCCTGCGCGCCCCCAACGACTCACCAAAGCGGGACGCCACCGAATTGTACCTGAAATCCAAAGCTCTGCTGGAGAGCAGACGTAAGTCCATCCTCGCCTTCTCAATTTGAACAAAAGCCATCGTGTTTGTCTTCCACAGAGCCCCACACCAAAGACATTGATGTGTTCCTCAAGAGGGACATTGAGACAGGCTTCGGCTTCCGCGTTTTGGGGGGAGAAGGTCCTCAGCAGCCAGTAAGTATATGGAACATCGCAGCAAATGGTTGTTTTAATGTCAGAGTGTTAATCAAAACGTTATTTGGAACTAATTGTTGACCTTTGCGCTACAGCAATTAACCTACTCTGATTGCCACAAGTCATAAATCCGTCTCATTTTAGTCATCTCGGATCCTTGCAGATGTATGATGACTTTGCCTTGTTGGCCAGACATTTTGCTAGTCCACGCAGCGATAAGAGTCTGTCAACCGCAAAAGACAAGCGAGGAAAAACAAAAACAAAACGTTAAATGCAGAGTTGTCAAGTCAATCAATGGCTACCATACACCGATATTTCTTACGCTTTTATATTATTTTTTGAAATTACTCCACAATTTCAACATGGGTCAAAAATTACATTTTTGTCTTTAGTTTGATCGATGATTGAAATTGCAAATCATCATAAATCTGCTTATCTCAGATGGTTGGATTACCCCAAATGATAACTAATAAAGGCACCCTGTGTGTTAATGTAAACATGCAAATGAAACCAAATGATAGCCAGGCTGAAGTATGGTAACCCCCTGTCAGAATGTGTTCCCCCAGGTGTACATTGGGGCCATCGTGCCCAATGGCGCTGCGGAAAAGGACGGCCGCCTGCGGGCTGGAGATGAACTCATCGGCATCGACGGCGTGATAGTGAAGGGCCGCTCGCACAAGCAGGTGCTGGACCTCATGACCAACGCCGCCCGCAACGGTCAAGTCATGCTGACCGTGCGCAGGAAGGTCATCTACAGAGGTAGGCGCAGGACACCATCAAGAACAGCGTTAAATCTAAAAAAAATCATCAGTTTGCGTCAGCCATGAGCAGTGATGCGGCTTGTGCAACAACGCATCCGTGCTTGCGTCAAGTTCAGAGCGATGCCTGCGTGTTGCTCACTTTCCGTGCCTTCGACATGATGCAAGTCGCCCGAATTAAGATGCGGTGTGTTAAGGTCAATAGTCAGTGTGCTCTGCAGTTATTGTGGTCGAAAACTAACGGCGTGGGTTTGATCCCTGGGTGAGGTGTGTATAAGTTTGTGAGTTTCATTTATGGAATTCTTTTTTAAGGTTTTATACATTTTTGAACATAAAACTTCCACGCATTAGATCAGGTCACGCATTTTTGCCAAACAGAATAATTGACACCTGTTACAATGTAGTTGATATATTTAATCACTTGAGTCTTTAATCTATCTATCACTCTTTTGTCTAACACTCTTTTGTCCATCTCTGCTGTTTGTAGACACACCAGGGCACATCATTACCTTCTGAGAGAGTGTTTTCCCAAGCTAGAGAAATTGACAGAAAAAAATGAATCATTCTACTCCCAAAATATGGACAGAACAATTTTGTTAATGTACCAAAAAAAATAATTTTAAGAACTCCGTGCTTCAAACACAAGTACAGGTGCAATTTACAATTTACAATCACGACACTTTGACTCTGATTTTAACATTGACATAGCGCTATGACGTTCATCTTGTCTTCATTTTAGTTGAGCTAGGTTGAAAGTTTCTTTTTTATCGGACAATGGTCTTTTTTTTTTGTGCCTTTAGCCTTCGTCGGAGCTGTCACTACTTCCTGATGTGTTGAAAACATTGGCACATGTTCGCATTATTTTTTTGACTCAATATTTCTAAGATATTTTCAATTTAGATAAAAATAGAAATGGGCTCATACAAAATAGAACGTAACATAACCAAACAATATTGTAGGTTGCCTGCAAGGCAGGTGTCCTATTGAGCAACAGAGTGGCACAGTATCGATACAGTTTGCCCAAGGCTTAATGAGATCTCATCTACCCATCTCTCAGATGCAACGGATGAGGAGGCTCAGGAAATGGCGACGCTGGTGAACGGCTCCCCAAAACTACCTCGGCTGCCCATGCCCTCCGCCCTGGACCACGAGTCCTTCGACATCACACTGCACCGCAAAGAGTCCGAGGGTTTCGGATTTGTCATCCTCACATCCAAGAGCAAACCCCCGTACGGAGGTAAACTAGTCAGCTATTCTTGGATTAAAATTCCTTCATTTTGCATTGTTTTCCTACATATTTATGGAAACTGTCATTCACCACTTGCCCACGAGGTACGCTGTAGAGCAAGGGTGTCAAACCCATTTTCGTCGCGGGCCACATTTTAGTTACCATTTCCCTTGGAGGTCCATTATGACTGAAATCATATAAGGAAGTCAAGAATAATGGTTTATTCAACTATTGTTTAAGTTACTGTAATGAGGTGTTTGGCAACAAGAATATGCTGACAATATTTCTCTTATTTATTACGTATAAGTATTTGAAATTTTGGTACAAATTTTAGCAAGCATCGTGGAAGTTTCCATGTTTGATTGGCTTTAGCGGGCCACATAAAACGATGTGGCGGGCCAGATCTGGCCCCCTGGCCTTGACTTTGACACCGGTGCTATAGAGCAACTGAACACTAAAACAGCTTTTCCGAAAAAGGAATCTGTGTGAGATTTACGTCATTGTAATCTGACGTATACAGTAGTAAAATGTATAGATTTGAAATGAAAATATTCAACAATCAATTTTAAAAAAGCATTCTGTCATCTTTTATGAAACATTTTGACTTTTTGAGACTTGTTTTGTTGTTGTTAAAAAAAAAAAAAAACACTCTGCAATTATGACCAGTCAGGCCATCGCCTACAAGATGATAGCGTATGTATTAAATGTGGCAGCTATTGAGGTGTTTTATTTTTCTGATGAATTAAAACATTTTTTCCAACTCACAATTTTTTGTAAGCGCATGTATCATTTATGGGTCCTCAACACAAGTCACCAAACTCAGTCGCACTCACTAAAAGGTTGGAAAAAAATTGCTTGCGACACCAGTTTGGTTTATCGACACTTCATACCAGGACGCACACAAATTTCTTCAGGAACTGTGCACGAAAATTGAACTGGTCGCCGGCCTTTTTGATTTTTAGCAGCCATTGTGGACCTTGATTTCAACCAAGCTGTCCTAGATGCTCATAATTGCGATAATTGTGATGTTTTGTTTAGTTTTTTCACGACTCTGTCTAATGTGGGCGGAGCATGTTATGTCATGTCACGTCCATTGCTGCTCACAGCTGTAATTATTTAATACTGTTATTGTCAGAAGCCCTCTGATAGAACAGAAAAGGATGAGACAGAACAAGAAAAGACAGGACAGGAGTAATGAGATTGTTGTGTGGTGGGACATCCACCACTGTAAAGGATATTCATGATTTTTACGATTTTTTTTTTTTTAGAATCTAGATTTAGAATCTAGGAAGAGGACTGATCACAAAATCTGTGTATAAAAGTTAGAGAGTGGCCCCACGCAAAGCGACATTTAAAATGATATTTTAGCAACCAGAGAAGACCATTTACGGTGCACGGCATTATTCATGAAGAAAATCCATAAACTGCAGGTGGTTTCCTTTTTATGCGTAAATGTTTTATAACGGTCAACCCACCGTCTGACTTGTCCCTCTCAGTCATACCACATAAGATTGGGCGTATCATCGAAGGCAGCCCGACGGACCGCTGTGGCCTGCTACACGTCGGTGACCGCATCTCAGCCGTCAACGGCCGCTCCATCCTGGAGCTCTCGCACAATGACATCGTCCAGCTCATCAAGGAGGCCGGCAACGTGGTCACGCTCACTGTGATCCCCGAGGATGGTGGGTTTTGCTCCATCCGAATGTCCAAATATATTTGTTTTTGTCGTTTACTTTGGGCTAAATGTGCTCACTCAAGCAAGGGAAGTGGCCATAAATCTTTGACTATCTACATTAAAAATGTAGGTTTTCGTGGTGTAAAAGTGCAAAAGAGTTGAATGAATTCAAATAACTAACACTTATACGCCACGGTGCTCACTTGTGTCTTCCTTGACAAATATTTTAGAGTACAAGGGTCCCCCTTCTGGTGCCAGCTCTGCTAGACAGAGTCCAGCTCTTCAGCACCGAGCTATCGGACAACGCTCGGCTCTACAGGACGAACGGTAAGGAATTTAGTGGGCAATCCTTCAAAATGTCAGAATTGTCATTTGTAGTTTGGATCTTTCTTTGAATATGCCTTTTTGTGGGGAAAGTGGTTCAAGATGACAGTCGAACAAAACTACAAAACTGACACAAATGTACAATAATTGACATGACTGTATACTTTCCCGAAGATTTACAAACATGTACACAACCTACTAATATTTCCAAACAAAATTTGTCGATTGTGATTGCAAAATGTAAATGTTCAAACCACCCAACACACGTTTCTTACTGCCCTGGTCCACTGAGCCTTAAGCATCGCATTTGTTTTTCTTTCACTTTGCATAATGGATCCAGCAGTGTTTTGCCTGCAGCATGTTGTTGTACACTAGCGTGTCCAACTGACAAGGTGTGTGTGTGTGTGTGTGTGTGTGTTTGTGTTTGTGTTTGTGTGTTTGTGTGTGTGTGTGTGTGTGTGTGTGTGTGTGTGTGTGTGTGTGTGTGTGTGTCAGCTACAACCTGGACCTGGAGGACAAACGAGATGCCGTTTCCTGGCCCGAAAACAAAAACATCCCAGTGGAGCGGGGTGCCCTGTGTGTGACGGGACCCAACCAGGTGACAGTGATCAGTCATTTTATTCCTATTCTTTTAAGTCTTTTAAACCAACCATATTTGGCAAATCCTTTGCGGTGTCGCTTTTTAAATGGTGTCATAAATATTGGGACACAATTCCCATCTCTTTGGCTCTGAACACAGTGGATTTGAAATGATACAAATGTGCCTCCCACATTTTAACAGACGCAAAGTCATGCGACGATTGGCTGCCCAGTTGTTGTCCTTCATGGCTGCCAATGGAACAGGTTCCCTTGTATTTCTTGATGATGTGACTGCTGACAAAAGAATCAGTGTGAATTCGGAAGATTTTTCTTGCAATATTACCTGCTCATATTCATCCATCTAAACCAGGGGTGTCAAACTCATTTCACATTGTGGGCCACGTACGGACTCTGTGGATGTCAAGTGGGCCAAACCATGAACATGAAACCATACTGTGCTATGAATCACCAAAATCTCATCTCTTTCCTTTGTTTTGGTCTCAAGAAGCATTGATTGGCGCTTTCATGTCATTTGCTGCATTGGGTCTATCTCGGTGATAGAGTGAGATTGCTGTTTTCTTCCCTGATCAAAACAATGTCGTCTTCTCCTGTGATCAAAACAGTGTGCCCCCTAGCGGATAATCCACGAATTGCATTTTATTGAAAATATTCCTTCTGTGTCTTCAATGCATTTTTGTTTCACTTTTAAATTATCCCACGGGCCGGATCGAACCTCCCTGGGGGCCGGTTCCGGCCCGCGGGCCGTATGTTTGACACCACTGATCTAAACGGTTCATAACTTATCGGACGGCGCTTTACGGTGCAGATGGACAATGACTCGAAGCATGCTGCAAAAGCAGACAAAGAGTATTTTAAGGCAACTGAAAACAGTTGCAGCTGAGGCATGGCAGAGCATCTGATGGAAAAAAAAAAAAGCATCCGGTGATGTCGTTGATGCATTCCACACTTCATGTGATTGACACCAAAGTATTAAAAATGCCAAGTTTGATTTATGATTGTTAATTTGGCCCATTACCTTCAGTCCCTTCAAAGGTAGGAGGCATGTATTGCATGCAATTGGCTTTAATTCCGACATCGTTCACCTGATTTGGATGCAAATCCCCTCTTATATAAGCTGAAAGTCTGTGGTTGAAGCGCATCTTGTTCATTTCATTTCAAATCCGTTGGGGTGATGTTGAGAGCCACAAGGAGGAGTTCATCCCCATCTTAATGACAAAGTATGATCTACATATGTGTAGTTTACTTGTTTTGACTACTGTATCGCGAGTGACTGTCTGTGACTGTCGTCGATGTCTATGTTCCTCTTTAATGGTGACACTCTAACCTTCATTTACACTTCTTGGCGTTCGACTTACTGTCAGTTCCTCTGATTATATTTGGGTCCGTCCGTCTATTTGGATCCTTGCCGCACAGCTTGACTTTTAAAAGCAGACTTGGGAGTTGGAACATTGAAATACAAGACAAAAGTTCAGAAGAATGATGAAAACGATATTAAAACAAACAAAAAAACACCACCATGTATGTGCATGGAAGTGTCGTAATATTCTGAGGGTGCTTTGTAGGGCTGCCTGACCGTGGAGCTGGACAGGAGCCCCAGAGGCTTCGGCTTTAGCCTGCGAGGGGGCACCGAGTACAACATGGGTCTGTACATTCTGAGGCTGGCTGAGGACGGTCCCGCCCAGCTGGATGGAAGGATCCACGTGAGTCATTAAAGCTCAATAAACTGCTTTGTGTGTCGATGCGATGAAGGATTTGACGGATATTTTGGGAGGAAAAAAAAATCAAATGAGAGAAAAACAACAATTTATTTTCAATTAAGCATCCAGAAGAAGTCATCACTGCCGTGTAAATCATCAAGGTAAAAATCCGCCAGTTTATATTGCAGCCATAAAACTTTAAATCATTCTGTGTAGGGTGTGTCGTAACAGTATCACTTTCTGTGCGACACTTGTGAGAGGAGTGTGTACTCGCACCCTTTCTTCCTCACAACAACAGCAAGTGAGGAGTATTGTGTTTGTACTTGTGTACCTTTGTGATACTCCAATATTTGATATTTTCTCTTATGAAAAGAGACAGTAAAGGAGAGAGGGGGGAAAAATGGCATCACTGAAAACAGAACGGATCCAACTAAAGGAATGAGATTTATTATGATTGCGCATGCTTGAGTATGGAGCAAAGAAATTGACTTAAGATTTACAACCTGTCCAAGAGACCTAAAAAAAAATAACAGGGGGAGAAGCCTGAAAGGTCGCCAACAATGGCGCCCCGGTTTTCTTAGATGAAAAAGAAACAAATAAGGAAGAAGGAGAAGAGCGGAGGGGCATCCCAAGCTTTGCTACTATAAGGGAGGGATATAATACGGGAGTGGAAAAAAAAAACTGCGACAGCCGTATGAATAAACGACATAAATGTGGGACGGGCGGGGGAATCGGGCGAGGCCAGACGTAACAGTCCAGACACACGGAGCCTTCCAAAGCACACCTGGACTGTCACTGGGGGAAGGAGAGGTGTTAGGGGGAAAACATGACTGGCAGCTTGCCCACTTCCAGCTTTGCGATGAATCAGGAAACGGACAGCTCCAAACAGCAGAATTCGTATGATCAAAATTCCAGTCATGTATGCGTCTTCCATTCCATGCCAGTATACCTGGCAAATGTTCCATCACTCTCTTCTCATCAAAAATATTTTTTGTCAATTGCGTTGAGGCACCAGCTGAACAATTTCATGACATTTCATTTTGGGAGGAGAATGCAATGGGAGGCCAGAGTGATAGGTTGAGTCAAAAGTCGCCATTGAAGTTAGCCAGCAAGCAGAGAAGATAAAGGCAAGGAGGGGAGCGGAGTAAAAATCATCCGCCTCCATCGAGGAGCAGAAGAAGGCTGCCTAATGATTTGTATGGACAGACGGCAGTGGTTGTGTCGTATCCGCAATTCTGTACGTTACGCTGTTTTAAGCACTCCACATGGGAAGTAAACAAATATTGTGTCCTTCATTGGTACATAAAGCCGCAATCAGATCCCTGTTGTTCAATCCATATGTTGACTCGCCTATTTTAAGCACTTTGTAAAAGAGTAGCGTTAGCATACTGTGAGGTCATTATCATATTGCTACAAGCTGGAGAGAGAAAGAGAACAGAAGGGGATCCAGCTTGTGTGGTCTGCTGACACGCACGAGCACATCAGCCGTGCTTAGGAGTCGATGGATGGACATGCTTGCTGTCTCATCTCCGTCAAAAAAGGCTTCCTCCGGGCTGTTGCAGGCTCTGCGTGTGTGCTCTCGAAATCAGTGGTTCTCGAACTGAGTGTGTCTGCAAGCCATAACCTGGGGGTCAGCAAAGTAATGTGTACTAAATTGCAGTGGTACCTCGACGAACAAATGTAATTTGTTCCCAGACCAAGCTTATAAAGGAGTTTATTCGTATATCAAATCAATTTAGCCCACTGAAATGAATTGAGATGTCATCACAGTAATCTTTTTTTCAGACCACCCCTGCAACAGACAAAATCCACAAAGTACCAATAAAAATAGATGTCTTATTTTGTCTAACTACTGTATCTATAACTCTATCTCCATCTACATCTGTAGATATATAAATAAATAGACAAAGTGGTCTCCTGCCTCCTGCCTCCTGAAATGGTTGGCTGGCAACCATTTCAGGGCATACCCCGCCTACTGCCCGAAGACGGCTGGGATAGGCTCCAGCACGATATATACACACACACGTGTAGATACCGCATCTGTCCCCAAAAATTCTTGAGACCCCCGCTGTAAATCACTGACTCATGTGGCGCGTGTTTGCTGGGCAGGTCGGAGACGAGATCGTGGAGATCAACGGCGAGCCGGCCAGAGGCATTTCGCACACGCGTGCCATCGAGCTCATCCAAGCGGGTGGAAGCAAAGTGGCGCTGTTGCTCCGACCCGGCGCCGGCCTGACTCAAGATGGTAGTAAGTGCTCACCGACGGCCACCCTTTTAATCGTAGCACATCGTTAAATATGAATCTGTGAACAATATACATGTACGATGCTTTATTATTCTAACAGTAGTAGTGAGAAAAAATGTTTCGAGGGATGAACTTGTACTTTTAAAATACAGTAATCCCTCGTTTATCGCGGTTAATGGGGACCAAAACCACCGCGATAAACGAAAATCCGCAAATTAGCGACCAATTAACATTTTAAGAAAAATAGATATTATTTTTTAAGTCCGCAAATGGTCCGTGAGAAGCTGCGAAAGTCAGCAAAAGAACAGCGAGTCACATAGAACAACATATACAGTACTGTACTCCATGTTTATGATTTGTTTATTTATTTATTTTAATGAATATGTTTGAAAAAATCCGCGATGCACTGTATATTAATGCTAAAATTATAGAGTCAAGGTCCAGGCATCGGTAAGCCTAATACACATTATAAACCACATAACAATATACAAATAGAATGTTTTAATTTAGAATATACTAACTTAACCCATGTTAATAATGTGTAGTTTAACACCTTAATTTCCTACATTATGAGACGCTGAGTATTTTTGTTCTCATTTTAAATGTCTTTATTTTTATTTTTTAGATGTATTAAAACCGAAACATCTACCTATCCATTATCCTCACGAGGGCACATCCCCGATGTCTTCGGGCAGTAGGTGGGGGTACACCCTGAAGTGGTTGCCAGTCAATTGCAGGGCACACAGAGACTTCAAGGGTGTACCCCCACCTACTGCCTGAAGTCAGCTAGGAGAGGCTCCAGCACACGCGCAACCCTCGCGAGGATAAAGTGGCTCCGATAATGGATGGATTTTCAGTTAATGATATTTTATTTCTATTTTCCATGGGTGTATGATCGTGTTTATTTCATATACACAGTAGATATGCATTTACACATACTATTATTTTCTGTTTCAGAAAATAGGTTTGTTTGTTACGGTCAGAGCATATTTTGTTATAATAATAAAAAATTCTATTTTTTCCCCTCCAAATATAGTTATAAATCTCGGTCCCCCCCCCTGCCAGATGATTCAAACACATTATTTTTAGAACAGACTTTATTGGGTATTCCTGAGTAGGTGTTCTCGCGGTTGCACATTATTAATATTGATGGGATATATTTTTTAAACTCATTTTGAACAGTTTAACCGGTATCCCATAAATAAGACAGATGTGCTTTGTTAGGTGCCATTGTTTTGGTTAGCAACAATGTTCAAATGAGCTTAGCAGTTCCCGCGCGATTGTGCGTGGACAATAGTGTCTACTGTATATCCAGCTACAATTTGAGTTACTGATGGGAAATGGGAAGCATCTATTTGAGGGAGGTGTTGAAGTGTTAATTTGGTGTGTCGCATTCAAAAAGGGTCGATTTTTCATTTGTTCAGTAATTGAGGGGCATACGTTATTCCCAAATTGTGTTCATTTGTGCAAGCAGGTGGGCTGCTTGTCTTTTCTAAATGCGCCTTTTTATGAGGAGCGGCCCACTGCGCCGCATCCATAAATTCACCCCCCAAGTTTCCTTAACGATGATGACTGCAGACATTTGTGAACTGTGATGAAGCTCATTCTCGCGACGCCACCTGTACTCACTTACCATGGTGTACGCATTCAATCGGCAAAGCATCTGCTTCCTGTCGGGTCTTCCTCATCTCTTCCTTCTTTGTCTTTTCCTCACGCAGGTAGCGCAGCTTCCTCTACTGTATGCTACTACACCGAGCACCAACACTAACATCCTCACATGACTTTTCCTGGCCTCTTCTCTTTCTACCTTGGTAATGGCTTCCTCAATGTTCTTGTGCAGATTTTTAACGAGGCGGAACCGATGTGATTGCACACTCCTCACAAAGGGATATACGGCTCTCGCGGGAAATTTCAGGATGAACCCAAAATGTACTTTCATCTTTACAGGTTAACTTCATTTGACTTCTGTCAACTTTTGAATATGCGTTTCATACATTTTGCACATCCTGCTCTTCCCGAAAAAGGAGCTGTATGGCAGAACTCCCAACAGGTGTTTTATCACTTGACAATACATTTTGCGGTTCAGCTGCAATTGGTACGAAACCGCCCTCTTCATCAAACTGCTCCCATTTGTGTTACAACAAAGCTATAGAGAGACTGGAAGAGTCACAGAAAGACTTGGAAGCAGACGTCCCTGGGAATGTTCAAGGATCAAACACTTGTGAATTTTGCCCTTCAACTCCTTGTGAGAAAACAGCAAGTTGTGCAAAAAGTGAACACTTGGATATCTGCACCGAAAAGTTGGAAGGTCAAACTAGTTACCGGTAAAGTTATTATTAAAACACACTTAATTTGGTATTCCTTAGCACCTGTTCTTGCTTGGAGCTGTTCTTGATCACTTTCTGGTGACGTTGAGTGCAAATCTGACTGTCAAAACCTTTTTAAAATATTTGAACTAGAAGTGCTGAAATTCATTGATTAATCCACAGCTATTTTAATAATCAAATACTTGTTTGGAGACATTGCTTAACTTACAATTGACCAAATCCTCCGCCTCTTAAAATGATCCAAATCTTCTCATTTCAAGCTCTCAACAGTAATTATTCTGATTTGTATCGTCCTTCATGAAAGCAGACTGATTATATTTTGTGTTTGATTCAAATAATGCATTTGCAAACATCAGTTTAACTTAAAAAGTAACTGTTTCAAAAAGGTTGGGGAGGACATCAGTCCCTTTTGTGTGACATTACTTCATTTTTAAATTTTAATTGTTTTTTTCATCCCTAAGCAATACCAAATAACAAAAATTGTAATTTAAAAATGGCTTTGCACCGCACTTTAATGTAAAATAAAATGCCTGATTATTTGACAGAATAATCAAAAACATTATGGATTCTAAAAACATTCACGGGTGACCACCCGAACATCAAAACCTTTAATGCTATCGATATCATGCAAAACATCACAGACGGGCTCAGGGAAATTAGCATCGGCGTGATGATAATCATTCATCTTCAAATAACGACCCCTTCGACGCACAGAGCAGCAACACTTGCAAGCAGAGCATCGAGTAAGACTGAACTCTCAGGCTCACAGTCTATGCGACTATTGCTGGAGATTATAGCAGTTAGCGACCTTCTCTGCCGCTTCTTGTTGCTAACTTCCTTCTCTATCTCTCACGGTAGGTAGACCTCTTGGCTGCCAGGCATATTGTAACACAACATGGTACCACACTGAAGGCGTGCGTATCTAAATTCGGACTTGCTTGTTCGGTGTACTGTCAAATCCCGTTAAAAGGATCGCTTAAAATCGGGGTTTATTGTCGATGAAGAATAAAGCGGGTCAACACTCGACTGTATTTTTAGGTACAACCTGAAATTTCACCCGAAAGCCAGAGCCACAATTTTTTTTGTGACTTGTGCATGTGTCGTCTTCCCCAGGTCAAAAACACGTTTCTCCCTCCAGCTCAACCAGAGAGGTGTTTTTCTCGGACACGTCACCCTTGTCCTCTCCATACATCACCGGGGCTTCCATCCTCGCATCCATTCCTTACTCTGGCGGTCCAAAGCACCCCCGCCGCCGGACTGGTATCTCCTCGCCGCGAGGGCTGCGTAGTTTGAGCTCGGTGGCGGAGCGGGACGAGTGGCGGGACGCGCAGGCCGAGACCACGCTGACGACAGCGGGGAGGGTGAAGAGCGGCCCAAAAGCAGGGGGGACTTTACTCGAAGCCAAAGACGAGCCTCGCGGTGCCAGGCGGACAAGCGGTCGGGCGCACGTAGCAACTCACAATGAGAACAGGGCGACTCGAACGCGGTCTGTCAGCCTAGGGGAGGGTGCTCGGTCGATACACAGACACAAGGACTCCAGGAGCAGCGACAGTAGAGTTGGTCAGAGGTCGGGACGGAGCCTTGACACATCAAAACAATCCCACGCCTGCAGGGCAAACGAGAGAGGCTCTGCCCACAGAGACGTCAACGGCAACCAGAGCGCAGAGGACTGGAAGAGACATAAGGACACCTCCTTCAAAGGTTCCCTTGTCTCGCCAAGCCAGGCAAAACCCGTATCCCCCAGGACTCCCAGGAGCCCCGTCAGGGGCCCAAACATTAGCCCCGGAGAATGGAAAGTACCCAACCAAGTACGGATCCTCTCCCAAGCTGAAGTCCTCCGTCACCCTTTTTGTTAGGATGACACAACGTTTTCCGACGCTTGTTCTGTTCTGAGGGATTGCAGGATTCCTAGGGTGGTCTTTTTCTGGGGGGGGTGACGCACTGTTAGAGTGTAGCAGCCCACAGCCCCCCGCCGCCCTGCCTCGTCTCGCTGCTCTCAGACAGGGGGAACATCTCGCTGTGTGAATTCGTGCCAATCGCATCCGTCCGCCCCATTATGCAAGGCAAGGAGGGGAAGTTCATTGGGGAATATTTTTGTATTTTGCATGCAGTCGATCCTTCGTTTTGACACGCAAGACGACAGTTCTTCGTCGCCCCGCATTCAACTCCAGACTATTGACTCTCTTCCATACGCATCCTTCAAATGACCAGACACTTGTGCTTTTTGACATCTTGTTTACTGAGCATACAAAACAATAGCGATGCTAAGAATTGATGGGTTTGCTTGGTTTACGACAGGGTTCCTTTCCTATGACAGCAATATAACGCTAATTACAGTAAACCCACCTCAATAGCGGGGGAATGTTCCAGACCACCCCTGCAATAAATGAACTTCACAATATCAAAACACCCTACTTAAATACTTACATAAGTGTGTTTTATCGCATTTACAGCATTCGTTTTTTTAAGGTGTTTGAACAAACTGAGAAGACCAGCACATCCAAAAACACAAAAGATAGAGAGAGAGAGCAAAAGGAATTGATATGACAAAAATATTGTGCAACCAGTGCAATTATCATGTCCAAGAATGTACATTCGAGAATTCATCGTCAGCTATTGCTTTGTGTAAGTGTAAAATGCAGGATGATAGAGGATTGAGACATTAAGATCCATATTCAACCATTTTTTCAATTTTTGTTGGTTTTTTTCCCCCATTCCTCCTGTTTTTCATCTCGTATACATATTGAGTGTTCATCAATGCCATTTGAAGATTTAAATGTACACACACATGTGTATATATATATATATATATATAAATATTTTTTTGTGGTTTCCACCTCCTAGTGCATTTGAAAGGATGTCAATGATACTCAGATTTAGTATAGGGGTCATCCTTGTTAAAAATCACAGGCGACCCGAAGTCTATCCCTTACCTATCCTAACGTGGAACGAGAGGTATGATACATCTTGGACAGGTCGCCAGGGCACATAGGCAAACAATGATTGACAGTCATATTCACCTCAGACAAATTAAATTCTGAAATATACCTCACATATTTTTTTTGATTTATCAATGAAACCTATACAAACATGTAAACTCCACAGGAAACCCGGAGACGAGGCTTGAAACCAGAGCATCTCGGTTTTCATTCTAACCATTAGCTCCGTCATGCTGTCGTACAGTAAACATTGTATGAAAGACACATCTGTGCCGTAAATATGAAACAAATGAAAAACAGTGGTTGCACTGGTAAATGAGTGTGCCTTTTTGTGTCATATACTTTCACTTGGTAACCCAGAAAGGTCGGGACTGTCGTAAACCAAGGACACCGTGTATATGTACATGTACATGTAGCCATTCCGTGTTTTTAATAGCGCTGTTTCGGCATCGTCCCGTGTTCTGCCACGTCGGGCCTCATGACACGCAGAGATCGTACGTAAAACCGCCGTATCCAATGTTTGCAGTTGCTTAAAACATGTCTCCTTGTGAATTATAATATAGATACAGTATGTATGTATATATATATATATATATATATATATATATATATATATATATATATATATATATACAATGTATGTGTGAGTGTGTGAGAATGTCATATTTTGCAGAAAAAAATCAACTGAACTCCACTGCACTGCGTTTGCCTCACCTGTAGCATAACAGATGATATTTATTGTGTGATTTGTTGCCAATGCCATGTTATTATGTGTTACGGTGAATACGGCAATTTATGTAAGAACTGTAGTACGAACTTGTGAGTGATGTTGCTGCCTGCTGAGGAGGAAAAGCGGAATGTGCCACTTTCTGACTTTTTGTTACTGAATGATGCCAGATCTCTGATGCAACTCATGGTTTTAACGTGGACGCCTGCTTTGTCTTTGGGCTGTAGAGGAGGCGAAATGTGTATATGTAGAATATATATATATATTATTAATATTGAGAGAGAGAGAGAGAGAGAGAGAGAGAGAGAGAGAGAGAGAGAGAGAGAGAGAGAGAGAGAGAGAGAGAGAGAGAGAGAGAGAGAGAGAGAGAGAGAGAGAGAGAGAGAGAGAGATTAGTGGTGTCAAAACCGATCTGTTTAAGCATTTTGGGTCAATCTGAATTTTCCCATCATGCCTTTCTCACAACTCCTTTGCGTAAAAAATACCTCAAAATAGTTACCCAAACAAAAGTAAAAAAAGTATGCGTCGCGAAATAATTGTCTTGTCTTGTTTAGTCACACATGTACTTACAGTAGTGTGAAATTTCGGCTTGGATAGTTGAACTCAAAGCTATTGTTATTGCAGGGATTGGCTTATTCTGTTGTATGATTGGCAACAGATTTGGTTGTACCTTTTTGCAATCCAAGTGAACAGAAGTTAGGTGCCACTATATGCCACTGGCATAAATAGAAATACAATATTAATGTAAATAATAATACAATAACAATAATAGTATTTAAAAATGTAACACACACACCCATTTATAACATTATTTTGAGCAGTGTCTATGTTCGGAACATAAAGCACAGTTCTAATTTCTGCAAAATTCACATTTTGTGGGGAATGAAAAGATTAAGTGTCTGCAATGCGTAGAGCGTCTATTATAACAATTATTTTAAAAAACTCGCTGAAGGCTCGCTTAAATCTTCTGACAGACATGTGCAAAAATAAACTAAATAAAATAAAAGTTTTTAGTCGATCCAATTTGGGCTTTTTTCTTTTTTTTCTTTTTTTTTTTAGAAATCCTCAACCTTTAATATTCTGCACTTTGGTCAGACTTGACTTCTAAATTATGACTTCATGTGTCGCATAGTCAGAATTCTATCTCGATGTGTTATTTTTATATTATTTATTCTGAGAACCCTTGGCTTTGAAGTCAATTTACGATGTATAATAGTATTCCTCTGGTGGTTTTTGTTCAACTAACTCCATGTTCAGTTTGAAGACTATTCAAGTGAGCTCAGGGAACAGCGTTGTAGCAAACACAAGATCAAGTGGCATCCAAGCGGTTCAAACGGGCGTTCAGGTTCGAGGTAGCACTGTGGGGACTTTTTGTGCAATATATTAAGTGAGAGCAGCTCACTCAGAAAACACGATTCTTTTTTTTTGTTGTTGTGGTTGTACATCCACTTATTTGAGCTTTGTAATTCCTCATCCTTGTATCATGCTGTGGCCTTGCATCGCTTTGGTAGGAAAAACAGTCTGTGAGCTTCTCTTCTACATGGCGTAGGAACCATAGATGTAAATGTTTGTACATTGAACAGCACCTTTCTAAATATTCGCTCGGCGATCTTCCGGGGGGTCACCGGGGCGGGGGGTGGGGGGGGGCACGTGTCAGAAAAAGAAAACAAACAGAGGTCTATTCATGATATTGCCCCATTATTTTTTTATGTAAAAAAAACAGACCATATTTAAGAACATATAGAAAAAGGATCTTGACATGGTGTTCTGTTCATGCACTGAATAATAAAGTTTTACTGATAACAGCCTAAAGACTTGCACTAAATGGTGTCCATGAAAAAAAAATCTCATCGCCACTGTCGTCATGCAAACGGACTTTTTTCCACCACAGATATGGGAATAGTGTTGTTTTCTCCACAAATCAAATCAATTAAAAGTTCAGATGATGCTCAGTATGTTTTCACTCATCTGTGTAATTCCAGCAATGCAAGGATATAAATTATTTGGACATGCTCTGTAGTCGTTTGCAAAAACCTCTCTGGTGAGGAGTACAATGGCTATGTAGGAGTGTCTTTTTTTTTTCAGTATTTCCCACTATCGACTCTATATTGTGTTTAAAATTGTGATCATTTTGCATACAGCGCTATAAAATGTACATTCTACTCTCCAAAGATGCTTAAGGACAAGGTAGCAGATGTACACAAACTTGGGATGGTTTCGAAAGGGTCAGCAAAAAGCTTAGTGGGAGAAGTTCACGAGTATTGGCGCCATCATGCCAAAGGTAAGGGAGCAGCCTCAAAGTACATGACAGGAAATTGATGAGAGCCAACTGAAAAAAAAAAAAAACAAGAAAATGATTGGTCACAACGTTCTGTCGTTTTGTCTTTTCTTTGCAGAAAGAAAATGCAATTTTGGGACAGATTTTTGGCTGAAATGAAAATCACAAATCCATTAAGCAAGAACCGACATTATTCCTAATTTTCTTTGTAGGTATCATAAAAATGATGTGATGGGTTACATGTGGCCACATCAGAATATTTTCTGAGCTGTGTGCGACCCAGTACTGATTTGTTTCTAGAGCAAATACATACTGTATTTGACTCAATAAAATCACATTTTTTTCCCACATTGACTGATGTTTTTACCAAAATTGATCATTTCATTGTAAATGCTCGTAATTACAACCACATTTCTTTCCCCAACTGGATAATCAACATCAAATCATCACCATCTAATTGTTTTTAACGTCAGTTTGCAAACTACAGTAGTGCATTACCGCCACCCACTGATGTGTAATGACTACTGTGTTTGGCTTGCAATCTAATGTGCTTGTTCTCAACTTTTTAAAAAAAAATAAACAAAAGATCTTTTATAGCGGCCGGTGTTGTGGTGCGTATCTGGAGAGGCTGGCAACTGGGAGAGCGAATGTCTAGAGCTTGCAGCAGCAGCTGTAGTTTAGTGGTGATGCACAACATTTTTCAAATCCTGAGCATCTGGCTCGTACGTGTATGGACCAAGATAGAGATTGCCAACAAGTTGGAAAAATCACTTTCTGAATCGATTTCTGACTGGCTTTGTACACTTTACACATTGCCATTTTTTAGGTCACGCTTTCGGTTTTGTCGCTCGCCAGGAATTCACTTCGGAAAAACAATTACCGGTACTTTGTCGAATTTATGAGATGATTTTTCCCCCCATGCTTTATTTACTAGGTTTTGTAATTACTCTACTGGTGACATAAAAATATTTCATTTGGGATTTTTTTTAATTACTTCACAGTTGGCCTTTAAAAATTTGATGACGACACGAAATACTGTTTGCGACCATTAAAACTGTTCTGGCGAACGTCTTTGCAAACTTTCTCATGCACGTGTAGTTGCCCCCGTGTATGAAATGTGCAATGTAAATAAAAGCTGCCTAACACACTGATGAAAACACTCGCAAGCCTTCGCCACTCAGTGAGATACGGCCTTATTTGATTGCATTATTATTTCGTGTCATCAGTTGTCATCAAAACAGCGTGTGCGCGTGTGTGTGTGTATTTTTAATGTAATTTTCAGCAAAGTATGAGTATTATACACAAGAATGTATGGTACCGGAGAAGAGTGCCATTTTTACACTGGTGCCTTGAGGCTTCTCCAGCCTGCTGATGTAATGTTTTTGTAGTTCATCTTTTTCACCACAAGGTGGGGTTGCCTCACCCGGTCTCGAGGAGGCGTGGGTTCACACAAATTTTCTCAAATAAAGTGAGTGATAGGAAAGGTTGGCAACAGGAAATGAGCAGTCATGTATTGCCTGCCCAGTCATTGACCTGGCATATGTACGTGGGAGGCAAGCCCGCTCATAAAAGCCTCCCATCTTGTTTTCTCAGCTTTCCATGTGCAAATCCCCACGTCTGTGTGCATCACATTCTTGGAATGCTGCCAAACAGGTGAACTATGCAGCGTGGAATGTTTACCCACTTTTTTCTTTTAGCCCAGAACTATTAAAAAGAAAAACTTACTGATGTCAAAAATCACAACTTTTTGTGGAAATGATCTCGGACCTACACAATAATAGTCTAATGATTGGGTTTAACAGCAATCATGTTTAAATCTCCGAAACACATTTTGGAAAATGTGTTTGTGTGTCTTTGAATAAACTGAAGCTGACTTTGACCTCATGAACAGCGGGTGGTTTTCTTCAGCTGGAAATTGGAACCAAGTCAAGGTGGAAAAAAATATGAACAGTTCTAAATTGCAAAATAGCAGTCAGTGTTAATTAACACAAAGCCTTCAGAAGCAACAAATAAAAAAGTCAGGAAACAGCCTATTAGAACATCTGAAAATGTTTTAAAATGATTTATCTTGGTTTCTTTTTCTTTTTTTCTATTCTTTACACGCTTGGAATCAAAACAGTGGTGTTTCAACTTTTTATATCGACTGATGTTGCACTTCCCTAAAAGGAAAAGATTGATGTCCCATTACATAACATTGCATAAAAATTGAACTTTTTGGATGCTGTGCTGCCCATTACACCTAACTTCAAAATGGCACAGCATTTGATCAAAAGTGAAACATGGTGGTGGCAGTGTGATTGTCTGGGGCTGCTTTTCTACCTCAGGACCAGGACAATTTGCTGTGATTGATGGAACAATGGATTCTGCTATGTACCAGAAAGTACAAAATTCTAAAAATGTCATATGTTGCCCCAAACTCAAGCGTTCTTGGATCATGCAGTATGCCAAAAATCAGAAACACACCAAGTCACCTGCTGAATGGCTTACAAAAAAAACATACACACACAAAATCAAGGTTTTGGAGTGGCCAAATCAAAGTCTGGATTTAAATCCAGTTGAGTCTGACTTTAAACAGGCAGATCATGCTTAAAAAATAATAATTAGAAAAATAACTTCAATATAGCGAGTTGAAACGATTCCGAGTGGGACAAAATTCCTCCAGAGTGATCTGAAAGACTCATCAATTATCGCAAATGATTTCAGTTGTTGCCAAGGGTGGCACAACCTATTAGGTTCAAGGGGAAATTACTTTTTCACAGAGTCAGAAAGGTTTGGATTTTATGTGTGCGCGTGTGCGTGTGCGCGTGTGCGCGTGTGCGCGTGAGTGAGCGAGTGAGCGAGTGAGTGCGTGCGTGCGTGTGCGTGCGTGCGTGCGTGCGTGCGCGCGCCTTAATAAATCCAGGACTTCTCAACAGTGACGCATAAGTCCTCACCACTACTCCTCCTCGCTGATCCATTTGCAGTCATCAATTCCGCCCCAAAATAACGTTCCTCGGACACCGTTGCCGGGGGAGGCTCCAGTGTGTCAACAAAACCAGAGGTGGAACTCTGCGTTTGGATTTCACCCCGGAATGCATCTGGCATTGAGGCACAGGCCCCTTTGTTGCAGACAGTTGTGGAATGTCTCCACGGCATTAACACAAACTTATTACCATCACAACAACAGTCGTCATCATCCTTCCAGACATCCTTGAACTGACATACTGTATTTATAGCTCTGTTTTTTTTACATGGAACCTAATGGAATCGAATGGAAAAACATGGGCTTCCCTCCTCTATAATTCAGAGAGGGAATACCCTTTCGTATTGAGGCCACACCCATTTTGTTGTAGACGCCTGGCAAAAGAAAAAGGTGGGACCCGATGAAATTGACAAGGACATTCATCATAGCTTAACCACGGAAATAAAAGGCAAATTGTCACGCACGGAAAAATAATGAAATCAAGAGGGGGGGGGGGGGGGGTTCACTTGTGTCCATGGTTTGATGACTCCGTGAGACAAGAGGAAAGTCAAGAAACGCCTCTAAGTGGAAGCGCGTTTGTCTTTGATTTTCAAAGTAAAACTTGAGGCGAGATACGAAGAAGATCCCGCAGAATGAAACAGAAAGTATCTTTGGAATTCTTTCACTATTGGGGACTCTGAGACTACCACCAGAGCAGGCGCTGTGCACCCCTCCACATCCAAACTGCAAGAAAGGCCATTGTGCCATCACCGATTAATTCAATCATGTACATCAGAAATGGGCAGATACAAGAAATCTTTGTATTTCAAACTTGAAGTGCAGACAATCACGCCAGTCTTTGTGTTCGAGACATTAAAAAGTGTTCCATCAAAATTAGCCTTTATAAAGAAGGATTCGTTTTCAAATCCCGTTCCTGTGAAATAAATCTTATCCATCATATGCGGTAATGTCCAACCAATTTGAACTTAATTAGGCTCAAATTTACATTTAACATTAAAGTTCGACCCCGTTCTAAAGTTTTACTTTATGCTTGTGTAATTCAATTCCATCGTACATTTCGTTGAGCGCCTCAAACGGTTCTCCCATTTGTTTTATTTTGAAAGCTACACCCTCTTTTTCCTGTCATTTTAGTGGTTACTTGAAAGCTGCCCTTTAAGAGGACCTCAAAAGAACGAAGCGGACCGCACAACAGAGAAAGTCGCGTCTGTTTCACCGACTGGACAAGTTCCTGCAGGAAGAGTGACTGGATTGGAATCATTTGGTCTCAAGGTGGCAAATATGGAGCTTTTTTTTCTACTTGGAAGAAGCACAAACCTCAAGCTCACATCTCTACTCTTCTTTTGCTGCTGCTTTGTGTGGAGGTCAGAAGGTGAGCACAAAAGCTATGAATGGGATTATATGATTAGAATGAAAACATATTACTGTTGTCACTATATTTCCTAAGAGTCAAACTACTCTGCATTATAAATTACACTAAAAATATGTCATTTAAAAAATATAACGTGAAAAAAATACTCCAAATGTATTTAACGAGCGGTATCAAAAACTGAGTCATTTTACGACACTGTCCTGTAGCTCCAATATCATTACAATTTAAAATTAAAAGGTATTTTAAATTGTTTTCTGCGAATGTATTACTGTATTTGTAATTAAAATAAAACATATAATCATTTGTGGACAGATTCTCTATTGCCATGTCAACGAGGCTGTAGACAGAAAAAAATAAATAATGAAATAAAAAGTCAATACAAAGAAAGAACACTTACACAAACCTGTACTGTTTGATGTGCAC
This sequence comes from Hippocampus mohnikei, assembly GCA_026261675.1. Taxonomy (NCBI): domain Eukaryota; kingdom Metazoa; phylum Chordata; class Actinopteri; order Syngnathiformes; family Syngnathidae; genus Hippocampus; species Hippocampus mohnikei. The sequence goes on along the minus strand of JAKGUB010000334.1, from coordinate 16,657,243 downwards.
ATACTGCGCAAAAAGAGAGATGAGTGAGTTGCCTTGAAGGGCACTGTCATCACAGACGTCGCAATAAAAGTGTTACAAAATGAATTTTCAAAAATGAATTTTCATTCCTGAGCATTTAAAACAGACTGAGTGCTCACTTGTCACCAGGTTTTTGTTTTGTTTGTTCTGTATTTTGCTGTCATCAAAGTGCCATATAAATAAAAGTGTCAGGGTATGTTATGAAGTCACTCAACAACAAGCTTGAGTTTGAATGTAAATAAGCAAAAGTGGTTTCCGAACAGCGGACAGTTTGCCTATTGCTGAGCAACATGCATGCGTAAGGTTTGGTTCATATTTTCTTGCCCCATCTCTCTCACTGAACTTCAATCTCCAACATCTACTTCCATTCCTCTTCATATTTATTGATTTGCCTTTTATGCATCCAGGTTTTAGTACATGAAGTTTAAGATGAGAAAGATTAAAGTTTATCCTCTGACTAGTTGGCAAGATTCAAAGAACAAAGATGGCAAGAACACAACCTTCATGACATCACTTCTAGGTGCTGACTTTGAAAGAACGCATCATGTAACTGTAGTTTCGAACTGCCGATGTGTCCCATTGTCAAGCAACATACATACACAAAGATTGGTTCGAATATTCTCTTCTCTTCTAGTCATCTCTCTCGCTCAACTTCACTCTTAAATGCTAACGCTCAATTCTTTCCATATTTCTACTTTTTCTGAATTCAATACTCAATACAAAAATCTAAAAATGTCATATGTTGCTTTGAGGCACAGCATAAAACGGGGGGGTGTCCAAACTTGGCCCTGAAGGCCTGATGTCCCGCCTGTTTTGCTTCTCGCCCTGTTGCAACACACCTGATTCAAATGATCAGGATCGTTATCTTGCTTCTTCAGAGTTTGCTGATGAGCTGATCGTTTGAATCAGGTGTGTTTCAGCAGGGAGAGATGGAAAACAGGCGGCAGGACTTGGAGGATTGAGTTGGACACCCTTTCCCTAAAATGATAGCGGTTTTTTCCACAAGAAAAGCGCTGATAAATCATTCCAATGTTCCATCAAACAACTCTGTGGTCGCTCACATTGAACATCAAACATAATGTTTCTTAACTCATTTCGTTTCCCCAACATACCCCAGTGAAGTAGAGCCACAATGTCGTCAATGGTTTTCGCTACGCACACAACGAGAGTCATTCAAATCAATCTTGGAGTGCCGTGATGACTAAGAACCAAAATAATACGATATGTTATGATCGCCTCATATTGAATCGACGCAACAAACGAAGAGCTAGTTTTGGAATCAGCAGCCAGTAATAACCATGTGTTGAAATATTATCACATTTATTTTAAAAGGGAGATTCGTAACAAGAAAAAAAAAAAACGCTTGCGATATCTCAATGTATTTATGTGAAGACAATTTGCGATTTGGCTCTTTTAGCAAGAAATAGGAAGTCAGTGCCCTTACTTGGCTTTGATGGGCCACATGAAATGATTAAAGGCACCCATGAGTTTGACGACAGCGTATCAAACAAAATAATTTTTCGCACATTCGCTCCATATTAGTACATACACATACAGCCTGTGCATCTATTTATCCCGGCGTTGACACTTGGCCTGTTTTTCCTCAAGCCGGCTGTGGCAGGCCTCAGAGAGGACAAAACAGCGTGTTTACCGACCAAGCACTCCTGATGGATAAATTTCCAGAGGGCTCCGGCGTCACATTGGAGTGTTCCAACGGCTACGAAAAGGAGGCAGGCTCGGAAGTCATAACTTGCCAGAATGGCAACTGGACTCAAGTTGAGCTCATCTGCAAAAGTAAGCTGCAATTGTGTCATTCTCTTGATATGTGTCAAAGCAGAGTTGTCAAAAGTACTCGCACTCTGTACTTAAGTACAGATACCGTACAGTCCAAAAAAATGGTAAAAGTAGATGTACAGATTAAACTCCTTACTTCAAGACCTGTATTGGAGGTTTTGATTTTCAGTATCGATCACTATTATCTTGGGTAGGTTTGACTTTTACACCATCAAAACAATGTGATGTCATAGATTTGCTAACGAAGACAGAGTAACAAAAAAAAGCGAAATTAGCTAATAATAACTGATGAAAAAAAATATTTATCTTAGCACCTGGCACAGCCCCGAGGCAGATGTAACTCAAGTATCAATGGTTGGAATTGATGTCAATCATGGTTTATTGTTTTGATCAAGTCATGTTCAATAAAACACACATGATGAATGTAACTGCACTAAGTTCAATTCTTAATGTAAATACAGTATTCATATTTTTACCAATGCACCTAGTTTGAGTAAATTAGTACTGCATGAAATGCTCAGATGGATCAAAAAATCAAAGTGAATTGAATTGAATTAAATTGAATTGGGCCCTCGTGAATTGATTTTGGAAATCTGAATTGAACCCCAGTACTAATAAGGCCCCAAATCTCAATCAATCAAGATCCTGAGCTCACTTGACTTTACCTCTCTCTATTTATATCTTTTGCTATGACATGTCGTCCATCAGCTGCCGATTTTGACAGAAGGAATGAGTCATTTTGACAGCACAGATGTATTTGTAAATGCCAGTGTATGTAAAAAGTCATCCGAAAGGTAAATGCTCAGGTTCAAGTATTGTATTCCTTGAAAATCGACGTGAATATAAATACTTGCTCTTCATTACGCAGCCTTGTTTGACTGTTTTGTTTTGTTTTTGGCACCATAGAAAGAGACTGCGGTGTGCCTAAACCTCAACCGAACATGATATTTGACACCACAGCCGGCACCCTCTTTGGCGACGTTGCGCAAGTCACGTGTGACAAAGGGTGAGTGTGAAGAAAAATCTCTTTCTGCCCTCATAATGGGCCATTAGAAAAACCTGCAAGTGTGTGTGCTGTGTGCAATATTTGAAGTTTTAACCCTCCTATGCCAAAAGGCGGAAACCACCTTCTCATCTAACCATTTGCTGTAGCCCTTTTCGTCATTGGGTGAGATGCGGCCTATCCCATTTGATTTTGGTCGCCAGCCAGTCAAAGAGCACATACAAAAACAAGCATTCACACTCACATTTCCACTGATGGAAAATCAAGCTCTATGATATCACAGATTTAAAAATGAAATGAACTATCAATAGGCCACTCGCAGCTCAAGCCAGTTGGCAGTGTGAGGAAAGGAGTGCGTCGAAAAAAATAGCCTCCATTACTATTAATAAATAGGATACAGCTTTGCTAGATCTGCAAATGATAACCAAAAACTATTCACGACGAAAAAAAACCCCACACAATTTCTGGATCTAGCGGCTGGATCCAGAAATTGTGAGACAGGTTATCATTATTTGTGCATGAAAGCGTTGATCAATAAATCCTGTGGTACCTTGATTTACGAGTGCTCCAAATGACGCGTTTTTCAATGACGCACATCCCAGGTTGCGCCACTCAACGAAAAATTCCCTTTGCCATCTCCGGTAGCCTTCACCAAGATGCTGAGTCCACTGAAAGATTTTCAGATTTTCCCAGAACGTTTTGCTGAAACAGACTACATTTTGGGGCCGATTGACTTTTGAAGTTCTGTTTGAAAACCTCTCGACAAAAGCCGCCGTTATTCTTCTTGCCAACGCAAATGCAGAATGTATGTTCTTGATTATAGAGAGGCGGGAACACCAAAACAGAGGAAAATCCTGGGCTAAAGTAACTTTTCCATCACCCTGCTGTTTCCACAGTTACGAAATTAGCGGCTCCAGCTTCAGGCAGTGCTTCTCGCGGGGCTGGATGGGAAGATCCGAGTGTCACAGTAAATGTCCACCTTCTTTCCATTGTCTGCTTGTTTGTGACAAAATCAGTCGACGCGTTCCTTTACTACCTCAGACATCTTCTCTCAGATTTTCTCAAAAATATTTGGGGAGGGAATTAATGGGGGAAAACGGGCTTGTAGAGGGATGATCTCAAACGGTTTATGGAAGCTAGCCTTCAAAATTAGTAGCATTGTTGCGATGAGCTAAATGGGTCGGAGAAAAAAATGTGAAGACATTTGGGCCAATGCCAACTCGGCTTTGTTGAAAATGAAGAAACGTCTTGCATTGAAAAAGTGTGACCATTGGTTTGCAGTTGTGAATGCAAGAAGGAAAGCAATAGCGGCCAAACTCAGTCACGTGGCATCAGATCAATAGGCCTCTGGAAATAGTAATCAGTGAAAGTTTGATGACAACTCTGGGCCGGTGTAAAACTTTGAACACGGCTGTCTTGGCTAATGTAAAAACAAAGCTGCTCAACATCAGATGAGTTTTCACCATTTATGATAACAACTGTAAATGGAATTCTGAAGCTTGTGACCCAATTTGTGACCGGTAGAAGAGGAACACGCACTTACCTAACCTTTGACCGCAGCCAAATGTGAAAAACAATTGCATTCTTGTGATAACACTGAACAATAATTCTTGAAAGTTTCACAACAACCTTGTCCAAGATATGATACGATACAAAGCTAATCACTCAAAAAGTCCATATATAGCCTCCAAAATCAACAGCGATTGTTATGTTTGTGCCATTCTTCAGTAATAACGTGCAACCAGCCCGCAGAGGTGAGCAATGGCAAAAATTCCTGGGATTCCCAAGACCTCCCAACGTACGGCCAAGTCATCCTGTATAACTGCGACGAAGGCTACGCGCTCATCGGGAACGGCTCCATCCTGTGCGACGAAACGGGTCAATATGATTCTCCGCCTCCTGAATGCAAAGGTGAGGCTGCTTTGCGCTGGTCGTTTTGCATTTCGGATAATTTTTGAGATATATCCAGTTATTTTTGATGTAGTAGTATTCTAGCCAGGTGACACTGCACTCTGGTCCTGTAGAGGGCGGTAATGAGTATTACACGTCCTTTTGCTGAATTTGGTGGGCCACAGCACCAAAATTCAGCTCTAATGCAAGCGCAATGAGAAAAAAAAAAGTGCAGTTCGATCGGGATCTGGTTGGTCAAGTTCCCGATTTGGCTCCAATGAGAAAAAAAAATCCTCAATTTCATACTTTATTCAGATCTGGTGGTTCACTGCCCCTATTTGGCCCCAATGCAAGCCGACTGGAACAATCGAAAAGTTGAAAATCAACTTCTCACTGTTGCATTTTCATCTGAATCTGGTGGGTCAGCTCGCAGTTTGGTCCCACCGTAAGTAACTTTTGTTACTTCTTTTCAGATTATGTGGCCAAATATTAGCATTTCATGAGCATCTTTTATCTACGTTGTGACCACATTGTATTGCTTCTATGTTGAAATTCATTAAAAAAAAAAAACATACTGCAAATTCTGTTAATCTGTAGGTTTCGGTAACATCATGCATGACAGGTTGTTTTCCATTATTTGCAGTCCTTTCGACAACGACCATGGCATCAGCAGCAGCTTACAGAGATAAAATTATCAGGGGTGGTACAGAAGTCACCACGCGGCGAGGTACACACCGCACATGCGCACACACACACACACACACACACAAAATATCTTTAAGATGCCCTTACCCAAAGTAGCTTTTTTGAAAGTCACTGTCATGCCTGTGTTCAAAGATGACACACACACACACACAATGACGATGGCGGGAGAGGAGGGGACGGCAAATAATGTGACATCATCACCTTCATCTTTCTCCCAAGGTATAGCAAACTTCTACATTATCAGAGACAGTGTTTATTATTTTGCGCGTGTGTGTGTGTGTGTGTGTGTGTGTGTGTGTGTGGTCCTGAAAACCAGCCATGAACCACATTAAACTTGTGTTAATTATGGTTTAAAAAGAAATTCTCATTTAATTGACTGATTTGGCTGATGATCTTTTCAGAAACCCATGACGTGGTCACAGATGCCAAAAAAGATCTCGGTGAGTTATTGATCACATGAAGTGTGTTGATATTTTGCATTGTTATTGATGCATGTGTCTTACAGATTATTTACCTGTTATACTCAGCGTGGTGTGCGGCACACTCGGTAACCACCTCATTTACTAACTCTATTCATTTAAAACTGAACCAATTGTGAACAATGCGTTTCTTTGTGTTCAGTCGTATGCATAGGGGCGCTCTGTCTGCATCGGTGTCTTCTAAGGAGGAAAGGGTATGTCCAATTTACTTGCTGCATTGAGTTGAATTGTTAGATGGGTACACTTTGTTTGATTAGGGGCAATGCGAGTCTCGCGTTGAAAATATTTCCAGCATCGGCGGCAGGGTGGAGAAAAATGGGATACTCATTTTCATTGTAAAACACTTTGTCAATAACGCACTGAAGAGTGAAACAGTTTTTACTCTATTTGGTCAAAAGTATTGGGACATCCAAATCGTCGGTGTCATGTGAAAAACAGTGTTTGTTTTTGTCTTTTTTTTTACGTTAATGAGGTGTCTGCATCTGTGACATTGTAGTTCATATGACACTCGAGAAGACATGAAGTCCAACTTCTTACTCTTCCAAAACATCTAGAAGTCCGACTGCATTCCAAGGTACCAGTCGGTTCCCGTGTGTGAAAACATGCTCACCCGGTTTAATAAACACTCAAACAGAAAATAAATTCTCAACATTTTTTGTTTTTGTTTTTGTATTACCTCCAGCTGGAAGAATGCCTATCTGCTGAATAGCATCTGGGAAGTCAGGAAGGATGTGCCAACACACTGGAGCAGTCCCTCTGAAGGGAAGAAAGGGAAGGGAAAAAAAAAGAAGAATTTGAAAAATAATATTGCACTTCCACTGGCAGGCCATTCTGTTTAGTCAATGTGTCGCCAGTCCAATTATAGTGCACTGGTCAAGCACTTTTTTTCCCTTATGTTTATCACAACGTTGTAAATATTCACTGCTACCGAAGTGTTTTTTTAATGTATTTTTTTTGGGATTGATAACTGGAATAAATGTACAGTATGTTCTTATGGGTCAAATATGCAGTTTGGCAAAAGGCTCTTAGCGTGAGAAAACGGGTGTCGATGAGGCCCTGCAACAATGCGGTTCAGTTTGCTGGCTGCGACTGCGGTGGCGGCAGCTGATAAAAGACACAATCAGCTGCATTCTTTGACTTTGCGCGGTCCTCCTGCCCCTCATTGTGAGGTCTCCCCCTTTGCTCGGCTGTGACGGATAATGCAGCGCTTCATGGCAAAGAATGCAGAAAGTGGGCTACTTACGTTTACGACTGAGGCAGATGTGCCAAGCCCCCCACCACCCCCCACCACCCTCACCTCCCACATATGTTAATTTAAAAAGTAGATGAAAACGTTTTGTTTTTTTTTGTAATTGTAGGAATGTGATCAGGCTTCGTAGCGATTAGCTAGTCTGACAATTGAAATCCTGGTTCTAGTTTCTACATCTTTGCGTGTTCTTCCAGGTTCTCTGGTTTCCTCCAAACAAGTTGATTGCTGCAGGTTTGTCTATGTCTGAATAGATAACGGATGGATGGGTTTGTGGATTTTTTTGGGGGGGTTGTGCCGGATAGATTGTTGTGTTTTCATGTTATGTCTTAGTTCCCGTCGTGCTTTGTCTTCTGTCTTGTCTGCTTGATTCGATAAAGTCTCTTGTGTGTTCTCCTCAGCCCCGTTTCTTGTGTCAACAAATCAACTCCCGACACCCACTCATGCGTTGTCCAGGTGTGCTTGATAGTTTTCTCAGTTTCTGTTGACCCCCTGCTCTCTTTCGGTTGTTGGTACATTGTAGCTGCTGTTAGTCATGCTAATCGAGTCATGTTTCCTTTTGTGGCAAATGTATTCCCTGTTAGTTTCGGCTTTTCCCTCGACTAGTTTGACATTTCCATGTACCTTTTTTTTGCCTTTTTTTTCTAAATAATTCCCTTTTTTGAGCTCATTCCTGCTCCATGGTTTTGCCTCCACGCCAACACCGTGACGAGCTCATTGTGACGCTATCTTAAAAACGTATTTGTTGTAAATTTCAGAACAACGGAAACACTTGATTCTTTTCTTTTTATTTCCTGAGCACTTACAACGTAACTGTGTGATAAACATGTCATTTAAAAACAACAAACCCACTGGCCTCACAAGTCTTTTATTTCTCCTCTTTGAAGCACTTCAACTGGCACAACCGACAACCAATTTCTACAGCGCTCGTTGTGGTCGCGGACAAGCTGGAGCGTATCGCAGGTGATTTGAGATGTCGTGGTACACACTAGACTGGTCGCCAGCCAATCATACTGAGACAGACTCGCCATGACTCATTATCAATCCATTTTCTTGAGAGCTTATCCTCAGTCTGTGGCAACCATTCAGACCTTTGGACAGTTTATAGTCCTTAACGAACCGAACGTTTGTTTCTGGAGCATGGGAGGAAGCCAGAGAACTGTGAGGCAGATGTCCTAACCACTCACACACCGTCCTGACCCCAGCCCAGTTAAATGTGTTAAATACCCCCGCCCCAATAAAAAAATTAAAATGAATATCCATTCTTACACAGTACCAGTTTAATACTGATACGACAATTGAACTTGATTCGTTCGTTCCCCCTCACCCCTGCCCCCCCCCCAAAAAAATAAGTTCTTGGTCATGTATATAGCTTCTTTTTTTTTTTTTTACTGAATAAAGCCAGCTTAAGATTTTTTCCCGAAATCTTTCACAGAAAGAAAATGGTATCATTGACAAAATATGCAATCATGCGCGTGTTACGCAAGAAGCATTTGGGGATCTTCTGGCTTGGCAGCGAGCAGCTATCAATAAACCCCACCCAAAGTGGGGGGGGACATTTGTTGGAAAACATCGGGAGGCAGCCGTTCATTTATTTTCAACAAGTTGCAGGAGCTGCAATTAAACAGATGCCACTAATAAGCAGTTTGCCCGCCGCTAAGGAGCAGCTGCGAGCACTAGCTCCATGCGGTCACGTGTGGTTCTTGTTCCGCTCAAACCACGCGGTGCCAAGTCCCATTAAGAAATGATTGAACCTCTTTTTCTAGCAAAAGCCTACACATAAAACCCTCCTGTGGATGAAAGGAATGGAGGGCAGGGTGCTGGCAAACCCGCAGGGGGACTCTGTGCGGATGTGACCTCTGAACAGGAAGTGAGGAGACAAACTTGATTGTGATTGACAACCTGAACAAAAACGTGTTGCCTCACTTCTCAGTATCAGCCGGTGTCGTCGTCTCATTGCGTCACAGGCTTTTCATCGGCGAGCCTACACCCATCCTGACACATGTTTGGACACATTTCACAGGCCCCACTCTGGCCTTAAATGCGGATACTCACCGCAGACACAATCTGACGACAGCTAAATACCAGATCTTATATTGGATGTCTCCTAAATTTGACAAAGCACGGAGTGGGGGGCCAAACCATGGCTAAATCTGAATGATTCATCTCGGCCACAAGTGTCAAAATCAAAGCCTGTTGGACAGATCTGGTCTGCTGCCGCATCATTTTAAGCAACCCTCATAGGCAAATTATATCAATCAACTTCATTTTTCTTGCTAAAATTTAAAACTTACAAATTTTCTTTCCTTTTAAAAACACTGCAATATCATGAACGCTTTTTGTTGCCAATTCCTTATTAAAAATAAAGGTGATACCGGTAATTATTAATTTGTTTTTACTGGCCTCTAACTTGTTGCATATGTTATATGAGGGGCGGCCCGGTGGTCGACTGGTTCGCGCGTCAACCTTACAGTGCAGAGGCTGTGGGTTCGATTCTAGCGCCAGCCTTCCTGTGTGGAGTTTGCATACTCTCCCCGTGCCTGCCTGGGTTTTCTCCGGGTACTCCGGTTTCCTCCCACATTCCAAAAAAAAACGTGCATAGCAGGTTAATGGAACACTCAAAATTGTCTCTAGGTGTGAGTATGAGCACGGATGGTTGTTCGTCTCTGTGTGCCCTGCGATTGGCTGGCAACCGGTTCAGGATGTCCCCGCCTACTGCCCGAAGACAGCTGGGATGGGCTCCAGCATGCCCCGCGACCCTTGTGAGGATAAAGCGGATCAGAAAATGGATGGATGGATAGATGGAATATTCATTCATTCATTCATTATCCGAACCGCTTGATCCTCACTAGGGTCGTGGGGGGTGCTGGAGCCCATCCCAGCTGTCTTCGGGCAGTAGGCGGGGGACACCCGGAATTGGTTGCCAGCCAATCAGGATAGATGGAATATGAGGCAATTATACACTTATATGGGTTCACAATCATAACAGCCCTCCGAGGGAAACCATAACAATGACGTGGCCCGCGACAAAAATGAGTTGGACACCCCCAGATCCTGGCTAACAGTTAGTTGGCTTTGTACTAAAGTACTCGACCCTTCAGGTCATTTCTGATTTGGCAATTGTTCCTGAGTCAGTGAATTGGCCCGACTGCGTTGACCACACATGAAGACTTGAGATCGTAAAATGTTGAACAGGTTTAAAATGGAAGATTATGGACCGTTTTCTGAGCAGATCAGGACCGGGAAAAGAAAAAATTGGAAATTGCTCTGAATTTATCGCAGTTGTGTGTACCCTGTTTAAATATTGTTCCTGCAAAACGAGGTGTCCCCTCGTATGTACATATTTTACACACTTAAGCACAAAATGAAATGACCGTATAAATCCAGAAACATTTACAGTATGTTGCTCGTCACCTGGCCAGATTTTTGTTTTTTTTAATTCCAGTCTGCATCCTGTTTGTCAAGGACAGGAAAACGTTAATGCCAATTTGTTCGTCACTTTCATGGAGATGGGAATTCAGCATGTGCTGACTGCGATGACTCTGATTCCACTTAAATGAGGAATAAGAGTCATTATTCATGTTTATCGCGGTGCTAAACCACTTTGAATGGATTGTCCTAGCTAAATCTTAAATCTCATTTTTTGAGACTGAGTCGTTTGCATTTAGCAGTTTGGTTAGTTTGCGTTTATTGTCTGCTACCTGTCTGTGGTCCTCTCTCTCTCTCTCTCTCTCTCTCTCTCTCTCTCTCTCTCATAGTTCTGAGCAAATAATGATAGCCATATAGTCTTTTAGTCTCCTTTTTCAATCAATACATTGAATTGCATTTTCCCGTGGCTTGAAGAGACTTTAGGGCCAAGTTCTTAAAACAGGTGACCCGGTGGACCAGTGGTCACAGTGCAGAGGCGCAGGGTTCGATTCCGTCTCCGGTCTCCCCGTGTGGAGTTTGCATGTTCTCCTCGTGCCATCCTATCTCAAATGTAATATTGTTCAAATATGTGACTGATAGAATTAATGCCGACAAGCAGCCACCTGGTTTCGTGATGTTTCATTTCCATCCACAGGAATGATGCGTTTAAACTAAAGGTAAACAAGATGAAATTCCATCGCATGATCCTAACGTCTCGGTTTAGAAAACAACACACCACATGCTGTGAGGTAAAGGGGGGGGAAAACTGAATAAATATTTGCTTTGAAAGGACTTGAAACTGCTTGTAAACTTTTGGGATTATGAAGATGTACTGTGTCTTTAAATACAAGACAAACAAGGCCTCGGTGTTGTAATAACAGGAGCAGATGTTAATTTTAAATATTTATGCGGTTTTAAGAAGCATCCCTCAAATCCGCGTTTCAGAATGATAACTTCTACTGGCGCATCCTCTACCGACATCCTTATAATTGGGCCGTATTTGAGTACATGTATCTGCCAATTGGGTCAAAGTCTACGACTGATCGTAAGATTCTCATGAATGAGTGTTGTGAGTGAGTCTTCCTCCCCAACCTGATCAGAAAACGGTTATCGTAAATGTTAAACCTGTTATATGCCTCAAAGACATTTGATTTGGTGAAGGAAACTTGCTATCATCGGCGGAGATTAATTATATACGGTATGCGATATGTCGTTAGGATGCGGCCCAGTGGTCGAGTGCTCACAGTGCAGAGGTCGTGGGTTCGATTCCGGCTCTGGCTTTCCTGTGTGGAGTTTGCATGTTCTCCCTGTGCCTGCGTGGGTTTTTTTCCCAGGTACTCCGGTTTCCTCTCATATTCCAAAAACATGCATGGCAGGCTGATTGAACACTCTAAATTGTCCCTCGGTGTGAGTGTGAGTGCGGATGGTTGTTCTTCTCTGTGTGCCGGTTCAGGATGTCTGTCCCCCCCGCCTACTGCCCGAAGAGAGCTGGAATAGGCTCCAGCATGCCCCGCGACCTTTGTGAGCTCAAGCTGTTGCAAGCATATAACATGATATAATATAATAATCAGAACCTTCATCCAGGTTGTCGCTCATATTGTATGTAATGAATTTCTCCCCAGCCCGTGTGCAAGTGGAATTCACTAGAAACCCCTTTGCAGAATTTCTACATCTTAAGGGTGTACTTTTTTTCCTGAGAGCCAAGTAAGGAAAGTCTGACTGTAACGTTTGGGCTGTCATGCTTGATTGAGGAACTCCCTGTGACTCACATTGGCTCTGAGGTGAGGCTTTTGCGAGCTGGTTTTGTATTGATGTGGCAACGGCGTAAGGCCTCAAGGTTCTGCTCGGGTTTTTTTCATGTAAACAAGGGGAACGCGAGGGGCGGAGATTCTTCTCTCAGTCTACCGTATGTATTCTGCAGTATGGACTAGTAGCTAGAGTCTGAAAAGCTTGACATGGGCATCGGTGCGATTCCGAGGACGATGGTTAGCAAGCCAGAAAACTGGTTATGAAGCTGCGACGGACGGTTGAATCTCGACCATGTTGGGACTAGTGTAAGGAGGGAATTTGCCGGGGAGGAGTCAGCGTGGGGAAAGTGATTCACGGGAGTGTGAAGACAGAGCTGTAATTTATAGTATCACTGCATCATCTGTCACTGTTCCCTATTTTTGGCAGTTTTTGTTTTAAAATACAACTCTCCAGAGTTACATTCGCGATGAATCAACATTGTGTAAGTGGCTGATAGCTGGCATTGTCAAAATAAAAAATACACAGGAAAACAAATAAAACTAACTGTTGAGTAACATGCAGGGATTAATACTTTAGTATGTTGTTGTATGTATTAAGTGTTTAACTCAAACACAAAGTTGAACATTTGAAATGAATGAATTACAATAATCCTCAATAAAAACGGTCTTGCTAGCACAAAGGTCTCTAAAAATATAAATATCAGATTAAAAGATGAACAACACAGTGAAGCAGCATCTGTTTATATCAATAGTGGATTGGATTGTATAAACGTTATTGTCAAATGTACTCTATGTGTAACATACAGCACAGATGAAATTTCTTCCCTCTCAACATAAAACAAGAGGAGCCGCTGCGGGTGTCCGCGCCGCTATCAAAAGAAAAGTGTTTGAGTGGAGTGATCGTCAGAGGAGATGTATTGCACTCCATTACATGTGATTAGATTTTGTTGTTGTTGTTTTAGTTAAAGTGAATTGTTAAAGTGAATATTTGAATTGGCATATTTCTATGATATAATTTTGTCTTTTCAAAATACGCTGAATAAATGTTTAATGATTTAGAACAGTGGTTCTTAACCTTCTTACAGGTACCGAACCCAACCAGTTAATGTGCACATTCATTTTATATATATATTTATAAAATGTATATTTATTTATATTAAAAAAATATATATATATATATATATATATATATTTTTTGGAATATTATATATATTATATATATATATATATATATATATATTTTTTTTTTTTTTTTTACAGGGCGGCCCGGTAGTTGACCTCACAGTGCAGAGGTACCGGGTTCAATTGCGGCTCTGGCCTTCCTGTGTGGAGTTTGCATGTTCTCCCTGTGCTTGAGTGGGTTTTCTCCGGGTCCTCCGGTTTCTTCCCACATTCCAAAAACATACATGGCAGGCTGATTGAACACTCCAAATTGTCCCTTGATGTGAGCGCAAATGGTTGTTTGTTTCTGTGTGCCCTGCGATTGGCTGGCAACCGGTTCAGAGTGTCCCCCGCCTACTGCCCGAAGACAGCTGGGATAAGCTCCAGCATCCCCCGCCACCCTAGTGAGGATAAAGCGGTTCGGAAAATGGATGGAATTTTTTTACTAATTCAAGATCGAAAAAACCCCACATTTTTAAAAACAGAAAATAAGTACTATCAGGACAGTCACACGTTGACTACTAAGCGAATTAAAGTTCCCACAGCACTGATTGGACAAGCAATGTAATGTGATCTTCTGCAGCCAGCAATGGCCAAGCGGGCGTGTCATAACTAATTGACATGTTGAGTCGGGTGTGTCCTACCATCCATGGCAGAGGCTCCGTGGAACCTCTGAGACCGATTCACCAAACCCCTCAGCCGGGTTCCATCGAACCCAGGTTAAGAACCACTGATTTAGAAGTTATCCACTAGTTACTCAGAAGTAGGTTTTCACGGCTCACGTACTGTAATTATTTTGAGGATTGTTTTTACTTGTACTTGATTCATATTATTCTAACCTAACAGTACTCTTACTTGAGTGCGATATTAGGCTACTCTACAGGCCTCTCCTGATAGTACGATACAACGTACTGTGAATCAATCCTAAACTTGCTGTCTTTGGTTCAAAACCCTGCGAATCTAGGAATTGCCTCTTTTATGTGATCTTGCAAAACAAACAAAAACCCACTCATTTCAGTTTGACTACAATTTAATTAAGTGAAGAAAAATGTGACCTTATACATTTGACATACATATTTCCACAATTGGGTAAAAATACGACAACACTGACAGCAATTGCAAAAAAAATGACAACTCGTCTGAACGCTGTACCATTGGGCAGCCCTGGATGATGTCACACGTCTGCCCCCTGCTGGCGGTGTAGGGCAGCGCAACAACAAAGCTGCGTGGAGCTTCCCTCTCCATTGTAACCGATTTCAAATGGTGCTAGACATGATGGCAACTCTGAACACCAGAGGAAAACGGTCATCCTTGGTGAGGCTGTACAATTTCTTGAATGAGGCTCCTTTGCCGTTGGTGTCCCCTGAAGTGTGTTCCTACTCAAGAACACCGATTTCAAATGGTGCTAGATAGGATTTTATACTCTAAAACACCATCTGAAACCGGTTCCCTGGGGAGGAAGCTTCTTCTGAGTGAGCCTGTGGGCCGTCATCTGCAAGACAAACAAAATGAGGCTTTTCCCCAGCAAATCAGACTTTGAAACAATGTGTACCTTTATTTTTGCTGCTGTAACAAGCATTGGATTTGACTGAATGGTGAGATTCAATGAAACTGAATGCCACCAAATATTTTTGATTGTTTTGTCGTACAGTTAGCCCAAATGAAAATGTAGTTTAAATAATTTATAGCGAATAATCTACGTATCATGATCTATGTGATGGCTTCACTTGCTTGTTATTCGTGATAAGTGCCACTTTGCACAATAGTAATCAACAGGATAACGACAATAAATCTTGTAAATGCTGCAGGTGAACAAAGTATACTCTTCAGATGGTCATCATTTATTCATGATGACCGCTAGGGGTGTGCAGCGTGTGTGGTACACATAGGTCAGTAGATGATATAAATTTGGCCTACGGTATACATTTGGATCAATCGCGATAACGCTTGTTAACACTTGTTGATGACAACATTGTATTTGCCTCAGAGGTGACTATAGCTTGAGGAACGCCAAATAGCTTCTTGTATCATTTATTTTCAGAGGTGTCAAATCCAGGTCCAGGAAGTAAAAACCTTGCCACGTTTGGCTTTAGCCACGGGTGCTTCTACTCAACAGGAAAGTAAATGAGCTTTTGAGTAGGAACAGCTGTGGCTAAAGTCAAAAAAGTCTCCCTGTTGCTTGGGAACTACTGGTTGAATGCTAGTCGTTAAGCTAACTTTGGCCTCACCCAGGTCATGGCTGGCTAGAAATTGTGGCATCTTATACCACTTGTACTTATTCTGGTACACACTAATTAAAGAAGCCTGAACCCTGAGATGTGCATTATAAATGTTCTCAACTTTTTTTTAATTGTTTTTTTTTTATTTTATGAATTTAGTTTTGGTAAAAGGTCATTTAACCCTTTGAGAATTCTGTATTTGGTACTTTCCTAACCTTAAGAAACAACAATATAAAAAGCATGCTTCAATTATCTAGAATCTTAATCTTTTTCCAGTGTGTTGACAGAGCCTGTTGTTTTGAGTCCTGACGCTCCTTCCGAAGTGGGTCAGACACAGAAAGACTGCACGACTTCCGAAACTGGCACGAGTGAGCACAACTGCGCCGGGATGAAGCACGTCCAACTTTGGACATAAATAGTTTACTGTACAGGTCCGCATCAGTTTACGTTTCACAGGTCTGCACCTTGTTCCGTAGCCTAATTTACAGTTTTATTTGATTCAAAGCCAGCTATGATATCCCCTTTGCCTTGCAGCCATCCCGCTGACTATGACAAAGCAACTATCCAAAAACCTCAGTGTGCTTTTGGGAACAATTTGATTCATCAATCTGGGACTAATCCTCACTCCTTTGTGCTTGAGTTTCTAAAACAACTGTTGTCACGCTGTTTAGTGTCCTGTCTTTGAAGGCCACAATGCCTCTTCCTCGTCTTATCTTAGGAGTCCACTCCTCCCTGTGCCGTCCTGAATTTGAGATGGAAAGTCCGTACTAATAAGTCAAAAAGACGCAATTGTTTTGTCACGAAAGTGAGTCGCATTCGAATCGGTGACGACGCTTTGCACCCCTAAGGCCTGGTTATGTGCATGCGTGTGCGCCCGTATAAACAGAGTAGGTGCTTAATCCGCTTACAGATTAGAGGTCCTAATTTATCGGGCGTGAGAGGGGCAAACTCATTGGGCTAAAGTGTTTCCACATCGAAAAAGGTTTGCGCGACAAGAGTTCAGCGGGCCGAAGTTTTCGCTTGACGCCCGGTGCCCATTGTACTCCGATTATAAGGTTGGAATTTTCAGGAAACTGAAAAACTAACAGTAAATTGCTTCCTTGAAAATATTTTTTTAAAAAGGGGTACAATGTTAAGAGCGAAGATACATGGATACAACATGTTATATTGTAGCAGCTCCTGGATAATGAAAAATCAATATCTGGATGAATATTGGAATTCGCACATATTAGGACTCCATTCCCACCCCTAAAAGGACAACCAACCATAGCACATCCCATAATATCACCAGTGGAATATAAAGTCTGTGCCAAAAAGGTACAGACAAAGCTATTAACATCATGGGGAGAAAAATCAACTTGTTTTATTCATTTTTTTTTCTAAATTTGTTTATTATCCAAAAGTTTCAGAAATTAAGGAGGGAAAATATTGTTAATATTTCTTCAGTAGGTCTATTATAAACCATTTTGATCCAAATTTGGCGCATTACCTTCACAGTTTACTATTCAAGAAATAATAGGACTCCACAAGAGATGTTTCAGACCTAAAACGTACGATTAACCATGATAATTTTATTTGATGAAGTTTTAAATGGGTCAATTTGTCCAACAACATTAGCCGGTGGTACGTGGGGTCTCTCAAGTGGTACGAAAGAAAGAATAACTGGATTAAATCCAATTAAAACAAACATATCAAAAAGAAAGTTATAGCTAGCTATACAAACTGTTTTCACTTTTTTTTTGGATCCAGTATAGTATGTTTTTAAGTTTATTTTTCAAGAACAATTTGTTTGTATTTACCATCTAAATAGTGTAAAATACATTTACATTTGGTCTGTAGATACTTTAACAGATTGAAGACCAGTTTTTAATTTAACTTTTATTTACAATACGTTTATATTGAATCATTTGGTATTTTTGTCTTTTTCTTGTTCAAGTTTTTTGTTTTCTTGTTTTCATGTTCAAGCACAGTGTTCATATTCAAACTGCAGAATGTTGATATGTCTTCCAAAACTAATGTATAGTAATAATTGTGTTGCAGAAGGGAGTAGTGTATTTTTTTATTAATCAGTTTTTTAATCATCGTTTGTGGAAATCAAAAGTGAATTATTCATATAACTGATACATTGTTGCAATGCAGTTCTGTTGTTGAAGCCTTGACCATACCATGGTAGTTTTTGTTTAGTCCGCCCCCTACTGGCCACGTAGGATTACTGCAGTGCAAGTGTCAAGGGTTAAAAGCACGATGGCCGCCTCAAATCGGGTTTGCGAACTCAGCTGAGACAATGGAGAACATGGAAGGAGGTCTCACGGCTAGGTAAGGTTTTCCATCGCATTATCTTGACATACAAAGCATTAGTGGACGTTGTGCATTATTTTCAAGAAAAAAAAGATCAATGTGGGTTAAGTATTAACTAATCAACACACCTGCCCCCCTAACCTGACCTCCTCTCCAAAACAAACAAATGGTGAATTAATGAAGCCCTGCTGGGCGAGTCCCTAGTTTTCAATTAAGAACTAAACTTTGGCATCTTGGAAATAATGGTGCACGCCAACTGCCGTTTCTGAATTCTAACAGTGCCGTTTTTGTCTTAATTTGCTCTGTGAGACTTGTGTGCGTTCCTACCCAACGTGATATTGTTGTGCACCTGTACTGCATATTAAGAATGAAACTATGCCTTTTTATTCATCTCTTTTCGACTGCTAATCCTGCCCTTGTTCTGGGCAAGGGCTAGAGTTAATCCTAGCTCCCACCTAGGGCCAAAAGCAGACAACATCACCAGCAAATGGTTGCCTGTCAGCGTCATGAACACAAGCCATGCCTCCATTTTGCTCTGAACTAGCTCAAAGTGGTATATTCTGCTGTCTGTGATAAATTGGTAATATCGTTGAAAAAAAATTGTTCCTGAAGGCTACTCTGAGCTTGCATTATATATGGTTCAATGATAAGAAAAGACGAGGTGCTGAGGCAGTTTCTGCACACTTCCTGTTTTAAGACTCTTTTGGCAAGCTTGCTAGCTGCTAATGATACCTCTGAAAAAGCGTCATCATCATCAACATGGTCGAGTGAGGCCCAGGATTAATTTTAGCATCTCTCGCATCCTATTCCTCAATCTTGAGTTGCTCGCTTACGCTTTCATGAAGATTGGATGTGGCTATCAACAGCCATCACAATAGGTTGCGCTCTTTGTAAATGTTTTTATTGATCATGGTCGCATCCCTCTGGGGCGCAGCAAAAGATGACAAGACACTTCACGAGTGCATTGATTTCTAATTTAGCGCGAGAGGCTGCGCTGCTCCCTTTGAAGGGAGCGGCAAAATAACTATTGAGGTCATGCTTCCTTATCCGCAAAAGTGGGTCACTTGTTGCACTGGTCATCCTTGGAAAGGACATTTGGACTGCAGATGGCACGGTCCTAAAAAAAGACAATTATGTACTAGTCATCAGCTTCCTGTTTGTCTTGGATGAACGATAATCGCATTCCCTCATGGGTAATGTCTTGGGCTATTTCACTTGCCTCCCCTCTCCCCCCAAAAAAGCAATTCCACTACCGAACGTCTCATTTTTACCTCGATGAAGATTTGAGGAAGCCCTTTAATCTCGACACTCTTGGCTAGTTCAGCGGCAGGTGAGCAAGTACACCTCCCTAGACTGTGACCAGCTGGAAGGGCGTCCGTGTCAACAGGTTTGTCAGCGTGACCTATTGTCACACAGGCAGGAGGGCAGATTAATTGAAATAGCTTCAGAAAAATCCAGTATTTAACGGCAACCCTCAAACAGATGTTATATCACAATGAGTCATCTACTCAATGCCTTTTTGGTCAGGTAGTAACTCTAATTACCCCAATTTATGAATGATATCATTCACACACATGCAATATAGTAACAACTACAATTTCAGCTTGTTCCTAACCAAAACAGCAGCACCGTAACTGTGTAGTATGGAGTAAAGTGCGGCCTCCTACCAGTTGTAGAAGTTATTTTTTGGTAGCATTTTTAATGATAATTATCATTCGGGTAGACTGACAGATGGCCGTTTCCCTATGTCCATCTTGATGCACCTAAGTCACGCTTCAAATCGAGCGACATGGCGGCTCAGTACTTAAGTGGACCATCTTCCAAAAAGTGCGCTTTGTGACACTTGGTATAGTCACCGACCAAGCGATTCTAAATGGGAAAACTGCAGCCCTGGATAGGAAATTGCGATTTCACAAGTGAACTATTCTCAAGAGAGGATAACTTGTGAGAGGTAAATACTGTATTGTAATTTTGTTTTAATGGAATCAAAAAGACATGATGCAATAGGCAAATTGCCACAAGAGAGGAAACAGGCAAGCGAGTGTGTGGTCAAGGAGCTATTTGTGGCTGTTAATTGTTTTTGTTTGTTTGTTTTATAAACATTAGCAGCACAGTGGGTGAGCAGTACAGCATGTTATCCTCGCAGTTCGCAGGATCCGGGGTTCAAATCTTGACTGTTCTCACTCTGCTTGCGTGAGTTTTCTCTTGGCACTTTGGCTTCTTCCCATAAAAACTCACACGTTAGGCTCATTGCACAGTGCGTACCCCGCTTCTCTTGCCAAGTTCTGGATGGATAGCTGATTCAAAAATTGGATGCAAATGAAACCCACCCCACCTGTTACTCTGCAGATGTTATAGTACGTCTGCTTTCCAGAAATCATTACTTAAATATAACATTTCATTATATTTTTGAAGTGGTGTCTGCCCAGGGAATTTTTGTGTAACCGGTGACTTCCAAAGCGTGTGATTCACCAACCCATCAAAACATCCACTGACTCATACGTTCTGAATGGAAGCATCTGCATTCGTTCTGTCCCCGTCTGTTTATTTATCCGATGCTGCTATCGAATGCCAGCATCCTTCTGGAAGGAGGGTTGAGAGCTTCTCAGCAGCGCCCCCATGAGCTCGAGAGCCGCAACGAGTTTCATCATATCAAGTGCGCACTAAAAAGGAGCCAGCTTATTGTTGACCTCCTGGCAGCTTGTGACGCAGCAAAATGTTGTTGTCACCTGAAACGCGACGCCAGATGCGTCATCACTCACGTCCACCTAGTTTAACCATCGAATTATAAAACGCACGATAAAAGAAATTGACGTTTCCGCTTTAATCGGATTGTTAAAAGTGAAATACGAGGGTGTCGATTCGTTAGGTGTTTTGTCATCGTTAACTACGTAACACGGACGGTACTCTTCCACTGCGTGATTACGCACTGTCCATCTCTTGCGCAGCATCCTTTTTGGGGGCTTCGCCTTCACGCGTTTTGTTTACATGGCTCTCTCATCCTCGGTGAAAAGCCCCGAGTCAAGTTTTGACGCCGAGTTGCGTACACATGTTGACGCGATGTCGCTACGTTCTGGCCGCCTTGGCGGAAATTCCCACCGGATCTTAACCAAGGCTCCTCTTCTGACGCAGTTTCATTTACCTGTTGTCAAATCGAAGGGAAAACCTTGTTATTTTAAAAGCGCACGCGGTCGCTCTTCCTCGCAACGGTGTTACGACGACGAATGAGTTTTTAAAAAATATTATATTATTAAAAATCTCATTTTGTGCACTTAACAGCAGCGCGCCGGGGCTTTTATTGGGAGCACTTCACGCAAACATAAGGAACTACTTTTAGTGGTATTCTCGGCGCGACATTACGCAGCGCGATGACGCTCTCTCTCTCCCCTTGCAATAACATAAATAACTTACGTGTTTATAGCGGATATTCTCTTCCTCTAAAGCAGCTGGTTTGTCGTCGGTCCTCCCGCCCTTCGGCGAGGACTCGGCCCGCTGTGGTTGTCCCCTTCGCCGCCACCTTAGGCCCCAGGAGCGCACGTTTATCTGCGGCGTATCCCACAGTAACGATTTTCCATAGCGCAAACACCCTCCAACCCGCCCACAGACACTCCCCCGGTCGCCGATTGGTGGAGAGCTTCACGAAACACGTCGTCATAGCCGGAATCACATGTGGCTGACGCATGTTTACAAACAACATTGGCGTCACGTGGCCAGAGGTACCAGCTTTTACCGTAAAGCTCCTCCCTTTGTCGTGCTCCCAGCCTCTTAGTGCTTCGACATAACTAGGCTGTGTCCTCTGAAGGCCGCATTTCGGCGCAACTCGACCGGACGTGGTTTCCAAATTCTAGAAAAGCAATTCGCGCTGGGTCCTCCGGCGCATCCCTAGTGTTTACTTTCTCAACTAAGATCTCGGGGCGCTGTATATACGGCGAGTACCGACAGGCCCTTCGCACTGTATCCCATGTTCGTCATTGTTTTTCATGTTTCTTGTGCAGAGCGTGCCTGTTAAGTCCAAATTACCCCATGGGGATAAATAAAGTTTTCTGAATCTGAATCTGAATCCTCTTCATGAAGCATATGTATTGCACAAATCGTGGCGAATTTGGACATGTTTGATGTGCACTTTGAAATCACGTGTGGTCGAGCTGCGCCGGAAGTGACGAATTGTGACAGAAAATGCGGCCTTCGGAGGCCTTTGGGACACAGCCAATGCTGCAAATGCACGGACTTTATAATGAATGATTGGCCCGCGTGGGTGAAGCCAGGTGGCAGCCATCTTACGTTGCCATTGGTACAGTACTGATGTCTTATTCCCCCCTCCCCTCTGAAAACACTAATCAGTGCGTGTTTAACACTAAATTACCTGTATGGTGTAATGAGAAGCTCTCAAATTATTAACATCACTGTATGTATGATTGATTCAGAGTATGTTGTCTCATTAATGTGACGTTTCGATTTCACAGCATTTCCCCCCTGATGGCTGTGATTTCATTTAACTGTGTTCATAGTTCCAACAACACGTGCAAACAAATCGTGGAGTATCACTTGGAGACATACCGCAAATGAAAATATTTATAATTGCATTCCCACCGATGAAATGTGCATGTAGTGCTTCTACCAGATTTATCGGTACAACCGTACTAACACTGTTATTTTACCATAAAGAAAGAAAATAACGTAGAAACGCCGTGTAGAAATTAACGATTTCAAGGTAGCCCTGGTGGGCAAGTGGCAAAGTACGATGGCCGCCAGTGGCTTCACTTCCCTGCTCAGCAGAGTAAGCTGCATTTTTTGTCCATTCACTTATGAATCCGTGGCGGAACGATGGGAAATGTCAACAACATGAGCAGGACGTCATGAATGATAGAAACACATAATCCGCTGAAAGGATAATTTATAAAACACAGCAGCACATTCCATGGCATCATCTACAAATTTCCCCCAGTAACAAAGACAGATAATATTGCTTAGTTTTGATGGACACTGTCAGATAGCCGGTGTACACTTCCTGTTTATAAGTACAGTATTGTGGCTCACGTTATTTGTCATGCATAGTAATAATAATAATAATGAACAATCTTGCATGAATACCGTGACATGGTGGTGCTTTAGTAGATAGCCTATACTGTAGATGTGCAGCTGTGCCTCACCATCAGGAGGCCTAATTCAAAACCTCCATTCGACCATATCAGATTGGCGTTTTCATGTTACGCCGGCTTCTTTCCACCTTCCTAAAACAACCATGTTATGTACATTGAAGATTAAGATCTCCACAGAGTGAATATGAATAGTTGTGGTTCTTTGTGCCCTGCGATTGCCTATTGACCAGTCCTGGGTGTACAATACAATACAATCTTTAATTATAGAGCGCTTTCACAACAGCTGCAGCTGTAACAAAGTGCTTTTCAGAACATTTAACATAAAATAATAATACAACAGAACAAATACCATAAAAACATTGACAATAATGTAATTGTAACCCCCCCCCTCGCCACACACACACACACACACACACACACACACACACACACATTTATCCCGCTCTAGTTATATGTTCCTAATATGGACACAAATTATAGAAAATGGATGAAAATTAATACTCGAGATGGGTTTCACATATGGAAACAACGAATCAAGCAGGGTCACAGAGGATTCCAAACCTAAACTAATCTTAAATCCAGTTAATTTCCCTGTAGCAAGTAAAACATCCAACAACTTACAAAAGCTGGTCATTGTTTTATTGAACGCAGTAGGACAGTAGGTCATTGATCTTCAGATGGTGTCTTGTTTTATGTCATAATTGTAATGGCATATTACCTCCACAAAGTGGCGATACAATCCTCAAAATTGTCCTCCATTGAGGACAAATTCATGCTCAGAACTCCGGTTCATTCTGTTATTTGTATGCTTCTGCGGGGTGACTTAAACATGTTTCGCTCTGTTGTATAACAGAAAAATGAGTTTATGTGTTGTTGTAAGAAGTAATAATTCCGAAACAATTTTCTAGTGTTATAATAGGGGGGACACATGGGGAAAAAAAACAGCATACAGGCATAATAAGACCAAAGACAATGTCAAAGAAATGTCAGTATTTTATTTGGATCGTGCCATGACAAGTATACGAAGCCAGAAAACAAAAAGTCGTCACTGTTGTGACAATGCACCATGAAAAATATTTTACAACAGAAAACAAAGTAGTAGTTAGTGTTGTGACAATTATGGGGTAAGCAGCATCACTAAGTATGTGTGTTTGGGACATGTCAAATGTGTCAAAGACCTGACTGTCACTGTTGCTTTTGATTGTTGTTGATCTCATTGATGCAACATAAGCAAGTTGGCTGACTTATGAAGTTGTGACAACTCCTGGTTGAGGCCATCCCATAGCAGTGTGCAACCAGCATGAGGAAAAAGTGCCAGCCCGTGCTGCCAGCCCACAAATAAACGATCATTAGAAATTGGGGCATTGTTGAAGAGACAGAAACATGCTTTCCCACAGTGTGTAATTCATGGACAAGAAGCACAACCTCAAAATCATCTGTCAAACACAAGTTGAAAGACATTTAGTTTATTTATTTTATGAAGTGTAAATTTGAGATTGTGGTTGTGTATTGAGTATTCCACATGCTGTGAGTACTGAAGTCAAGTGCGGATGTCATACAGGCTCACTTGAAGGCTTTGGCTCCCATCAAGATGTTGTGAAACTTTGTATCCTTTCTTATTGTATTAAATGCCACTGGAAAAAAGCAAACCTCACAATAAGCATACCATACTAATTACAATACATCTAAACAATAAAGACGTATTCATAGACTGGGACTATAAATACATAGTTTGTTACTCTTCAAAATGCAGAAAAAAAACTTGACAATGGCTTGTCTGAATTCATTAGGATTGTACCGATGCAGCCATCACAGTTCATTGGAACTATAAACCAAATTGGTAAGGTCGAAAACACACTTGTGACACGTTTTGGGAGATATGCAACACAATGAAGTGAAGCCTTACCACTCAGAATTTCTCTAAACGAGCGGGCTGGAGCCTATCCCAGCTTTCTTCGGGCAGTAGGCGGGGGACACCCTGAGCTGGTTGCCAGCCAATCACAGGGCACACATAGACCATAGAACAACCATGCGTGCTCACACTCACACCTTGGGACACTTTAGAGCAGGGGTCTCAAACTCAATTTACCTGGGGGCCACTGGAGGCAGAATCTGGGTGAGGCTGGGCCACATCAGGATTTCCACAAGAAAAGCGCTGATAAATAATTCCAATGTTCTCAAATATCTTTATTTTTAACACAAAATAATGAATTCAATAAAATAATTTAAAAATGAATGTCTGATTTAACAGTTCTTTAACTTTTAAATTTATGAACATGAATGAAACATTAAACATTAAACATGAACTGTTCTTAGCACAGGAACAGCCACCCTGTCCTTCTCCATGAAGTATTTGACTTCTGCTCTCAACTCAAAAAATCTCTTCAATACGTTTCCCCTGCTGAGCCAACGTACCTCAGTGAAGAAGAGCACATCCCCATATTCTGATTTTATTTCCTCTAAAAAATGGGCGGGGCGGAGTAGGGTACCTCACCGTGATTGGTTCGTTCAGCTCCGCACACAACAAGAGTCATTCAAATCAATCTTGCGGGCTGCACTAATATTAATCTTTCATATTAAGACGGGGGCCGCAAATTATCATCCAGGGGGCCGCAGTTGGCCCGCGGGCCGTACGTTTGAGACCCCTGCTTTAGAGTGTTCAATCAGCGTGCCATGCATGTTGTTGGAATGTGGGAGGAAACCGGAGCACCCGGAGAAAACCCACGCAGGCACGGCGAGAACATGTAAACTCCACACAGGAAGGCAGAAGCCGGAATCGAACCCTGCACCTCTGCGACGTGCTAAACAGTCGACCACTGGGCCACCGGCTCTAAAATCTTCATAATTAATTTGAAGATTGTGTACAAGAAAGACTGGCCTAAATCTCCTTAGGAATATACAGTATAACATATTTTGTAAAATACTGGATAAAATATATTTTTTAAATACTCGAGGAAAATCATGGCGCCCTGCTGCCCTGTCATTTACGATAACTGGTCAGACTTGCTGCTATAAAAGTTACGGTAATGATTTGTTACCCTCAAGTTGTTCCAAGCGTAATCGTCGTCTCGTCTTCATTATTGTCCCCATTCATACGCACAAACTTCATCGAGGTAATCTGGAACCAAGGTGTTCAATTAAAATGGATAATTTGAAAAACAACTTGTTTCAAGTGTGCACCTAGGGCAGACAAACCATTCATAGTCACATTCGTACCTAAGGACAATTTATAGTCGTCACTCAAGCTAATATGTCGGCTTTTTGAATGTGGGAGGCCAAACGGAGTACCTGGAGAAAGCCAATGGAAGCACAGGAGAGAACATACTCCACAAACATAGGAAAGAACAACCTCCACACAGGCCGTAGTCTGAATTTGAACCCAACCTTGGATCAATGATATGAAGAGACCCAACTCAGGACCAAGAAATATTTAGCTTCAGGTTGATTCGTAGTTGTTCTGTTTTTCATCACAGTCAAGGAATGTGTGGCTCAACCCAACTCAGTGTTGACCACGCACAAAAGGATTTGGACAGCCATTCAAGATTCTGAGCCCCGACGGGTTTTGGAGCAGACTTTGGGAAAAAAATCTTTAACACAACCCATGGCCACACCATAGAATATTTGGTCTGGATAATATTTCAATTATTCAACAACTGGACCTGAGCTGATTTTGAGTTGAAAGCAGGAGGTGCTCAAAATGTTCCCGCTTCTTGGTATGCATGTACCTCACTTCATCTCTGGTTAAAGTAAAAAAGTTGATTTCAACAAGGTTGCGAAGAGGCGGCAGCGATATAAGCAACTTTCAGATGTAACAAAAGACAGACTGAAAATGTGCTGCACTTTGATATGAGAGATAACTTGTCACAACAAAAGTGTACTGTGAAGGACTTTTTGGTGAGAACTCACAGAATTGACTTTTGCTGACAGCTAACGGTGTGTATTTTGAGCCTTTTCTCTTTATTCTGAATATAAAACAAAACAAGTTTCACAATCATGTCCTATTAAAAAAAAGTCAACATGCAAACACAAATGGTCAAACACACTTTTGCCGATTAAGATCTTCACAAATATCCTAATAGCATCGTCTCTTCATTAATTCCAAATGCATCAAGCGGGATTGCTTCAGAGTTTTAGTTTTCATCCAGAATGCCAACACAATTTTTTTTTTTTTTTAATGCAACGTCTCCCGAATTGGACCCGATTTAGTCAAATCACAGTTTGTTAAAGATGATTGGATCCCATTTATTACCTGCTACAGTGCAAGAGGTACACATAATAGTTTTTACAAGTTTACGAGCAGGTAGGGGTGCGATGAAAACGTTAACAGAGAAAGTACCACAGCAATAAACAAAAACCACAAAAAAACAAAACCTTTTTTACAAGAATATTAAACCTAGTCTAAATGGTTTCATTGGACCTTTGCTTGAGGAAAAAAAAAATTGAAGGATCAACGGAACAAATTTGACATGACTTGACTTTATAAGACTAAAGGTATGATCATGTTTAGTCCCAAGTACGTCGTATGCAGGCTCCTCTTGGAAGGCCCGGCATTCCAAACTTTTCACATTACAAGGCATTGTCATTAATGTCATTATGAACCCGACTGACATTGTCATTGTTCTGGGTGGTGGATTTGTGATGGGGGAGGAAGACAGTTGGTTTTGCTCAACTTTGTCTCTCCGAAATTGGAAAGCCTTCAAGGGAGCAAACAGAGGGAATGTGGATAGAATGAACCAGTGGTTGATAGTTGAAGGTCGGGGGGGAGATTAGGGAGTGTCGAGATTCACATCTCTGTGTCAGCCACTGAGGCCGGGCCTGCGGCAGAGTGCCCGTTCATGGTCGGGGCAGGATTGGTCCCATTTTCTGCTGGGGATTCTCCGTTGGCGGCGGCGGGCTTGTCGGTGGGCTCCTGAGGCAGGGGGGCGACGGACACCAGAGTGTTGGCCTGGTTCTCTTCATCCACCTGGTATGACTCGGCCTGTAGAAAGCACACAACAAACAGATCTTAAGTTTAAAAAAACAAAAAACACAAAAAACGTTTTTGTTTCCAGGATTAGCATCAAGCTAACACATGTAACCCAGACCTGTTTAATTTTCCTGTTCAAATGGGACGCACAATCAGGCAAGAACGTGTGAAGCGCGACTGGATTTGAACATGCAGGCGGAGCCCCAAAGTAAACAAAGCATTCTCCCTTCACAAACTTTATGGCTTTCAGCTGTGTGAACTTAGATGGACGCGTCTGCCGGGAGGTCACCTAGCATGCAATCGTCACACTAACTCTCTCTTTCTGATGGCGTTCACTTTACGGGAGTGGCTCAGGCTTTAAGAAGATCTCCTCGGATGATATATGATACTCGGGAAGACGTCGCACCGCATTGAGTAACTGAGACCTTGAACAAAGGCAGTTCCATCAAAACGGTCGCATGGGCGTACCCGAGAGCAGTAACTCTTTGTAAAGGATGATGTCATGAGCAAGGGAGTACAGTAAAAGGAACTGAAACCATGTGTAGCCTCGTGGAAAGACGCAAAATTAAAAAGAGTAAACTGTGGTTTGAATTAAGCGAGTCAAGCGCGTCCTTGACAGTGATAAGCTGACTACAGGACGATCATAAATGTGATTCATGATCTTTTAACACATGGAAAAAAAAACAGATTTGCATCAGGTTTGTTTTTGTCTGGGATTTTGGTGGTCCAATATTGAATTGTATTACCGTTGACACCTTTTTTGTTGGCTGCCCGAGACAGTGTTTGCCGAAAAAGTCCGCCCTTGTGACAAAGTGGGAGACTTGCAATGTGCACATACAAGCTGGTCTACTTTCCTAAACTTATGCCACTGGCATATCTTTAGTTTCATGTTCTGTATCTTTGCATCAAAGTTAAAGCCCCATTTTATCATTGTGTATTTCAAAGAACTTATTTTATTCATGTGTGTGTGTGTGTGTGTGTGTGTGTGTGTGTGTGTGTGTGTGTGAGGCGGGGGGTGGGAACTGTACTAGGGTCAAGCCATTTACTTTAACTAGTTGACGGGTCGACATTACTGCTCGCCATGAAAGTTACTTAGCTTGAAGTAGACTAATGTGTTTTTGGCATCTCGTCTTCCCATCAGCCAATTTACAAAGGACCTTCAACTCGGTCGTTGCTGGCAAATGACTATAACACTCTATGGCACAGTGAAAAGTCCAGAGACATGGTCTCCATACATCTATGTGGGAGAGACGAAAATGAAATGATTCTGGCTGAGTATAATGGTTAGCTTCAGTAGCTTTAGTTATTCTGATCACTGATCAGGCAACAAGTCTAGTGTTGTGGTTCTTGATATTTACACCTAAAGTGGAGCCTCACACGGTCTGTTCTTGGTTTCCTGTTTTCTTGTCTCTGTTCATCCATCCATTTTATGAACCGCTTATCTGGAAGGCTAATTTAGAAAAAAAAAACAAAAACGTTTGAGTCCTTTGATCCACTCACCAGCCGGACTCCTTTGGAATTTTTTCGGTGGGTCTTAAAGTAATAACCGGCGACCAGCAGAGCAGCCAGCAGGAGCCCGGTCAGCAACAAGGAAACCAGCACCAGTTTCGAGTTCTTCCTCCAGTGAGGGACCGCCTCCTTTACACCAGCCTGCTCAGCCAGACCGAAACATAGAGAATGAGCAACAGTTGAGGAAGCATCATTTGGACATTTTTTATATCGTTTCCCCTACCTTGTCTTTGATGTTGTCATTGTTGAACTTGTTGACCATGCCTTTGATGTCATCTGCAAAATAGGAGAGGCACGCCTTGAGTTATAATCCCGCCTCATTCACGCTTCTGATCAGATCGAGCTCCATCCAAAGCACACAAGTGTCTATGTATCATCATCATCATCATTAGTCCGACGTCTGACCTTCAACATATTGTCCAGCTACAAGGATCTGGTCCGTGTTGTCCTCCTGGTAGATCAGTAGCTTGCAGTCTTCGCCACAAAGTTCTTCTCGAACGCTTTGAATCTTCACCTTTGTGTTTTTCTGCAAGGTTACCCAAAGCAAAGGTTCTTGTTGAACTGCAGCCATTCAGTGTACATCACTCGAAAGACATCATCATACCAGATGCTAGAATGTGCATTTTACTTACACAGGTGGAAGATTGGATGAGTTTCAGATTGACAGCGTTTTTATCCTGGACAGCCTCTT
Organism: Hippocampus mohnikei; assembly: GCA_026261675.1. Taxonomy (NCBI): domain Eukaryota; kingdom Metazoa; phylum Chordata; class Actinopteri; order Syngnathiformes; family Syngnathidae; genus Hippocampus; species Hippocampus mohnikei. The sequence goes on along the minus strand of JAKGUB010000334.1, from coordinate 16,627,009 downwards.
TGCCCACGCACACCACGTCGCCCTATAGGGTGCAAGCCAAAGATGAGCGTGCAAGAAAAGGCTTCCCACCAGTGGAACACAAAGGCTGTGTCCAAATTCAAAGGGCGCATCCTGCGAAAGCTGCATTGTTGTCCTCATGACGCCACTTCTATCGCGGCTCGACCGCAAGTGGTTTCCAAATTCGAGAAAGACAATTCGCAGGCTGGGTTCTTTGATACCTTCAAAGACTTCCCGTCATCCAGCATCTGCGGTCCACCTGAACCGTAGTGAATTTCATCTTCCGATCCGCTTGATCCTCACTAGGGTCGCGGGGGGTGCTGGAGCCTATCCCAGCTGTCTCCGGGCAGTAGGCGGAGAACACCCTGAATCGGTTGCCAGCCAATCGCAGGGCACACAGAGACGAACAACCATCCACGCTCACACCTAGGGACAATTTAGAGTGCTCAATCAGCCTGCCATGCATGTTTTTGGAATGTGGGAGGAAACCGGAGCACCCGGAGAAAACCCACGCAAGCCCGGGGAGAACATGCAAACTCCACACAGGGAGGCCGGAGCTGGAATCGAACCCGGTACCTCTGCACTGTGAAGCCGACGTGCTAACCACTGGACTACCGGGCCGCCCCGTAGTGAATTTGGCAGGCTTAATATGAATTTGGACACCACATGCGGTAGAGTCGCACCAGAGGTGACGTCATGCGGCCCAAAATGTGGTCATAGCAACGTGTCCCGTACGTAGAGACATCTCACCTCGGGAATGTTGCCCGGGCCATCACCTCTTGGTGGTGCTGGTGCGACGGTCGGTTGTTCCTGGTTTTGAGGTTCGTCTGCATACACATCTACCGTAATCTGTCCCCCGTCAGCGGCGTTCTCCGCTGCTGTGGGCGTGTCCTCTCCTTCGTTCTGTTGTCCCGCCTGATCCGTAGGTGGTGCCTGAGTTGTCTGCACATCGGTGTGTTGGGTTTCCATCACGACCTCAAATAGTCGATTGTTTGACTCTGAGGAGGGATTTAAATGGAAATGGCGAGGGCATCAGGTATCATGGCAAGTATCTGTATCGGCTTTTCTTGAATGCGGAATAAAGATTTTCCGCAAATGCAGCACGAGTGGCCAAGGTTTTTTTGGCAGCCCTCAGCCATTTTTATTAACCTGTAAATGTTTGTTGAGTTGAGTTTAAGCGCTATAGTCAAAGCCAGAAGTGTCCAAAAAAATATCAGGAATCTGCGGCATTGTGATGGTAGCTAAATAGCATTATTTACATCACATTGCTCCGGAAATACAACGCTGTGTGAATTGGACCGGGTCCTACGTTTTTGTGGTTTTTAGCAGTGATGCCTCTTAACTCCTGACGCTTTTATTTTTGCCCACAGTCAGTCCTTAAGTCACACTTGAGTGAGTCCATAGAGACGAATTCCCAGGGAGAAATTCCACTTTACCAGGAGCTTCAGTTGTCATCGGAACCATGTCTCCTCTGACGTATTCTTCTGCGGCGATGGTCGACGCTGCGTCCGTGGCGACGACGTCATCTTGTGCTCTGACCCCGCTGAAAAATAGTGTTAAAGTCAAACCGATCAGTTTTTAAAACTCACGTGGTACAAGGCGAACAGTAATGCATTCAGCTAGTCACAGTGGGACTCTACCTCAAGAAGTGACTCGTCGTGAGTCACAACAACAGAATTGTCAGTGTTAATGTACGCTAACTCGGTAATTCTTGCTATGAGGGGGACGTGGGGGAAGTGATTATACGCTCCATGCTTTACATTCCCTGGCTGTGCAGACCCAATGGCATGCAGTACACAATAGAGCACTTACTGTACAGCCACAAGAATATCCGATCTCTCAGCGAGATTTTAAATCAATGAGCGGCCCTGCAGTAAAAAAAAAAAAAAAAGTCTACCCTGGTGCCCTTAGCAAATAAACCTTCCCTCACTCTGAGACATGGCCCTGCCAGCCAAATGTGCTCACCTCTCCCCGCTCAGCGCTTCCCAGGAAAATCTGAACACGCCAGAGGCGACACGGTGTACTCGTGCCAAAGTGAGAAAAATATTTATTCTTGTAGCAACGCTCTGCATGCCGGAAAAGGAGCGTTTCACACCAGATACAGTGACGCGTGCTGTCAATCACACCAGAGCTCTATTTAGTCGTGTCGTGGGCGCGCTTCTATCTGAGGCATTGGTTTGTTTTTCCCTTGCCAAACCTAACTCAGGTTATAAAACAGTTCTGCGCTTGTGCTCCAATATTTGCATGAAACTGTTGATTCAGGACTTTTGACTTGACATAGCGGCACGCACTCAGAGTTAATCAGGCTTTTCAGTTGTTTAACGTTCACAGATAGATGGTGAGGGAATAGAATGATGATGCCTTGCTTGAGTGTTTTGCCAAGGTTAAACCACCACTGAAGACTTTCCCAACTGTTTTGCGTTATGGGATGGTCATTATGTCATTTTCCGGTCCTTCCCTCATAATTTCAGACTTTAAAATTGAGTTTGAATGTGTTATTTCTAGCATGTCGCTTTCCACTGTGATATTTGTATTTGTTTGTATCTTTTTGGGACTCCATCCAATGCTGACACCGAGCCGGTGGTGCATTTGAGGGCTTTTGTTGACGTGACAGGTCAGATTGGAAGCGAGGAGAGTCCAACAATCAAACCAAAACACGGCATTCCAGCTGCCCAGATTTGTGCCGCGCTGCCAAAACACCACCGTCATTACCTCACTTTCCAAACATTCCCATAATGCATCAACTCTGCAGATCTCATTACGCCCTCTCGCTCGCTCGCTGTCTCGCTTTGTGAGTTTTGCCGCTTCCTGCACTCTGCAAATTGTCATATTGTTTGCGGCTTTGCTCACATGCGGCTTTCATTTAAATGTTAGCTTTATTTTAAGCTGTCACAAAATTGGCTTCAGACATTGCAAATGGGTTGATGGAGGATTTTCGTCAGAGGTCCCTGTGACATATTGCGCATCTGCAGAGACAAGCACCGGATTGCATCGGACATTATTATTTCATATAAAATCAGAAAACAATTTTACCTATCTCGCCTGTTTACTTGCAATCCAAGGTTGCTGTGATCTGTTACATCTGGCTTTATTTTTATTTACGACACATCGTTAAATACCAGTCTGTGTCGTATTAAATCAGGGACGTTTGCTCAGGAACGGCAAGTGCAGAAGGGCACCATCTGCTGGACGTCTTTTCCATGTGAAGAATGGGGAAAAAACGGGAAATTTTAAAATGGTTATATTAAATTATGTTCTAATTTTGTTAAATGGCCCGTACTTTCCCCTGATATTTTTTTCGAGCCAATAATTTCAATTATATCATCATCGAAATCGCTGAATATGCATATTTTCTCTGGAGGGTGGGCAGGAATTGAAGCGACCTCAGATTATTCGTTGCAGACGCAGGCAGTCGGCGCCTGAACTCATGCGGGAGACGTCGCAATTGCTGTTTTTATCACCAATAAACTTGTGTTATCACATATGCACTGCATATGCTGACGTTCAACAGTCTCTTGAATGTATTTCATCAATGTGTGACATATTTAGTCACTCTTGAAGTACACAGTGGAATTCATGGTTGGGAAGAGGGCGGCATGGACTGTCATTAACTCAAAAAGAACTCGGAGCAACGAATTTGTTGAATGACAGCACGTTTGCTAATCAGCTCCAGACTTTGCATTGAGCAAACGTAGCATGAGTTGAAATGTGCTATGTATGCATGTATGTATGGTTCCCTTTTTATTCAAGTCACTTTTTAAATACTATACAGCAGAGGTCCCCAACCCCGGGCTGCGGGCCGGTACCGGTCCGTGGGTCATTTGGTACAGGGCCGCACAGAAAGAATACATAACATGACTTCCGTTTTATTCATTTCGGAATTTGAAAGATGTTTTATTTTGAAAAATTACCGGATCCTCTGTTACATCCGTCTACAATATGTCACTCCTGACGCAGGTGAAGGTGTGCTTCTCAGTCACGTGATAGGTTACCGCTAAAATGAAACCCAGGAGATAGAATGAGTAAAAAAACAAAGGTCTTTGGAAAGTTTCTTTGGGAAGGGGAAAAGGCCCAGTCAGGAGACAGAGGAGGAACCTACGACTTTCAAGAAAAAGAAGGCTACACTTAATAGACAGTGTCAGGAGTCCTACTTAAAATACGGATTGATCATAACGGGAGATTTCCACGCACCAAGCCCAGTCTGCATAATATGGGGCGATGGTGAGCCGTAATTTTCATGCACTTTGTATTTGCGGTCTATCTTATTTTGAAGGCACGTGTAAACATTACCATAGCGACCAGAGAGTGTTGCGGCCAGATAGGACGTTCCTCGTGTCGCGATTCGTGTTTATTATTATGTTTCGAAAATACCTCAGTTTTCATGTCGTTCATATCATATTATTTTGTTGTATTTCTCTGGCCTTTAAAGGCTGGTCCCTGAAGATAATGTCTGACGTTAAACTGGTCTGTGAGGCAAAAATGGTTGAGGACCCCTGCTATACAGTACACCACATTGTGATTGTGTGTGCCATGTCCAGTCTTACGTCATAGTTAGGCGAGTACTGGCTTCTCCTTGGTGAATACCGAAGAACCAATCGAAGGATGACACTGGACAAGGTGTTTTTTGTTTGAGGGCCACATGCATAACAATGGAAGGATGAAAAGGCCACTTTAAAATTCTTCAACTTTTTGAAATACGCTAAAGTCAGTCAAGAAAGCAATTAGATCTGGTTTGTATTCTCGAATTAATTTCATCAGCCTTCTGTTAAATGTTCTACAATAAATAAACACATTTATAAGTCACATTAATTGCACCTATTTTTCTGACAGCTTCCTGTCTCACTCCGCCCACCTTTATCTTTTTCAACAAACCTTTCGGCCCATGTCAAATCTCTTTTTTGGGGGTCGGGGGTCATGTCTTGGACCATTCTTGCTTTTGCTCACAGGATTATCACACTATACATCTATCTGTCTGCTCTTGACTTCCTTTGGTAAATCAATGTGACAAGCAGGTGCCACCAAAGTATTCGCTGCATGTTGTGTGTGAACAGGTGCAGATGCCAGTAGGCTGCATGGAGGCCATTTGGCATGCTCTCTGCTCGCAACTGTCTGTTACAGCTGCTCATTATATTGTACATACTGTATGTATGTGTACAGGGGAAATATGGTGTACATACTTTGCGACCCATATATCCTGTGTGTGTGTGTGTGTGTGTGTGAACACACACACACGGACACACTAATTTGGCTGCTTTTCTAGTAGTTACAACTTAAAGTAGTAAATGTTCGTACACAAAACATATACAGCCTGATTGCGTGCTTTGGAACTTTTTCCAGGTGACGCACCTGATCAAAGTCGTTATTTCGAGCAGTCTTGAGAGTGGAGCGAAAAGTACAGTAATGGGTGAGAACGCCGAGTCAGTTTTTATTTAATTGTAAGATTTCCTTGATCAGTGTGTTTGAATGCTATACATATTTTATTTGACTGTCGGTCAGAGACAACACATGATTTGGGACGGATTTGGACCTCGACTTGGAGAAAACATCCTTATCTAGTGTTTGTTGCGTGACTTTGCAATGATAAAATGTAGTGGAACCTATCCTCTGTTCTTTTCTGACAAACTCGCCTATTTGCTGTTTTGTGTTCAGGTTATCATGTATAGAATTGCTTTGCTGCCATCTTGTGGCATTTATAACCACTACAAACTCTACGAGGAGGCCGAGCATGTTTTTCGCCCCTTCGCGACAGCACTCGGTCTATATCCTTCCTGAATACGGTGGGCACTGTAATCCACCAATTCGCCAAAATAACACAAAATATCGTGACTTCCTGGTGGTAACCCCACAAATGAGGAAGTCATTGTGCATTATATTTGGTAGCTTCTACATCAGTCCCTGACCTTGAGTGGCTTTCTTTTATAACCCTGGTGAGTAAGCTGTCGTCGACAGCTGCCATCCTTCTCCCGTCTCTGGGTGGTCTGCTTGTTTAATTTACCAGAAAAAAGGATGAGGATCAAAATGGCTAATGCATAAATTGGAGGTTTTGTTACACAACCGGGACTCATTCAAGTGGCAGAGTGCTGAGAAGCCAAGATGTGTTGTTTTAGCTCTGTGACTGCTCCCTCCCCGCGGTCGAGCTGTGGCAGGCCTGTGTGGCACAGGCACAAGTGAACCTCCATCAGGGGAGCTACAAAATATAAGAGTGACAATTTGACTAATGATTGGAAGTGACACATGAACCCACCAGAACCGTGCTGCCTTGGACATATTTTGGCACAGCCACAACAATGATTCATGTCTGAATCATACTTTGACATGGCGGTCTCACTAAACACGACCACACCCTTTGTTGCAGGAGCTTCTTCTCGTAAGAAAATGTTGCCAAGCATAATTGAAACCTATAAAACTGTCTTGTTTCGGTGGGTTGGTTTAGTAATGAATGTAAAAAAAATAATTCTATTAGTGTTGTAGTTTTCAGTTTTCCTGAAAAATAGTATTGTTGTGAGTGTAACGCCTGCAGCTTTTATAGTGTGTGTGTGTGTGTGTGTGTGTGTGTGTGTGTGTATAATGTATATACAGTATATCACTGTTTTCAAATTAAAGGCCCAGGGGCCAGATCTGGCCTGCCACGTCATTTTATGTGGTCCACGAGAGCAACTCAAACATGTCGACATCTATGATGCTTGCTCAAATCTGTACCAAAATGTCAAAATCACATATTTCATACATAAGCGAGATGTTGTATGCGTTTTCTTGTGACCTGACCCCTCATTGCAGTAACTTAAACAATAGTTGAATAAACCTTTTTTTTTTTTTTACTTCTTTTTTTGGTGTATATATATTAGTGTTGTAAAATATAGTGGTACCTTGAAATGAGCTGGCCATGCCTTATGAATTTTACAAAACATTGTGTTGAAAATTGAAAGTCAAATAAGCTTTTCCACCTCAAGTGGACTCAAAGCGCTTTTACACTCCCGATGACGTAGAAACAGGAGCAATTTGGAGTTCAGTTTGTTGCCCATGGACGAATTGGACATTGTCACAAAGTCTGAGGGTCAAACCCACAACCTACGGGTTGAGAGACGACCACTCAACTACCTGAGCCATGCTGGAAAAAACTGGAATTTAAATGCAAGGCATCAGTCTATCTCCCGAGACTTCGGTTCAGTGAGTATCAATAGATCTCTGTTTAGCACTTTTTGAGGATTGGGGGTTGACACTAATAAAAGTTTAGTCTGACAAACATCCGTTGAGTTATAATGGTTAAAGTTTAAAGTATTTCCCTGTGGGAAACATTTTTCAAACATCCGGACAAATGAGAGTTTGATGAGCGACCCAGAATGGATTTTGATCTACCTTGGAGTTTCCACTGTACTCCACTTCAAACGTGTAACCGTACCCCAACTCCCGCACCCCAGTGATCATCAGCTGTGTGTCCCGTTTCACAAACACAGCAAAACTCCAAGTTACACGATCGTTCTAATTATCCTTGACCCCTTGGGCTGACTTCATCCCTCCATTTTCGATTTTCCCACCAGAAAAAGGACTGCTGTGGTCTGTATATATATCCCACCCCAAAGACTCCCCTCTCCCCATCTCTTGGGACTGGAGATGGAGGAATGTGGCGGGCTAGAACCCTGCCGGCTCCACGCCCCTCACCGACTGCGCGCCTTCTCCCAGTCACGCACGGCTAATCCCTCTGAGGTGAGCCATACACACCTCCCACATTTGAAAGAGCAACGTGTCGAGAACCAGACCATAACAATCTCCTCTCACTACATGTGTTCTTTATTTCCCTGCTGCGGACAAATTAAGCACAAGCTAAACTTTTCCCACGGTTGCAGAGAATTCGTCCCGCTTTTCATCGCAACTTAGACGTAGCCGATTCTCCTTTGCATCGCCTTGTGAGAAAATAATGTGGCATCTGCAGTCTTCATTAGACCTGACGGTTCTGATAATTTGCAATTTGTCCCACGTGACAGAGATGGCACAATGCCGCTTATTTTTCTCTCACAATTGTACCATTTAGGTTTGCCAGCTTTGACCAAAATGTAATTGCATGACAATTTTCAAGCAATTGTCAACACTGAAGCTGTTGTGACTCACTATTGACTATTTCTATAAAGCCCCCTCTGTTCCTTACAGATGTTTTCTTCATGCGATATGTGTGAATACCACGCTTGGTCTTGATATAGCTGGTCCTAAAGGACGTGACGGACGCGCTAAAATACTTGCTTGAAATCGCCACTCTGTACTTAACTGTGGGTTACGACAGGTCAAAACCTTGACCTTTCAAATGAGATTATTTTGAACAAAAGGGACAACATCGTCCTTGTATACGTACATGAACGCTTCTGTCTTCACAAAGACATCTGTTTGCGCCGCGGTGGCCATTTCTAATCAGCGTAACATTTGGCGACGCCATGCTGTCTCCCATTTTATTCAGCATGGTGAGCTCTGTGAGCAGGGCTGCTGACCATTTTTTAAAGTCACATCTCTCTCTCTCTCTCTCTCTCTCACTCTTCAGTTCACATTAGCACTAAACAGGCTATCTAAAATATAGCCTTTTCCCAAGTCACCCCTATTAAATAATACGTAAATGAACACTTGCTTTGTGATTTCATATCCCGCTCCTCCAAATGAAACTCGGTTGTAGAGTTAAGAACATGCCGAGGAGGAATGTGACATCAGAGCCTCGTCCCTTTGGGTTAGACGTGCTCTGCAACTCTACCCTCTTTGAAACAACAGGCTGCTGACCCCCAGTATCTTGACTATGCCGACTAGCCCACCCCCTCCCCCCCGCCTCTACCCCCTTCCTCCCCTTCATTCCTGTCAGAGCGATTGATGGCCGTCCCGTCCTCTCCCCTTGGCAGGAAAACAACGGGCGTTCATGGTTTCAATCAGGCCCGTGGAAGCGGCGCATATTTCACCCGGCGCTGCCCAGCTGCGGCCGAGGCGACCCCGAGGGCTGCTTATCAAAAGTGCGCTGTCTGCTTTTGAGGGTCACAATCAGGAAATGTGACATCTGCTTTCAATTGGCTCGTTCTTGGTGCGCCCCGCCCTTCCCCCTTCTGCAGTCCATAGGCTCACGCTTTCTTTTGCATTTTATGAATAGGCCTGTTGGATTTCATTGTGTGCAGGTAGAAATTTGAAGGATCGGCTCGCCTCCACTGTGAGTCAGATGCTCTGAGGCTTCGTATTGATTACACACAGAATTTGAGACGTAGTCCATTTTCAGAAAAGTAACTACTCGTGTTGTCATCCAGGCGCAGTGCTGGCTATAACAATCCATTAAGGCCCCGCAGTCTGCGTAAAGAATTGGAAACATCATTTTGTGTTTTAAGCACTTAACTTTGCCATCTACTACGCACGCCTCCTGCCCATGTTTACAACTTTCATTTAAAGGATGAAGGCGTTTGATTCAAGCCACCTTTCACCAGTTCAGCTCCCGTGCTACATTTTGGAACAGTAAAGGTTCCTCTGATGAGTATACAAATAGGTGTAAACACTCAAGTGCTTTTCTTTGTTTAGTGCTCATTCCATTCCTTTTGTTACACGGAGGTGGTGACAGTTTTGTTGACCAAACAATGGGCAGGGTTATCAAACTACACCGTGTCATACCAGACCTTCAGCCCATATCCAAACTTTTGCGAGGGGAGCCGGGTGTTGATTTTTCTTCAGGGTTCATTCAAGGTCGCCAGCAGTTTGAATGGTCACCGACCGTTTTTATTGGAAAAGGAAAAACATTTAAAACTGTCAGCGAACATCTGGCAAACGTTTGCGATCTTGAACGAACGAACCCTGATGACAAATCAACATTTGCGACCTTCGCAAACAAGTCCCTCAATGGGATACCGGCTTGGAATGGAGTGTTGGGTTTTGACTGCGGAAAAGCTTAATAAATTAATTAATAAATAAATGCCACTCTGGTCGGCGCTTGTTTAGTGGTGCCTTGCTATAAGTGACCTGACTTAAGTCAATATGAGCCTTTGATTGGGCGATTGTTTTTGTTGTTGTTATTTGTTTGTTTTTAATGCTTTGACTTCCGAGCAAAAATTTTTCCGATACAATCCCTTTATGGAGGCAGTGAACTCAACTCACTTCGTAACAAGCAAGTGTTTGGCAGTAATTCTTCAAAATATAACAAGCAATACAAACTTCTGTAAGCCCTGTTCACACGGGCAGATTTGTTTCGGCGCTGCTCCGGAGTATTTTGTTGCGATATAAATTTGCACCGGAACACATTTTGTGGAGCGTTCACACGTACAAAGCCGCTGAGCGTAACAGCATCGACGCAGCTCCACTTGCTTTCACACGGGCAGTTCCTGTTGCGGAACAAAACGACAGGAATGCGGAAGCAAAACATGCGCATGCATAAAGAAAGAAGAAGGCGGGGAAAAGGAAGTACCATTTCCCCTCCTTCTTTGTGACAAAATGGCTTCTTCTCCGGAGAAATCAACGATGTGGTCGATAATCAGGCGCGCAGGAGAGAGAAAAGACCCGCCATGTTTTGAAGCACAAAATACCCAGGATGCATGTTGGCAAGTACCGGATGGACTCCTCTGACGCGGCGAGGCCACTCCCATAGCGAGCATTTGCTCTGGAGCAAATTTAACCCAGTTGCGTTCATATGTGCACATTTGCTTCGGTACTGCTTCGCAAACGAGCATTTGTTCCGGAGCAAATTTTTAAACCACCTCCCCGAGGTGGTTTAAATTTGATCCTAAACAAGCTGTTTTCGGACACTAAGCCGGAACAAAGTTGCACGTATGAACGCTCGAGGGGAGCAGTTGCGAAGTAAGTCAGAAATAAATCTGCCCGTGTGAACGGCCCTGTAGACGAGCCAACGAATAGGATCGGTCTTGCTGCGTTATAACCCTTTAAACAGTGAACACAAACTTTGAAGCAACACACGTAGACAGGCGTATCGTTCCTTTGCGAAGAATGATTCATGTTAGTGTGGCTTACTGAGGAGCGGAGGTTGTGTCCGTAGACACACACCAGAAGGAGCAGCACAATTCTCAATGATTGAAGATTCAAATGTCAGGAAACAAAAATGGTATTGGATCTCGGAATTCAGACTTGTCTGCATCAACAACATAACTAGCACATCATATCTGCACCTCAGTGCATAACTCGCCAATGATTTAAGCGCACATCAATGTTGCTGCATGCTAACATTAAATATAAACATAGTGAAAATCCCTCATTCTGTTGAAAAAAAACTTTTAAAAAAATCTACCGCTTCTTGTCTTCCCAGTCCACGAGTTACATTTCCAATGTAACATGGAATTGACAACTAACTGACCAATCAACAGTATGTCAAGGTTAAGCCTACTATTTGGACCAATATGCCAACCAAAAGTGATGAAAAGTGGAAGGGTACGCTGTATTTTGGGAACAACACAAAGTCCCAAAAAATTGGAACTGTACTAAACTGTTCGGTATAGCTTCCAGAAAATGGAACTGTAACGCAAGACCCTTTTTACTGATGTAAAATTTCCAGGTCTAATGCATGGAGGGCATTAGAAACCCCTTCCCATTTGGGAACAAGTTACACTCTGGACTTCACTGGGATCTCAATTTATCACGGTGGTGTTATGGTGCCATTGACATCTTCCTGAATGTGCTACTTCTATCGTAGTTATACAAACAATCTTTAACATAATTACATGCTCCTACCTCGGCAGGAAGATGGGCTGGGTTCTCTGGCGGACTGAAGAACCGCCCTAAAACCACTTCACAGTGCGCACAGACATTATACTGTGTTGTGGTGAAATATGTTCGGTGGTCTATCCAAACACAAGAAATATCTTTCACTTATGTTCCCTGTTTTTCCCCAAGAAGCCTGGCGAATGTTTTCACGACAGGAGATTTCCCATGAGAGCCCATTATGCTACCAAAAGTCTCCCTCTCTCTCTCTCCATTTGTCCCAGTCACCATTATACTCTGCGAGGACCATAAATCTCACCCATTGAGTAAGACCGTCCTTCTTTGCTTACGTAAGATACAGCGCAGTTGCCCAAGTTGACCAGACAATTCGGTCGGTTATTTGAGTCCAGCTCAGGAAGCAGATGTTTGGTTCAAATGTAAAGCAACACTTGAGGATTTTCCGTATGTGTGATAGATGACGTGACTTTGTGTGCAGCGCTTCATGTTTATCAAAATCAAACATTTTTTTGTTTCTGTTTGAGAAGCCACGCGGCAATGGTGTTGTTTCAAAGCTCTCCCTACGTGGATGAGCTCATGAGCTGTGGAAGACAGCCGCTTTGAATTAAGTCCATCCAGTGTGTGATTAATTTAAGACCACAACAGAGAGGTTTGGTTTGCTCTCCGCTCCAATTTGATACGTCAGACTTTCACTGATTTAAACTTGGCTCGGTCACATTTTATTTGTGAGCGACGTTCCAGCTCTTCATTTAATGATTAATGGGGGAACCGGAGTTTCGTCAAATCGCCGTGGCTGTAGCTCCCTCGCGCTGTTGAAGCAACTCCCTTGGGAAAGGCTTTGATCACAGAGTGACTTGAAAAGTGTTTATTTCCTTACTTGGTGTGTTGGCTTTGTGAAAGTTTTAATATTCCCGGACCTCATCTGTCCGTCAGCTTTGGATGGAATAGAAGCAGCTTTGGAAAAAATGTTGAAAGGGCAAAATTCATTGTGCAAACACCGATGACGAAAATGAGCACGAGGTCACCCTCTGATGTCGCAGAGGAAAATGAATGAAGATGCCGTCGAATCTACTCGGAACAACTTTTGTATAAGTTCTTCGGTTGAACTTGAGCCTGCGAGCCGTATGCAGTATTCCAGACAGTTCAACTCCATCAGTCAACTTGGAGGTCTCACTAAAGCCTCCTGCACTATGCAGTTCTAGGCTCCATATTTTCATTCATCGAAACATAATAGTGATAAATCGGCAAAATCGATAGTAATAAACTAATTTAAAGCATTAAGAAAATAAAGATTGATCACTCAGATGATCCCTTTGTTTGCCTTGGAGCACCGCGTCTTGTTAGTCAAAAAACCTCACCTGAAAACAAACCCTTTGCAAAAGTTGAAACAAACTGTATACCACACATCAGGTAAAAAAAAAATTGTTTGACTGAATGTTGGATTCAAACCCAAAGACCATTCCAACTTCTCTAACTTCCCCCCCCCTGCCCCTCAGCGCTCTACTTTCCCCGCAATCTTAACTAGTTGGGCAAACTTTCCTCCACTTTGTAGCATTTCAATCCATTACTCACCAATCATGACCGAACCGGCGAGGAGAAACGCCAAGGCCAGCCTGCTGGCGGCTGGGCCGGCTCTCTGCGGAGATGATGCTGCCATGAGCACGGGTCCGACGGCGGTGGTGAAAAATGGAGGGAAAAGTAGAGGTAAAGCTGGTTCAGCAGCCGCTTTGGGTTTCCTCTTACCCGGAGCAGGATGGATAAAGCACCACTTGTGTTCTGTTACTTTTATACAGCCCTCCCTTGACTCCCTCCCGCCCTCCCTCCTTCACTTGTTGAGGCCCAGCCCAGCACCCGTCTTCCTGCTGGTTACTTTAACCCTTCCTCTGCGGCCAAACAACTCTCCGTGAAGCAAGGCAGATGTTGTACAGGAGAATAGCCTCTTATTAGCATACTGTACTGCGTGTTTAAGAAAAGTTCCTCAAATATTTTTCCCGTTTATAACATACACAGGCATTAAAACTGCGCTACATTTGGAGATTTCTTTTTTTGCTGATGTGGAAAATGAGTGCCTGACCTGTGAACCCCGCTGCATGGGGGCAGTAATCCAACACACAATGAAAGGTGACTGCTGACAAAAGGCTGGGACGCTCCGCTCTTTAACAGGCTTATGGAGATGGACTGCCGAGCACAATATCACATCGGAAACAAAGGTGCGACTCTGTGTTATGCTAATTGAATTAATCCATTTCTGTAGCCCCAAGCTAGCGGCCGTCAACAAGGCCGTCAATCAGCTGCGGCTGGTGAAGACACAACAGGATCCGTTGAAATGTTTCACACTTTTGCGGAGGAGCCATGAAACACCCCCCCCCGTCACCCCTTGCCCCTCTCCTGAAAACTGAAAATCGTTCTCTCAGTTCTCATGCTCCAACTAGCACATCTGGAAGCACTGGCGAAGGTATGCTAAATGACTTGTTAAGAAAAGAAAAAAAGATCCCACCCTATAGACAACAGTTAGTAGAAGCCGACCACTGGGATCTATTCTTAAAACGGTTGTGTCATCTGACACCATTGCCCGTCACCCCCACATCCCGTCTCCCAGTTTCCTCCGCCACCTCCCCCAGCAGACCACAACCCGAACCCCAAGCTCAAACAGTAGAGTGTTGAGGCCACCAATTGGCCCCTCAGCGTGACTTCAGATGAGCTTTGCTCAACACGCACACACACACACACACACACACACACACACACACACACACACACACACACGCACACACATAAGCAGTGATGTGCGAATTTCAGCAGCCACAGCTGGACAGCAGCAGTCACATCACCCCAGTAAAACATTCATGAGTCTATTAGCTAGTTAAGTATTGCAACTACTTGAGTCCTCATCAATCACAGCGTCCTGTCAGATTGCGCTAAATGGACCTTTAATCCCCAGTGGCAGACACAGACCCTTACCATGCTTCGCTATGCATGAATTTCTGGTTACATTGTGGTTATGGTTGCCTTCAGGGGGCTGGTGATAACAATGGAACCCCATAAATGTACAATGTAGTCGCTAGGATTGTAATGGTAGGCCCAAAATCATGGTACATATCTTGGTTTTGAGTATTTGTTTTGCAGGATTAATGCACATGTAATTGAAAGAAATCGAAAGTCAAGGGAAAATGATTACCGTCGTTAAAAAATATATATTACAAGGAAAGACAAAGGATAATTAAAAGAGGAGAATAAAATAGTGCTAATCCGATTTAAAAGACAAACACTATTAAAATGTTTGAATAAAACATTTTAAGTTGAGCTAATAAAATTCAATCACCGCACATCTGTTTTCGAACATCCAATTAGCTGCTGTAGTGTTTTCCACCACGGGCTGCAATCTCTGCGTACATCAAGCGGTCATTTCGATGATTTGTGACAATGCGGTTAAGTTTGGAAATGGACTGCAGCCAAATCTGATAGTCGCCCCTCACAGTTCCGAGAGCGCATGTACTAAACCGATGTGCAATATGCACTCTTGAAATGCGTGATGAAGTGTCTCTGGAGAAATCTTTGCGCTGAGCTTTTGTGCTTGCACTTTCTCACAAGGAATCCCCTTCAGGTTCAGCCAAGACCACAAAAGTCCAAATCCAGACCTTTGTAAGGGTGTAATCACCTTTTTATTTCCCTGCCTGCTCTTGCTCTCTTTGACTTTCTTTGCTTGTTTTAATGCCTCACACGTAGCTCTTCTTTTGTTCTGTAGTGTACAACCTCTTGTCTTTGCCAAGAACCATATAAAATGGCCAATCCTACGGTAAGGCGTTTGGAAATCTGATGAGGCTATTCAATATATTCAAGTTCTGCTTAAAAGGCTAAATGCATAAATCATGTTTAGTCACCACATTGTGCTGTCAGTTTCATAGAGTGTTGACATTTGTTTTGTCTTCTTCTTTACTTGGAGCTAAACAGAGAATTATGGGTAGGGTAAATACAGTATGTAATACTTTCCTCGGACCACTTGACTGGAATAACTTGCTCTGTGTTGAGCGGGTGCATCCGTCTCACTGATCAGATGGAAAATCGTTATGTCATACCGTACTGCATCATTCTGAGAGACGTCATATTTTGGCTTCACGTTGATCTTCGCAAGAGGGGCAAAAAATGTCAGTGTCATGTTTCTTCGCGCCATTTCACTTGAAGTGAAATCCTTCAAGACAAATGCCTTACTATTGTGTGTGTGTGTGTGTGTGTGTGTGTGTGTGTGTGTGTGTGTGTGTGTGGCACAGCCAAGGGGCACAAGCAATGACAAATACAGTGGTTGCTAAAGAACTCCAAGCAGATACTGTAATAGTTTGACATAACCCAGGTACACACATACTGTTTGTTAACATCGAAACCTATTTGTAAAATGTGAGAGACCCCCACAGGATGAAAAAAAAAACATCTGCATGTGTGGGGTGCCTGCTGCACTTATAGTGTGTGGTTTACTCGGAATGAGCAACGCAGCACACCACACACACAGCCACATCTCCCGACAATTTTAAGTCTCCTCCCCCAAACCACATTTCAGTCGTAGTACCAAGACTGACCTATGAGGGGCAGTGCGTGCAGCAGTGCATCCAGACATTTGTAAAATACGAAGAAGAAGAGTTGCAGTCGTCCTAGTACTGTAGTGATAGTACTAGAAGAGAAGAAATAGACAAAAATAAGATTACTATATAGAAGCCGCATAAGCTTCAGGTCAGTGTTGACAACACACATAAGGATTTGCAATCATAAATATTAAAATCGCTGATCTTTTATGATTGTCGGCCCAAGCAAATCGGGAGGAAGAAAATCACTCTACACACCCCACGCCACAGGATAATTTCTTGGTCATCTTTTGGAGTCTTCTAGAAGTCTGACTTTGACAGACTTTGAGTGCAGGTGGAATTGGGTAGCCTCCTCGAATAGGTGCCAGACATTTTATTATCAGTTCACTTTTTTTTTGGTTTATTTTTTTACATTTGTTTGTCAATTTGAACTATTATTAGTAAATGATGGTTTTACGATGGTGACAGTTTGACCCTGAAACAAATCAGCGGTTGTCCAGCATCTTGGAACGGATCGTATTTGATGTTTGAGGTTCCACTGTACTGTAATATGTGACTCAGTCATTTCATGTGTCATTTAAGCGCACTTCCTTTTTCTGGAATTCTTTCTAGCTGTCTTTCACCTTGTTGTGGTTACTGTTTGGGGTTGTTGCGCATAAATAATGATGCGTTGTATTGTGCAATTGTGTTGCACAAAATGAAAATAAAATAAAAAGAAAAACAAAAAAGAGTCAATGTTTGGAAGGCAGGAATAAAAATGGCCTTGAGAATGATGGATCAGTGAAAAGTCTTACTGGGGGGGGTTCCCAGTCTTCAGAAGATACTAGCGAAAAATGTCAAATGAAATGCCAACTAGTGAACCATTACCAGGGTCATGGGGAGTGAAGTCATGGCCGTGTGGTCTCATGCCACAGAGGAGCTTTTGATGAAACAGAGCAGAGCAGATTGGGAGGAAGACTTACACGATTACAGCGGACCGTCGGGATTCAAAAACAGTTGCAGGAGGCTGAATTTCTTTGGCTTTCTGTTCAGTTTTCCCCCGAAGTGAGTAATAATATAATCAGAGCTTGTTGTCGTCAATAGTAAACCTTAAAGGACATATAAAACACAGTGAAATAAGTCATTACCGATTTACAAACAAAGTAAATTGGGTTTAGGATTTTTGTTCATAGAATTCTTTAACTGCTGAACCATTTTAATTCCGAGGAGCCACTGTACTCTGCTTCAAATTAATTTGATTTATGACAACACTTCACAAGTTAACCACATTCATTTTCAAAACATGAATTTTCTAGAGCCCTTGGTCTCATTCTGTTCACGGGTAGCTGGTGTGTGTCCGAGCCGACTTTGGGCGAGAGGCGGTAAAAACCCACTTGGACCAGCATCATTAATGTTCGATTCAAAAGCACATTTTAACCCTTTTGTGCACTCGGTAAGCTGATAACATGGTAAACTGTCCGCTGTAGTAACCGCTGTCCCTGAAAGGTTTAAATAAGTATTTGTCAGTGTAGCGGTTCACTCAGCTGACTTGAATACAGATATTTGTAATGATTTGTTTTTCTTTTGGTCCTCAAAAATGTCATCTTTCTTTCTTTTCGTCATCTTATTCCGCGAAGAATTAGCTCTGAGCTAATGACCGAGCGGGCTGATTCAAAAGGGGGCGTTTACCTGTTACCCAGCAACGGCCAACGTAGGCCAGTACCATCCAGTCAAAATTGCTCCTGCCGCCAACTGCATGAGCAGTGAAAAATCGATGGATGGATTAAATAAGCGAGAATATTTTGTTTTATCTGCGAGCCAGATACAATCAACGAAAGAGCCACAAGTGGCTCGTGAGCCATCGGTTCCTGACCCCTGCTGCAAATCATCCCAACCTATTTCCAAAGCTCAGGCTCCGCCCTTAGTTGCCATGGTAATAAAAGAAGGACTCACCATTGGCCCAGCAAGATATAACCGTTTAAAATTGTTAAAAAAGAAAAAAAAAGCCCACATTTCTTTTAAATGTCCAATAAGAAACTCCAAAGGTCAAACTGGTCGAGGTCTATAAAATGGCACAGCCCTCCAATACCAATGCTCTGCAAAATTGTACTTTTATTGGTTACTGGTGACTTTAAAAGGCTAGTTGCTAAACTCTAGACTTACCCTATTAAATTGCTTTTATGTCAGCTCTCCCTGACATTCTTCGGATATTAGGAGCTAGAACCCTACTGCATCTGTTCCCAACGGACTTTTTCGGCATCATCTGCACTCTTTCGACAGTATTTCTTTCGTACTTTTGCTCCGCATATCAATCTTTACGATTTCATCTGGTCACCAAAGTGTTTGCTCTGTATTCTGCTCGTGGAATATTTGAGGTCCTTTGGCAGTTGCTTTCCACAGGAAGTTATAAAACAGTCTCTCTCTCCAAAGATGATGCTCATGGTGGGAAGAGAAAGTCCTGGCCACCCAGAACAACATTGTGCCGCCGTAGTGGATACTTTTGCTCTGCTCTGAGATTGTGACAGACTAGTGAAGGACGTCTTCATTCTGAACTAAACATTTTCATTTGGTTAAATGTTTTCCAACACAATGTAGTCAAGCGCATGTTTTGGGTCATGTGGTTTTTATGTGGGGGAGGGAGGGAGAGAGAGGGAGGGAGGGAGGGAGGGAGAGAGGTAGAGAGGGAGAGAGAGTGTATATTTCGCAGAGCTCACTGGTTGGCTGCTTGGGATGGGGCCTGTCTTGAAGTGATTCCCAGAGAGCAGTGAGTGTCTGAGAAGTGGTAGGCAAAGGGTTGCGGGTGTGGTTTGATCATTACCTCTCTGTCTGGTCCAAGCAGTGATGACCCTTTTAGTGTGCAGGCCGGAGAAATGAAGTGAGACAATCATAAACTTAGAGAGCGAGTGTTCTTTTCATCAAGGTGAAACATGAGGATGTCATTATTCGGGAACTGCGGGACCCTCCGCATGGCACACACGCACGCACGCACGCACGCACACACGCACACGCACACGCACGCAGCCTCTCGGGTGAGCTCCTTGAGAACGTGAACAGTTGTCCTCGTGACGTAGCCCCATTCTATGTTGCTATATTTTCACCCACAGGATGGCAGTAGTCAACCATCCAGAAATACTCCACTTTCCACCTCCATCCCGACTTGAATTAATTCATCAACAGTGCAATGAATTTCTATCTTAATTTCTTTCAAAATGGGAGTTGACAAAAGAAGGAAACGTCTCGCGGCAAATGGTCTGAGATGTAATCAACGCGGATTATCGCGTTAAATAAATCTGGAGGGAAATTGTCATCGTTGTGATCGCTCGGGCAGTTGCGTCGGGGATTTTAGTTTCCGAATTTGGACATCTGTTTCTTGTCCTTGGCAAGAACAAACACTCGGCGCGCAGCCTGTTTGATCGTGTGCAGCCTGATAATGCGGTATGCATATTTAATTAGAGCGGTGGGAGGCTGATGCATGCAGCCCTCAGCAGCCTCCAGGATGCGCTCGGGGCAGCGCTTCAGGGAATGTAAAGCTTGATTGTACAGGAGGGACAAAACAAAGACTGTGTGTGTGTGTGTGTGTGTGTGTGTGTGTGTGTGTGTGTGTGTGTGTGTGTGTGTGTGTGTGTGTGTGTGTGTGTGTGTGTGTGTGTGTGTTTTACATATTTGGGGTTTTATCAGGGACTGTATACCAGGGGTGCCCAACTTGTCGATCACGGACTGGTCCCAAGTCGATCTTTTGGTTTGGGCGAAATGAGGGTCAATGGGGTGGGGGGGATTGTGTGTCTTTGTGGATTTTATTAATATGAAATATTTTTGTGTTAGTGTACACTGGACTGTAAGCATCATATCCGTTTTACTTTCACAAAAAGCTTAAAAATATATATATAAAAATGAAATACATAAAAAAAGGTCACCTGTAATCTACGTTGGCATCACCGGGAATTATTAGTGGCCAGCAGTCTGCAATTGCAGTTTGCGATCAGAGCTGTTGCGATATCTCTCTCTTTTCTTTTTTTTTTTTTACTCATTCATTGTGTTTCATCTGCAATTCACAGATGGCACTCTCAAAGAATCTTTAAGTGGTACACGTGAGCATAGTGATGTTCATGCATTTAACAAACTGCACAAGTGTGTCCTATGCCTTTGCGTCAAGTCTCCCACTAAGGTAGGCAGTTGTTTGCTTTTTCCCCCAAACTCACATACCCTTGTATCCACATTATTTTATTTTTTCGTTCATGTTAGGGGCCGTTAGGGCTGTTGCTCATCATGGCATGCGTGTGCGCACACGCACGTATCGTTTGGGTGTATGCGTACACGTGCGGTAACAGCAGATTGCGAAGTTTGGTTGGCTTTAAAAGTAGATTTTTGACCCCAAAAAGGTTCGGCTCCCCTGATATATACAATAATCACGTGGTCCTGATTTACTGCATTTCCAGTCATAGCTCCTCAATCATCACTTCTTTACCCAGCAAACCTGTTGAGTGAATCAACAGCAGCCTCTGGTAGTGGCCAAGGTGCAACCAACATAGTCTTGCTTGACATTCGATGAAAAGTTGTGCCTCAAAACGTTTCCCGATTCGCCCTAGGCTTTTCATTGCCTTGCAGTAAATGTGCAATGGGTCAATAACCTGATGTAGGCAAAGTTGCCAACTGTTTCGAATCGTCCATAATTTCGAATGCATCATTACAGCCGGGACGTTTGCTGTTCTGCAAAAATGGGAAAAACAATGCAAAAGCAGCGTGAAAATGCACTTGGACTCCATTGATAGTTGTCCAAAAACCATCATGAGGTCATTTGGGGGGGTTCTTCTTGTGTCAGAGGAGATTTAAGCCTTTTTCTTAACCGAGTAAAAGGCTTAATTTTACACCTGATGTACGGACAGGCATTCCAGAGACCCATTTACAACTTGCATAGAATTAAAAAGTAAATGTTGTCAATTTTAATGCAACATTTAAGGAAAGTGGACATTACTCTATTTTCAACCTCTTATTAGGGGAAACTGCAATGGAAGGCACATCAAAATTGAAGGAAAGTTTCCAGACCTGAGCTCCATCATCCACGCAGGTTGGGAGTTATGAATACTCATACAAACACCCAATCAGCCCTCCCCCACCCTTGCCCCGTTTGCCTTGAGGGATAAACATAAATAATGAATTTCTTCTCCAGTAGCAAGTGTGGAGGAGTCCTTCCACTGCTCACATGCCACACCAAATATTGTCACAGTACTTATTGTTCAGCACATTATTTCTTTCTCCCCCAGGAAGCTAGCTGCTCATCACCAGTAGAATCCCCACCCCAAAATAAAAAATCAAAGGGATTTAATAATTTTCCCCAGTATAGTTCTTTGTTGTTTTACAAGCTTCTGTCGTGACACTGCCATGCCTTAAGCGGAGTTAGCCGTTTTGGCATCAGAATGAATTCCTGTCACTCACATCAGTGGTATTAAACATTTGAAAAGCAATTGGTGTTTCGTTATTTTCCCCATAGTCATTCAAGGAAAGTGAGTCAAATGGCTCCCACTTCCACAAATGTTGTAACATTACATGAGTGGATTGGAAAAAAAACAAACAAATCAACCAACCTACTCTTGCATCCTTTTTAAAAAATTTTTATCTGAATCGCAAGCTCGTTCCCCCAAGTGAATCAGCATGCCAGCGAGTTACTAGAATAGTAAGACGTGAAGCGTGTCAGCGCTAGAGTTGGTTTGTGAGTTCGGCAGAGAAGCCGAGTGGACATTGGGTTGCTTCTGTTGAAGAGTATGTTGAACTTTGGAATGAGTTCAAGGTTGGTCTCAAGAAAGGCTGCGGATCAACAACACAAAATAAACCAGGCAAGAATGAGTATGTTCAGCTGTTCAGTTTAATTTATAACAACGGTAGAAAGTGAATCTTTTGCTTGCAAAATAGGAGTGTTTTCTATGTACAATATTTATACAATAATATAGAGTTAAAAAAACCACATCTGACAATTTATTGCACGACACATTTATAACTTTGTAGAATCACACACAAAACACATGGGTCCTTTGTCATATTTCAACATTAAACAGGGAATGGAGGGTTTTTTTTCCCCCTCGTCTTTTTGTTTTGAATTGAATTAATGGAACTCAACCAAATTATAAGGAGCCCTACCCATGGATAGGCGTGATCGAGCACACAAAGACATTTGCCATGGTCACAGTTTGGTGCATCGTGAACAAAAGTGAAACCCCGAACAGGCCTCAGGCAGACAGTTTCATCGTGATAAGTTTGGATATGGCACTCCATAAAGACAGCAGCAAAAGAGACCACCAGCAGTCGGGTACAAATAAAAAGATGTGAAATAAGCAATTAAAGATGGAGACGGGCAGGATGCAAAGCGAGCGAAGTGCAGTCAGGCGGCAGAACACGTCGAATTTACAAGGACCGGCTAATGAGCCGACTTCACGTGGCATCCATCAAGATAGATCCGGCAGGAGCTCCAAAATTAGAAGCAGGTTCACGAGCTTCGTTGTCCAGGTTACTTTTACTGAAGTGGACGCTGTCATTCAACTGAATCTTTCCACGTTTTCTTCACAGGGTGACAGGTGTTCTTGTCTCACCCACTTGCCGCATTTCAAGTACTGTACGACGTTAACGGTGACTGATGAGACGGGGAGAAAGAACGAGTATACGTCGGGCCTTGCTGCGTCATTAATAACACTTTATCTCACCGTTCTATTTGTGCTCCACTTATCTTCAACGAGTGGATTAGTGTTCGCCGCATAGCCGACTCACATTCTGCTTTTTTCAGTGCTATGACGTACATCGTAATGCATTTTTATGCAGGGACACGGGGTAATGTGAATAGCAAATCTCACTGTGGGAATATTCTTGAAGTGTGCTTGTATGGCTGTGTTCACCAAAGAGAAAATGATGCACGGCACATTTTGCGGGTCGTACAGCGGTGCAGTGATTTGCATCGCTGCTTCGCTGGTTAGAATCTCTGCTCTGGCCTTCCTGTGTAGAATTTGCATGCTCGTGTGGCTTTCCTCCTGGTACTAACATTAACACTGTGCTTGAATACAGGTGAAAAAAAAATATCTGTACTTAATAATTGGATTAAAATGTATTGCACATCAAAGTCAAAAGCAATTGTACCTAAATAAGTGTTTCCAAACACACAGTTGGTCCAGGTGAAATGTAAATGAATGGATTGAACCTAAAAATTAAATATAACTTGGACTCCAGCTCCGGCCTCCCTGTGTGGAGTTTGCATGTTCTCCCCAGGCTTGCGTGGGTTTTCTCCGGGTGCTCCCGTTTCCTCCCACATTCCAAAAACATGCATGGCAGGCTGATTGAACACTCTAAATTTTCCCTTGGTGTGAGTGTGAGCGCGGATGGTTTTTCGTCTCTGTGTGCCCTGCGATGGGCTGGCGAGCAGTTCAGGGTGTCCCCCGCCTACTGCCCGAAGACGGCTGGGATAGGCTCCAGCACCCCCCGCGACCCTTGTGAGGACAAAGTGGATCAGAAAACGGATGGATGGTCAACTGAACTGCATTGAGGCAGGGATTCTTAGGTTCATTGAAGAATTTCTATCGTCCTTCGGAGGGATCATGATGTTGATGATGGTGTAGCGGTTCACACGCCCGACTTGTGGTTGGATTCCCACTGATGCTGTCGATTTGAGTCAGAATGGTTGTCTGTCCCTATTTGGCTCTTGCGATTGATTTCTTCCAGGGTGTAGTCTGCCCGTTGCCTGATGTCAGCTGCGATGCAGGAGGCTCCACCTCCCCGCAACCCCGAACAGCATAAGCGCTTTCTAAAATGGAGGGATGGTTGTACTTGGTCAGCTAATCCCAACCACTCGAGTTTTTTTTCTGGTCCACTTGTTTATCAATCACAGCATTACTCGAGCGTTGGAACCACACAACTAGAGAAAACGTACCGGCATTTGTTTCAATCGCAAGTGAACACAGCCTTAGGAAACTGTATCCATGAATGAAATTACAATCTGCAGGGCCGCAGTTTAGTGGTCGACACGTCTACTTCACAGTCCTGAGATTCAGAGTTCGAATCTTGGCTCCAGGCTTCCTGTCTGCTGTTAGCATGCCCTCCAGTTGTTTGGTTCATTGAAGACTATTTGAATGTCGTTTGAAAAATGTCCATTGTTGGGAATGTGAGTGTGATCGGTTTGCCTAAATGCGTCCGTTGATTGGCTGGCGACCAGTCCAGGGAGCACCCGCTTTCTATCATCCAAAGTCCGCTGGGATAGTCTCCAGCTCACCCATCTCAATCATGAGGACACGCGTTGTAGAACGTGTTTGGAAAGATGGAAAATCCACGCTTAAATATAAAATACAGAAGGCGAACCCGCTGTTGGCAAAACGTTCATATGGCAGCATCGTGGCGCACGTCCCTTCGTGACACGACAGCTCACTATTGTTGGTCAACAACATGAGCGCCTCGATTTGTTGAGCTTTGGGAGACGAGTTGTCATTCTTTGCGTGGTTCTCTCCGAGACGAAGCATGAGCCCCGCTTGGAGTAGGACACTTTTAGACGATGGATGCGTGGCGTTGAATCAAAACGTCACGCTTTTGGGATGATCTGCTGTTCGAGTGTGTTTGCACGTTTTGGTGTGTGTCATTTGTATTAGGTCCACGAAGTTGACAAGCATCCATGCCTACACGAGTCTCTCTGGGTGTTTGTGTGCAGGCATACACATGACGCGCGTGCACATTTGAGTGCACTTGCCGTGTGCATTGTTACTCCTCCTCTTCCACCTCCTCCTCTCCGCCTCAGCGCATGCTTTGTATTGTGCGTCTGCGTGTACAGCATGTGTGCGGATGCATGTTGGCGTGCGTCTCAGCTCTCGGCAGACATGGTTGAGATGATCTGCTCCACTTTGTATGCCAACTTCTGCTTCTGGGCCTGCACGTCCTGCTCTAGCGCCTCCATGAGCTAATACAAGAACACAAACGCACACATAGATCAAGATTTAGCAAGCTCACTCAGTGAAAGCGCAACGGATTAGCTCGTCATAAAATGACGCCAACATTTCTTTCATCATCGCGAACATTCCAAATTGGTGTGTGACTTTCAGCTGCTGCTGAATGATTTTTACCACTTTGGCCTCTGTGATGTTTTTAATTCAATATTCTGAAAATGTTTGCCTTCTCTTATCAGAGAGCACACATGCATGCGGCCAGTGTCGTGTCCAGCCAATGGCCCCGTGGGTGGCAACAGGGCACCAACCACCGGCCAAGCTGCCCACTCACAAGCTGGCCCGGCTCCCATGGAGACGATTCATAAACAGTTGTATGAACTGCTAAACCTCAGTGGAAGTGTGTTGTATGGTGGATATTGGCGTATGGCACTGGCACAAAGTACAGTCATGCATTGTGTTAACATGTCATACAGTAGAGCAGTGATGGGCTTTGGTGGCTCCTCATTGCTCATAAAAATTCAGAAATAAATACATAGATTCAGACACACACACACACACACACACACACACACACACACACGTTTCATCAATCGCATTGGATCTCTGCATACTCGCGGTTTGGCCCCACAGTGTGTTTAAAATTCAATTGTCCAAAATATATATTTTTTAGGGAAACTCATCATGGAGCTTCATGAGCATTTTTAGGAGAAATGATTAGGTTGAATGACCATCAGTCATATTCCGATTTTTGTTATTTGCGGACTGGCACTATATTTATGGCTTTTTGTCATATATTTGCTATGGAAGTGTGGGGAGCGAGAGTATGTGGCACCCCAGTAGCGCTGATCATAAAATTGTGGCTCCTTCCAACATTTAAGTTGCCCATGCCTGCAGTGCAGTATAAATTTGACAGCGGCAATTGCAGATTTTTGCAGTTGGAGAAGGGTGTTTTGGTTGTTTTTTTAATTTTTTTGCTCCACATTTTAAACAGTTGGCTCTCTGTTTAGATTGCACAAATGACATTTACGATAGTGAAGAAAAGAGCTGATCGACGTCATTTTGTTTGAGTTTAGTTGTCGAGAAATCGTTTGATGACAAAAGCGGATTGACATTGTTGGCGCTTTTGGATGAAACTGAGCCAGATTGATTATGCAGGTTATCCTGATATTTTCATTCTATGGGCATTTTAAAGGCACGTATACTACTCACAAAAGTTAGGGGAAAAATGAGCTTTCACAAGAAATTTCATCTTGAACCTAAAATACACTGTAGCTTTTCCAGGTGAATTCTATTTGACCATCTCTAAAATTTTGAGTACCGTACTCATGTTCACCCAATCATTACAGTATTTCTTCTACAAGTAGGAGCCAACAAATAAACTTCCAAAGACATCCATGCCTTTCTGTGACTCTTCCAGTCTCTCAATATCTCTACTGCAACCTGCTGATGACAATGTGTTACACTCTAAACTCAGGGGCTACTTCCTTCAGAGAGCGTTCTGTTTGAAGCATCTAATGTTTTGTGAGTCGCCCATGTTTTATTTCGCTTATCGTTTCAAAACATGGATAGAGGACTTCTAGCTGCAAATATATTTTCATTGTACACCAACTCTCCAAAACGAGGTTCACCGATGTTCTGACAGCAAGATAAGATAACCTTTATTAGTCCGCGTCAACTTTGTCACTCTATTCCGCGTCAGTGTTGTTTATACAGAACACGCAGGCATTGTGAAAGGGCCTTTTTCTCTGACCAAGGTTGGCCTACATGTGCGCTTGAAGGTCACTGTTGACAGTTGAGGATGCCATAATGATGAGCAATTTCGTCGTCACATTTTCCGTCTCCGTGGCGCTCGAGTCCTCACCTCCTGGCTGTGTTTGCTGACGTAGCTGTAGATCTCGTGGAGGGCACTGAGCGCATTGAACTCGCTGGAGTGGAGGCGCGCCTGCTCAGCCAGATAGGCATTCATGTCCTGATCACTGATGGCAGGCAGGCGGTTGATGTCCGCGTAGTACCTGAAACGGGAGACACGCCACTGTTAGACGTGGGCAATCTTTTTATTATTTTTTTTCCCTCTTCCAGTCGTCTGCGTCCACAGCGGCTGATTTACATTGGAGGCGCTAGAGCAGGACAATTGTGAATTCACTCATTGGCGCGCACATGGGTTTGTGTAATTGCATTTTATTTACACCTTAAGCCTCAACCTACCATGTCGCCCCTTCTTTAGAAACAACAAGAGTGCCAAGAGAAGAGAACTTGTGACAGCTTGTTTGTTTAAAAAAAAAAAAAAAAAAAACATTGTCAGAGGACCTTGGAAAAAAAAATCGTATATGAAACTGTAGTTGCAATCTTGAGGAAAAAAATCTGAATTAACCCTTTCAGGGACGGCGGATACTACAGTGGGCCGCTTATCATGTTATCAGGTTGCAGGCTGCATGAAAGGGTTCAGTGCACATGAAGCCAACAGGAACAGTAACACCGAACATGTTGCAGCATGCATCAAACCAAATGCTATTAATAAGTCACACAATGCTAACATGTCGGCATTCATTTTTAATCTGACCCTGTTGCGTAAGCGATCAGCGTGCATGTCACATCTCGTTTATTGAGGAGCTTTTCACACCGACATACTGTATATTTAGTAACACACACACACAGAAATGGGTACCTTTCTACCCAGCTTTTGTAGTGCGGGATGTCCTTGGCGTAGAGCAGCTTGGTGGAGGGCGAGTCTTTGCCCAGCCGGTGCTCGGAGGTGGAGCACGAGTCCATGAAGGTCTGAGCCACCACAGACAGGCAGGCATCCGTGATGCTGCTCTTATGAATGTCAAAGACAAACTGCGGGTTCTTGATCACGTTCACCCAGAAGCGCAGGGGAAGGCTGGGAATAGCACAGGGAAGAAAGATGTTGTGTGGAACAGTTTCTGTTTGGATGAAATATCGAGTGAGATGGCATATTTTCAAATATCAAATATTTTCATGGTGCATTGCGACTTCCTTCCACATTCCAAAAACATGCATGTTAGATTCACTGAAGACTCTAAATTGTCCATTGGTGTTAATGACTTGGTTGTCCTGCAATTGGATAAGAGGAGAAAGAGTTCTCGAGAAGGGATGGAGGGATTTCCATCCATCCATCCATCCATTTTCCGATCCGCTTGTCCTCACAAGAGTCGCGGGGGGTGCTGGAGCCTATCCCAGCCGTCTTCGGGCATGAGGTAGGGGACACTCTGAACCAGTTGCCAGCCCATCGCAGGGCACACAGAGACCAACAACCATCACACCCACACCTAGGGACAACTTAGAGTGTTCAATCGGAATGTGGGAGGAAACCAGAGTACCCGGAGAAAACCCACGCAGGCCCGGGGAGAACATGCAAACTCCACACAGGGAGGCCGGAGCTGGAATTGAACCCGACACGCTAACCACTGGACCACCGGGCCGCCTGGACGGATTTCAAATATGTAATTAACACTTTCAGGGACAACGTTTACTCCAGTGGACAGCTGCATAACGACTTCATTTTGATTCCCCCCCTCCAAACTAAAGGCCAATTTTTCCTTAAAAATAACCGACAAGTCTTGAATTTGCAAATAATGTCACGCATTTTGGCATAAATAAACACAAACACTAAGTGTCCTTGGGTGTCTTGAAAGGCGCTTATAAGTAAAATGTATTATTATTATTATTATTTAGTTGAGGCGGGTGGGAAATGAAATGTAATATGCTATCATAAATTTGATCACAAAATTCACATAAAAAATGGCAAATATAATAGGGTCACATTCAGTGAATGAGAAGAATGTTCCCATTCATCCATCTTCTGTAGCGCTTGCCCTCATGGTCGCACCTGAGCTGGTGCCCGTCTCGGCAATCTGGGTCCACCTTGGACCAGTTGCCAGTAAATCAAAAACAGTCTTCATGTGGTTGTGTTTTATGATTTACCCTCTTCACTGGAGAGCTTTGTCGAGATTATTGAAGTTTAAATAGTTATATATATTCGAGGCGAGTGTGAGCAGGCAAATGAGGCGTTGCCGTCCTCTTTGCCTGGAAGTAAGCCGTAGAGCAGCAACAAAAATGTACTCCTGCTGGTGATTTATAAAGTCCATTGCAGCGGAGGATCACTTGGGAAAACACGACACTCACCAGTTGCTCTTCCAGGTATGGCGGACATCCGTGTCGTAGATCCCGTGTCTGTCGGCCTGCTCGTCCAGAAAGTCAAACATGTATTTGATGGCGAGCGGCAGGGCGGTGCCCCGGCACACGGTGCTAAAAAGCGTCTCGAACAGGTCATCCACAAATTTCTGCAGCGTGCCCTGAAGAGAATATTAACACAGAATTAGCCTTTGTGGATTCTGATCCTTAGTCTGGGCATGCAATAATGGGATGGATGGATTTCAGATACGTAAGTAATGGATCTACATAAACACTTCAGTTTTATTGTAAAAAATACTCATATTTTTTTGTGTACTTGGTGCAGTTTAATGTATTAAAATATTGTTTCAGTAAAAATGTATTAAGCTGATACAATCTGTTACAAAATGAGTATATGAGTAAGCCCGGTAGAATTAAAAAATCTATAGGAAATCAATATCGTATTTTCCGCACTAAAAGACACCCTGGATTATGAGGCGCACCTTCAATGAATGGCTATTTTGTATTTTTTTCATACATTGGACGCTTTGCATTAAAAGGCGCAATTTACAAAGCCTCCACTAGATGGTGCTATGCTGCTTCCATTCAACTCGAGAGGTGTCCGTTCAACTTGAGAGGCGTTTATGACCGCCTCTGAAAAACATAAATGAACTATGACTGTACTTAAATGAAACTACGAAAATTAAAAATAATGCATCAAAACAGAAAATCAAGCGAGGAAATCACAAAATAAATTCTATATCCTCCGGAGACAGACAAAGACATACCTGTATTTGTTGAGACCGTTTTAAAAAATTAACACCACAGCTCTCCTTTTTTCGGAGCTGCAACAAAACCTTATTTAATAAAGCAGCGACACAGTTCACTGAACCAACAGCAAGTTATAACATTGGAAGCATGTGTCCAGGAAGGAGCCATCTTGGAATTGATGTATTACCGTAATGACCATACACAAGATGCACCAGAAGTCGCTCGGTGAGCTTTTAAGAATAATACTTTTTGGTGCGCCCTATAGTGCGGAAAATACGGTACATACATTTTTACCGGTGTATATGTGATTAAAAACATTGAAGTAGTACAATAAAACATGATAGCCACATTTCAAAAACTAAAACAACAAAAAAATATTAGAAATAATTTGAAAAAATACAGAGTAAAAGTAAGTAAACGCATATTGATGATGACATTACTCGTGACACGTGCCTTTGTCGCCAAGAGCCTAGTGAGGTAAATCTCCGACACCATTTTGCTGCCTCGCTCGCCTTCCTTCTGGTCTCCGTGCTCGTGGTTCTTGACCAAGTGCCAAACTTTGACCCCGCTCTCCAGGTCGGGGGTCAACATGGGCACGCGGGAGTGAGGGCTGTCGGGGCTGGTGGGCGTGGAGCGGAAGGGGATGTCCACGCCTGGAGGGTCAAATTGTCAGTTTCATAGACGGTTCACTCAAGACTATCGTGCCATCCTGTTTTGCAACACTCTGACTGATCTCTACATCGTGATGGGATTTCTTGATTTGACTATGGTTCACCATGTTGTGTGTTGAGCTTCATGCGCTTCGCCATTCACACGTTTCAACTTTGTAAATGAAAGCTCCCAGTGGATTTTTGAATCATGTGCGGTTATCTTCTCAGAACCATGTCGTTGTTATGAAGGAGCAATCTCGATCAACAGCTGCCTGTCTCGAAATGATACTGTTGCCCTCGTGGAATGTTACAAATCGCAGTTCATTTGTTTTTCGTTGACAGTACTGACCATATCTGCTGATACTTCTTGGGAAGCTGGCTGAGCATGGGATGTTGAACGACGACATCTGTTTGGGCACCAACGCCACCACGCAGCGATCTGTCACCTGGACAATCAAAGGTAGGGGCTTGACTTTTTGTTTATGCTGGCAGTTGCATCACAGTGCTGAATGATAGTCGGTGTACGCTAGACTGCATCCCGAAAAAGATGGGGTTGAACCAACTAGAGTCGACTTTACTGTTCAGGTAGTCAAAGTTTAAAGGGTTGAAGTTGCAAATTGTTTTTGGCATCTTGACTTCCAATGGGCCAAGCTGCAGACTTGCCGGTCTGCTGAGCGAAGATCGTGAAGTAGTCATGACAAACGTGTCGCTTTCAGTTTCATAAAGCGACACAGGTGGTGACACATTGGTTTGTGTTGAAGCAAACAACGTTGACGGTGAATCACATTTGTGTTTGCATTTGTTGTCTGCGTATCCGTCTTGTCTGTGAGAGCGAAACATTCAAACAACCCCATTTAGTGTCATGGCGAATTTAATTTTAATTATTTGTTTATATGTATGATCTTTGAATATTTCTTGATGTGAAGTGGCACAAAACAGCTGCACTGCACTGTGCTGAAAAAATATGCATGACATCATCCATAAATCGATTTGGCTTTCATTATATCGAAGTCAACAACAAAGAATTATTGCGTTGTTCACCCCATACCATGAAGAAAACTCCTCCCACATTCCAAAAACATGAATGACAGGTTAATGGAACACTCAATTGTCTCTTGGTGGGGTTGTGAGGGCGAATGGTTGCTCGTCTCTGTGTGCCCTGCGATTGGCTGGCAACCAGTTCAGGGTGTCCTCCGCCTTCAACTCCAACGGGTCAGTCAGCACCAACATTTTGCCAACAAAGAACCATAAATCCTCATCCAAGGCTACCGGCCTCTGCATGGTAGCTGAAGAATGAATATACTATAGAGAGTGTACATGTGTTTATCAACCGAAGGAAGGAAATGTCAATGTACAACGGGTACGATTGAATAATGATTTGTCCTCCGTGAAATGTTTGTGTGTACCGAGATTTCCTTGAGCAACAACTTAAAAAGGTTTGGAAAAAAAAATCATTCTTTCGGTTGGTTCCTCTTCTGTTTTTTTTTTTGCACACCTGGTAGTGAAGGAGTGTGTTGAGTCGTTTCCAATCACCCTCGATCTTGGTGGTGATGTCTTCATCCTGAAGAACCACGCGAGCCGTCCTGCCCTGACGCCACTCTGTAGTGTGCGGAGAAAATCACAAAAAAATCGGGTCACATCCGAGAGGGCTGTTGGACCGTTACCTAGGTGATCTCATGTCCATGAATTGACTTGGTCAATGTGGTCCTTGGACATCCGATTAACACGCTGGTTTCTGGCCGACAAAGTTGGTGTAACACTCCCGTCATAGTGTCTTGGTTGCTTTATATTTTCGTAAACAAATCATTACTGTACATACTGTAATATCCCTGTGTTTGAAGTCCGCCTTTAAAAGGCATGGCCTAGCGAGAGACATCGGGAGCCGGAATCAGGTTAGGTCATTAAACCACCTGTTGTGTTGCTAGTTGACAAAGACGACTTTACCACTCTGCAATGTTGGTTATACATGAGGTTGATTAATTGCCAATCACGCATTCGGATGCCTTGCAGAGACCAACAGAGATTTGTTTTGCCTTGCAAATTAGTAGCGGTGCCTCAAGTGTGTCAATGAGACCGGCACACCTCTTTGCAAATATACAAGTCTGTCCTCAAATATAACATAAACTGCCAACCTTTTTCTTTTTTTTTCGCAATTGTCAACTTGCTGTGCCCTCGACAAACACAATCTTACTGATTTTCCTTTCCTGACGCTCCCTGCTGTCCTTTGGACACGGGCCCAACCCCCTGACTCATTAATCCAATCACATTCGGACACTTGCTCATCCAATCACATTCATGGACTTGCAGTCAGACAGTCGGAACTTGTAAAGTTAAGTAAATTCACTAACGGCTGCCGTAAGGATTTAAGTCTGCTCATAAGATTGTGTTGTGCTTTTCCAAAATGCGAGCGATATCTGCAGCCAGTCCGAGATGCCCCGTCACGGAGGACGCCGCAAAACAAAAATCCTCCTCTTACTCTGTCTGCAAAAAAAAATGGCTTATTTGTTCCACTCATCATTTTTATATTTTATTATTACATTTTTAGAGTTGTTACAAAACCAAAAATAATGGAAACTGCTAGTTTTGCCAGTGAGTCCCGTTGTATGCGCATGTGCGATGAGCCATAAAACGGATATGCTGTCAATCAAGTGTCCCAATTTCGTAATGGATGATAGTAGGCAGTCTATTTTTTTTCCTGGGTGGTATGACCCAATATCATTATTCCTGCCGCTGAGAAATGAACGTAGCAGGATGGTTATAAGGGCTGTTGGAGGAATTTCGAGTTTCCAGAATTCTCACCTAGGTCCATGTCGTTAGCTTGCGGTCGCTGGGAGCAGGGCATGTTCTTGTATACGGCATCGAGGATCTTCTCCTTCACCTGGGTAATGGTGTCACAGTTGAGCACCTTGACGACGATCTCCGGACTGTTCTCATTGTCGGCGTTCACGCAACTCAGCGTCTGGCCATACGATACAGAGAGGAGAGAAAGAGAGGCGGCTGTGACTCTCCCCGGCTAAGCCCTTTTCATTAGCCGCTCCTCTTTCGAGTATCCCAGTAGAGGGGATCTCAGGGGCAGAAATGTAATTTCACACCTCCAGGATGTGGCTGTACAGCTTTGGCAGAGGCTTTAAACAAGTAATGAGACACTCTCCGACTGCCTGACACCTTGATCACAGAGGTGTCATCCTGCCGCCAGCGGAAACTTGGGGGAAAAGTTAGATATGCTGATGAACCGGAGTAGAACAGGCAGTCTCATATTAAGCGAGCCATCAGACCGCATCATCATCACTGAATTACCAAGCAGGCTGCCAGAACCACTTGGGCATTTATGACTCTTTTTTTTTTTGTAATGATCTCATCATTGTTGTGTGTCATTATTTGCACTTAAGTATGCAAACACAGACCTCGGCTTTGTCCGATTAGATGAATTCCTTGAGGGAAACAAACGAAAACAAAAAACACAACCCAGACATGACTGTCTCTATTTTTCGATTCTTGGAGAAATGTCAAAGCGCTCGCTAACCTTAGCGGCAAACTCTAATCAAAAGCAGCGGCAGTTTTCCATTGTCACTTTTATGAAGCTCGCCTGCTGTTGTTGCGCTTGTGCAATTTCTTTCTACCGACGGAGAGTGCTGCGAGCGTGTCTTAAATTCCATCCAAGACAAAAACGTTTCCCTTTTCTTCCATGAATTGGCCGGACTGTTGTTCTATGCTGTTGTCACTGTCACAGAGTCTGCACAATGATGCATTATTAATGTAATCTAGAATGCATTCTACATATATTACTTGTATAAGACATTTTTCTTCGACATTTGGGCTGTATTCATGTGCAAGGCTAAGTTCTCAATTTCGATTAAAAGTCCATGCCAAGTGAGACTATAGATTTGCTTCCGAATACATTATGCAGTGGAAGATAATTGTTGAACACTTTCAAAGTCTTGGCGTGGATTATGGTCTTCATAAAATGGTGCTTTATCGTCTATTTTTGGCATTGACTAAATGGCCATTTGTTCCGGTTTTTTTTCTGCCTCCTTTTCTCCTTCTTGCTCTCTGTCTCTCTCTTCGTGAGTGACATGACCATTGCTCTCCCCGCATCATGAGAACAAAACAAGCCCTCGCCCCCGCCCTCTCCCGCCTGCCCTCATCACCGTCTCAAAGAGGCTGAACGGAGCAGAGTGGGGGGGGGGGGCGATGCGGTGCAATGTTTATGTCAATCTTGGCATCGCTTTGGAATAGTGAGCAATTTAAAAATACCATCATGCACAGTCACGCTCTCTTTGATACTAGAGAGGTGAATGCAAAGCATATATTGTAGGCTTGAGGGGATTCAAAATGTTAACAGCCATGTCACTCATCTGACATGTTGAACATGTACTTGGGTGTATTAATTACTATCTCACGGCATCATTTTAGCATGGTGAGTTGTCAGACGCGTTGTCCACTTGACCGATTGATCAGTTCATTTCCCCCCCCAACTGGTGGGTTCACACAATAAATAGTGACATTTGAATCAAGTCGATCGTTTGCATTTAAAATGTTTTTCTCCCAGCCTTTTCCTCGCTTTTGTGACTCACCAGCGTCTTATATTCCGTCTGCTGTCGGATGAGTTTGTCCTCGCTGAGGGAGTAACGCGCCTCGCCAGTGATGGCGTCGATGGGTCCCTTCTCCATTTGCTGTTTGATGGCACAGAACAGCATGAAGAGGGGTTCGCCGGCAGACTCCTTTTTTGGTTCGGCCCACGCCGTGGATTAGAGGGAGGGGTGTGAGAGAAAAGTGGCAAAGGAAAAGTTGAAGAGGAGGAGAGATGATAAGCTTCTCTGGAAGTCAGCAAATGTATTTCAGCGGATCTCCAGTATCATGCGCTGTAATGGTTTTGAGAAAATAAGTTGGTCGGTCTGCCTGGCTGTGTTTTTATCGTGTGGTGTGTTGCCGATAGCTGCGCCAGCTACGTAAATTGCATGGCGTCGTGGAATAGCCGTTCGATTGCATTACCTTGGCTGACTACGGGTGGTGCTTGGTTTCCGACAGGGTTCCGCTTAATATGTTGGTGACATAATCAGAATTAGGCAACACGCCCTAGTCTATCCCGGCAGGGGCATAGCTGTCATTTTAAATTAGGGTTTCGGGGGGGGGAAATTATTCACGATTATACCAACGTTTATGAGAAAGTTGCAGGGCTCGATACTGCGACTGATATCCTCGTAAATGCGGTCAACTTTTCAGCGTGTGCTGGTGAAAATTTCATTTGGTCACAGATGCGCGAGTGCATGTTTTAATTATCCTACCAGTGTTTGGGGGGGGGGCAACTACAGCGAAGGTGCTTGGAGCACCTAAAATAAAGTTGGTGACTTAGCCCCACCAGCTCCATCATTTGAGAGATGCCCAAAAATGTTACGGTACAACTATCATTTTGACGACGGAAAAAGTCCTGAATTGACGTGTGCTGCCCGTTGCGAGAGAATTGTTTTCTTACCTTAAGAAACTTGTGGAGCAAGAAGGCAAACCAGTTGGTCAGCATCTTCTCCGCCACTGACTCAGTTCTGCAAAGCAAAAAAAAAAAAAAAGGGTGGGGGGAGGGGGGCGGTCATTTCCAGAGGAGAGCTTTGAGTGCTCTCGGTTAATTAAAAAAAAAAAAATCATTCAAGGAAGAAGAGCCTGAAAGCTTTGGAGTCTAAAGATGCAACATGGGCAGACGGCAGGAGGGCAGAGCTATTTTCTTTGTGTGTGTGTGTGTGTGTGTGTGTGTGTGTGTGTGTGTGTGTGTGTGTGTTCGTGCCAGTGACATCGTCTTCAGGAGGGATGATGGTCGTGCGTTGCCACTCGGCTGCTTGAACATGTGTCCAGATGTCTTTGCACACTGTTTACTTCTTTTTAATGAGTTTCGCTTCAGATTGACGGCGCCCCCGCGGTGAAGAAACGAGTCATTAAGCATTCAGCAGGCTTGCCTCGCCGCTGGGAAAACAATCTGGAGATAGCCAAAGAGGCGGGAGGAAAGGTGACATCGGAAAGAGCGGACAAATATTTCATGAGTGGCACATGGAAGATAAGCGAGACTGACAAGGACTCAGCCGCCGCCGTACTCGCTCTCCCCCATTAGGTTGTCATCCCGTTCCAGTCCATGCTGACTTTTTCCATCACTGGAACTACAGCTGTCGTTCACCTGTCTGCTCGGGCGCCTCGACAACTCAGGTTCTCAAATAGTGCTTCGACACTGCTGAAAAGAGGCTGGCCTGCCTTAAACTTGACCTGGTTACTCATCCATCAGAAGCGCAGGGAAAGAGCCGAGACTAGAAAGAACAATGCGTGATGAATTATCAATTCTTTAAAGGCGTGCGGCGCTGAAAGAGGCGAGTTTATAGGTGGGATTTCATTCCAGGATGGCCCTCAATATAGTGCCATACTAATCGGGACCGAGCTGTGCTGCAAATATGTGGTATAGATTTGGACTTTACTGCCCAATTGTGATAATGCTCGTTGATGACATCATTGTACCTGCCTCAGTGTGAAAACCGCTTCGAGCTCACCCGAATACCAGCTCCGAGCTACCGTAACAAATCCTTGCCTCCATGGTGGCAAAAAAGCAAAACTTGCGTATTGTTGTCACCGAAGGCGGATGAGGAACTAGGCATGCCCCGCGCTGAGCAAGAAGAGCAGGAGGAAGATGGAGAAGCCACGTTCATGGCTAAGATAACGCGAAATGTAACGTAGCAAAACGACGAGACATACAAAAACTCTCAAAGAACCATGCCAGAGATTGAACAGGAAGTTGGGCAATTTGGAAGCAAGTAGCCGTATTGGATGAACACACCTTTCATCTCTGATTGGTACGGTGGTTTCTCAAAAACTACAAGATGGGGCTAGTGAGGAGAGGGGTTTTTTTCTGTGTGTGTGTGTGTGTGTGAGAACAAATATTACCAAAAGGTTTTTTGAGTTTCTTTTCCCAATAGTGCCGCTTTAATCGGTACGAAAAGTATGTATTTACATTAAGCAGTGGCATGCCTCCAGGGCCTTTAAGACCTTCTGTGCTGGCCCAAACACTGCCAGAAACACTTTGACAACTTCCATGAAATGGTCAAAACAGTCTTGAGTCTTCCTTTCATCGCGTGCGTCTTGGCCACATGGCTTCCAGTCATTATTTATGTATTTATTTATTTGTTTATTTATTGTCCCATCAGTTTTTAGCTTTGATGTGTTGCCATGCAAATATTATGTCAACCAAAGCCTTCACAATCTCGAGTGCAGGCGTCAACCACACCCACACATCGCTGAAATTGCTGGTTTGTGTTTTAGCTCATCAGATTTTAGATTCGTCGCTGAACGCCTTTTCACAGGCTCGATGATGAGCGAGTTTATTCGTCTTGTAATTGTTTCAGCCACATTCAGCTTCTAGTTTGGATGAGACTCATGTGCATCAAAGCTTGGTTTATGACACAGAATGATGTCGGATCATGATTAAAAATTCACTTTCAAGGCTCCCTTATCAAGAAAAACTGGACTTTGAGGCTAGGTCAGCCAACACTATTTCTGGCTGACGTGTTTAGATCGAGGCTGACAAACTTGCAAAACAAGGATGTCTGTTCCTCAGTGAAGAACTGACCCTTCATTCTGGTCCCGTATGCTAGCTGCGTCTATGCTTTGCAGCACTGGAGCGGAAAACGCTGGCAGTCAGCGTGGGGGGAAAAAAATCTCCTGATTGCAAAAGAACAAAGGAAAATGTTGGATGGCCTTCGATTTGGCTGAGCAACCGCAACCCGAGTTTCAGTATAAATCAAGTCAATCTGGTAGTCCTTACAGGCGGGAACAAATCTCTCACAGTCAATTCAGTCGTTGAGAAAATGTATTTTAAAACTCTGGCCACGTTCGTGATGCAAGCTGGAAGGCTTTTTGAGGACGACCAGAGATAACTCACTGCAGTGTTCTGTCGCGATGGGCCTACTAATGGCCTGAACGATGTGCCCGATTGGTTCAGCCCTTGGACTAGATCACAGGTGTTAAAGTCACGGCCCGGGGGCCAGATCTGGCCCGCCGCATCATTTTATGTGCCCCGCGAAAGCAAACCAAACATGTCAAGTTCCATGATGCTTGCTAAACACTGAACCAAAATTTCAAATTGTCATAGGTAATCCACAATACACTAACAGTCATTTTTCTTGACTTCCGATTTTAAAACTAGTTATGCATCAATTTGTTGTGCGCTCTGTATGTCATATGTGGAGGTGATTAAACATTTACATGGTTTCCCAAAATGTATAACAGCCCTCTAAGGGGAACCGTAACTACAAAGTGGCCCGCGACAAAACATAGTTATATAGTTTTGGGTGTTAATTTTGTGATGTAAAGGTGTTAAGTGAGCGGTAAATTAGGTCACTTGATTGCCCACTGAAGGTTTAGGCTCAAAACTCACTGCCCACCACCGACAGAAGGATGGAACAAACAGTTAATGTTGTCACATATTGTTGTGAGGTGGAAGTTCCCCCTTCATATGATACATTCACCCAATTTACAGATGCCAGAGGTGGCCACGTTGAATGAGTGTGGAAGTTCAAAGTGAGAGACATTTTGAACTTTTCCCAAAGACGTAAATAAAGCGCTAAGCCATCAGAATGGGCCTTCAAAAAAAGGGAAACTGCTCAAGGGACTGTTATTGGAAGCGCTTTCATACAGGAGCAGAAAGATGTGTGCTCTTCCTCTCGCGTTCCTCTCGGATGTGTTGTGATTTTTATTAGACAAAAGCGAAAGTACTCATTGGTGATAAATTGAGCGTGGCAATGAAGCAATTATACAAACGATCAAAAGAATTTTACACTGGAGTAATCTTTTTAATGACAAGGTGACATCTCACTTACTGATTCTTTTGAGTAGAAAAAGGCCAGTTCCCTGAAATGGTGTGCTAGAATCAACTTACGAATTAGAAAATAACCAGACATCATAATGTTATTATGGAAGAAGACTTTTCAAAGGAGGAACTGTAATCCTCTGCCCATTTTTCTCCTCTTGGTAAAGTTAATGATCACTAAATTGTTGTCATGCTTTTTAAAACTCATTCACTCCCAAAGACGTTTTTATATGTCTTTTCAGACTTGGTTTAGAATTGGCTGGTACTGAAAGAGTTTAAGTATTTTCTTTGATTTTTTTATGATTGTATTTCTTTTTACTTATTTCTATTTTGCGATACATTTGTGTTTTAGCACTCACTGGTTTAAACAAATGGTAAATGTGACTTAATTGGGGATGCTGGAATGGATTAATCGGATTTGAAGTTACAAACGGGCTGACAGAACGACGGTAATTCAGTTGGTAACTTGAGGTTCCACCTTAAGGCGCGTTCCCACGTTGCAATTTGTGGCATAAGTTTTGTGGCATGCAACACATTGCAACGTGTGAACCCCGAAGTTGGACAGACTTTAGTGGCATGCAACGTGTTGGATGCGTGTTGCATGAAATAGGACTTGCTCTATTTTCGTGTTGCATGAACCCGACCAATCAGAACGCGTTATGCTATCACGTGACAAAAAAACATCACGTCGTTATGTAAACACGGAACGCGGAAGTATAATGGCGTCGACACAGAAATCCAAGAAAATCGAGCTCTCTCCGTCGCGACACCGAAAGGCTCATTAATTATTAAAAGTTCAAAATTGGTGCGATCCATTCGAAGGAAATTTCTGAAATTATCGGGGTCTTCGGCCGCCAACTCCTGCATCAGAGCGTTGTAAGCGCCGAGTTCTTGCCGTCTCCCGATCCACGGTCGTACCCAAAACGACCGTTTCGGTTTTGGCTCCTCTAGCTCGGCTAGTAGACCGATAGCTGCCAGTTCGAGGAGATCATCGTCGCTGTCGTATTGACAATTAGCCGCCATAGTCGCAGAACGAAATAACGTTAAACGCGCATTCGGAAAACTATTCCCGCGAGATTTGAAATTGTTTGCAACTGTTGCAACGTGGGAACACATTCGGTTTGCAACATCGTATTTGCAATTTGTCTTATGCAACACGTTTGGAGTGACATGACATTTTCCATTCAGTTTTTTACCTGCGCAGCAACAGCTTGGGGTGGTTCTTGCTCTCCAGGTTGCGCTCTATCAGGTCCGATAGCAGATGTTTGAGGATGTCGGTGGCGTACTCTAGCCGCCCCTGCAGCGCCGTCATGATGAGCGAGGCCACGTAGCCCCGGTCCCGCATGGAGAACGAACGCTGCAGTTCCAGGGTGCGGATGAACGTCAACAGGAACACTTTGTTGTTCACCAGCTGCGCAAACTGCTTCAAGGCTTTCACCACACTCGCCTGTCCGCTCCCCGGCACCTGCACACATCGTCCCGTTGCGTTCTTTGCATGATTGCGTCACTGAGGGAGTCGTGTTGTCCTCATCGGCGGTGAGCCAGCCTATTTCCTTGCTTAAAAGCCGATCAGAGTGATCCACACTCACAAATCAATGGCTCATTCATTCAAGACGTACCTAAAAATCACAGTGACCAAAAAAAAAAGTGTTTCATGCTTCACACTATCAAATATTACTTTTTTTAACAGATTTGTTCCTGCTTGATTTATGCTTGTGTATAATATATACAGCATGTGTGCATTTTCTCTCATGAAACGATGACTGTGGAGGGTGTGACAAAGAGAGACTTCTCGACCATGTTGTTCGCTTGCGATGGTGTGAAAGTAATCATTTTGTTTGACTTTTAGAATTGGTCTTTACTCAAGGCAGTGTTCTCCCCAAAATGCACAAACTGAATTTTACCAGGAAAACCACATCAAGTGCACCCTCTGAATAACTACAAACAGTATCTTTTGAAAAGTTTTGAAAGATGAGATGGATTGGCGGCCGCAGCGAATGATATGACTGCACTGCTGTGAGTCGCTGAGGCTGCAAACTCCACCAGCTGCTGCGACATGAAACAAACCCAAGACAAACCGCCACGTGCCAGCTAGCGTTTGCTTATGTCGCTCTGTTTGACAGCACTATGACAGCCGTGGCCAAGAATACTCAAGCTATCTCCTCCATTGTATACCAGAGACTGAAGGTCAAGATGCGAGGGATTTAAAATGTTACCTTAGATGCATCTCACCTCCAGGTCTCTGAGCACAGGATGGTCGTCAATGCCAGGGAAGAGAACCCTCATTGCATAAGTGCGGTAGTCCAAATAGGGGATGCCGGCCCGGTCCAGATCGCTTGTCAGCTCATTGATGTCAGTCTGCAGCTCAGCGAAGGCTTCACAAAACAGAAATAGAGTCATTATTTTGGGAATTCAACTTAATGATATCACAAGCCCTTTTTACACTGCCTGTAATAGCAGATTCTCCCTAATTTCTACCAACAATCCAGGCTAAACGTAGCTCCTCATTAATAAACAAAGATTTCTGCTTCTCAGTTGAGGTGTATCACTTCAACATTCTTGCTTGACAAATTGATACGATGCTACGACCCAGGGCTTTGGTGTCATGCCTTCCCATGCCTCGCTTATTCCCCATCAGTATCCCTCACCCTCCTTGCACTCCAAAGCCACTCGAGACTCCAGGTTGTCCATCTGCAGCTGCAGCCGCTTCAGAGTCAGGTCGTTCTCGTGCGATTTCCGTCTGTAGGCGAGCAGGACGATGACGACCACCACCAGCAGTAGCCCTCCACCGGCAGTGATGCTCATGATACCGGGCAGCGTGAGGAGGCTGTCGGAGCGGATGTGGACTTCTCCTGGAGAAATGTGAAGTCCTCCTACTTGGACCTGGACAATGCACAATAGTGTGACACACCCAGGGGACAATGTGTTTAAAATTGTTGAGTTGGGGGGTTTCCAACCTTACCAACATGAGCCTTCAAATGCCTTGCAATGCACTGATTTGCACAGCAGCGCAAGAATAAGTTATAACGTGGCACAATCAGGTGCCAATGTACTTAGTTTTTCATTTAACGACATTATATATATATATATATATATATATATATATATATATATATATATATATATATATATATATATATATATATATGGCCTAGAGCAGTGGTCCCCAACTTTTTTTGTGTCACGGACCGGTTGAGACAAGTACATGCTGTTCACAGACCGGCAACCATTTTTTTCCCCTCCATTGCTTTCAAATTGCCAGTTTTAAAGCACTGCTACTGACAATAAAGATAATTATAGAGTGATTCAGCATTTTACTAACATCAATTCCTTTCAAACAGCCTTGCTTTACTGCACAACTAATGTAAAATAAAGTAACACAGTAGACTACAAATAAATGGGCCAATTAGGAACAATAAATACACCTTAAAATGTAAACATAATCATTTTTGAAGTAATGATCCTACATACGGCGTTAGCATCATTGCTACTTGTAAATGGGACACGATTGATTGCTGCTTTCCTCCGGTGGCTGCCGACTAGTTATTATCGATGAAACTGCTAATGTTTACGTGGGCAGGCTGTGCAAACTCTGCTCATTTTTTCATGCTTGCCACTTGACCACTTGGGTGCTATTTGTTTAAACGATTCAACAGGTTGACAGTACTGTCTTGTTTTGGACATAGCATGCATAACAGCTTCCTCCTCCATCTCGCTCTGGAGATACCAAACTTCTCTTGTCAAAATCGCTTTGTCTATGGAAGTCATGGCTACCCGTCAGCTGCGCGTTCTGATGCATGTGTGGGCAATTTGTTCCTATTTCTTTCTGTTTCCTGCTTCTTCTTTCGTTTCTTGGCGGATTCTGTTTATTTCAACTTTTCAACCAACGTTAAAAGGAGGACTCCGATTGGCTAGAGTTGCGCACATTTCCCTACGTCACTTCCGATGCAGCAAATTTGCTCACAGGTCTGTCTCCGTGTGATGTGGTCCCAAATGGGCCAAGGACCGGTACTGGTCCACGGACTCGTTGTTGGAGACCAGTGGCTTCGATGGCTTTAATATAAATATTTGCTGTGTTTGTGAC
Source organism: Hippocampus mohnikei (assembly GCA_026261675.1). Lineage (NCBI taxonomy): Eukaryota > Metazoa > Chordata > Actinopteri > Syngnathiformes > Syngnathidae > Hippocampus > Hippocampus mohnikei. Next base: position 16,583,411 of record JAKGUB010000334.1, on the reverse strand, counting down.
TACGGCTTTCATGAGATTGTGGCGTATTTCAGTTACCTCTCTGTCTTAGGAAGGGTAGTCTGTTACAAATGGAGGACCCGCTATTGTTAAGATTGCTTCATTAGAGCATCTTCTGTTTGCAGCCAAGTGGTGCACTGTACTCCATTTTGCCTCAGCATTACTCAGGAATTCTAAACAAACTCTTACAAGTGTTACACGCTGCAAAGTGCCATTGCACTGTTCGGGTGATTTCGAACACAGCCCCATGCCAGTTTTACAAGGGTGTGTACACTTGTGCAACCACAATCTCAGTTTATTTTTACTTGCTACACGAAAAAGATTTCAAATGAAATTCTGTTTTGTGGTACTGGTTGTAGGTCACATTAATAGTAGGACGTTTTGAAATGATTTGTTTTGGGCTCATGTTTTTGTTTCAACACAAATCTCGTACTTAAACAGGAGTGTGTGGAATTTTAAATTCATTTTGTACAAATGTGGGATATGTTACTGCCACAGGAACAGAACTACATCATGAACCAGACACTTTGTAGCGATAATACTATACAAAAAAAAAAGAAATCTCAGCGACCACAAGACATATTGCTTCGTTAAAGTGGCTAAGAATATTTTCTACCCAAGCCATTTTATACTGTATTCATTATCAATATATTTCTTCTTTCAACAGAGGAATAATGCTGGGGTTTTATTGATTTTCTTTTCCGCTTTGCAACCAGCAACTTGGTAATAGCAAACCTCCCCTCCATGGGTTGCCATGGGTTCTTTATTGGCTATCAACTTTTCAAAAATTCCCTCTAACAGTAAAAAAGTAAGATGCCGCGTAGCAGGAGAAATAAACTGCCGCCATGGATTGTTTCTTTTGCCTGTGGCCTTGTAGGCTTTGGAAAACTTTAGTCGCTTGAGATTTGTTTTGTTGCTGTTGCGGTTTTCAAGCTCTATTCCCAATTTGTGCAAGGGCGCCTGTCAATAATTCTGCAGGGCAAAGTGCTGTTGCAATTGGCTGGCAAGCGGACCGTAAATGACACACAACGAGAAGAGACAAAGCCTTTCGTTGACCTACAAAACGCACCAACATGGCAAATGTGCACTGACCCACATCCACACCGAGCAAGTAATCAGACACAATGGCAGACGGCGACAAGTATTAAACTGACCAGGACTTTGTGCTGGCCGGTGAGGTTGGGCGGCTCGCAGAGTAACTGGGTATCGGACACTGTGAGGGAGCAGGGCGTGTCTCCGATCAACACCGTGTAGTTCAGCCGGGCGCCGCCCGACGCCATCGGCACCAGGTTGCGACCCTGCATCATCGAAAAGAGAAAAACATCGTCGAGATTTTACTCGCTGTGAAGCAGTTACAGCCCCGGGGCTGCTAATTTGATTACTGCTGAATTGCATTAGCATATAAATGATCACCGTGGATAAGAATTTATCTGGGCTAATTCTTTAAAACCTATTTTGCAAAATGAAAGAGCGCCTGAATTTAATGTTGTTTACCGTCTTCCGATTTCAATTAAACGTTCACAATGCAAATTTCGGTGACTTCTACTCATCCGCCCTTTTGAAGAATAATTCTCCAGATTATACCTGCTTCCCTAATCCATAAAAAGTCTTACATTTGCACATAATCCTTAAATCCACCTTTGAAAAGGCTTCAATATACGATTAATATGAATTCATGAAAGTGGGACACAATAAATACCGCAAGCCAAAATGGAGGCCAATTAAAAATGACCGGCCGTTGTTGGTCCATGACGCTTTTTGTGAGAGATGCATGAGGAAGCAGCCAATTATGTTGTGATCTTGAAACCTGAATGGAAGACGACTTAATGGGATTTGGTTTATTGATCCTCGAAAGGACACTTTGATAGTTCAGGAACATAATGCATCTTTGGGCCGTTACCGTCATCAGTGATGGGAAAAGCACTTAACTGATCAATATTTCCATTGCAGACATTTTGTGTTGGCCAGTGAACAAATGCTGTGGTCAAACCGTATTTTTACTTTTATTTTCAATTGAGGATACGGTAGATATCATGGGCATACACAGGTCGTCGAGTTTGTGTCTGCTAAATTTAATGGCGCAAAAGTAAGCTCCTCTAACCCCAAGGACAATTGTGATTATATATTTCCGACTCTGCTGTTACTAAGCAACCTGTTGGTTTCCGAACAGCGCTAACGTATTAAAGGGAAACTATGTCAAAATTGGTTTGTCGATGAAATAGTTTTTGCTGCGGTAGATACGAAACAATGGCAAACCTTAAGGCCCTGTCACACCTTGACGATTCAGCCAGCGTATGCCGACGTTCAGATTTTCCCTAAAACGCTGGCATACGCTGAATTATCGATTTTTTTTTCCAATTTTGGGCGATACATAGCGCATTCATAACGGGCTGGACGATACATAACGTATCAGTAAATTATATAGAACGTTTCGATAACTTATAGATAACTTATTCCAACGAATGCCTAGCGTGTTGCCGGCGTACACAACTTATGCCCAACGATAGTCTAATTTATGCATAGCGTGCAGCAGCGTATTGCCGACGATCACGTGGACGTAGTCTATAAAAGGCTGGCGCTCGACGCTTCAAGCCCCTGTCACACCTTGACGATTTAGCCAGCGTATGCCGACGAGGAAAAATTGGCAAATACGCTGGCGACGCCGAATAAGTTATGGGTAAGTTTTGTATACGTAACAGCACGCTGAAGCACGTTGGTATACGCCGAAGACGTCGAGGTCGCCGAGAAATTTTAAGCATGCTTAAAATTTCTCGACGATGTCAGCGCATGGCTATACGTCCCGTATACGCAGGCCATAAGTAATAGGTAAGTTATGCGATCGTTGCACACGCTCAAACACGTTAAGTGTAGGTTACTCATTAGTCCAAATACGTCGAGAATACCTACTAGCTGTTCTCCAACATCCGTGCCTTTCGAACTTGGCGCTTGGACATGCTGACCAGGCTGTCACGCACGTAGTTGGCGAAGGCTGCAGTGGCTGTGATGGGCTGAGCCTCTGCGAGACCTTTGATGAGCTCCCAGACTTTTCTTTGCCATGACGCTGATGTTGTTTGGTTTATTAATGACACAAGTCATAATGGCGTTTGATTGCTGCTTTAATAGCGTGAATAGCAACTCACAGTAACGATGGCAAGCCGCACCTTGCCTCTTGGGTTATACCATTTTAACTAGACCGGGGGCGGATAGTCCCCAAACAGATGTTGGTACTGCAATGTCTAGTGCAGTTATGATTTGAAACGTCGAGCGCCAGCCTTTTATAGACTACGCCACGTGATCGTCGGCAATACGCTGCTGCACGCCATGCAGCAGCGTATTGCAGTTCGAAAGGCACGGATGTTGGAGAACAGCTAGTAGGTATTCTCGACGTATTTGGACTTATGAGTAACCTACACTTAACGTGTTTGAACGGTGCAACGATCGCATAACTTACCTATTACTTATGGCCTGCGATACGGACGATAGCCATACGCTGATATATTACGAGAAATTTTAAGCATGCTTAAAATTTCTCGACGACCTCGACGCATTTCGACGATACCAACGTGTTTCAGCGTGCTGTTACGTATACAAAACTTACCCATAACTTATTCGACGTACGCCAGCGTATTTGCCAAATTTTTCCTACGTCGGCATACGCTGGCTAAATCGTCAAGGTGTGACAGGGGCTTTACATCTTAAAATGTCATGAACGTCTCAACCTTACCCTGGACTAAACTTCAGTGTGAAGCCCAAATCCTTACACCTCACCACTTAGCTTTACGGTCTTCGTTTATGTCATCAAATGACCAGCTCGTTAGCCGCTAACGTACCTTTAGGATTATGGGGGCGCCCGGTTTCTGCTCCAGGATGCCTGACAGGCTGAGTGGCTCCAGGTAAGGATTGGGATAGTAGACAAAGCTGCTGTTGCTGTACGTGAGCAGTGCTTGGACATTGTTGAAAACAAAGCCAAACTCGTCCACGTGCTTGACGCTGTCCGCTTGGCCATCGTCGTACTCGAACTGCAGCGACGGAGCAAAGCAGCTGATGGTGGTGGTGTTCAGCACTTTGCACACCTGTGCACGAGTCAGATCCAAGTCCAAGTTATCAAAGTGACAATAGTTCCCACACTGATACACTAAATCAATGTCCCCAAATGTCACTGCGCCATAATAAAAAGCTCATGCCGCGCCACCAAACAAAAATATTTGTAAAAGTATGCATAGTGAAATAATGGTGATCTCTTCTCAGTTTGCTGACAAATGTACATTTACCCAGGCTGAAATCTGGGCCTGTTTTAATGAAACACAAAGTTGATATCGTCGCAGAAAGCCATGATTTAATCTGTCGTATGAATGGCAACATTTGCATACACTGGATGGAAGTACCTTCTGCCACCTCATAGAAGGCCATTCATCTCTTTCATTCCACAAGACGTACTTGTACGTCTTTTTAAAATTAGGCCCCGCCTACCAAGGACGTACTTGTACGTCTAAGTCTTTTTTTTTTGTGTGTCATAGAGAGGAGGAGGGTCTGATGCAATCTGTGAATGAGAATAAGCCGTTTGCATTGTAAATCGTGTAAAAAAGTGACCAGTAGGTGGCGGTGGTGCCTCACGTGCTTGAAATGCATGCTTTAACAAAAAGCTCTTTTTCTCCGTTTTTTGCCCAGGAATCGCCATTTACATGAAACTTTTATATTTTATAATGCCGATTGCTGAAGAATGGAAAGAAGATAGAAACAATTGTTTTTTCTGATGAAAGAAGAGACTCCAAACTTTATTTTGGTAGGCTCCGTGTTTATCTAGCATTCGAACCAAATATTCTGTGGGCCTTGCAAGATCAGTCAAAATCCAGTCAAACGCTGGGATTGAGGGGGTTGCTCCAGTGAAAATGGCTGGGATTCAATGAGTTAATAGTTTCGCCTGTTACTCCACGTTGCTGGCATAGATACATGACCAAAGATGGATTTGTAGTTAATCCATAATAATTTCTGGAAAAGTGAAGTGAAATTGTCTAATTTCCCACGGCGCTCTAGTGTGCCAAGACACCCCGGTGTAGTTGTCATGTTCTGTCTGTTTTGATTTTGTTTTCAGTCCCAGCTAGAGTGAAGGGAGTTGCCCTCCAGCAGGCGCACCTGTTCCTTTTTTCTAATCAAGCCTTGCCATGTTTGTAAAGACTGTCATACTGTCTGGTCTCGTCGTATTATTGACCTGGCTTGCTGCTCATGCTCATGTGTCGTTTTTGCTCTCTAGTCCCTCGTTTGCAAGTATTGTTTTGTCGTTGATCTTGTTCTTATTTTGTTTCGTGTAATTGGACTCTTGTCATTTCGTTTATATTCTCGGCTTTACTATATTGCCTTGCCTTTTGCAAGCGTTTTTGTTTTATGCTTTGCTTTTCCTGCCTCCTTATGGCCAGCAGTTTCTATTTATACTTTGTCGGAGCGCTTTTCTATAAAGATTTTTGGGGGAACGCAGTTTATCCGAGTCTGCATTTTTGGGAACCACGCTCCACCTGGTTTTTGTTTGGACCTTTCAGGTGTGCCTCATCACCCTAGTTGGGAATTACTACAGTCAACCCAATATAGTAAACCTTGTTGTCAAAAACTGCGAGTAAATGACCACACTAAATATGGTTGGAATTGCTTACTTGTGGATTGCGAACTGTAAATACGCAGGTATTCACTCCAGTCATTATTGACAGAAAACCGAGTAAAAGGAGCAATTTGATTATTTATTTTTCATTTTTTTATTGTTTATACTCAAGTTATTTAGAGTGGCTTTCCTGTCTAGGCACACATTCATTCATGTTTCAGCCAACCTTCAGGCAGCCATTTCACATCGCACTCTCCTTTGTGTCAAAAACAATGGTAGCCAAATAGTAATGTGTTGTATAAGCCTTTGATTTAAGTCTATTGAGCAGTCAAATCAAAAATCGGGCATTTGTATTGTATTGTGTCATATTAATATGTATGAAGTCAAGGTGACATCCGAGCAACCGTTTTGCAGAGCTGTCATGGTCGAATTTCTGATAACTGCCTCCTCAAAGATATCTGTCACGGATGTTTTTATCACTAACTCATTATTTTCCTCATTAAATTCTCAAAATCTAACTGACCTTTAAAGTTTCATCTGTGCAGGCTGAATTATAAGCGTCAAAGTGTTTTTTTTTTCCCCAATTGTTATCTCGGCTTTTCCACCGAATGGTTTCAAGTCGCCATCTTTTTTATTTCAAAGCTTTTTTTTTTTTTGCCATCCACGCTGTGTTTTAAAGATATTGACGATACAGCCGCCACCCTCATTAAATTCGTCTGTGACCTTCTTTCTCGGCGGTTGATACGTGTCAAAGGTCCACTCTAAGCCTCTCTCAGATCACGTCGCTGCCAGCAGTTCTGTCAAACATGCAATTTTAATTTAGCAGCTCAAATCCCGGGCAGGCATCATTAACACACCATTTAATTGGCTTGGAGCAGAGTGCTGTCTACACACATTATGGTGCGGTTTATTTAGCAGGTTCTCTTACATTCATCGTGTGTCTGTGCTCAGGATGAAAACTGCACTACACTTGAGGACTACCCTGAACCAGTCATGTGATGTCCACCGATTATGATCACTTAATGCTTTGATGATATCCTTGCGCCAATTGGTTCTTGTGGAGGGATAAAGCCAAGCTTACCGTTGAAGAAAAGATTATTTTTGATATAGAACATTACAGACATCATATTAAGTGTGAATTGCAATGAACCTGTACATGCAGCCTCTTTCTGACCACGAATATGGTGAACAACACCTTCACGCTTCGGCTAGCAAGACAATAAAACAATGTCAGGAAAAGCCCACTAGAACATCACCAGAAATGAGTGTGACACCCCTGCTTGAGACTATTAAATATAGTGTAGAAATTGTCAATTAATGGTGCGCATAGCATTAAATAGGGAAAGTGATTGGAGTAAGGCCAAGAGCACAGTAACTGTAGAAGTGATGTGGGTTACTTGAAAAATTGGATGCAAGCATTGAATTGGCATCGGGCACTTGAAATCTGCAGTGTAATTCCAGCCTATTCCAGCTATGTTGTTAAACATAATGATACAAAGTCACAATGTGTCACTTCAGTTTTGTTCACTTTTAGTCAAGCCAGTGAGATTGTTCAATAAAAGACAAAACAAATCAAAGGATGAGGAAAATACCAGCATGAATAAGTCAAATAAGATATAATGAGTCGTGCGGCGAAAGCCGAGTTTAGCAGTGAATCTCCCGCAGCTCAAAATCTCCTTCTATCATCACCGATCAAACATAAACAACTTCATTGGAAATTTGGTGCAGCGCATTAGCCGACGCTTCACTCACATTGACAGATTCGTGGCCGGCGTATTTGACTCGGACTCGCGGCTCCTGCACCACGTCCAAGTTGGTCCCGGTCACCGTCAGCGTGGTGTGGCCACTACGTGGAAGGAAAGATGACTGATTAGCGGTCGGAGTCATTCTGTTCCAAAACTCTTTCGCTAATTAGAGTGACTAACACAGATGGACGTCTTGCAAGCATTCAAACCCAATGTTGTCCTCCGAGGCGGCGGGAGAAGACATTTGAAGAAGCTGGCAAAGCGCTATGCTCTTTGTTATTGGGCAAGAGTGCCGGATCAAACAAAGTCAACCAGCTGGCTTCTATTTTTTTGTATTCAGTCACATGAATACAGGAGCTGCCTGTTTACATATTTGGAAGGACGCAATGAGGTTACAGTGAACGACTTTTTCTGATCTCTGATGCATGACCTGTGCGTGATCTTACATCGCAGCACGTGAGAACTCAAGCCGGAGAGGTGAATTAAACATTTCCACCCCGATGGCATGCCTGCTCGCACTTCAAAGCCTGAAGCGAAACTTGCATAGGCTCACGGTGGAACTGTGCGTCCGAGAAGAGACGCCACAGATCTCCTTGGCTATGGGAAAGTGTCTCACTCTCATCTTAATCTGTAGGTAAATAGGACAGGTTTCTATCTTGTGAAAATGTCAACAATCAAATCGCACTTTGACAATTACTAGCTGCTAAACTACTATTTGATAAGTCAATTAACCCTTGCAGGGACAGCAGTTACGACAATGGACAGCTTATAATGTTATCAGGTTACAGAGTGCATGAAAGGGTTACGGTGGCAGCTGTAAACTGGAAGCGGATTCCACAGTTTGGAGCAATGCAAGACTCTATCCACTTTAGTTTTATAATTTCATGTTTGGGACAAGTAGGTAAAGCAACCAGCTGGCTACAATGATGTAGCCAGACAATAAAATGATATGATATTGCCAAGTAATGTTCAAAAATGGCTCAAGCCACCAGAACCTTTGTTCTTTTCATGACCTTTATCACAGCAGTCATGTTTGAAATGGAAAAACAATCAATTGCAACATGCCTGCTGGATAGAAAAATGCAAAACAGATCATTTTCAAGGGGCTGGCGTATGTGCTAAGGAAGAACTCACGACATTTTGCAGAGTAATCGCCCATTTCTTCACAGCATTTCATAAAATAAGAAGACTAACAACTACTTTTTTTTTTTTTTTTACTCAGTTCACCCCTTGACAGACGATTGCTCTTTAATGTGCTATGTTGGTTATGCAACGGGCATATGTGAGATGAATTAAAAATGCCCTTTTAAGGATGATTTTCCTCGATGCGTTAGCAGGCACAGATGTTTCTCAGTCCCGTTTGCATTCTTAGCAAAAGCAGATGAGCATCATGAGCTATACATCTCATGTCACCTTTGCTGCTGCGGGGAAAATACATTTCGAGTGGGATAGCCTGAAATCAAAACAGCAACAATCAAGACCTTTTTACACGAGTCATGACTGCTTAACTTGTGCGATGAACCCAAATTTTGAAAGGTTGCCTTGACGGTGTAATTTCAACGCTTTGAAACTTGGTACCGTCATTCAGTGACAAGCGCACCTGCAGTCAGGTTTCTGACAGTAAAAGTCAGCTAATACGCTTCATGCTTTGAGATAGTCCCACCGAGGAAATGAAATGTCTTGACTCACCTACCTAAGCCGACTCGCGTCTGTTTTTGCGCCTCTCATAATCTTGGCGCCCGTTTTCAATTTGTCTCTTGCTCATTTCGCCACGCTCCTCTAATCAAACAGCATATTCAGCACGCAAACATGAGTCGCGAGAGCCCTGCGGAGCCTCCTAAGCTACAACCATTCATGAAACGTAACACAACTAAAATTAGCACTTTGCCTGCGAGCACCGCTCGTAAATCCCTTTTGTGCAAGGTGCTCCTGAATTTTAGATCTTCTGAGCTGAGCCGATCTGCCAAAACTTCCTTAAAAGTCAGAAGAGGTGGCAAGTAGGGGGGGGGGGGGAACTACATGACAACCCATGATTTTGACAGCCCGTTAGGTCTAATTTGAATTAGTGTTTTTCATTTATATTCATAACTCCAAAGTTGTTCATTGTTTGATTGAAACAAAGTGATAAACAATATGAGGTTGATAACCTGAGGTTGTCATCTTAAAAAAACCCAAAAACCCCATTGTGTTTATAACCCAAGGTTGTCGACACTTGGTGAATTAATGGCAAATTGGCCTCTCATTTCAGTCTTTTTTTCATGATTTTGTCAGTCACCTACTCATGAGCATCTCATTTGGAAATCATGACTTGGTCAGGCATTTGTGTAAAACCTTACAATCATAAAGCAAGGTGTGGCCGGGTGGTTAGCACGTGGACCTCACAGTGCGGAGGTACTGGGTTCGATTCCAGCTGCGGCCTTCCTGTGTGGAGTTTGCATGTTCTCCCCTTGCCTGCGTGGGTTTTCTCCGGGTACTCCGGTTTCCTCCCACATTCCAAAAACATGCATAGCAGGCTGATTGAACACTCAAAATTGGCCCTTGGTGTGTGTGAGCACGGTGTGAGTGTGGATGGTTGTTCGTCTATGTGTGCCCTGCGATTGGCTGGGAACGGGTTCAGGGTGTCCTCCGCCTACTGCCCGAAGACAGCTGGGATAGACTCCAGCACCCCCCGCGACACTTGTGAAGATAAAATGGATGGATGGATGGATGGATGGATAATCCAAGCTTGTTGACTTTTAGTAGTTTGAAACAAAGCAACCGCCATTGGTAATCTGAGTCAACCCCATTTCCACTTTTTCTTGGTGGCTGTCAGTGATCTGCTGAAAATTTTTATTCACAATCCAAGGTTGGTGACATTGTTCGTAGTAACAGGGATGGCAATTGGCATTTCAACAGGTCCAACTTGACCTTCTTTTTTTTGTTGTTCTTGACTTGGTCACCTGCGCAAAATATTTACGTTCATAATCCAAGATCGATGACACGTAGATCGTTGAAACAGTTATTCACAAATTGTGCTAATATATTTTTTACGGTTACTAATCCATTTTTTTCCATTTCTTAGTGTCCTGACAATCAAATTTAGCAACATTAAGCGTATACAGCTCTGTCGCTGGCTCGTTTTTGTATCATGGGATACAACCTGCTATTAGCAATGGAAGAATGCACACTTATGCTGCATGTCTTGGAAATCAAATCATTTATTTTGAAGGGGTAATGTTGGGTTTGAAATTTAATGGAAAAAGAAATCAGTCATAGTTTGTAGTATATTTACGGTTGAAACTATTAATATGGGCAATAATTAAATAAGATTTAGTGGGTGTCAACTACTTTTTCACTATTTGCCAAAGGGCCTGGTTTCAATACAAGGCAAATGCATTTATCATTTTTATTGATTTAAATTTCATATTGCTACATCATGAACATATAATGGTGATAATTTTGGGCACTATGACTGTGATATAAAATTTTCATATCGTTTCATGTCAAGTTGCCATAAGAGGTTTTCAGTGGACACGTCAGCTTTTTTTGGTGTTCTGTAAAGAGCGCGTTTGGAAACCACCGTTGAGGACGTTTGTATTTTAAACATGTATTTCCATAGGCCATCAGAAGTGTCCCCCCCCTCACTTTGAATCGGACAGCTATGTTCTGGTGTGGTTGTGAGTGTTACCTTGCAATGCTCCACAGGGGCTCAATGCGCTGCACCGTGGGGTCTTGTATGTACTCAAAGGACAGACTACCAGGAACCTTTGCTCGGTCCACCCTCAGACCGACTGGCACCGGCCCTGCTCCGGTCATTGACGGAGCAGAAAAGCAAACCATCTCTGATGTGGTCCTCCTGTTGGAGGGGGGCAGTAAAAAGGAAGATTTTATTTTTCTCCCCCAGCTTTGATAGTGGCAAATTCTTCAGTTAACACAGAAATGAGTCTGGTACTTGCGTGAGGATATGATTCATTATAGCCTGTCCCATCTACTTCTTATTACTGACACATTAGGGATGGAACGATGTAATTAGACGGCGCCGGAGCTAATGGCCCCTCGCCTCACCCTCTTGACTCACTGTCGGGCGTTTTTAGCTTGAAGTAGGCAGGCACGATAATACCCACCATATTCTCATCTCGCTGTGTATTTTTTGTTCCTGTTACTTTTTCTGACTGAGATTTGTTATAAACAAAATGGAAACAGAAAGAAGTATAGCATATACTTTGCGCACCTGTACAGCTCGCATGTTTGGTTGCCAAAGTAAACTGTGACAGAGCTGCCAGCGCCCAGGTTTTCTCCAACAATAGTGACCTTGGTACCCCCAGATTCCGGCCCTCTGTCCGGGGTAACTACCAGCAATGAAGGGGTCTGTTGAGAACCAAAAATCAAGAGATTTTGTTAAATATCTGGTTTTGAAGCCCCATCTCACCACCAAACAAACCTACGAGTTTGATCCATTCTGTGGTCACTCAATTTATTCATACAGCAAATTTCCCCCATTGATTAGTTTTATATAGTGTGTGCCTCTCTCCAATTAAAATCATTTCGATAAGCAGCTCGATATGTGGGTGTGACATGATTTGAGGATGGTGCATTTTAAAGTAGAGCAATTTAGTTTGCTTTGATGCACTGCTCTTTTTAGTTAAAACCAGCTTTTCCAAATGTTTCTTTTTTTTCGTTACAGCCCTATTCATTACTCTACTACTGTAGTATCTGTGTGTTGAAAGTGATGTCAGCAGCTGGAGTCAGCTTGGCTGCCTACCCTGCGTGTGAGCTGTGCGTGTGAGTTGTGGCCTACAGCAGCTTAATGCAAATGTTCTCGTTTCGCTTATCTCAAGGAGCAGCATTGCTGAGGCTCGCTTGTGCCTCATATGTTCATAACAAGGCCCAAATTCAACCAAGTGACACCTCGTAGGCTCTCAATGTACTCAAATTATAGTTAGTGTGAAATCTGACTCTGAAATTGAACACAAAGATATTATTCTATCTATCTATCGCTGGCATAGATAGATGAATAAAGTTAAATTATTTGCTGTAAATGAATAAATAAACAAATAAAGTGTCGCAATTAAGTGAAACACTCGATGCTCCAATGTGATGTGACACAGTGGTAGGTTATCACTGCAATAACAGACCAGTCTGCTGTTAAATAGGCAGATAGCAAAAACAATGAAGATCCCCCCCCCCCCGCCCTCCGATGTCTTCAGAAAGCCATTAAATAATTATTATTAGCACACAGACTAATGCGCAAGATCTTTCTGAACAAAAGCTCCTTAATCAAGTCTTCTATTGTCTGTTTCTCCATTTGATAATTTCAGATTGAATGGATTAAATGGAACATTGAATTACCACAAAAGAGTAGAGCTGCTGGGACTGTGCGCTTAGTTCCGGCCTGCATTCGCCCACGCAAAGCTTGACTGGGCCCGGCACGCTTCCTTTCGGAGCGGCGACCATCTCGCACACGATCCTGGCACATGGAAATTAAGTTAAAAGTATATCCAAAACGGCAGGCAGAAAGCAACACAATTCCATCTGGTTAGTGATGTGCACATTGCAATTGTCTAAATGTGTTAAAGGTATCAGAATCACATGCAACAGACTTGAAACCTTAATCCACTGTTAACACCCGAATCCTGGTTTGAAACCTTATCCCCTGCTCGAAACGCTAATTTGAAACCTAAAATTGAAGCCCTCACTTCAAATCCTAATTTAAAATCCTCTCCCAATCCTAATCCGAGCTGGAAAGACAAAAATTGGAAACAAAACTCTAAGATGGTTTGAAGCTCTACTTTGAAACAGACATTTTGTCTTGAACCCTTACTTTGAAACATACCCTGTCTTGAATCCTAATCCTGAAATATTGAGTCAGACTTGAAACTCTAATTATGTTTGGAGAGCTCTAATTTGAAACACCAACCCAGGCTTGAAATGCTAATCCTGTCTTGAAATGTTACTTTCAATCCCTAACCCTGGCTTGAAGCAGTAATCCTTTTCAAACTTTATTTTGAAATAGAAATGTTGTTTTGAAGCCCAACTTTCAAACTAATACATTCTTGAAAAGCTCATTCTAAACACTAGCCCAGTTTTGAAACCCTAATTCAAAACTTTAACTTTATACCTTAACCTTCATTTGGAACCCAACTTTGAAACCCTAATTTGAAATCCTGATCCAGGCTTGAAACCCTACTATTAACCCTAAATAGGTTTGAAACCCTAACTTTGAAACCGGAACCGTGGCTTGAAACTTTACTTTGAAACCTTAACCCTGGCAAGAGACAGTCATCCTTTTTAAAATTTGACTTTGGAATGCCGATTTTGTTTTGAAACCCTACTTTGAAACTACAGTAACACAATAAACCTAATTTGAAACACCAACCTTTGTTTGCAGCCTTAACTGAGGCTTGTAAACCTAATCCAGCCTTGAAACTTTACTTTGAAACCTTAACCCTGTCTCCAAATACTCATCCTGTTTTAAACTTTACCATTTTGTCTTAAAATCCTAGTTTTAAAGCCTAAACCTTGTTTGAAACCTGTTCTCAGGTTTGAACCCCCAAGTTAATTGAGGTTTAAACCACTATTTGAAATCCTAATCCTGTCTTGAAACCCTAATTTGATACCTTAACCAACAGATTAGGTTGAAACCCTCATTTGAAACCTACCTCGAACCCATCCTTGACACCAGTTTTCACCGCCTTTACTTTGAGAGTAAAAATTGTCATTTCAAACTCTTCCTCACGGCACAGTTCTGGTTCATGTCAGCAAGCGGAACGGTTGATTTTACACAGTGTACTGAGTGAGTGTCACATTATTTACAAAGCAGGCTTGCTCTCACCAAGCCACATCACGGTTTACCATTCCAAATAATACTGTGGCAAACCAAATTGAATAAGATTTGGCGGCTGAGGATGCACAGAAAACCCTCCAGGAAAAAAAACATTCCCAAGCTTTCATAAAAGTTGCGGGTCAATGTAGGAGACCATCTTTCTTCCTAATGGAAAACAGCTCCACAACTCGGATGACAAACCACTCTGCCCCCCATCCGCAGCGCCATTGTCGCCCACTATTACCTGCTGTTGTCATGACAACGTAGGAGTTACCACAATAAATCTATATTGTCCGCCGGGTCAATAAGATAAAATGTGCCATGAATACGCCATTAAATAAGTGACCCCGCGTTGATAATAATGTCTCTTATATCAGTGCTGTCTTCTTTTAGAGCGCATATTGAATCGTCAGCTTTATCTTTTCCTTCAGCATGTTCTTTTTTTTTTTTTTTAAATACAAGGCTATAAATTATAAAGCCTCGCTGTGTGAGCCCAATCACATTACATGGCTGCAAGAGAAACACATGGCCAACAGATTGTCCCTCCAGTCAGTGACATGCCGCGCATTTCAATTACAGCCGAGCCTCCAAACAGCAGCCAGCAGAAATGCCGTCTCTTCCCGTTGGCTCTGACTGCACCATAGCCTGAACTATTCCCGCCTCTGACGACAGTCCCAACAAGCCCACGTGGAAAACCTAAATGCACAGATTGATTACCAAGCTTTAAAATAAGGGTGTCTAAACTACTGCCCCAGGCCATTTGCATAGAGCTGTCCATTTTCGGTTGTTTGATTTTTTTTTCCATTAGCTTTTCTAGTTATGCAAAAAACTATCTACAAATGAAGTGTTATCCACATTTCTCTTCATAAAGCTTAATGAAGATAATTCTGTTTTAGAAGCAAGAATGGTTTCCTTTGCTTGATGCTATTCAAGGGCCGATTTCTGATCAGATCAAAAAGCAGCTCCCTTACTGTTCGGCAGTGATGTAGCCCTCCTCCTGTGGGATGCACTGCACTCCCGCCACCTGCACATTTCCCTCCAGCTCGGAAAAGGACAGCCCAAGATTCAAGCCTTGGATGGTAACTAACGTGCCGCCCTCTAGAGGTCCAGAAACTGGGCTCACCTATCAAAGGAAAACAGAGACAATGTTACCTGAATTAAAACATTTACTAGGTGCCTTAATACAAATTAATGTACCCCCCCCCCAAAAAAAATTCTTCATGTTAATAAACCATAATCCTATCACTAAATCCGATCTCAAAACACTTTCAATAATTTCAAAGTAGGCATGAGTGTCGCCTTTGCAATTCATGAACATACCAGTTGTCATTCAATCACGAGGCTTCCGTCATTTGTCAGCTTGTGCTTTTTAATATCTACTCAGCGATGCAAAAACACACATGGTGAAGTTTCGCTGACAACCCCCGGCTAAACGTATCTCCCACCCAACAGCCAAAAATCTGGAACAGTCATGACGTATCTCTTCACTGTACTTCCTTGACACCAAGTGGCAACAGATAATTCGCAAAAACTGCGATAATTGTTCCACAAAATCAGGAGAAGCCGATGCAACGTAAGCATACAACGATGGCGGGGATTGCAAAGCAACCAAATCAGAAGACATTTGTGTTTGGACGATAGGGTAGAATTTTTGGTTTGGAACGAATGCCTTAATCACCACTACGGTAAAGAACATCTGACCTGCTGAGACA
This sequence comes from Hippocampus mohnikei, assembly GCA_026261675.1. Lineage (NCBI taxonomy): Eukaryota > Metazoa > Chordata > Actinopteri > Syngnathiformes > Syngnathidae > Hippocampus > Hippocampus mohnikei. The sequence continues at coordinate 16,567,565 of JAKGUB010000334.1, read as the reverse complement.
CAATTGTTTACTTTCTCATGCAGCAGTAAAGGCTGTTGAGTAGGAATGGGCAGGAAGTCATACACAGTTGACAGAAAGTTATCCTGGATGAATTACATCCATATCCATCCATCCATATCCATATGTCCATTAAGTTGCAATGTCTGTAAAAATATCTTTGTCAGTAAGATTTAGATACATGCTCTGACTGCAGTATTAGTTTGTTGCTACCAAAAAAGCTGATACACATTTGTTGTCTTGTTTTTGGGTTGACTTCATCATCCGCAAGGGAGATCTTGCAGTTAAATACTGTAAACGTATTTTGCATGTGCCGGTCTCAGTTCTCTGACCAGAATTTCTGTTTATGCAGTGTCGAGCACTGGTGAGCTTCCACTGCCATGATTTTAAGAGGAATGGGGGAGTCTGCTCGTTCCACCCCATTTCAGCCATTTCTCCCTGCGCAACGTCTAGAAATATCCTAAAAGGTAGAAAACTCTACAAATGCACACAGTTAAACTGCATTTTGCGCAAGGCTTGGGCTCTGCATGAAAATAGTGCCAATGATGTGTTGGCAGATTCCAGAGACCCAACTATTTGTATGCAATTTATAAAAACTTAGTTTTCCATAACATACCCCTCTTTAATAAAATTATTATGTAGTCCTTTCCAATGTTCAGGTCAACCCTTTTAGCTGCAACCTTTTTGGGGGCCTGCACAGCAGATTGGTAGCAATGTCACAGCAGTGCTTTCCAGTGGAACACTGCGCTTGCTTCATTTTTCCATGCCTCCTTAGCAAATGCTATTAATACAAGTGGTACATCAAAGGCCCACAGCATCTTTGAAGTGCCAGCTCCGCACCATCTTCGGCGCATGACCCGCTTGCCACCTTTGCGTGAAAAGAACTGCGGTTTCTGACACAAGATCTGTCAAGTGTTTCGTAAATAACCCGATTTCAACAAAGTGTCATACTGGTGAATTCACAGACTGCTTGATCGGGTCGACAAACATTCCCGCCCGGGTGATAATGTACAGTACATTTTGGGACATATACAATTCAGCTACAACTATTACACTTTTTAAAAATATCTGTGCAGTCCAGGACTAAGCTCCCGACCACCGGTCCAGGGACCACTGCTTTATACAGCGTGTAGGTGAGTTTGCAATTTGCACGTTGGTGAGGGTTTACTGGACTTTAGCCATTTGTTTTTGGAGGTCACAGTTCCTCTTGGCCCCTGATGCATGTAGACAACTAAAACCTATGTAGTATTTTCACTAGGCTATGGCAGGCCTTTATTTGACGAGAGCCTAATTAAAATTTCTTTCAGGTGTCATGGTTCGTCACATGGCACCAACGAACTCTGACAATCATGCGAGCAGCTCTTAATATTTAATCATGAGTATGCTAATGCATATGCTCATGACACGTGATCTTTATGGAGAATGATGTTTACCTAGTGAGGCGTCTTTCTCTACTGTGTTAGCATTCACAATTCATTGAGTCACACACACCCACAAAAGCTTCCGAGATCCCGAAAAAATTGGTTTGCTCTGGCATCCACATCTCTTTTTGATGAAAACCGCAGATGGGGAGAACTAGACTGGTGAGTCCTTGTGATCACCCCACTTTGAATACATGTGCATTCCAAAAAGTCCTCACAAAACCCATTAATCCTGATTTGCTCATTTTGATTAAAAAAAATAATATATACATGAATTGTTTCATTCATTTTTATTTTGTTGGTTAAAGATTTTTTAAAATATTGTGTTGGAGCTAACGCTGCTGAGCTATTTGTATTTATTTTTCAATGTTATGAAATTTTATTTGTCAGTATCATATACAGTAGTTCAATTCGCCCTCAAAAATGTTTTCAATTTAAATAGAGATTCATTATTTGTTTGATGTTCAGACAAATATTTTATAACAGACAAAAAAAAAAGTTACTCATTGCTGCAATATGTCAATATTTCCTCTTCAAATGTTTTGTTCTTCCTGGAGGGACGTTAACAGAAAATAACTGAGAAGCACTTGGCTGAAGGCAAAGCTATGTGGTTCTTTTAAATAGACGTTAGTCGTTTTACAGTGTGTTGATAGTAAAGCTGCCATCTAGAATCTTTTTCAAAGTGCTGTTCACTAGCTTCCAATTTGCTGCCTGTTGTGAAATGAGCTTAGTTAACTGCAACCATATCGAGCTCATATCTAAAATATTGATGTCGATGAACTTGTCAGAAGGGTGACTCTAATTGCCCCACGGGGATAAATAAAGTTTTCTGAATCTGAATCTGAATGATGATAAAAACTATTTCAAGAGGGTCTTTGTACTGCCTGACGTTTTGGGCCCGAATACTCAATATGAATACGGTGATTCCCTGTCCATTGTTAGATCCCAGACCCACATGCAAATGGTGCCAATCCATTAAATAAAGTGATTATGTAAAAAAAACAACCCCCCGCCCCCAGTTTTTAGACTACACGCTGTATTCACATAGATGTTTTTCAACACATTAACAGTCCAAACATAATTCAACACATTTTCTTTTATGTTTAACAGATTATATAGTGGGACAGTGATAGCGGAACCATGATATAGTGGCCGATTACTGACGATACTATTCAGCGGACTGTAACTTTTAACTTGGTAATGAGAAATCACTTCATTAAACTACTTCACAGACAATCCAGTCAGACAAAAGTTCAAAGAGACAGACCTCGGTGATGCGTGGGTTGGTGCACTTGACGTTAGCGGCGGAGAGGTCGAGCCAGCGGCTGGCGTAGGGCGATATGGGCGGACAGTGCCGCTTCATGGTGCACCTGCCCTCGTTGCTGCACCAGCCGCACTGGAACTTCTTCTCTGCCCGCAGGCACATGCCGCAGCTGTCTCGCTGGGCGCTGCACTTGTACAGGTGCACTGAGGGAGGGACACACATCCACATATGCTGACTTATTCCAGAGTGATTTGGCAAAATGGCTGATCCAGAATCGCGCCACGATAAAATATACCCCTCATGCAATTTATCAAAATCCGAAAACAAGATACATTTACTGACCACTGAAGGCATTCATTTTTGTTAACTGTGGCGCAGTGGCTGTTCACACTGAAATGTCTAAATCTAATCAGTGGATCTAGTGTGACTGTCTCGTTTGTGGTAGAAAATAACTTCCATTTTAAATCAAATCGCCTCAAAAGAAATCAGATAAAATTGAGGGGATAGCATCCGTGGACATGCTTTGTTAATAGCGGTTAGGTGGTTGGTTGATTTGCGAGGTTGTTTGGTTGTTTACGTATTTATTAAGTTAGTTTACTGATAAAAGGGTTTAATTTGGTTCATTGGCTTATGAATTTCAGGATTTCAACACATTTAGAGCCATATTTTCACGCTTTGCTAAAGTCAATGGCACCGTGCAGTCTGTGTTTTCTTTCTCTTGAGATTTTCCGAGACTTTGCACGGGTAGAGTTAAACATAAGTGGGATGGAAGCAGACAACTTCCGTCCAATCGAAGCGGCCTCCCTTATTCCAATAAAATGAGGGTGGTGAAAGTGCGTGTTCACTCGCTGAGGGCTGCATGAAAAGTGTGTCTACACCGGTAAACTGCAAGATCCCCCCCTTGCAGATCATATTGTCAGACATGCATGCTAGCTGGGCAATTCGAGACCAGCTTGCATCCTCTGTCGTGCATGCGTACGTGCGTAAACATTCCCGCCCCCCACATTTTGTAGTCACGCCGCACGTTCATGCGGGCGCTATTAAAATATTTTGAAGATCATAATGATAAGAATTTGTTCAATGGACTGATTCCTACAATAGTTCAGAGGAATTATCCCACACAGTTGTCATATTTATGAATGAACTGTGGTAATATCCAACACACACGTTTGCGGAGCGCCACATCTGTCTGCCAAAACCAAACCTTCAAATTGTGTTAAACCACCTGCAATACCATTTACACCTGCTTTTTACGAGCCTCAAATTGCAAGATGTGCCTCAGCATCCATTTTTGTTGAAAAGCCGGCAGCTCAATCCGCCATAATGCCCAGAAAGGTGCAATGTGGTCCCAAACATGCGAGACTAGACTTGCCCTTGAACCAAGATGAAGATGTGCCTGTTTTTAAACAGAGCGCACGGGTGCCTGCCTTTTTTACATTTGTGTCCAATATTCACCCGCTCTTGACTGAATAATTAGTGTTGCGGTTTGTTCATGTAATCAGTATTTTTTTTATTTTATATTTTTAATAAATTGGGGTAACCAAAACGTAACAGGATTGTTCAGCATTTACAAGCTATGCTTTTCAAGTACCGGTAGTTGCTTTATAGTTTATGTATGTTGTGTTGGATTGTGTTGCAGTTTTCTAAGAGCAGAAATTCATGACTATGTCTGTCCTTGATTGCGATCATGGCGAGGCAGCCCAGGCAAACAAATTTGCAGCTCCATCTTTCACCCCTTGTGACACACTAATGACTGCCTGCTACTCGATAAGCGCTTATTGGGATTGTGAACTTTCCCTGCGAGCACTTTGGGCGGGCCTTGAGACGCCCTTAGTGACCCATCCATCCCCAGCGTTGTGGAATGAGTCTCTCACACTCCAGGCTATTGGCATAGACGGATCGAGAAAGACACCTTTAATCTTCTCGGGATTGTCGATGATGAAATTGCCGTTCCACACAATGGCGAGCTCCACCGCCAGGTCGCTGATCTTCACGCCCTCGTACATGTACTGGGAAACAGTAAACAGTCGTGAGTGGAGAAAGGACGGAAAGGCGGAAGAGAGGATGAAAGGGCAGCGGTGAGACGAGTGGCTTTTTAACCATCTGTCATCATCCGCGTCAGAAGACGATGCCCTTTTCATGCATTGCCGCAGACGACACGCCTTGCATTGTAATCGAGCAACAAAGAGAAGACATCTCATCTCCCGTATTCCTCTCTAGCCAATTGCTCTGGTTTTGTGGCTCTGACACCCCCTGGGTTTAAAAGACGAGGTCACAGCAAATTAGCGGGAACATTTATTTGCTTTCAAAAGAAAATGGAGAAAAAGTAGAAAGGTTCAATTAAATGACATTAGGAGCGGCAAACCGTATATGCGCATGCGCCATGTGTCAAAAGGTGATTAAAGGAAGACAAAATGTCAACAAATGGGTTAACCAAATAGTAAAACGTCACCCACAATAAAAAAGCCATACCGAACTGTTCTGGCACTGCACGCTGGTGCTGTTGAAGCGTAGCGCCGTGACGCGATGGCCGACACCCTGCACCTTCACCACACACTCGTAGCCGCGCTGACCCGACTGCGGCTGCGGGAGATTGCGGGCCCTCAGGGTGATTGGTCGCACCTCGCCAGCCGGGATGAGGATTTGCCCGGAGTGGAGAAGCTGGGGGCAGTCCTGAATAATAAAGAAAGAAAAAAAATCTGACATGCGGGTGTGGAATTCATGGAATTGTAAAATCAGTCAAATTTGGAAGGAAAAGTAAGCGTCTATCCCTCTTTTTGGGATACACGCCTTCTTTAAACAGGCCAACCGAGCATTTACCTGATCCAAATTCCTCTGATAGTCTTGATCACCTAAAATTGGTTTCTTATTGAAACGGATTGTAATAAGTGGTTGGACTTGATGGTGCATTTCCGTCCATGGTTTCCATAAATTGCCGGTCCGCCTGCATCTTTTCTGGAGTGTTTACATAACTGTTTCTCCACAGGATATTAAAAATCTGCCACTGTCATCAATCTCGATGTCTGCCCATCATCATCTGTACTACTAATGCGCACTTCAGTATGTCCCTCGGGGATTACAGAAGCAAAGACATCTCTAATCCCAATAATATATGTCCTGCTTGCAAGTTTTTACTGCATATTAAAGCCATGCTTCGATCCAAGCAGTTGTGTTGTAGAATCCAAACATCTGTATTCCCTAAAATGTTTCCTTGGAATAATCGTGTATAATCATTGCAACAAATTAGTCGCCCGTTTGGTGGCTTTCAAAAAAACTTTTGAAAGCACATGTATCCTGCGGAAAATGTTTGTATTTTAGCCGTTGACGTTGTAGCTCAATTCCGATTTTGTTTTTGCCCATGTGGGCCTCTTCCAATTGTGGATATTGCGTCTGCAGTATGAACCCTCATCTGTACATATCCGACCTATACATCATCACTCAGTGCTGACTTTTATTTAATCCCATTTGAACCATGAAGCATAAAGTGGACATTTGTGGTGATCGTGATTCGTCCACACAGATGGTTCGTTTATTCCAGTGACGTGACATCATCTTTCATAGATATCTCCATTAAATGTGGAGATTGAGGAGCATTGCCTCATTTCACCAAAATATTTCTACCTCCTCTTGCCTCACTACTCTAGCAATAATAATAATAATAATAATAATACTTTTTATAAGCGCCTTTCAAGACACCCAAGGACACTTTACAATAACAAAAAACAATACAAAACAATACGGGTTGAGCAGCGGCAGCCAAACGCGCCAGCGTTCACTCAACCACGGGACCATATTTACTTCAGTCAACACTGCCTTGTGACATCTTTTTTTTTTGCGTGCATGTGACTTAATCTTGTGCTATATGCGCATTTGTGTCACACCACGGGCGCATTGGGTTCACATTAGAAGTCGCATTTATTTTTGTGACGGGAATGAGTACGTAAGGAGATGGAATTTAACAAAAAAATCTGAATTGGGAATTTTGCCCTGCACTATGAACGTAGCCTGAGTAATCTCACATATGACCCTGCGGCATTCAATCACGAGCACCTCGTGGAAAAATTCAGGGGGTGTAGCATGGAGTCAACGTTTGAAGATCAATTGAGGGGTCGCCATGAAAACGGGCACATGACGGCCGAATTTTGATTATTACGAGAGAGGAATGAAGTTGCTGAGTTACATGACAAACTGAATATTATTGTCTGTCAAGGCGTTGACTAGTGAATATACAGTATGCATGGTTTCGCTCAGTACATTCAAGCAAGTTTGTGTCGTACCTCTGAGGCGTTGACTCTGCCCTCCAGGAAAGAACAGCTGCTCGGGTCATGGGTGCACATGTTACGATATTTACACCAGTGGCACCGAAATGTGCTGTTTACACAGGACAGACACCTGCAGGATCAAGTAGACTCATTAGTGCATGCTGCGCAAATGACAGAAAAAATAAATGAAATACATGTAATACATGAAGGCAATAGAAATTTGAGGAAGAGCTAACAAGATGGATGGATGGATGGATAGGTTTATAGATAACAGACAGATGATGGCGATACACAGCTGTCGAGGGAATAGAATGAGGAGAAAAAGGGCTGTTTTCTTCCCGCCAAGACAACAAAGGCTTGGCTGTGCTGTAACTGAGCTTTTTTTTGCTTACATTGGTCTCATGAAATTCAATTCGCTATTATGCTTGCGGGGGGGAAATGTATTTCTGAAGCAAACTAACAAGGTAATTGGATAAAATGTGCAAACCAATGTGAAAAGCCTGCAAGGGGAAGAAACTCGGTTAGGCAGCAAATCATCTTTTTTATTTATTATTTTTTAAAAATCTAATTTCGATAGACTGTTTGTTTCACACTATCAACTAGGGTAAAAAAACAGGGGGGTGAAATCTTTGGCCTGTGAGAACAAGAGCATCAAGCCCACCATGCAATTCTCAGAAGTAAAACCACACAGGATTAAAACATAAATAAAACAAAATACATCCCCAAAACATTAACCCACAAATAGCAATAATTAGAGGTAAAACATAAAATTGTTTGTATTCAGAATTTTCTGTACGGAACAAGGTAGAAGGGTATCAAGACGGCAAGTGTTACTGCCTCACACTCTAACAAGTAAACAAACAGAACAGCTCAGCCTTTGGCGAGTGGATGTCACGGCTAGCGATATGCTTCAGGCGTAACGTCAAACTAGTTAAGTCATTTGAAACGGCATCCCTCAAACATATGTTGCTGTATAAAGGGGGGAAAAAAACTACTTCACTGCAAAAGGCAACTTCGAATGACATTTAAAAAGACTTTCCTGGGAAATAACAAATGTCATTGGTGTTTTATGGTACAGCATAATCCAAACCGTTAAAACTGTAACTTCAGAGCCTGATTTGTTCAATTCCAAAAAGAAGACAAACTATTGATGTTTCACTTTCAAAGAAAGAAAAGATTTCATGTGTTATTTAATGTATTTGGTATTTATTTTTATTTTACAGTATATATTATTTAGTTTAGCCTTAGGTCAGTTTGTTTAAGGCTAACGCTAACACGAGCCATGATTAGCATATGTGGCTGTGTTTTAACCCTTTAATCCAAGTGGTCACAAACTCGAGAGCCCCTGTCCCGCTTGTTTTAGATGTTTACCTTCTCCAACACACCCGATTCAAATGATCAGGATTGTTATCATGCTTATGCAGAGGTTGCTGTTGAGCTGGTGAAAGGCTTTTCCATTCATTTTAATGTGTAAATTGATTTAAGATCCAAGTGTTTTAAATTACCGATGCGGTCAAGTAACAAATGAAACTCGTATCATGTTTCAAATGCTGTCATCTTTTTTTTCGAGCCCTTGTATAATAAACATTTCTTTGACTGTTGCATCATCTATGTAGAATGTTACTGTAATGGGTTCCATCCTGTCCCAGCTTTGACAACAGCTTTGGCCATAACCTTGACAACAAAAATATATATTATATTCACCCACGACCTTGATCGTTCGCCTCCCAATTTTTGTAAACCTTCACGTTACCATAAACAACCCGGGCAACACTTGTCGTCGTCATGATCAGACCATACGGCTTGCTTTTAAGAGACATCAATTTCGGGAGAGGGGTTTGACTCCCACTTTGCTGAGTTTGACCTTGAAATATAATAACAGCTTGTGGGGGGTTGGGGGGGGTTCTATAAAACCACAATCAGTACTGCAATGCTGCAGCACCACAGACGCCACAAACGCCAATAAATGTAGTGTTGTCTATTTATTGTATCATCATTAGCTGCCCAGGGGTGGTGAGGGAGGCTTGGGTTGGGACGGGGGTGGGGGGTGTTAGTGTGGCCATGGAAGAATTTGAAATATGCTGTGTGGGAGGAAGTAAGAGACATGTAGTTTTTTTGTGTGTGGAGTTGAAGTATTAATAGGCTGCAACTGCCAGAGTGCTGCGGCGTCGGGATTATTAATGATGTGATGCTGCAGGTCAGGAGCGGCGTTGGACGTAAAATATTCATCACAGGGAGTTTGCAGGGGTCACCGCCACGCTAATGAAGGGCCGTGTATGTATGATGAGCTTCCCACTGCTCTCTGTAATGACTTAATTGGGTATACTCGCGTATTTATGTCGCAGTCAAAGACCCCTTTAGCATCGGCGGTGTGCTCTCTGCCACTGCGGGGTAATTTCACTACGAACACTTTCATCAATCAAATGCAACCTCCAGGAGTAACATTATTGTGTATCCACGAATGATGATATTATGAGCTCGTGGCTCAGGATAATTTACCGAGCAGTAAATTGTGTGCGCTAGGCTGCTGGTTCAGATCCCAAGAGGGTATACAGTGGCAGCCTGAGTTTCAAGTTTAATTTGCTCTGTAACTCAAAATATCTCAACTTGTCTTTCCCCATTGAAATGAAAGGGAAGGAAAACAGAAGAGTTCCACAGGTGACTTAGTAAGTTACAGCAATATTACTTTTTTTGTGGATGATAAAGAATATCTACCCATAAGTTTTGTTACATTGTCATGTGTTGCTGTTTGTGTTAAAATATCCATTGTTTGAAGAGTGATGTGAATCTACAACATGGAACTCTTTGTTTAGTTTCAAACAACTGGTATTTTTTTTTAATTAAATAATTGTTTGTTGTGAAGTGAGTTGGTTTTACTGACACCAGTGCTTCTATCAAATAAAAATAAAAAATACTCGCAAGTCAAAGCAAAACACCGTCTGAGCAATGGCTCTTACGTCCAAAAACCAAAAACTGGGACTTGTATGTCAAGGCACCTCTGTAAATGGTTTTCAAATCAGCCAAATTTACGTAACGTGAAGAAATCGTCAAACCTATGTTGATTATCACAGCCACAGAAAACTTTACTGTGGTCTACCACTGGTTTGATCGAGGTCAATTGTTAAAGTGGGATACAATCATACTGAAATTGAACCTGTTTGTAGATGTTTTTTTTTTACGTGTGACCTCTACATGAAGCGGTATAAATAACCAAGTATCTTTAATTGTTTATTATGTAATCTTTTAGCATGTGGTGTCCTCGAGACGACAAACAAGGCACACCACACATACTGACAGTCGCAAGTATCGTCACAGTCGGTTAAAACATCACGGGTGAAAACTGGACTTCTTGTCATTTTGATTGTGGTGAATGAATTTAGAGACACATACAAATGCTCAAGACAAACAATTGCTCTTTGATTTGTTTCCGAAAACAGTGCGAGTTTGACGTTACTTCCTTGTTGGTTATCGTTACGTTTCACGTCACAATCCTGGAGTTTGTGGATCGGCTGATTAGTATTCGGGAAGATTGAATAGATTTAGTGTTGCAATTAGGAAAACGGGAGAGACTGTTTTTTAGGGCAGGTTGGGGAGGAACGATCACTCTTAACCCACCGCATACTGCAAGATAATCTTTCAGGGTAGATGCATTTGCTGACTTCGATCGGAAAGGAGACATAGTGTTCTAATTGAACCCAATTATCAGTGTGCTTAAGGCAACAACACTTTGGTGTAATGTAAGTAAAAAGCCACAACCAAGCAGTTTTCACTTTTTTTGGTTTTGTTTACTTCTTGCGGATCGGTGGGTCTTGCAAATCTGCCTCACAATCAATGGTTCTGGATTTAAATCTGCTCTGACCTGTCTTTGTTGAGTCTTGTAGAATCTTAACATAATCTGTTTCTCACTGCTGTTTGTCAGTGCTGCCACAACTCTGATAATACCTTAAAGGTCCATTAACCCTGGCTGGGCTCAGGATTCATACAACCATTTTCTATGATGTTGATTGAGTAATCTCACCACTGCCCCTATGGTTTTTGGTGGTACTGCAATATCTTTTTAGCCTTCTGTTAACTTCCAGTAGCCGAACAGAAATAGGGACAAACAGTACGGTCAGAATGCTACTTGTGTAATTCATAGAATAAATAATTTTTTGGGGCAGAAGGCAAACGCCACCAATCAAAGGGAATCAACTACAAGTACCAACATTCATTAATTCTTCATTAATCTTTCAATCATCATTCTTCATTAATCTTTCAATCATCATTCTTCCCCACGAACCTGAAAGTGAGTCCGCCTGGTTTCTAGCTGACAATTAGCGAAAAAAAGTGAACTCATATCCATGAAGAGGAAGCGCAATGAAATTTTTAATGCTGTACCATTACAATGAAATGTAACACTTTTGGAAAAAGTCATAAAGGGTCTTGTAAAATTATAACTTCATCGTGCAGTGATACATTATTTTTATTTCAGAGTAGACTATGATTTTTTCTTTTTTGCATATATACATATATATATATATATATATATATATATATATATATATATATATATATATATATATATATATATATATATATTCCTACCGAGACCCAAAGTAATACATTATGTATTGTTATAATCCCTATTCATTTTCTACCACTGACAACAAAATAAAAAGCCATTTGCCAAGAAAATGTGTGCTGCTTAGCTATCAATAACTTTTTAATAACCCAATAAAATGTGACGTATAACCATTTTGGTTCCAAGAAAAACAAAATACATCCAAATATATAGTTATAAATATGAAATATAACGGGAACGAGTGATAATTTAGGAAAATGTGTTTCTGCCACATTTCTTATCCATTTACTGCTGGTTCACTACATTTAATAAAGCATACATAGGAGTGTTTGCTAAACCGATTTTTAAAAAATGATACTGTATAATAAAAAGAAGAAAATGGGCAAAGGTAATGCCAGGTATTTTTTGGGGAGAATTTTACAAAATTAAATGACCGCCGTACCAAGAGTGATAATCCAGTTATTGCTGTCTCCTAATCTGACTTCAGGTTAACATTAATACCCAACACATGCCTCTTGTAAAGCAGTGTGGTTCAGAGATGTTCGAAGGTGCCATTTATGACGCTAAATGCAGTCCCGCTAGCATAATGGTTCCAAGCCAAGTCACTCACCATGTTTATTGTCTACTAGCATGATATAATGTGAACATTTGAGGGGAAAGTCCTCTTTTCATTACTGCATTGTTTCATCTGCCCTCCAGGTACCCGACGGAGCACAGCTCACACTATCTTTCTTTTATCTGACAACAAACACAATTATGAAACGGTTGTCCCTAGGGAAAATGTTGGATTACAAAAAAAAAAAAAGAAATGGCATTTAGTGTAATGATTTTTCTATTTCGGCACCTGAAACTATTGTGCTTATTTGCCCATCATCAATGACTGGATCTGTTTGTTCCTATTTAAATTTGTTAGAAGGTAAGGCGGTTAAAATCCCAAACAAATAGGCTGTGACAAATGCATCATGTTGACTGAAATGGAATCCGACAGACCGATGTGGCTCAAGAATTTATCTGGGAGCCTCGTCTGAAGCAAGAATCAGTGCCCGAAATGAGTTTGCCAATTCTCTCCGTCAAGTGAGGAAGCAGAGAGGTCTGTGGACTCACATATGGTGCGTGCTGCAGTTGTAGAACTTCACCTCCGTGCTGGCCACCATTTGACCCGTCTCTTTGGAGTTCAGCCTCAGCTTTACGCCGGCCCAATCTGACAGAGGAGAGAGGTGGACAATGTCAATAAAAGGCCGGATTTAGAGTACATTGCCTGTATTAAGTGTAACAGATCAGATGTTTTTTTGTTTTCTTTTGTTTTTGTTTTTTCCTCTCACGTGACATGATTGAGATATGAGCCATGGTTGTATAAATAGAAAACAAACATGGAATCAGATATCTTGTAATCCAAATGCAAGTCAAAATCAGATGAATATTGGATATCGGCTAATGCGACTGCAGTAGAAGAGCATAGATCGGCTATAGTAAGTCATTGCATGCTTGACCTCATTGAAATATAGGAATCCTCAACAGATTTTTTTTTTTTTTCGTGAAACCTATCCCCCACTTTTTGTTGGAAAACTCAACTCTTTGTTGTTCTGCTGTGTCGGAGAAGCGCTAAATTGCCACAAGATGGCACCAACTCCCCCTTTAACTAGGAGAGTAGTACCATGGTGTCAAGGAACTATGTTGAAGTGAAACATCTTGTCTGAGACACAATCTTTGCATGTTGGGGTGCAGCTAAATTTGAAAGTGTCCCTGCTGCATTAGCATACATATTCACACCTGCATCCATACCGTCACTGAGTAGGAACTGATCCCACGCTGCATATCAGGCGAGTGTACCAATACACCATCAGTGGCTAATCAAAGTCATCTCTAAGATTTATTTCTAACGGTCATGTAAGATGAATTTGAAATATTAAACTTGTTTTGGCGCTTACTGTACACCGATTGGTGATGTGCATATATACAGCAATGCGCCAACCCAAACAAAACAATGAAACACATTTTTAAGAAATCCCACCGTCTGAACTACAGTGAAAGCATAGACAATGAAATGTGCTCTAAATATGCCTCAGGATAGTTGCTAATTAAATAAGCAGAATAATTGCAAATGGCGGTCAGTGGATAAATCTGGATGTTAACTCTTGGGTGCGTTCAGAAATTCATTCTGACGCCCTACCACCACACTGAGAGTGGTGACTTCGGAGAGGCAGAGCGCGCTCCCCTCCCATTGATTTGCAAATGCAGTTTTTGTTATCAACCAATCCACAACTCGTGCTTGACTGATTCCATGTAGACTGCCTGACACACGGGAGCATGTATTTATTTATTTATTTTACAAATTCAAGATATAAAACCTCCCCGCATTTATTTAAAAACAGAAAAAAGTCAATAAAATTTCAAGAGATAAGTATCTTTTTTTTTTTTTTTTTTTTTTTTAAAATCGGGGCAGTCACACGTTGACTACTAAGCAAACTAAAGTTCCCACAGGACTGACTGGACAAGCAATGTAATGTGATCATCTGCAGCCAGTGATGACCAAGCAGGCGTGTCATAACTAATTAACATGTTGAGTCGCATGTATCTTACCCTCCATTGCAGCGGCTCCGTCGAACCCCTAATACGAATCACCGAACCCCTGTTGTTCGATCGAACCCAGGTTAAGAACCACTGATCTAGATTCTGGACTCTAGACCACGCTCTGGCACTCCTTTTTTGGTCCACTCTGAGCAATCGAATGGCGTTTGAAGAACGCTCAAGAGTTTTTGAAGGGTTGGTGTGAACCAATGTGCGTTTGAGTATTTTCAAATGTGGCCCTTAATTAAACAAAAGAAGTCAGCCCAGGCCAATTCTTCCATTATTGATGAGATATTGTTTGCTTTGTTGTTTTGCATTCCCAGGGTTTATGCTTGTGTCGTTAATCACCTGCAATGTGGGTGTCACCTGGGATGTTTCATATTTCGTCAATGTAAACACAACGGGCCATGATTAGCATATGCGGCTTCAAATCCTAAATGGATACTTTGAGCTGCAGTGTCAATTAGCCAAAAATGTGGAAAAATAGCGTCAAAGAGGGGTGAGGAGGAGGCTGGATAATAAAACTAAACAAAAAAAGAGAGAGAGAAGATGCGGGCAAACAAGAAACAAAATGTTCAGTACTTTCTTATCTCCTCGCTATGAAGGCCTACCTAGCGTCTGTCTTTCTGCAATAGCGTCTTGCTGCGGGGTGAAAACTTGAGAGGATTACTGCACTCGGAGGACAAACTATTTGCATATTAAACAAAATTCATCTACGTCTTTTGTTCATGTCTCAAGTAATAATATCACGGTCGGGTATCGTGTCCCAACTTGGAACTGTGGATTCAGCATGACTTGAACTTCAGCTTATCTGCTCGACACTCACAAACACACACTTAGACACATAAGCACACACTCCCAAGAGAACTGCAGTGAGCGTTTTTACAGTCCATTAAAGTTTGCTCTTATTTCTAATTACTTGCCGTACACACACAAACACACACACACACACAAGCGGTAGCTTGGTAAGCTTCTTCAAAAGCTGCGACATCATCACCACAGAATGAGAGAAAGTGAATGAAGTGTTGATTTTGCTGCACCATCTTTGGAGAGCAGCCTCTTTTAAAGGGGACATGTTCATCCAAACTTTGTAACTGTTTCTCTACAAATAGTTCCCACCCAACAATTATGTCAATCTTTTGTGACGCGTCTATTTTCAAAAATATATCTGTGTAGCTATTCTGCTTTCAGCAGAATTATGATACCACAATTAGGTTAAATTAGCCAGTGGCGGCTTCACACAAGGACCCTTCATTTGCAGTCTGGACTCTCAGGGGTCAACATTTCCTGCTTTGGAGGTTGTCTCAGAGTTTTCAGACATTTACCGTCCTATGCATCCTGTCTGACCTTTTCTTCTTACTCCAACTGTCCAAAAGCAATATTTGAAAAGAAAGCGTTATGCATCCAAAATTTGTCACAACCAATCTTTGGCATGTTTTTGCCCTGTTGAACCAATTTTATGGTCATGTTATGATTTGGAAGATGTCCTCTTAAGACCGATACTTTGCACTTCAGACAGTCAGTTACTTTTCACTGGCCAACCTCTTCAATAAAAAGTGGAAGCAACAAATCCTTGATTCAGGCGCACCTTGTCCTTCTGGTATCAGCGGGACCTCCTTCCCTGCCGGGGACAGACACATGACCCTGTTGCCATTGACGTGTCCTTCCACCTCGGCCTGCTGCCCAAAGGAACAGGTGATTCCCGCCGAAAGGTCCGGAACATTGTTCACCTCCAGCAGCAGCTAGGAAAAGGGCGGATGCGCCGCGATTAGTCAATAAGCTCGCCTCGCTGTACATCAGACAGGATTGAGTGTGAAGCGACAGGCTTTGAGATGCTTTGAAACGGAAATTGGCTGACTCTGCTTAAGTTACCTGCGCCAGTTGGCCTTATCTGAGTTGATAAAATGTATATGATGAAGGTAAACATTGAATGCTAGAAGAAGTGAAGATTTGCCTTCATTAAACTTTGTACTTGAAAATACTGTCTGGAAGCTCAAGTCAAACACTGCATGGAGCCATCATACAAAGCACGTGTTCAAACCCAAGCTGGGTGTTGTTGATGTCGACTACTTGCGTGGCAACGTACTGTCATATGGGCGAGAGAGGACGTGAAGCAGACTCACTGGGACGCTGTGGGCTGATACGGCGATGCTCTCTGGGTGAGCGATGACCTTCACGCAGCGGTCAGCGTCGGTGTTGAAGCGGTAGGCCTCGTCTGCCCTCGGGCAGCGATCCCTTCTTGAACACCTGTGCAACAAACAATGCAGATAATTTGATACATCATCTCAGTCAGTGATGGCTTTTCTTTATTTATTTAGTCATTCATTTATTTATTAATTTTAAGACAAGGACCAGTTCATACAAGTACATGATTTTCACGGAGCGGTAGCCCTTGAGAGATGAAGATGGGGATTGATGGGGTTCATATACCGGTACATATATATAATATATATAGATAGATAGATAGATAGATATCACAATTATTATCATGACTTGTTTTTCAATTGTCATTTTTAAAGCATCTGTTTGAAAATTAAGGTAACTAGAGGGCACTAGTTACTTCTAAACCAAGTCTGTAAAGACATAAAAACGTCTTTGGGAGTGAATCAGTTAACATGCGAAATGTTTTTTTCAAATAAAATGATGATGACCAGAGAAAATTATTCTAAAACATTTTTGTACTCAACAGTACAAAAACATTTTAGAATAATACCGGCATGTAGTCACACAGTGTAAAATGGAATAATAATGCCTTAAAACGTACAATCTCATATTTTTAAGTTATGATCCATGTCGATCGAGTATAATAACGTCATTGCTACTTGCAAATGTGCTTGTTGAAAAGGTGACAGGATGAATTGCTGCTTTGGTCCGGTGGCCGCATGGCAAGTGAGCAGCTGCTAAATTGCTCGTGCTACTCGGTCACTGCTCCGCTCGCATTTTCATGCTTTTCGCATCATCGCTTGGGTGGAATCTGGGTGCAAATGATTCAACAGGATTGCTGTGTTGCCTTAAAAATGAGTTTTTGTTGTTGTTGTTTTTTTTTAATCGTTGCCCCAGGCTTGCAACACTGATTTGAATACTTATCCTGGCTTGAATCTTAATTATGCATCTATGCAAGACATTTTGGACAACGTTATGCTTTTTTTCTGGGAATCCTTTGGTTTTCCAGCACGGTTGTGCCCCAGAGGACAAAGCAAGATCCACAATGGCAAAAGGGACGAATTATTAAGATGTTTTTTTTTTTTTTTTTTTTTGGTCTGGTTTTTTAAACCAATTTTTAATGCATTAACTTGTTGAAGCAGGCTGTGTTCTGACCCACAGTCTTGTGACAGTGTCACCTCTCAGTAGCTTCAGACGTGAAGAAGCCGGTTACGCTGAAACACGAGTCTCTCAACTGCCCTGCTCGGTTGTATCAGCACGCTGAGCGAAATGTGTTGTGGCCATACACGGCACATCTTTAACGAGCATAACCGAGGGCAGGCGGCATTTTACAAGCTCTCCGGTGTCGCCAAGGGTGCTCGAGAAGCTCAGCCATTTCTGTTATAATTACACCGCGATATGAGGGCCAGACAGGAAAGCTGGCGATAGTGGCTGGAGTCCTCAAGTGAGGCTGCGAGGAGCAGCGATTGCCGGGCTGCGACCACTCATCAGCTGAAGTGCGCCGACAAAATACCGTATTTTCCGCACTAAAAGGCGCGCTGGATTATGAGGCGCACCCTCAATGAATGACCTATTTAGTCATTTTTTTCATATACTGGGTGCAATCTACAATGCTTTCACTAGATGGAGCTACACTCCTTCCGTTCGACTCAAGAGGCGTTCATGACCGCCTCCGAAAAACGTAAATTAACGATTACGTCAATGAAAATTATATAATAAATTCTATAGCCCCCTCCCCTACAGAATTTATTTTGGCATTTTCTTGAGCGTAGCTCCAACAGAATGATCAGATGTCAGTAAAATGTAGGAGACTGGACTGTCTCAGAAGTATTTGTATTTATTCCTTTGTTGTGTACAGTACTGTATTCACAAATGAGAAAATCACAAAATAAATTCTGTAGGGGGGCTATAGAATTTATTTTGTGATTCCCCCTATAGAATTTATTTTGTGATTTCCTCGCTTGATCCTCTGTTTTGATGCATTATTTTCAATTTTCATAGTTTCATTGAAGGAATCGTTAATTTGCGTTTTTCCGAGGCGGTCATGAACGCCTCTTTTATCGAGGAAGAAGAGAAGGCATGGAGATGGACAAATATGTACCTGTATTATATTGTAAAAAAGGCATGAATTCATATATCTTCTAATCTGAATCTGACTGCATGCAATAAATAAAGATCCAAAGTGTGTACGCCGATGTAAGTGCAGTGTAAATGCACAGATCAGACGTAATGCATCTGTGCCAGTTTGTCAGTCTGAACGACAGCAGAAATGATTCAAGCATTCAGTATGATATAAATATGGTCCATCAGGCAGGGCTCACCTAAATTGTAGCAGCTTGACCTTAAAATTTGATACAGTGCAATTTAAATTTTCAACAACTCGTGCATATGTGACCAATAAATTTGCTGTTTGTTAGTTTTTTTATTTCTTGAATGTTTTTATGTTCCTGACAAACCTCTGCTCCACACTGCACATTTATCAGTAATGTAGTAAAAATGATTGAGGATATGAAAATCCTCTATGCAAGTCAATTTGTGTGGCCCTAAATTTTCTAATTCCAATCCTAAAATTTTAGGTTTGGGCTACTGTGCTCTTAGTCTGAAGCCCTGTAAGAACTTGTCCATCTTTTATTAAGCAAAATAATTGCAGGCGGTGGCCGGTTGTGTAATGTAGACATTACTGTCATTAAAATCATTAAAATGGGGATAAAAGTCACACCAAGCCATCTCAACGTCTTACAACATTGAATATTTTTATTGTTTATATATCATTTACTCCTGTGTTGTTTGTGCGTGGTGGTGACACTCGTTGAGGTGCTTACGTGCAATTAGAGTGTCTGTGAATGCAGTTGGTCTGTGAATGTACACACAGGCATATTGTACATGTGCCACTTGAAATGTACATCTATCTATTTATTTATTTAATGTAACCTTTATTTATCCAGATCAGGAAATTGATAACAGATGTTCCTTTGTGATGCCGACGCGGCTGCGGACAAAGCTAAATAAAAGCAAATACAATGGAAAAAAGCAAGAAAAAGATCTGATATAGGCATTAAATCGGAACTGGGCCCTTGGATTTACATTGTAATTTCAACCTATTTAGTCATACATAGCTGCTAGCACGTGGTGTAAAAGTGGCTGTGTGAAATCTGCTCATAGACCAGAAACATGGCAAAGAGTGGATTCCATTGACAGAAAGTTAAAGTGGTTTTGTTCTGCCGAATGATGGATCACAACCGACTTGAGGGAACGGAGGCCGAGCAATTTTGTGATAAGTGGACACCATTAATTCATATAATTAGACATGGCAGGAGGCAACGGGGGGTGAAAAAAACAGAGTTAATTTCGATTAAAACAAAGCATTATTTCTCTCCTCTAAGGTCAGTGGTGATGCGACAACAGTGAAAGCTGCAATTTAAGTGACGCCAAGCCTCATCAAGATAGAGCTCACAGAAACGCACACATCACCATAAAACGCTGCTAAATCCACCCTGCTCAGGTCAGCTTCAAACATTGCAGGCCGTCTTGCAAAACACAGGCTTTTAATCTCCTCAATCCCCTATGGTCTATATCGAGGTATTATACAAGCTAACCTGGGGGGTCACATAATTAAGATGAGAGAGATAATCTGGCTCTGTCGGATCCAAAATGTTCCCGCGGGTATGATGAGGTCCTGATGTGACGGCCCAGCTAATCCCCAATCCCCTTCCTCCTGGCCACCGCAACACCGGTCGGTAGTTGTCCCAAACAATAAAATTTTGAGGGGTCTAAGGCCTAGACCGAGTAATAATGTGAAATTTTCTGCCGCGTCTAAGGTCTCAGATGAGCTAAGTCTAGTCTCAGGTTCTGGGCTAGATCTAAGGACAAGACTGTGATTAAGAACTAGTGCAGGATTAAGGTCTCGCTCCAGGACTAGGTTTAAGAGGTAGGCTTGAATATAAAGTCTTAGGCTAAGACCTGGACTTAGACTAGGTGTAAGGCAGAGATGGGCATAGTAAATGCTGGGGGGGGCTGCAGTTTTTAATCAGGGCTCCTGGGGGAGGGACACATACCGTATGACCACACACTGCCTAACGAAATGTATGACGAAAATGCCATTTACGTGCATATGTGGAAA
This sequence comes from Hippocampus mohnikei, assembly GCA_026261675.1. NCBI lineage: Eukaryota > Metazoa > Chordata > Actinopteri > Syngnathiformes > Syngnathidae > Hippocampus > Hippocampus mohnikei. The sequence goes on along the minus strand of JAKGUB010000334.1, from coordinate 16,547,209 downwards.
GTATGTACTTTTAATATATTTCATTGTTCATAATCAATTTCCATTTTTTCCTTGTTTGAATTACTAGGGCTAGGACTAGCTTTGTGTTGGGCCAAGACTAAGTCTATCAGAGGTCCAATGTCGACGGCATAAAACACGGACTTGTTCCAAGGTTTGGTGTGAAGACAAAAAGTAATATATTTGGCCAAGACTAGGTTTAAGGACCAAGGTTTAAGGCTGTTGTTTTAGGCCAAGACTAGTACTAGGTCTAAGGCTCTAGGATTAAGGTGTGGGAGAGGACTAGGACTAATGTCTAGCATGAGGACTACAGCTAACACTATGGTCTAGTTTAGTGTTTTTGGATGAGAAAAGGCTTTGGTCTAAGTAGGGCACAGACTAGTGACCTATAGTTTAGGGCCAGGACTGGTTGGGTGTCTTGGTTTGGTTGTTTATGAGGGGTTGAGGGTGGGTTACAATCAATTATTGGCCGAGCTCGAGGGTTGTGCGGCTATGGGAGACAATCCTCGCCTTTCCTGTCTTTGACTGCGCTAAAATAAACTGCTCGCCCTGAAACTGCACAAATCACATGCTTCCTCTTATTTATAACATCCCACTAGCTGTTTGTTACGCCCTTAATCCCTTAGACACGGCGTGCATGTGTATTTGTGCGCATGCCGACTCACGTGTTGTACAGGACACACCAACCGCAGTGAGGGTCCCCGGAGCTTAGGCAGTCTGCACACGTTCCATACTGCTCGCAGGCCTCCACGGGAACCTGGGACACCTAAAATCAGAAAGATGGGGGGGGAATAATAAAAGCTGTCAAATAAAGTTTCCTGTCTTTGTCCTCAGGTCTCTTCCAAAGAGGTCAATGCGGTTGCGGATTTGTTAGTTGTTTATTTTCAATGATAAGTCACGTATTAAAAAAAAAAAAAAAAACAGCTGATGAGCTGGAAATCAATTAACAAGTACTATGATGAATCCGTTTTTCGGTACTATTTCTTATTATATTTATCTGACATGTTGTCCAAGCAGCTGCTGAGCTAAGACAGTTGTATTAGTCATAGTTTTTGGTGGCTACCCACCCCTTCTTGCTGTTTTTTCATAACTTTATTTCTCATTTTATTTTTATTATTGTATCATAGTCACATTTTCACAAGTATCCAAGACAATATTTTCTAGGTTGTTTAATTTCACACATGATGGGTGTGCAGGCGCTGCAGAGGCGCACCTGTTTGTTGAAGCCATTAAAAAGTTGATTTTTTTCAGAATATTTCAATTTTAAGGTTGTGCAGCAATGCAAAAAAAAAAAAAAAACAGCATTCACAGAACAAGATGATGGAATGAAGGACAAAGGACAGAGGACGCTGCTACAGGCTTGCATGGTTGACATATAGAACGAGTCATGGCCCTCTATTATTGTGTGCTGTAACCATGGAAACAACAACAAAATAACCTGCAAGGTAACTGAAGCCACAATGTTTTTCCAACCCCAGGCAAGGGAGCTCTTTCTTGCTTCAACACGTCCTTGCCAGGCAATAAAAAGTTTGTCAAGGTGGACTTTCTTTGAAAGATGACAGTAATCATTCAATGAGTACAAAAGTGAAAATGTTCATTGTGTCCTCCGTGGAAAGCTCATTTTGACCCACCTTAAGCATTGGAATTGTAAGCACAATTTGATGGACCACAGACAATGCTTTCATGGTTGAACTTTTATACTGAAGCACATTTTTACATTTTAAGTGCAATACATCTGTCTCGTCCTGTAGCCTCTCTGGCAACTTCACGTGTTCAATCTCAATTGTCAGAGTGAAAATGGGGAAAATAAATTATTAAAAAGGCGCAATAGTAAAAAGCCACTTGACAGAATGAGAGATGGGTATCGGCACATCCCCCATGCCGAGCAGCTATTCTTTCCGGATCTTTCTGCAAATAAAACCATGACCTTGTCTGCGGTTTGGATTTTGACATGTTCATTTATAAAAGCGCATAACTCCTAACTTAATGCTGTTTGTTGACTTTATACTCCATAAATTAGTTTTTTCCCCCTAAATAAATGAAATGAAGCCATTACCATACCATTGACTTTTTTTTCTTGGAAAAGGGCCAACTTTTAATTGTAAGGCATTTGGGGTACACACAGTAGCTGCTCTTAATTGGCGTTATCAATTATGAGGGCTCATTAGAAAAAAAATCCTCGACTGTCAGGCGCTGTGAACCCAAAACATATGCGAACCTCTGCCCTTCTATTGTCGAACAGGATGACTCACTGGGTGATTTTGTCCGTTTTTACTGATCCAAACCACAATAATTCCTCTTTTATTCCAAATGCATCAGACTGGGATTTAAAATCCCTAAACTCCTCCCACAAGGCAAACTCATTTTGTTAATGGAATGAAACCAAATGGGTTGCGAATTGCTGAAAAAAGAGCAAAAGTTATGTGGCGTGTGTGTATGGGTGAGTGAGGGGTGCCGAAGCTAATCCATTTTGCCAACACGGACTTGAGAGAGCGCCCACTTATGCTATTAGCGCACCGGAGACACTCTAATGCGCTCTTCATTTGTGATTGCTTACATCAGGAAATTGCTCGCGTCGCACGTCCAGCTGGGGAATAATTAGAAAGTAAAATGAAATAAAAATAAGTGTGAGCCCAGCTGGCTTGGTATGCGAGGGAGCAGGACACTCGAAGGTTGTGCTCCACTTGTTTAATGTACTCGCCATACGTGTGACGTAGTCTACCTTGAGTCCACGATTTAGCAGTGAATTCCAAATGTGAATTCCAAATGTGTTACAGAGAGAGGGATCAAGTGAACCTATTTCAGATCATTCTTCACCGTTGCTTGTACAATGGTACTTTGACTCACAAATGACCTGACTCGAGACACAAACCATCGATCGCTTGACCAATTTTTTTGTTTTGACGTGCTGTTGAAAAATTTGAGGTGCCGGTACAAGCGTAAGGTGAAGGCAGTGAAATCAACTCAACTCACTTCACAACAAGCACCAAGTTTGACAGATCGTGAAAAACAAGAGACTTTAAGCCAGGGGTGTCAGACTCATTTTTGTCGCGGGCCACATTGTAGTTACGGTTTCCCTTGATGGGTTGTTATAAATTTTGGGAAACCATATATATGTTTAATCCCCTCCACATATTACATACACAGCGCACAACAAATTGATGAATAACTAGTTTTAAAATCAGAAGTCAAGAATAATGACTGCTATTGTGGATTACATATGACAATTTGAAATTTTGGTTCATATTTTAGCAAGCATCATGAAACTTGACATGCTTGATTTGCTTTCGCGGGCCGCATAAAATGATGTAGTGGGCCAAATCTGGCCCCCGGGCCGTGACTTTAACACCTATGCTTTAAGCAGTTGTCACTTAGAGTTGAAGTTTATGCACCTTAACATTAATATGTATTTTTTTTACCCTCAGCGAAAAATCGTCGAAAAATTAGTGCATCTTACGGAGCGGTTGCGAAGGTCTCCGTGTTTATCCCGAAGTGTGCCCTGGGAGCAAAGTAAACCCGCACACCAAGGCACCACTGAAGTGTTATTTTTGACATTTTGCTGGAGAATGTCAGTCATTGTACAGTACAAGGAATATTTGCTATTAGTCAAGCACTTATTACATCAAGTGGGACTCAAGCAAAGTTGATGAGGATGGCCCAACATGAACACATGAAATGGGACATATTGGTGGAAATGGACTTTTTAATTACTTGAATAAATAAATAGCTGTGTCTCGCGACAGCCTGCCCACCTCTGCCTCACAGTTAACAAGTGATACATCCTGCCCTTGCGTTGCGCCCCCCCCCCCCCCCGGTTAGGAAAGAGTGGGATTTACATAACAGACCCCGCACTGAGTTATTCTACCAATGATAATCAGCTAGGAAAGGTGAAAATCTAGAGCCACTTTAAAGCAAAGTACACTATCTGAAACAGTATCATGCACAAGCAAGTACTATAATGCCATGTGAAAATGAACGTTTGCAATCAGCTTCAAGAGCATGTCTATGACTGGTGGAGTGGAAAAAATACAATAGATTTGCGACACAGGCAGCTACCTGGCAAACCAACATGGCTCTGGCTTTAGTGTTGAAAATATTCTCTGTTGTTTTCAAATAAGATAAATTGCATTCCATGGGGGAAACAAAGTTACTTACCCAAACATTCCAAAATAATACATTTTAAAGCTGTATTTTTGCGGTATTGTGAAGCCACAATATTTTTGTTCAAGGTGATCAGAATCTCATACCAGCCAATAAGATCACACAGTTGCCCTCCTTCCTCTGGTGCTAACTCTGAAGTGGGTAAATTGAAGGGTTAAATTAAACCCCACATTCATAGTCTGAAAGGATGAAAAGTTCCTATGTTCATGTAACAACATTGATGGTGCAGAAAGTGGTTCTGGTTCATTTGACGTGAAGTAGTGATGCCGTGCATTTGAGAACTGTTATCTTGGGACACGGACATCCCGTTCCCATTTCAGTTTATTGATGCTGTCCTGGGTTTCACACAAATAGCTCCTTATATAAAAAATGATACAGCGAGCCCTTAGGGACCAACCACTGACACAAAAACTTGCAAATAATGGAGGCCCCCTCTAAAAATGTTTAAAATGGTCTGTATTAATAGATTAAACCGAGATATACCCTGGGCATAATTTTTTTGTCGCAGGCCACATTGTTGTTCCAGTTTCTCTCAGAAGGCCGTTATGACATTGAAACCGTATAAATGCTTCAACGCTCAATCATATAAGTGAATAACTGCAGGAGTTTTGAAATCAGTAGTCTAGGATCGTAGGTTGTTCGACTATTGTTCGAGAAATAAAACGGGTTTGGTAACAAAACAAAACAAAAAAATGCTTGTAATACATCAAAGTTATTATTCATTACTTCTGACAGTTTGAAATCCGGTACAGATTTTAGCTAGAATCTTGCATGTTGACGCACATGATTTTCTTCCGCGGGCCACAAAAGATGACGTGGCAGGCCCTGAGAGATTGTCCTGAAAAACCCCGACAGTGCTTTTCACGCTTTCTGTGATATTTAAAGATTCAGCCGCCATTTCATAGAACGCCGGCTGACACCCAACGAGGTTATTGTGAGCTTGTTTTTGTCTTCCAAAGTGATCAAACTGGAGACACGCGGCGATAAGCTGAACCACTGTGAGGATATCAAGAATCATCTCAGGATGATGTTTTTTTTCGTGGCCGTCAATGCTCAGGCACCGACTGTCCTCGACTCGTTCGCTCTTCATCACCATGCGAACCTTCGGCAGGAGACGGCTGAGCTCATTGTTATTCCACGAGGGTTGGCTGAGCTCAGCCAAATCTGCTTGTGCTTCCCTCCTGATTCCACGTCTGCATTGTTTGGCTCGCAGGGATCCAGAAAGCTCTCATCTCTGCTGGAAAATGTGGGAGGGAAATCAAGGAGTGAGGCGCTCTCCCCGGGGATTCAGTGAGCAAGCGGCGGGAGAGTCTGAAGGGAAAGAGATGGGCTCGGGTTTCAAGACGAGGGGTTTCAAACCAGGTTTTAAAATTAGGGTTCATACCAGGATTAGGGTTTCAAAGCGGGGTTTCAAGACAGGCCTTGTGTTTCGAATTGTGGTTTCAAGGCTGGGTTACTTTCTCAAACTAGAGTTAGGGTGTCATATCAGGTGTAGGTTTTCAAATTAAAGTTTGAAATCTAAGGTACAGTTTCAAGCCAGGTTTTAAGATGGGGGTTTCAGACCAGGATTAGGGTTTCAAAGTGAGGTTTCACGACAGGACTGAGTGTCTAAAACAGGATTTTGGGTTACATACTTGGCTAGTGTTACAAATTAAGGATTAAAGCCAGGGTTAACATTTCAATGCTTTCAAAATACACTTAGTGTTTGAAGCCATGAGTAAGGTTTCAGACTGGGGTTTTAAATAATGGGTAGGGTGTCAAGACAGGGCTAATGTTTCAAAGTAGGGCTACTAATCGTGGTTTGAATTTCAAAGTGAGGGTTTCTAATAAAGGTTAAGGTTTCCAAGAAGGGTTTCAAATCAGGTTAGGATTTGAGGTTAGGATTTCAAAGTGAGGATTTCAAATGACGGTTAGGGTTGCAAATTAGCATTTCAAGTCAGGGTTAGGTTTTCAAAACGTGGCTTTAAGTTTACAAATTAGGGTTGGATGTCAGGGATGGACTTAGAGGTTCGGGTTTCAGGACAGGGAAATGGTTTAAGCTTAGGGTTGCAAAGTTGTGTTTCGAATTGGTGTTTCATGCTAGGGTTCGGTGTTCAACAGAAGATTTCCAAGAGACACAAAGTGTGCGGTTGACTGAGCTGGTGAGGGCTGCAAAGTTGTTGCAATATTGAAAGAGATGGTAGCTGGCTTCTGGCTTGTTGTGCGTCACTGTTGGTGCTGCGTGGCTGTCTCCTCCAAGGAAGCCGGCATCTCTCCTTGAACGACCGACGCTCATCAATAAGTGATGTCTTGTCTCTTCCAGTCTATCACACTGAAGGAAGAACTGCCTTCGATTTGTTTTAGAAGACAGGGCCTGACACAATACTGTTGGCATCAACAGCCTCACTCTTCCCCGCAAAAGCTCCATGCCTCCGAAAAGCGGCTCAACAAAGTTGGACACTCGACAGTGCAGCTGTTCTCAATCTGGGGTCTTGGGTCAAGGCGCTTTTTTGAAAAAATAGTCGCTACAGCTCAGGCATGGGTCAGTGTCAGCGGAAGAGTGGAATGAGAATGTCAGGGGGCGGGGGATCATGTCACTTGGCCTGCTCTGATGACCCCTGAAATAAAGCATCATATTGCTGGTGGAAAGTTGTGGTTGATTTGAAACCGTGAAACTAGTAACCAGCCCATGTTTAACTATAGCAGTCGGAAAAGTCGATAATATATGGCGAAAATAAATTGCTTAGTTGGCTGCGTTTGTCTCTTTCTGCAGTCATGTTGTTATTGGAAGCAGTGCAGGTCAGCTAGAGACATTGGATGAATATTGAATTGAATCTTATTGAATCTGGCTCATGTTCTCTCTATTAAGCAGGTCATAAGAGGTCAAATGTTCAAAAAAGAAACAATTTCCATGGCATTTAAGGGTACACTACAGTTATGTTAGATTGGTGTTGGGATTACTCGGAAAAATGTGTCCAGGGTAAAGGGTTCCCTTGACCCAAAGAGTTTGAGAACCCCCTCTACAGTTCTGCAAAAGCGCTCATGAAGCTTTTCACAGCTGCAACAGAGCCTAATCCCATTTCACGTTGCCATTCAGCCGCCAAATAATCACTTGATGGCAGAGGCAAAGTGATTACCGCCGCTTGCTCGCTGTTATCTCCGGCGAGTGCGGGGAATATACAATGTCTGACGACTGCAACAACAACAAACGGCTGTGTGATGGTGGGCCAAGCGAGGGAAAGTCAAAGGATGTTTCAAGCCACATAGAAAAAGCCTATGATGGTTTACTGTTGGCCGTGTGTGTGTGTTGCGTACAAAAGATGCAAGCACTCTATGTCGATCCGCATGGATAAGTAATTAGAACAGCAGCTCATCCCTCTACACACGGCCTGCATCTTTTACATTTCCTTCTGCAACGTTGGTGGATCTTTCACACAGCTTGTAGGATTGCAAATAAATTCCTATTTTTCGGACTCTCTGTGTGTCGCTGCCCGGACATGTTTTAGTCTGTTAATTTGTGATGTTCGACACACAACAGTTTTGTTTTTGAGGAGGCTCCTTGCATGTTGGGACAACCAAAGAATGATTAAAGCTGACATCATCAAAAGCATCATCAAAGTTGGAAAGCATGCTTCACCAAAATTAGAAGGCATTGACAACGACAACAAAAATCACAATTTGGCAAAATTGCTTTTTTGATCTCAAATGGTCAACTTGAAGGTTCAATGGCAGTCATGGGTCCTTGAGACTTTTTCATGTGTTCTGTCCATGATGGACATTTGCAGCAAATTTCATCTGGATCGGTGAAGTTGGTGTTGATTTTTTTTCTTTCCTGTACTGTACATTTTCACTAGAATATGAGCTGGCAAAAATGGATGTGCTTTTTGGGACCTAATTGGCTGATTAGCGATCAGTTGTTGGAAAAATAAATAATTCCAAGAGGGTCTGTGCACCACATATTTTTTCATCTTTAATTCCCATTTGAAATAACAAGTTGGTAGGAGACAGCAAAAAACACTTGATAAGTGCAGTGCGAAAAGGCATTTGTGAAACAGCAAGTGTTTTTTAAAAGTGGAGGTACCCACCACAACTTTGATTGTCGTGGCATGTTCAAGTGAGTTCCTCTGTCGCCGCAGAGGTATGAAATTTGACTCTTTTAACATTCAATCCCCCAAATCTCAAGTAGACTCCTTTAAAGACGCATTGCAGCATGTTTGTCAAGGATTTTGGTTTCAATCCAAATGGTTTCCAGATGTTTTTTTGCCTCACCTGATTCTTTGACATGATATAGAGCGAGGTCTTGTCCAGAGAGAAGGCCATGTCGCGCAGGACAGGGACATGGTCCTTGGTCACGGTCACCGTCTCGTACAACACTCCTGCGTCCAGTTTACCGTCCACTCGGATCTGCGAAGGTGTGGAAACAAAACAAATGAACTGTGAGCTGTTGTAAATTTAGGCTCTCCACACCAGATGTATGTAGTGAGATCATCCTTGAGCACACGTAATTACTAGCTGATCCGACTTGATTTTGACAATGCATTTGAACATTTTAAATGGGATTTGCGGGCTAAATATAAATTATTTTAAAATGTTTCTTTCACATCTGATGGTTAGCGTTTCAAATTCGGGATTGAAGTGGGTCTTTATCGACCTAACGTAGCACTACGTTCACACAATTCATAGTGAGATGAGAATATTTAGAGAAAACTAGGCAATTTATCAAATCAAAGGCATAGGGCCCAATTTTTGTAGACTGGCGCCCAAGCGTCCGGCGTAAAAAACAGTTTGCAAATTCCGCTCCCCCGACCCACTTGATAATTTGGCGACAGAGAGTAGGCTGTGCTTGGCATGAAAATGAGTGGGTGCTTTTCAATTTTCATGATGGGGCAGGTCCAATTTAGAGTGTTTTGTGATTTTGGCAAACCATGCTACGCCTCAAAAAGCGTTCCGGCGTATTGTTCTGCACGCCTGCGGAGCAACTTGCAATTTTGTGCCCAAAAGTAGACACAATTTTAGACTTATCAAAAGCAGGGTTATTTTTCAGCACAGGTGGTCAGATGCAATTTACGTGTATCAAATCGAGGCTCACCCAATACGCATTTGGTGCTCTGCAAATGTGTGTGATATACGTCATTCATTCATTCATTCATTCATTTTCCCATCCGCTTTAAGGGTCGCGGGGATGTATGTCATTGTATTCGATTAATAATGGCAACAGTGTTGGACAATCCCTCTGAATGATGGTAGAAATAAAATAATGGAACACATTCCTATTACAATCATACGACACGAATTGCGTTGTAAAGCAGTAGAGGCGAGGTCCTCAAGGGGACTGAGGGAGGAGGTGGAAGCGCAGACAGCCTCCGTCTACCTCCGCCAAGCTGTGTCGGTCTACAAAATTCTGTCTGCCCCAGCCCCTTTCACATTTGCATCACGCCGTGTGCCAGACTTGTGCTCGGAACAATAATAGGGCCCGTAATCATTCATTCATGTCAACTTTAGTCAAATGTGCTACATGTGCAACATATTGCACTTTTGAGACACATTTGTGTTGGAGTGTAACTTTTGGGACGCGGGACAGATATCTGCCATTGAAGGCTTCCCTGTCCATCTTTTTGTCTTGTCTATGTCAATATACGTGACATGTAATTGCACCGAAAATAGATGTCTGGGTGATAAGTGGCTTATTGATTGGAGCACCGCTGACAAAAGGACGCAAATGAGGTAGTTGAAATGGCTTATATTGCAGTTTTGAACACAGTAAATGTCCCTATTTGTCAAGTTCAGACAAATATTGCTATGATTTGTGGCTTGCATCCCTTTTGCATCTGTGACAAGAATATTCACATCCTGTGCTTGAGTACAAGCCCCTATTCCAATGAAAATGGAACATTGTATCAAAATAAACAATAGCAGGATACAATGCTTCAACGGTTAGGGGTCTCCATTGGCATATTTTATGATTTGTATTTTCAATGGGAGAAAGGTCTGCACTGCTGGCAGGCCAGCCTATTACTCACATACTACAAAGCCACTCTGTTATACAACATGTGCAGAAAGTGGCTTGATGTTGTCTTACTGAAAAAAGATGTTGCTGGGATGGCAGGTTCTGTTACTCGAAAACCTGGATGCTCCTTTCAACATTACAGATGTGGATATTACCAATGCCGTGGGCACTACTAATACACTCCCGTACCATCACTGAAAAATCTACTCTCGTATATGTACTTTGTTACTTCCCACCACTGTCTTTTTGGAATGATATTTGATGGACGTAACACAGAAACTCATTAGCAATGCAAACTCGGGTTAAATACATTTTTTAATTCATGGCGGCCTGGATTTAATGCAATTATAGTGAGGATGCATTCATTTCTCAGGCATTTTAATTAGAAAAATACAAAGGGGCTGACAACTGTGCTTGGCGTTGTGCGGCGGCGTCTGCATCGTGATTATGCCAATGCTCCCAGCATGCTTCTGGACCAGAGCATTGGTGCCACCCTGAATCAAGTCTCTTTATGCTCGCTAAGGGTGACAGGCAGCATGCCGCAGCGGCATTCTCTGAACAGAGACAGTCAATCAATATGGGCTGATTACATGATTGGAACTCCTGGGCTTGTGATACTTCATCAATCCGTCACGCCGCACCACCTTCCAGGCCGCTGCGCCGGCTCCACGCATCAGAAGCCAATCACTGTTTGCGGTTTATTCGTCACACGGTCACCAAATGGAACTTGGACTCACCTATTCACCGAACAACTTCGATCTGTGTACAATTTGTGATCCGTGTGCAATGCCTTAAGATTGCAACAAAGCCACCAATAGAAATGTAGTCATTGGTCTCAGCAAGTCTTGTTGAAGTGATTTCATCTTGACTGAGAGACTACATTCTTTGTATGTCTCAGGCTCTGTCTTACGTAATTTCCCTTGTGCCAAGTGTGTTGCTCCATTTGTGTTGTGTATTTCATATTTAGTACTCATAGCTTTAGTATTTCTCACCATACTTTGGAAAAGAGTGTGGTGTCTATGTTGGGAAAAAAAAAAAAGACCAAAGTGTCAAAATGACACACTTCGCTGGGCAGAAAAGACGGTCGCTGCCTTGAGCCCACTCGTTATTCGCATCTTTGCCAAACCCTTTATCCTACCGTTATTTGTTCCTTCTCCAGTCACATTCTCGCATGGAAACAGGATCGGTTTACCTCTCCCCTACATTCCAGAGTTAAAAACTCAGAGAATCTCCAGCAAGAAATTGACTGTTTTTTTGTGTAAGGTCAAATTCTAAAGTATTGACCTGTTTATACTTCCTCCGTAACCTGCACAAAACTCACTGCATCTTTGCTTCTCCTTTTGGCTTTTTGATTACTAATTGACGGGGCGGTCCAGTGGTTCGCGCGTAGACCTCACATTGCAGAGGTACCGGGTTCAATTCCAGCTCTGGCCTCCCTGTGTGGAGTTTGCATGTTCTCCCCAGGCTTGCGTGGGTTTTCTTTGGGTACTCCGGTTTCCTCTCACATTCCAAAAACATGCATGGCAGGCTGATTGAACACTCTAAATTGTCCCTAGGTGTGAGTGTGAGCGTGGGTGGTTGTTCGTCTATGTGTGCCCTGCGATTGGCTGGCAACCGGTTCAGGGTGTCCCCCGCATACTGCCCGATGACGGCTGGGATAGGCTCCAGCACCCCCCGCGACCCTTGTGAGGATAGGCGGATCGGAAAATGAATGAATGAATTACTAATTGACAATTGTCTGACCATGGTTGTCCCTTGAAAGTAGCTCTTGATCTTGGCACAGCCTGGTTTCTAAGTCATAGGTGGATATTGTAAATATTTAAGTTCATTCGGTTCGGTGGATAGGTAAAAAAAAATTGCATCAAGCACTAACATGAGGTGCTCCTTTGAGCACCAAACCAAAATTATGTGCAACCTGGCTTATTTCCCATGGGAAAATTGGTTCTAATTTCAAACGAATCGGACAAAATGGGCATTTGCCAGTGTCCTGGACCACAGGATGTTCGGCCCTCCACTGTAAACTGTTGGGAGACTCGCGCATTATCCTCACTTTCGCTGCCAGAACCAACCGGACTTGCCACGAGAGCCGCAAAACCCGAGCAGAGCTTGTCGTCTTATCCTCTCTTCCCAGGGCCTCACAACTGACACAGCTATATATATTTAACCCATGAATAATGTCTAAGCCAATAATGCCACTTCCTTCCTGTGAACCGCATTCCACTGCAGAACCTGCAATAGATATGTGCAGCCCGATTAGCCTGGTCTCCACAAACAGATCTGCAACTTGAGCCTTAAGCAAAGAAAGTCCATTGTAAAAATTCACTGGCTTTCTCTCTGGGCCAAAGAAAACACTCTCCAGACAGCTTAGGTGCCACTTGAACTCTGTTGAGCAACCAAATGTCTCATCTACACCTGGGATTCATTTTGAGATTTATTTTTAGCTTGGACTTTTTTTTCCAAGAGGAGAGAGAGATATGTAAAAAGGCCAAAGCAAATGATTATTATGTTTATCTAGCAAAGGCTGTAAAAATCCCGAGCAGAAAATGTCCATATATGGCTGTTCATTGTGTGAGCGCTAAACGCAGCTGACAAACGAGACATATGGATGGTGACCCATGAGGCCTGAAGCACTCTGTGCGACCAATCACTGGCAATCTGTCTCATTAGTAGGCTCTGTCTGTCTGTTTGTTACATGTTTGGTACATTTGTTTGTTCAATAACAGTTTCTCTCCAAAACTGCCAATTTTTTACACACAAATGGATGTATTGAGATAGGTCGGAGACAAATGTATTCATGTTGTAAATTATGAATTGGAATGTCATGAATTGATTCCAGTCCCTAAAGAAAGGGTTTTTTTAAATAAAGAAAAACCGTACTGTACTGTATAAATGCAGTCATGATAAAAGTGAATATAAACAAATTAACTGGTTTTATAGTGCAATTACTGTAAAATAGTGTTTGTGTGATGAGTTTGCCTTTAAGGGGCGTGTCCTAGTGAGCGATATCAGAACCTGGAGTTGGAGTCACTCCTTGGTCGCATTCGTTTGTGTTTGTGTGTCTGTCTTTCCTTGCCCAAATGTGAGGGCATGACAGTAGCATGTTCCATTTTTTTCCTTTTTTTTGGGGAGCAGCAGCAAATCTGAAGTTTGGTTGTAACCAAAATGTTGGCTTTTAGCACAAAGCAAAAAACATTAACCAAGTTTGCTAATTCATTTGTCAAGGTAAATTTGTGTTAATAGTTTAATACTGTAAATGTAGCCATGATACCGAAACACTTAAATATAATTTCAAATGTAACTTTGTCATTAAAAATAAATGGCTTCAGATGATTTGATTTGAAAAGAATGTCTGTGGGTCTCATCCCAAAAACATCTTTGAGCAGTCCCTATGTAGAACTTGAGCATACTTCATGACACCAATAACTGATTCTCTATTAGCCATGCTTTGACCGTAGGCGTTACAGAAAGAACAACTTGGTGAGGTTTTTCAGTGACAAGCGAAAGATAAGTTCCACAAAAACAAAAACAAAACAAACTGGTTGCAATCATGAATGGTCAGACTGGACATGCATATGGAGGATCATTTTAAAGAAATGCTTGTTCAATGGGGTGTTCTGTCAAGATGAATTTCTGCGTCAAGCATTTAGCGGTTCACATTACAGGCTGTTTGGCAGCAGCTTCCTCGATGAGCTCAGGCTCTCTGATTGCCGTTTAACTTCACACGGGAAATAATGGATTAGCCACTCAGATAATTGTTGGCTGGATGGATATATTATAGTTTTATAAGCATTGTTAGACTATGTTTTACTTTGTAGATGTAGACAAGTGACATCGTAATTCCTTGTAGAATCATTCATCCATAGTTGTTGGGTTGTAATCGTTGAAGAACCTGAAGCTGTCCCAAGACTCAAAGCGAGAGCATTCCCAGATGCTCCCCCAAGCTCAACTCAATATAATGACACGGGCGTGCGGCACCATAAGGTCCAGACAACTGGCCACCTTTAAGGTTGACTGGCTGTGCATATGGTCCCATCGTGGATGAGGAGAGCGCACATTGATTAGCCCACATATCCATCGGGGCCGCACGCATGCTAATGAGGATTGAACCATGCTAATGAACAAAGAGTGAGGCCAAGGTCACTGAGGTGAAGACGTATGTAACAAAACACCACTTTTCATTGGCCCATTATGTGAACCACTGTCACATAACCATGACGCCATCTGCCCTGAATTAAAACGACCAAATCGGGGTACACGCACCACATATTTTAACATCCTAACCATTTTGTAAAATATGAGAGATCCCACATGACAAAAGGAAAGAAAATTGCGGGATATGCTTACTGCTATTATCATGTATGATGTACTTTGAATGACCAAAAAGAAACGTACAAATTTATCTCCACCAACAATCACCAAAAGGCTCCTCCCCCAAACTGTTGGCCCAAGACTGTGAGAGGCAATTTTGGCCCAATTGTTGACATGTGTACAGTATACCCTGCCTAATTAGCTAACTTGGTCAGCCCATAGTCAAAAATAGTTGTGATTGTAAATATTGACTCGATTTAACAACAGCAATTTTTACCTCGGACCATTTTCTGAGTGGATCGGGAAGAAAAAACATTCGGAACACACCCTACACCACTAATAGCTCAGAATAAGCTTTCGGGGACCTCCGATAATCAAGCTTTGCTGAGTTCGATCATTAGGGGGTAAACCTTAAATTCGACTATGCTCAGATTGCAGGTTGCGATGCCTGATTTAGATTTTTTGTTAAATCTGATCTTTTTATGTACTCGTTCACATTACAAAATCAAATGTGACTTTTAACGCATCTGTCATGTGACATGCGAACAAAAAAATATGACACCAGTCTGTTCTCTAATTTGGGGATATGAGGCAACGTTGCTCGTTCTTCTTATTTCATGGAGACGTCTCCTAAAGATGACGTCACATCATTGCCTCACGTAATAAATGAATCGCGTGCATGGCTGAATGACTACTATCACCACAAATGTCCACATTATGCTTCATATTAAATTAAAGTCAAATGTAAAGACGACAACTGCTTATCAAAACAGCTTTACAGAATCACTGCCTGTCGGTAGTCTTCCTAGCACTTTGTCCCGCCTGCGGGGGGAGCGCATGCTGGGCTTTTGATGACGTATCGGTCCATTGTTTGCGGATGAGTGTTCTTACTGCAGACGTGTTGCATACATATCCGAGTTCTATTCACCAATGAAAGACGTCAAGGTCAGGTTTGAGAAAATGGAATTGTACTGACTGGAAGTGACTGGAAGGAAGAAATGTTTGCATTGGGCTTGATCGTCAGAATGTGTGTATCCCGCATTAACACACCACACAACACCAGATAATCGTTTTGAATAATCGTTCAGAGACATCCGATCATCGGAGCTTTGCTGACTTTATGAAAGGGAAAAGGGAAGGAAAAATGCCCAAATGCAACCCAACAAATAGTATTTACGTATGTAGCGAACTTTACTGGATGGGAAGTTGTTGTGAAGTCAGTTCGTCTTGACCTCAGCTCCCCCGGCCAGTTTCCAAGTCTTCATAGTGTTACTTTCTACAACTCCGCAACTCTCCTCGGTGTGCTCTCCCTCCTAGAGGACATGCTTTTCCTGTTACCGGTTTCCTGTCCTGTCCTGTTCACAGCAACCCCCCCCCAAAAAAAAACTTCCCCAACCTCCAATTGACTGCAATTTTTTGCCAAGTTCCCAGGGCCCACCTACAACGGCAGCAGAACAATACACGCTCCTTAGCGCAACCCTTATTTTCCTCCAACCGCACTGCAGTCACGGTCCTCCCATGCGCTTGCCATTAGCAAGACGTCACACGAGAGATGGAGAGCTGGGATGAAAGGACAGAGAGAGCAGGGAGATGGACACCATTTCATATTTTGACAAATTGCCTCCTTTATTAGCAGCCCGCATTTCAACTCCAGCGGATCATCTGACGATGATTCTCTCGGAGGCCTTTCCTCCTGAAGGTCCCGCTTGTTGCATTCAATCGTGCCACTTTGGGCCCCCAAACGCCAGCATCCCGCCTCACCTCGGCATCCGTGACGTCAAGAAGGCATTTTGGCATTTTCCCACTTATCCATGCGTTGTGTTTGTGTGTTACATTGAGGGGAAATAGGATGCCTGTCTGTCTGCCTGCCTGTCTATCTGAGTATGACATCCATCCATTCATCCATCCATTGTCTGAGTCGCTTGGGGCAGTATCTTAGTTGTCTTGGGGCAGTAGGTGGGGTACACCCTGAACTAGTTATCAGACAATCGCAGGGCACAGAGACACGAACAACCATTCACACTCACGATCAGACCCTAGGACAATTTAGGGTGGATTAAACAAATAGTAAAAGTCAAATGTTCTGCTTTTAGCATTAGGGGCCAAAAAAATAACTCATTTTAATTTATCGGACCGTTAATTGGTTATCGAAATTTTGTACTGACAAATGCCGGCAGCTGCCAAAAATAATCCATATCAATCGAACTCTAAACTAAACATTCCAATCAACATTTCGTGCATTACTGTTCGCAGGTCATGCCTCAATGACCATAATTCACTTGTGCGTTATGTTCGGAGGACACTCTGGAGTGCCTGCCCAACCATCACGTGTGAACCTGAACAACCAAGTAAAACCTTTATCTGTGTATTTCCAAATATGTGGTTTAATATGTCATGTTTGTGTTGAAATGGTTATATTGTCCACTAGTAGATTCCTGGGCGGCCCGGTAGTCCAGTGGTTAGCACGTCGACTTCACAGTGCTGAGGTACCGGGTTCAATTCCAGCTCCGGCCTCCCTGTGTGGAGTTTGCATGTTCTCCCCGGGCCTGCGTGGGTTTTCTCCGGGCACTCCGGTTTCCTCCCACATTCCAAAAACATGCATGGCAGGCCAATTGAACACTCTAAATTGTCCCTAGGTGTGAATGTGAGCGTGGATGGTTGTTCGTCTCTGTGTGCCCTGCGATTGGCTGGCAACCGATTCAGGGTGTCCCCCGCCTACTGCCCGAAGACAGCTGGGATAGGCTCCAGCACCCCCCGCGACCCTAGTGAGGATAAAGCGGTTCGGAAAATGGATGGATGGATGGATAGTAGATTCCTGTATGATAAGCAAAGCTGCATTGATATTTTTTAGAAGCACAGATCATCATTAGCTAACAGAATTCGCTAACTTGGACCCGCGACATGGTTAGCTTAATTAGTGAGTGTCCGTTTGACTGACGTTTCCATGAGCTCCACATTTCATGTTACTTCTCCACAAGTAGACAGTTGACTGGCCCGTTTTTATTGCACGCAGCACTTTATATTCCTGAACGCGCGCCTTGGAGAGGAACTGCCGCAAGTGCTAAGGACAGTTTCCCAAACCCATAGTGCCGAGGATGCATTAAACTTGAATGACTCTAAAATATTGCTGCGCTCGTGGCAGCCGGGAAAGTCGGAAAATGTTGAGAAATCTCGACGAGGGGCGGGAGGGGACCGCATTAGTACGCTCGCGACACGTTGGCGGGTTAGCGCTCCACATGCTACGGAGGTCCCGCCAGGCTTCATTGTTCTGCGACGCCACGTTTTCCCCCTCCAAAAATCAATTCCGCTCAACGGCTGCTATGTGCTGAGGCCACTGCAGGTTAAGTCAAAAGAAGAGTCATTTTGCTGTGCTTGCCTTCAGAAGCTTTTGGGTTTTTTTTATTTTTGTTTTGTATGGAGTATGTTACCAAACAACCAATGAAAACATGATTTACAACACTACACGTGCGGTACAGTGGTACCTTGACTCAACCGTATAATTTGTTCAGTGACCAAGCTTGTAAATCGATTTACTCGGGTATTGAAGTGACGCGCCTGTGAGTGGACAGTAGGGCGAAACAATGAATCAAATTCAAACTGGCACCGTAATGTAGTCTAATGCAATTTCCAAATTGCCCGATTTGCATTTTGAGCCTCGTCAAAACACACTGAAGAGCAAAATTGAAAAAATCAACAGCCAAGACAGTCCCAAAAAGCTGCTGGACTACAGCCACGCACGCACACCCCTCACGTCTAGAGAAGTAGTGTACTTGTACACTGGTGGCTTATGACATCATCGGCAATTATAGCATAGTAATACACACACGTACACTCACTCACACAATTCAGGGAAGCTCGGTGCTATGTCTGCTGAACCAGCTCACAAGCAATGAGCTCCAGCTGGCTACTGGTGCAGCTAACCATGTTGCAGAGTCGCTCCTAATAAGCTGCAAGCTATGGCAGACTCAAGCAAATCAGGTTCTTCTTCCACCATGTCAAGGACTGTGCCCCTTGTACGCCGATTCTAAAAGGAATGACAGCAGTCTCTTTGATTTTGGGTAAGTCAAGTCAGGCGTTTTCATGCGCACAATAGCGCAAACGCCTCTTTTTAAACTGCGCCAAGCATCTGTGGGAATACCAAAACTCTGTCTAGCCCACCTCTGCCGATATTTAAATTGCGCCACGCACTGGGCACACAAATAGATCCCTTAGTGTTTATTCCACATCATCTCGCATCATTTTGACATAATTTTAGCAATGAAATATTTGGGCGGAGAATATCGCTGCTTGTTATTGCTGTTGTTGTGTGGGCCTGTCTATGAGATGCCTGTTCACAACGGCTCACAACAAATTTCTTCGAGAAAAATAATATGAATAGCTCGCTTTACATCTTCAGCACATGTCATTTGTCCAAAGCGTTGCTGCCGTTATCACTTAGCAGGCAGATCGGGTTGCGGCAACTGCGAGGTGACATCACAACCGATAATAACCACCCAGTGATTGCAAGAATAGCAATTAATGCAAAAAATCCAGACAATGACAGAACGAACAGTTGGACCACACACGCAGGCAGGACATCAAAAGAATCACAGGCAACAGCGCAGTGGAAGACTACACGAGGATCTTTTTTTCTGTGTGGAGGACATCCTAAAGAGGATTTTATTGTTATTATTTTTTTTAACTACAAACTGATAAGCCTCCACAAGTAGCAACGGTGGGTGCAAAATGCCACAGGAAGTGATAGGTCAGCCTTTTCTGGTATCAAGTTTCAAGTAGCAGTGGGACTATGGAAAAATATGTTCTTAGTCACTAAGCTGCGATTTAGCAAGGGAAACTGTCGCCTCCCCCAGGACCTTCCAGCCGGCGCGCAGTTTTCCCTCCAATGTGTTAAACAGCTCCTCCAGTTGTTCCAAATCATCATTAATGTTCAAATAAATCAGTGAAGTAATCCATGGCACATTCATAATGGATCTCACTCGCATTTTGTTCACAAGTTGTTGTAACTATGACATCAGTGCCTCTCAAACTGGCAGCCTTCTACTTGCTGGAAATGAATAACTCAATCTTAATTCTGGAAAAAAATATATACATATATGTTCAGT
The DNA here is from genome assembly GCA_026261675.1 of Hippocampus mohnikei. NCBI lineage: Eukaryota > Metazoa > Chordata > Actinopteri > Syngnathiformes > Syngnathidae > Hippocampus > Hippocampus mohnikei. The sequence goes on along the minus strand of JAKGUB010000334.1, from coordinate 16,527,655 downwards.
TTTAAAACTAAATAGTGTACTATCTTTACAAATGTTCCCTTTATAACACTTTATATCTTTTCTCCTCGCCATGTGATGCAAATTGCTCATATTATTACTATGCAGCAGGCCAATAAAAAATGTGCTGTGCATTGGTCTGGAAATGGCCCTGAGGCCAGACTTCCCACCCTTTCGTAACTCCTCATTAACATTCATTCACATCCCTTCTATTGGTGGACTTGGGAACAATACCGAGCCCCCAAAGCAGGCAGCAAACGCAACACCAGCAAAGCCGATGACAGAAACGTCCTGTTTCACGCGCAACCGGAGTGACCTGGCGGTAAGCCGTTGATGGATATATCCATATGCTTTTCATGGAGCCGCTGTCGCTTAGCCCCCGTGACCTTTCAACTCGGCTGCACCTTCCCCGCGACAGGCTCGACCTTTGCGGTGACCCTGCTGCAGTGGCGATGTTTTTTATTGTCACGGCCCATTTCCACTTCGCCTGTCTATTTGGGGCCAACGGATTGAGACTGGAGAGGTGAGCCCCCACCACCCCCTCCCACCACTCTCCCTATGTGCCGTGGAGGCTCCTTGGAGTCTGAATCACAGCCATACATTTCGCCAATGTAATAAGACACGCTGGCCTGTAGAGACTCACACTCGGAGTACTAAAAATGAATTACACACACACACACACAAGGAAGCCACTTTAAAAGACAAAGAAATAGAATTGAGCTGCCTGAACAACTCGAACGCCTTGTGAGTCGTTGAGATTGTGGGTGTTTTAACAATCAAATATTTATTACGGGACATATTATGGAAAATTGACTTTTCTATTGCTCGTATACAATTAGTTGCATCTCCAGAGTGTCTGCCCACCTGTCACACAACCGAGTAAACCTTGAATCTGCCTATTTCTGAAAATACCTGTATGTCTGTGAACAAGTCATTCTGCAGTTAATTTACATAATAACCGCCCACATTCCGAGTTGTCTCCACCCATGAAATGATCAGCTAAGCCAGGCGTAGATCGAGAGCCACTTTCAAGCTTTGTGGTACGTTTTCTGAAACTCTGAAATTCACGATTGTTGCTCAATCCTTTGTTGATACACCTTTGGCAGCAGGGTTAAGATCACTCTGAAGTGCTTATCAGAATCACTCAGTCATCATCAGGTTCTTACGCTTAGTGGCTAAAAAGTTGGACAGACACCAGTAAAATTATAAGCCTCTTGAAACGTGTTCCCTTCCATTTTTCATATATAAAACTACACTACGGTGTGTGTAGTAAGTGATTTAATATTACTGTTTTTGCTACGTACGTCGCTTGATAACATTTTCATGACAAGTTTGTTTTTCTTTTAGCGGTGCCTGGAACAGTGGCATGTTGCAAAATACTGTATTTACACTCACGTTTCATCCTTTTCATCATCCTATGAGTGTCTGTTGTGTAGAACAGGGAGTCTCGCCGTGGTCTCTATGATAAGGCCCCCGTTATAAACTGACAAGTGTGGCCTGTATCATAGTTGCATGTCTGATGTTGGTAACGATCCAAGCTGCATCAAAATTGCAAAAGGGAATTAGAATGAACTTGGAGCAAACACACCCAATATGGCAGCTATATGCACATCATCAACCAGCCAAGGCTTATTCAAGTTAATATGTATGGTCTCTACAGCTAGCTACCAAATAGCATACAGGCTAACCCATCCAGCATTCAGGACGTTTGCCGCGTGACTTATTTAGCACGATTCCACACCACCAATATGCAGTATGCAATAACCGACCCGGATTCTACCGTTGGCCACAATGCAACATGAGATTCTACTTACCGAGCCATTTTAGCAGCAAAAAGTTCATATTTTGTCTTCAATGAATTTGAAAACATTATTTTTAAGTACAATTGACTCGAGATACGGCTGGAAACGAAACCGGGGTCAAAAGAAGCAGAGCCAATACGTTGTGTATGCGCTGTGTACTGTGCAATATTCTCAGTCTGCATATCACCCTGCCCACTTGTGTTGAGTCAAACATTACAGTCACATTTTGCGTAGCAATTTCCCACCTCGTATGAGTCTGATATAGCGAGAGCTGCACGTTAGTCAAGACAAAGGATTCCAACATTTAAGACCCACAAAAAAAACTTTTTGTTGAGGTCCAGTCATTTGTTTATCTGCTTTGAGTCATTACCCATCTGCACTTGTTTTTATCACCCCCCCACTACCCTTGCATGTATTTCTTGTTTGTCTCTTTCTTACTATTCCGCTTTTCTGTCCCAGTTTTCTCCCAGTCCAGCTTGTCTTTTTCCATCACCCAGTCTGCGTTTGCGTTGCGTATCAGACAGACTGCTGCTTCCAAAAAGACAGAGTCCCCCCCCCCCATACCCCGCCCCCACCCTCCTCGGGCTAATGTCACAACAGACCTCTCCCACATCTCCTCACTCAGCTGCCTGCAAAGGAAGCCGAGCCCGCGAGGTGCCAGCCAGCCTATCCACTCGGATGAAAGCGCTGGGCCCGCAGGAGTACAAATTGTAATATCAGTGGGTTTTGAAATGACACGTGATGGACAACGAGCTTAATCAGCTTGGTGTAGACTATGTCTAACAAAAGGGGTCATATAATGTCTGTGGGGCTCTATTGAGGAGAACTTTCACTGGTTGGGAGGGATACATTCCTTTTTCCCCTCATCTGTTTGACTACTACGACAATTAATTGCATTGATGGGAATTTTTGTTGTTGATCCCATTTTTACTGCCAGCATTGTCAAAACCTTAAACCATACAGACAGTGTTTTAAGTAGCATTTTAAAAATAACTGCTATTAAACAATATTCACTGTTAAGACATACGGTATGTATTTTTATTTATTTGTTTTACATCTTCACACAGTTCCCAGATGTTTTTGTTAAAGGTCCCTTACATTCTACTCTTAAAAATACACAGATAAAGAATCACGATACACTTAACATCCACTCTGGTTGAACTCACCCTGGCGGTTTTCGTTCATTGCAAATGCATACTCTGGCTTTTGTTGTCATAAGACGGCGACGCTCGAGCATTTTGTCTGACCACTCTCGCAACTTGTTATCAAAGAACGACAAGCAAAAAAAAAAAATCTAACGACTTTTAATTATGTTTCAGACGGCAAATGAACGATGCTGGCTAATTTAACCATATAACCCAAGTCGATGTTGGACCTGAATGAGTTCAAGGAACGAAAGTTCATGAACTGAACTTAGTATTGCTTCCCACAACATTTTTGCGTATGAAAGACAGATAATTTTTTTCCTCAAGAGGTCCAGATTTTCTACATTATTCAGGGAAAAGAAAACACTGTAAATTAGGTTTCATATATATATGGGAATAAGGACTTTTTTTGCAACTTAGTGACAACAATAAGGAAATGCTAGTATTTTGAGGCGAATGACTGACAGTAACGTATTGTTCAAAAAAGAAATTGCTGTGAACTCGTTCATTTTAGAAACGATGGACTTTGTTGAGTTTTGTTTTTCTTTACTGAATGAGTTCATTAAAAAAATTTTGAACTGCACTTTCAACCGGGTCGCGTAGAAAATGAAGTTTCCCAACAATGAACCAAGTCATGGGCGAAGAAATTATTGGGGGTGTGGTGTGGGCGACTTATTATTTGAATTAACGTAGTCAAGCCAACACATTAGGGAAACTTCAGAAGGTATATTTGGGGAAATAAGCAACTCGAACAAGACTTGTTGTTTGGTTTCCGACTTGGTAGGTGAGGATGCACTTCAGAGATCCAACAATCTGTATACAGGCAATTAAAAAGTTCCCTAATCAGGCCACTTTAACAACTGAAGTCGAAAAGGAATTTGACCCACTCCAGGTGTGTGTCAAGAATCTCACTTGTAAACATTCTTAATGATCATGCACATGGAACAGCAAAGAAAACAACAATAAAACAGTGCCCTCAACTTTGACAGCAGCTGACATTCGTGTCTTACTGCTTTGAATTAGAATACCGGTACTTAACAAAATTTATGTAAGGAGCCAGAGAATGGAACAAAAGTGTGCCATTCTTGACTTTTTGTGAGATTGTGAAAATCTAATTTTACATTGGCGAGACAACTGATGCTCTGAAGTGTGTGCCCACACACACTGCAGTGGTCTTATTCTAAGTGCTTTGTCATTCTCCTAGGGGGTAATCAAAACAAGATGTCAAACAAGTGGCTGCTTAAAAGTCTCCTTACGCTCAGCTAACAATGACATTTGGTAGGCTACAAAGCTAAAGGCTAACACTCCACTCGCACTCATGGTGACTGCTGACTGCATGCAAATGAGCAGCCGCACCAAGTCACACTTTAATCCCCGTGATACATTAAACCTTATGATAATTAGATCATTAATTTTGCCGATGATTGAGTTAATGAATTAAAGGGAGGTTTTGTTACACTAATGTGCTCATCGATGCTGAGACCCCAGACGTACTGCTGCTGAAAATCAGGGGTGGCTTATTTATTTATTTCATGATTTGCCATTTATGAATATCAAATGATATAATCCATTTTGACAACAACAAAAAAACATTTTGTACAAACAGACACAATGAGCAATGGAATATAATGACAAATAATTCAATCAAAAAACCTAATAAATATGACGGATATTATGTCAAAAACCGACCAGTTGGTCTATGATGAATTTTATAATAAAAAGGGCATATTATGAAAAACTGATGTTTTAATGGCTTGTACACAATAGTTGAGTCTCTGGAGTGTGAAATTAAACGCTTCTCTTCTCTCAAAGACTGTGGGTGGATCTACTGAATGTGTGACACCATGCCCTGATGGACAAAAAAACAAACAAAAAAGGATTATTCGAGCGTCTTTCTTCTGCCTACACATCCATACATGTTTGAGCCGCAAAAATAAATCCGCATAAAGCCTCCGGCAGCTCAGGTCCTTTGAGAGGCGCTAGCCGGCAGCTAGGTCATGAGCTAACAGACTTCCAGGCAAGCTCTTGGCCGTTGGATAATTGACATGTGTGTCTCCTCCTTGCTTGGGAATGTAAATAATAATTTGCTCTCCAAATTGTGGCATTCACCAAAGATGTATTTTTGGGGTGTAAGCATAGCTAGCTATCTAACTGCGCACTGTAGTTGTAAAAAATGGGCCTAGCTATAATAATAATAATAATAATAATAATACATTTTATTTGAAAGCGCTTTTCATCATACTCAAAGACACTTTACAAGAGCTTAAAACACAGGACAAAAGTGTGCACTTAAAACAAGCATACATAGTTTACAAAAGCACATTTAGATGAACAAAAAGCAATAATGGGTAAAAGAGATTAAAATGTGTTAAAAGCATTGCGGAACAGATGAGTTTTAAGAGAGGATTTGAAGGATTGGAGGTCAGTACAGTTACGGATGTGTTGTGGTAGGGCATTCCAGAGGGTGGGGGCAGCGACAGAGAAGGCTCGGTCCCCCCAGGTTTTGAGCTTGGTCGCGGGGATGACGAGGAGGTTTGTGTTTAAGGAGCGGAGGTTGCGGGAGGGAGTGTATTGGTAAAGAAGGTCAGAAAGGTAGGAGGGGGCCTGATTGTGAAGGGTTTTATAGGTGAGAAGGAGGAGTTTAAATTGAATACGCTGGGGAACGGGGAGCCAGTGGAGGTTTTTAAGGACGGGGGTGATGTGATCATGAGTGCGGGTGTGGGTGAGTAGGCGGGCGGCATTTTGGATGTACTGTAGTTTATTGAGGAGTTTGGAGGTTGTACCATAGAGAATACTATTGCAGTAGTCAAGGCGGGAGGTGATGAAGGCGTGGATGAGGGTTTGAGCCGCGTTGAAAGAAAGTGAAGGGCGGAGACGAGAAATGTTTTTGAGGTGGAAGAAAGCAGTTTTGGTGATTTGGGTGATGTGTTGGTCGAAAGAGAGGTTGTTATCAAAAAGGACACCGAGGTTGCGACAGTGAGAGGAGGGGAACAGGGCGCAGTTGTCAAATGTGAGGCTAAAGTTGGAGGTTGTTTGGGTGAGGGACCTAGGACCGATTATTAGCAGTTGAGATTTAGTGCAGTTAAGAGTGAGAAAGTTTGTTTGCATCCAGGACTTGATATCTGTAAGACAGTTTGATAGGGTGGAGTGGGTTGTTGGAGTGAATGATTAATAACTAAGTACCGTATTTTCTGCACTATAAGGCCATTCGGATTATAAAGCGCACCTTCAATGAATGGCCTATTTTAAAACTGTTTTCATATATAGGGCTGACTGGACTGTAAGGCACATAGAATAGAAGCTACAATAGTGGCTGCGGTTGCACTATCCATCCACTAGATTGAGCTACGCTAAAGGGAATACAATACAATACTATATAAGTTTGATTTATAAGGAGCCTTCACAACTGTTGCAGCTGTAACAAAGACATTAGTACTGGTCACAAACACGGACATGACACATATAAATATAAATGGCATTACAAAACAATAAATGAAAGACAAAAGTTATGAGGACAATTGATTCAACAAAAAGGCACACAAACCTGGTGGGCTCACATCCACAAGGGGCTAAATATCCTTGGAAGCCTTGCTTGACTCCTTCTTCCTTCATTTAGTCAGTAGTTAACAATGCTTTTGGCTTTATCTTTGCTTCATTATGGCTGCGCAGATCTCACAAAGTAGATGTCTGTTTGAGTGTGTGTTGGTGAATGCACATGTCAATTAGTGTCGGGCAGAACCCTTTTAGGTTACAGTTGGTTCCTGCTAATAATCACCACTTGATGGCATAGCACATTAACAGGGAAACAACTCAATGGGGAATACAAAGAGATCGTGACACCATATATAAGACGCATCGGATTATAGGACGCACTGTCGGCTTTGGGGAAAATTGAATGTGTGTAGGTGCGCCTTATAGTGCGTAAAATACAGTTATTTGAAATTAGGTAACCACTGATGTAAATGAAGGCGCTCAAGTTCTTATACTGTGGTGAGGGATGAGTTTGCGTCAAGCCAGATGCCCCTCACAAAAAAAAACAGGAAAACTGAAAGAGTTACAAACAGTTAAACGCTATCCTCCACAATTCAGTACATACTGTAGTCCCCAAGCTTTGCACGTGTTCCCAGCAATTACCTTAAAAAATGTACAGTATTTAGAAACACATGTCTATGTTGACCATACACTTAAAGAGCCATACAGCGTTACTCTCACCTTCTTAAGCCGCCCATTTTTGGTGCCCAGGAAGACGACACTGTGTCCATTATAGGTGTAGGAGATGACCGAGGTCAGTCTCTCGCGGCTCTCCAAGTAAACCGTGTGGCCCGTCACCAGCTGGGAGCCCCCCAGAGGCTGATTTATATCCAGGCCGCAGAAGTGGTCGTCAATGGGGACAGGCTGTGAGCGGAGGAAGAAAGAATGGCTGTGAAATAATTAAAACGGTCACTTTTTAGTGTGCGGGGAAGATAAAAGAAGACAGCGGGAGAGTGAAAGAACAGTGGATTGGGGATGACAGATGTGTGCAAGAAAGAAGAGCGTAATTGTGAACCGGGAAAAGGGAAGAAAAATCAGCAGTGACACGTGTGAATAAAAAAACGAACTCCTCCGTGTTAAGGGCAACGTTTTTTTTTTCCCACCTCCATGTTTAAAAAGAGGAACTTCAAACGCTTTCTCGCCAGCCACGCTTTTTCGACTGTAAGCGTTTGCAAATTCACCATGATAGCAAAGCGCGCGAGGTGGCACGTGTTTTGCACCTGTTCCTTGTGATTGTTGATCACTTGATGTCACATCACACAAATAAGCAGTGCCAGTGATGCCTTGATGCTTGATAAAGCATCAAAGAGCGCCGCGTGCAAAGCGCTCCTGTATCTTCTTCTGATTTACATGTGCCTCAAAACCTTAAGTAGCTGCTGGCTTTATTTGCTAATTTGCTCTCACTGCCTCCTGTTGTTGACATGTTTACAATGACACTGGCGCCTTGAGATACAAGTTGAATTCATTCCGTGGCCACGCTCGTGTCAAAAATCCACGATACAGTGAGACGAGGAGTGAACGGCGACATGGCGAGGGACGGCGACGCTGTACTGTTAAATGAAAACATCACTTAAAAATCTTCCATATGGCAGGTGAACAGTGTCTTCCACGGAAGCGTGGACATCGCCAGTCAACTACTTCTTACTGAGTCGCCCTCTAATTTATGAAAACATCCATCCCGGAGGAGAGAGATAGTGGATTGATCCATTTTCTAGTTGTCCAATGACATTATATGCACACAAATGGCCCATTAGAATTCCATCTGAATTAAGCACACTATTTACATTCATTTTGAAAGCACTTCTTCAGCTAATGCATTTGCGCCGAATGCGACCCTCCATCTGTTACCATTATGCAAAAATGAAGAGCATTTTCCATCAAGTTATTCGAGAAGAACAACACATCAGACATGATTAAATTTGCACTGTAATGTATTCACTAATTCTGCTTTGGCATTCGTGTTTTTTCCCCCCCCTGTTATTATGCGCAATGAATCTGGTGAGTCAAATTCATTGAAAGAACTAGTTGCTGCCTTGCAGTCGAGAGACACATGCCATATAAACAAATATGCTTAAAACATATACCAATTATTAAAAGTTGCTGTACTTTATAATCATATTAATGATGTCTACAGTAATTCATGTTTTTGTAGTTTAATGTATTAAATGTCCGTTCATCACTATGGAGGCCCACAACGTCCACCCGTTGCGAGTCCCTCGGATCTCACGAACCATATATCAACGGTATATGCCTGTTTCATTTCTTCAAATTACAATACGCATTAATATGGATTATTTTGTTGAAAGTACTTGGAAGTACAGCATGTACCAGTTGCTTGGAGTCTGGAAGGGTTTTAAAAAATATTTGACACCACCCCATGAACACAGGCTTGTATTGGCTCAAAATGAAGCTTAGAGGGCCAAAAGGGTCAAAAAGGCTCACTGTAGGTTTTGTTACTTCACTCGACTAAACCGACAACCCCACGCTACACCACAGAGGCCGCTGAGGTATTTTTTTTATTTTTATTTATTTTAAATCACACTTGATATCAATAGAATGGTCCCATCAGGCTCAGCTGCAGTCAGCAAATCTTGGTTTGCTCACGTGCTAAAGAAGTTAACTCAAAAGCGCATGACATTAGTAAATCACCGTCACACCAGATTAAGATTTTTTTAGGAGGCTTCCAACACTCAAAGGCTCTAAAGCATGCAGTTTGTACTGTGATATTTGCTGTTGTAACTCGCTCTTTTTTTCTAAATTCAAGCACAATAAATATAATTGTTTAAAAAAAAAGTCTGATCTTATGTCGGGAACAAATATCTGATATTAGCTTCTAAAAAGGCCTTGAACAAAGCATGCAATTAGAATTGCTTGTGGCTGCTTTACTGAGAAGTGTGTGATGTCATGATCAGTTTTCCGAATCAAGCCATTGTGTTTTCTTTAGTCCCTTAGGTTAACGGCACAGCAAGATTAATTATTGTGCCATTATGTATTTACAACCCGCCTCAGCTGCTTTGACTTGAATAACATCCTATTTGCTTGATAGCATAGTAGAATCAAAGTGCACGCTGGGAAGTGGCACAGTAATGGATATGATTGTTTTCATCATTGCCTTCGGCTCGTTCCTGTGAAAGCCTCATTATGCATAATTGTGGCTTTTATCAAGGCGTAGTCACGAACATGTGCGAGAAAGGCACTTTTTTTTTTTTTTCTCTCAAGATGAAGGAGAATCCTCGAGAGGTTTTGAGCGGTGCGGTCAGGGACACGAGTGGAGCGACGAGGATGAGGGGAGTGGAAAAGGATTAGAGGAAGGTGGGCATTGGTGGCCAAACCGTCCGAATGAAATCAAAGCTTCTTGCCAAGTGTGATTAGCTCTTTGGGCTGAAGCTCATCCAAGTCCCCTGCACTCTTGGAATACAGAATCGGACCCTGCTCGTATTTGCAAACGTGTTTAATCAAAGAGTGGTAGTTAATCAGAGAGTATTTCTGTCTATGCTGCTCTCCACCATGTTAGTCTACCGTCCTCTGTTGTTTACCACTTGTTTAATAATATATCAAACCTGCAACAGACGTACCGATAAAACTCCACTGATTCCAAATCTGCCCTCGTTTTTTTTCTATAGCACATCAAGTTTTCACAATAATAATAATAAGAGAAATATATTTAATATAGTGATATATTTATTTTTGCTTTGTCTCCTTGAAACATGCTGAGAAACATTGAAATTACTTTTTCCCAAAAATATAGAAAAAAAGGGGCAAACATCTGCAGATATACAAAACCCTGGGTGCCAAAGTGAATAAGCAAGGGTCGACTGTTTTAGGTTGTAATATCACTAATCACCTCTAAATGGCAGACATTCCTTAGTTGCGCTTATACTGCGTCTTACACTGTCCTATACTACAATGTGAATAGGCCAAATACTTTTTTTGCAGCTTTGGAATGGTACGCAAGACAAACATAGTGCCTCAATAATATGAAACTTTTAAGGGAGTTGATTTTTGTGGAAGACAAAAAAAGGTACAAAATGAGTTCTTGCACTAATTGTTGGTTTCTTGTTCAGCGGTTTTGTGCCACCCTTGAATGGTAATTTTTATGCAAGAGAGCCTTTGCACTGGAAAGAAAATTATGCGATGTGGATAGGTTGTTCTTTGCTTCAAACCCTTTGTAGTTGGTTTCCTACGTGGATCTTATGTACAAACATTGAAAAATGTCCCAGAAATGTGCATATTAAGAGGATGTAATTTGTCCATATTTAATAAAGTATTTTTATCATACATCTGGTTAGGAAGTGCGTGGTCCTATATGGTCCCCCGGTTGCACTGACTAAAATATGTGCCCCTGTCAAGCATTTAAGTGGCCCATCCCTAATCTAGATGGGAACTGGATCAGTCCACCTACCGCCTTGGTGCACTGCACGTCCTTTCCCAGCAGCCAGTGCAGCTCCAGGTGTCCCTCACCCTGGTAGCAAGACTGCAGCCTCTCCTTGATGCGTGTGTTGATGTCCTGGATGGTGAATACGCACAATGCGGAGTGATCGGACGGGTCGTGATACTGCTTCTGGCCCTTGGAGAACACTGCAAAGAGCACGTCATCCTGGGCGCCAATGTTAAGCGCTTTGGCTAAGACCCTGCCAGCCTTGGACAGGTAGGCAGCCTGTAGCAGACGGTACTCCTCGCCTCGGTGGACGCAGCCAACAGGAAGCGACACGTAGGAATGGAACTTCTTGTCGCCTTTGCAGAGGCGGATGATGCGGGAAGTGTAGAACAGGTCGCCAAGGGAGCCCCCGGACGGCATCCCGTTTTCCGGGGTCTCTGGCTGGACGGTCATGAAGTAAACAAAATGACCACTCTCGAAGCCATAGATGTAGTAGATGTCAAAATGGGGGACAAGAGCAAGGGTGTCTGAGGGGATTTTGATGAGCGACGAGACAAAGTCAGTGTGAAGCTCGTAGTCGAGCATGGCAGAGGATTCCGGGTCGCGAGGCAGCTTACGGCTGGAAATAGTCGGGAAGTAGTCCTGCTTCCCTCCAACTGCGGTGCCGATGTACAGGGTGGCATCCTGAGCCAACGAGGGCACCACCACGCCGTACATGGTCCCCATCTGTGTGTCGCTGGACAGGTAATGTTCTTTCTTATGAGTAGGCTCCCCGAGGATGAACAAGTCGTCGAGCCTCATGAGCTTGCAAATGCCCTGGTAGAGGCTGCCGCACGCCAGGAGCCGGTTTTGGGAGTAGTCGATGAGCAGCAGCTTGTTGACATTGTCCGTAGAGACGAGGGGCTCCGAGCAGGGTTGAACAATCAAAGGAGGGTAGCAGGCTTTGTTGTCGTACTCGGGCCCCGTGGCATGAGACACCAGGAGCGTGAGGTTAGCCGACAGCTTGTATATCCGGTTGACAGCGCCGATGTAGATGGCTCCCGTGGATTGATGCACGGCGAGATGGTTCAATGACCACTCTCGCCGCTCCGATTGGAAGATGTTCACAGTCTGTCCGGCCGCTGTCTTTTGACTCACGAGGATGAGTGTCAGGAGCCCAAGGGCCACGAACCGTGACATGACCTTCACAGGGCCGTGAACTTTATTGAAGCGGCCATAAGTCCATCTTTTATGAAAGCGCGTTCCCATGCCCGCAGGGCTCAGACAGAGGCGCTCAGACAAACCCCAGAGGACTGCGTGCCGGCGAGGCGAAAGCCAGAGGAGTCGTCGTCCTTCCCCAGGAAACTTCACATTACTCTAAAAAGAGAAGAGGCGAGACATTTGTTTTATCAAGTCCCTCCTCGTTTTAAGTGCACTTAGGTTATCATTCGCACTTCTGCTTGTTTTCCCGTCTCCTTGTCCTTTATCAGACTCATGATACATCAAAGAAACAAGTACTCATTTGTTCTAAGTGTCTCATCGTATTTACAAGAGAGAGTTTCATACTTCCCCCCACCATCATCTGGGGAGCTTATTAAATGTGCCACTCCTTTCAGGAGAACTAACCCCTGCCTATTACTCTAACAAAGCACTCACAACAATGTAGCTGCCCCGGCCGACTCTTTTGGTTGCTTATTAAAGCGACCTAAATGTATTCATCACGTGTCCCGTGTTTGGGGCTGCCGCTTCTATCCCCGCCACCCTGTCATGTTCACTTAAATGGCTGAATCCAGCAGGAATTAATCACTCTCCACTTTAGCCGACATTCCCCAAATTAATCAGCCTTTTTCCAAGGATGGCAGGAAGTCATTAGAGATTCCCAGCCATGCCGCATCAACCCTAGCGCTTCCTTTTTTTTAATTTCATTTGCATATTTTATGTTGCTATCTCCTGGGGGGGGGGGCTAGCAAACAATGCCCCTCAAAGGCGGGATGAGCGCGGACGAGTCGGACACGTAGCAGTGAATGATGTGCTCACATTTCCTTATCATGAAGCCTACTTGTGTCTGGCTGTGTCTGCCGCAAAATGAATTAATTTGCTTTCAAACAGGTTTTCACCTCCAAACAAAGATGAATGTGGAGTGCCGCCGCAGACGGGCACTGCGGATAAAGTGGGCTTGCATTCACAGCTGCCACACCAAAGTCTATTAAAGGGAGGTGATAAAAGTGCCTACTCGGGAGGACAAACTATAAATTGGCAAACGTGCCATCACCCTAAATCCGCCGGGGTGTCATCATGTATCAGCAGAAGCCTAAGGTGTAGCCACCCCCATTTTTTTCCCCCGTTTGTATCATCCTCGCCAAGCCGGTGCTGAAAGAAAATGCTGGACAGTCGTGATTTTGCTGACCCCTTATAAAAAAAATGTGATCTTTGCACAGTTTGACACACACACACACACACACACACACACACACACACACACAAAACACGACGGCAAACTCCCGCTCGTTGTGAAGTGAGTCTAATTGAGTTCACTGACACCATACGGCGCTCATTTGTTCGTGTTTTGTTTACAAGTCAAAGCAAAAAAAAAAATCAGCTAAAGAGATGCTGCATATCTTGAAAAACTCAGAAGGATCTAAAGGCACTACCGTAACTGCTTTGGGGGGGACTTGTACATGCTTTGCAATTTGAATTAGCTTTAAAAATATATATATATATATATATATATTCTGGGCTCAACAAGCAGCCACCCCGAGGTCCATCCCCAGTTGTCACGGTAGTGCAAGCCATTCATTCTCCCGCTCAGCACACACCAACCACACTTGAGGGAGTAGTGAGTCCAAATAGTTTTTTATTTGACAACATGAATTGATTCAACTCCAACAACTTTTCCTCAAAGGAATTAAGTTTTTGCTATGACATACAGCAAGCTGCTGCTTCTTAAATGTTGGGGGTTGGGGCGGGGGGGAATCAACCCCGCTATACTATTAACCAAGTAGCCCATTTCTTTGTAGCTTAAACTCATCAATATAATCTAAACTTTACGCCTTGTTAGATCACAATCTTGACCCAACATGCTGTTTCAAATCCACAACCCAATACACTGTATAGAAACAACCTAGCTTTGATGCTGGGTTAGCGATTTCAGACAATTTGCTAACGTGCTAACCACTTGAACAGTTCTGCCTCTTTCTTAGTCAAGATCAATAGTTCTCAGTGAAGTGACTCTTCTGAATATCTTATTTATGTGCATTTTCCCAAGGATGCTTCTTAGTTTAAGTAGAGGTTAAATGATGACAGTCATGTCGGAAAAAGAGGAGGGTGGGGGGTAGGTCACGCCACGGTGTGTTGGCCATCAGACGGACGTCCTGCTGAGTTGAGCGTGAGCCAGGAATTTAGCGGATGGACTGACACTGAGCTGGCTGGGCTCCCTCCAGAATCACTACGGCACCTCCCGTCCATCTGTCGCCGCCACGCTTGCACCGCGGTCGCTCGAAAGTGTGCAGTCGCTTTGTTTGTTTTTTGCCAGGCTTGCCGCCAGCAACTCTGTCAGCAATTGGCCACTGAAGGCTAATTACCTATGAGTTGAATTTTTGTTTTTGTTTTTTTACATTACATTACATGGGGTGGCACGGTTGTCGACAGTTTAACACGTCCACCTCACAGTGCAGATGTTAGGGTATTTGATTCGGGCCCTGGACTTCTTGTGCTGACTTTGCATATTCTCCCCGTTGCCTGCGTGGGGTTTCCCCGGTACTCCGGTTTCCTCCCACATTCCAAAAACATGCATGGTAGCTTGATTGAATGCTGTGAATTGTCCATAAGTGTGATTATCAGCGCAAATTGTTGTTTGTCTATGAGTGTCCTGCGATTGGCTGGCAACCAGTTGAGGGTATATCCCGCCTACTGCCCAAAGACAGCAGGGATAGGCAGATAATGGATAGATGGATGCATGTGTACATTCTTATCAGACCAGTGTATCCTTTTTGTGGAAATTACCTGGCTCGCTCATGGCGAATAAGCATAATTGTGACAAATGGCCATTTTAACCCTTTCAGGGACAGCGTCACTACAGTAGACAGCCTATCATGTTATACAGTTATTCTTGGTAGATGAAAGGGTTAATGGCGATCAGAAAGAATCTCACTTGGACAAACCGCTTTTATCATGAAGCAAATAATTTGACTTTTCTATTTGTCAGGGGTGACATTTTAAAAACTCATTCACTCCCAAAGACGTTTTTAAACGTCTTTTCAGACTTGTTCTAGAATTGGCTGGTACTGAATGAGTTAACAATGGTATCAAAATCAAAGGCTGCCGCAAGCAGATGATGATCTGAATCAGCTTCTTTGTCATCGCCAGACATTTATTTGAACAGTGTTACCTTTTATCTTCTTTCACTTTCTCAAGGGATCAATGGCATTTTGTCCTTACTCGGCCCTTTGGATTAACCAGCATGACTCTAAAACAGCATTCCTTAAAACCATAAAGGTCACCAATACGTTTTTCAAGAGAGGCACTTGTGTGCAGGAAATTTGAATGTGACCACCAAAAAGGCTGTTTTAAGAGTCAGAAGGTTACGACAGGCAAATGTGACTTTCATGTGACACACAGCAGTGGCGCTAACAACATTTTTTTGGGAGTTATGAAAAAGTGTTATCCTTCAGAACTACGATAATTATACCTAAAAGTATAAGTGGTGATATAGGCAAGATATACTTGAACTTGCCTACTGTACTCTATGTACTTACTACAGAATAAGTCAAGTACGAGGGGTGTCACAAAACATATATATGAAAGCAAAACTACGAGTTTTCCCCTTCATGGGCCACCAACGTGACTCTTTGCCAAGCACAAGGGGGTGGGTCATCAAGGGAACCCATTTTGAAGATGATTACAACATTAACGATGGTCGTGACGACAGAGCCGCAGAGGATGCTGGAAAAATTATTTTGGGAGTACAATGGAGAGGACTGTCGGGAAAAGCTGTAAACATGCGTTTAGCCTGCAGGGGGATCACTGTGAAGGGATAAATCTTGTCTTTTGCGACAACGCTCCAGGCACTTTTATGACACAACTCATTGACTCCATACGAGGCGAAAAGCAAATAACAACATCACCTGGTCTCCACTCGCCAGTCAGTTGCACGTGTAGAGACTGACAGCCATTCACCCTCACATTTACACCATCATGTAGGAACCGTACCCTTGCTGAGTGAACCGCTGACTTCTCTGACAATTTAGAACATTTGAATATTCCACATACCGGCACATAAAAAATGTATGGTTGATACAGGTTTGGTATAGCAGCAGGTTATTCAGAATGTTAAGCGCAAATAAGTGTCCAAATGAGTGCAATATATGCCTGATGTGATTATTTTTAGACTAATCAGTACAAGCAAAGTACTCCAAGGTCAAATGTAGTAAACATCTGTCCATTTTATAACAGTAATAGCTACTTTACTCAACTATTATGGAACACTGACTTTTAAATATGCAAGTAGTTGAGTAAGTGCCTGCCCACACATCAGATCTGAAATTAAACAAAAAAAGTAAAGTAATGTCTGAAAATATGTCTATCGGCGAGCCTTTCCGAATCATAAGACCGGAACTCTGTTAGAAACCAAAGCCCCCTGTAGAAACGTTGACTGTTGCCCAGAAAATTATTGTATGAGCTGTGATATGTTATTTGGCCACTTGGTGAAGTGCTGCCTCCACCGATGAAAATTCAATCATTGCTTTATGGGGATTCAGTTTTCAGCTCACACTCACTTTTTAGTCTTGAGGATTTTAGTTTTAATCCTTAGAGTACTTTGACAAAAGCGTGTCACAGTTATTGTACATATGTACTGTATAAAATATGTACCTATGCTTGAAAAAACCTTTGGTGCATTATATCAGGCAGTTTAACAGACTTGATGTTGTACATTGCATCCAGAAACTATTCAAGGTCCTTCAGTTTTTCCACATTTTATTGTACAGCCTTATTCCACAATGGAATAAATTCATTTTTGTCTCATAATTGTGAACGCACAGCACGTAATTATGACACTTTGAGGATATTTTTTTTCTTAACGAGTAAAACACCTTTACCTAAGTATTAAACAGCCACTATTCAACACTTGGTTGGCAGCAATTACGTGCTTAGCACAGCTACCTGGATCTTTGGCCTATTCTGCTTTGCGCACCACTCAGCGCACAGATGTTTATTGATCTCTTTAGAGATATTCAACCAGATTAATTCAAGGGCATTTTCAATGAAATAACTCTCGTAAAGTACGCTTCAATTAACCTTTTTTTCTTTGCCGGAAATCAGGGAGTCTTGTATGCCAGACAATGAGGATGGGTTGCAATGTGCGTAATCGTCTCATCAGGATGTCATAGCAGACCTGATTTTAAAAAAATAAAATAAAATAAGTTGTTCAGCGCTCCAGAGAAAGCAGGCTAAATCATCATGATAATGTGTGTGAAGGTGGGATTGCAATGGCCTTAAACATGTAACAGTGACGACGCACCCTCTTAGAGGTTAAATCGATGTCGGCGTCTGTGCTTGGAACCCTCTGAGCATTTCGTACACAGCAGAGGAAAAAGAAAAACAGGATCAAATAGGAGGCGCTGGTGGCAAGCGGTGCCGCGCTCGTTTCATCCATTCCTCCTCAGCCGGCTCCGGTCACGTCTGAAGCGTACGGTCATGCCGCTCGCTGTTTACTCTGGATTACAGAGACACTCTTCATATCCCCGCCCGTATACGCCGCCTCGCCACTCAGACACGCTCCGGCCCAGACGTTTGACACGGGAACGCGCTTCGCCGAAGCCTCGAGGGGGAAGAGGCTGGGTGAGGGGAGGGGGGAGGCGTGGATGGAGATCAGCCCCGCCAAATAAATCCTTTTGGATTTCAGCACAGTGAACTGCTGTCATGACTTCTGCGGTGCCGTGTTGGGCATCATTCTAACAGAAGGGCTCCTTTGGGTTCGTTTGTTTGACCCATCTGCCATCGGAGATGAAATGAAATGTTCAAAAGGGGGTGATTGCTTGTTCACTGGTCCATGTGTATCATTTAGCTCACTCAAAAGCTTTGATTGCTATGGCTGTGTGTATGCGCTTTATTGAGTTAACACAGATTTCGAGAGGGGATGCGTTTTTCTCAATTTTAAACATGCCTCAGGTGTCTTAGAAATCAATGAATAGCCACCACTGGCTAATGTAACCATATCCTGTACATTCCCACCAGTGCCCCTTTGTTGAAGTCCTTGTTAATAAGTAAATAACATGAGAGGACCAGCCTGAAAACCACCTGTATTTATGCTAATAAATGTAGTCATGTGGTAATAGAAACTTTCCGACTCACTAAAAAGATCAGACAATGTTTAAACTTCAAACTTTAAGATGGAAAGCAACATGACATGGTTATGGTGCCATTCATTAATTGCTCAAATGTTAAATAATAGTGATAGCCAACCTGTCCAGCTTGCACATGTATCTCATTATGTCCTTATCATCAATGTGAGATGTGAATTCACTTGAACAGAGTTGACTGATAAACTAAATTTCTCAGTGCTCGCCATTATAAATCCTTCACCTGCCAATATTGCTACTGACCTGCAAGCATGGCGGTGTAAATAAATGCATGTGGGGATCAGTCACATGACATTATGGGTCGACTAGCATAGACACTTGACACATGTTGTGTTAGCACCAACGTCTGTGCTAAGAGATGTCAGGCACACTTAAATAGAACAGACATGTTCATTAAATAAAATGGTGATAGCACAGTTAGCAATTATCATGTGGCATTAGCTTCTGAGCTTTAGTAATTACCGAAGTGGCTCACGGGGTTATTGCACTTTACAACCACAGGAGGAGTATGGAGGAAAAACGTTTAGCTGGTTGACTTACAGGGGGTACCCCTTTAATTGACCGAAGACATCTAGGAAATGCTCCAGCACGCACGAGATCCCAGGCCAGTGGTTCTCAACCTGGGTTCGATCGAACACTAAGGGTTCGGTGAATCGGTCTCAGGGGTTCGACGGAGCCTCTGCCGTGGAGGTTAAGACACACCCGACTCAACATGTCAATTAGTTATGACACGCCAGCTGCAGATGATCACATGACATCGTTGTCCAATAAGGGTTGTGGTAAATTTAGTTCGCTCAGTTGTCAACGTGTGACTGTCGTGATAGTACATCGTGTGATTTGGGGTTTTTAGGATGTTTTTTTTAATACATGCTAACAATGTCGAGCAAAAAAAAAAAAAACGGATGAATATGTACAACATGGATTCACATGCATCACAGAACGTGATGGGATTCAGCGTCTAGTCTCGCGCCAGCAAAACTGAAGGAACACTTCTTGGATCATATTTTTAGGTTTCACTAATGAAGGGTTCGGTGAATGTGCATATGAACTGGTTGGGTTCAGTACCTGCCAACCAACCACTAGAACCACTGTCCTAGACTAAAGATGAGCGGTTCAGAAAATGGATGGATGGATGGATGGATATAATAATCCATTCAAAACCCTTAACTCTACAATGAAATAATACATGTCACGTTTTATAGCATGAACTGTCACACAAGTTAAATTAACACATGAACTCAAACGGGTTTGCGTGAAATGGTGAACACAGTAGGCAGATTGCATGCTTGTTTTTGGGAAAGTTCAGAAGCTGCAGCTCAGCCCTCACACTTAGTCAACAACGGGAGTCATTGTCACAGGCATCAGAGGTGATAGGTTTTTTTTTTTTTTTTCGTCACCGTTGTTCCGCATGGCCTGGATTTATGAAGCCGCACAAAGCAATAACAACATCAGACCACGGGGGTGAAAAAGTGAGCGGACTACAGCCATCACAACAACTTCTGGCCTTATGATTACAAGGCGGCCGGGCACAAAACAGCCACTTTTCCCTCGCAGCAGTGCTTGTTTTTAACTTTTCAAGACGGTCTGCCGATGAAAGGTCTCACTGTGTGCCAAATTATCACGTTTGCTTCTCGCTTTTCTGCCACAGCGAGCACACAAGGCAAAGATTCATAAGTCATGATGAGATTCTATTAAGCAGGAGGTGAAGAACGCTAACATTAGTCGAGCTGCTGTGATCTTTTGAACACAATTAGAGCGCAGTTGTGCATTGTAGTGTCTTTTAAAGGCTACATACTCTGCATATTTTTTTCATAATTAGTTTGCAAGTGTTTATAATAACATATTTGACATGATTTGGGAAAAAGCTAAGGAATTCAATTGTAGTACTTTATTTCTTAAAATAAAATAAAAACGTTTGTCTCAACTGAGCATGCGAAGTCAATGGCAAGTTCGGACTTCGTGACCATGACGACCAGTGGTGGAACTATGTTATTGAATAGGGAAGCCAGTATCTTTGACAGGGCCCAGTGTGGAAAAATGTGAGCATTCTTCCAAACAATGACAGCATATTCATTCGTGGAGGTCACACATCATACACAGTATTGGCTAAAATAGCGCCCTCCTTGAGATGGACGAAAACATATGGATTGAGCTGCTTCATTCTTATTCCATGAACGCTATCCAGTCAAACCTCGGTTTTCGTCCATAAGAAGGCTGTTTGAAAACCACCACGAAACCAGGCTCTTTATAATAAAGGTTCTAGGATGCAGAATTTCGAGCCGCTACACGGCGACTCAGCTGATCCCACAGGTTTTCAAAAGGAGTCAGGTCTGGAGAAAGTGCAGGCCATTCCATTTGCGGCACACCAGTCTCCAACAGCCGTTCCCGGATGATGCGACTTCGATGAGCTGGAACATTGTCGTCCATGAAGATTAAATCAGGCCCGTGTTGTTCATGTCGGGGCACAATCACTTGATTAATAATGCTATGCAAGAACGAACAGGAACATTTCAATGTTGGACATGTGCATTGAAAAGCTTAGAGGTCACATAAGTTCACCTGTAAAGGTTTTAATGCATTTCAGGCTCGCTGTGAGTGCAAACAGTTGCTTGTCTATGTGCCCTGCGATTGGTTGGCAACCAGTTCGGCATGTACTCCGCCTCTTGCCCAAAGACAGCTGGGATGGGCTTCAGCACGCCAGTCACCCTCGATAAAATAACCAGATTAGAAAATGGATGGATTTAATTGCATCACGTTGGATAGTGATAGTACGTCAAGCTCTATTACACCTTACTGCGAGCACACGTCACTGATACTTTTGGCAACTTTAGTACAGTGGCTCTCAGGGCTGCCCTGTCAAATAGTCTAATTTTAGCCGTCCAAGAAATAGTGTGTGTAAAGTATCCTAAATTTTTTTGTCCTTGGGGGATTTTTAACGAAAGAGTGTCACATACAGGTACACGTTAAGACCTGGGAACTTAAAACTTAAAATGATGAAAAATGCATTGTATGTCTACTTTATTGCCATGAGCGTGTCTACCATGGGTCTCACACTACCTGAGCATACAGTGTGGCCTGCATGATGGGTTATTCCTGCCGGGTTTTGCTGTACACACACACGTGATGGACGGTGTGTGTGTGCGTGTGCGTGACGTAGCGGTTGTACACGTTACACATGAACGAGCTGGGACGCCGCCAACCGCAACACAACTTGACTTCCAAATGAATAAATGAAGGCAATTAGTGGATCTGTTTACAATGTTGCGGAGACAGAAGTAGGTCAAACGTAGCCGAGGCGGGCGTAGTGGAAGAATCGCACGGGCTGGTACCTTCCCGGGCTCACGTCGGGAGAATTAGGGCGTAGAAACAGCGTCTTTATTAGCGCTGACTTTTAGAGCGAATGTCAGATTGGATCACAGCGAGGGAGGCGTGTTTATTAGGAAAAGCAGCGTTTTGGTGATGAGCAGTCCACGGCGTTTTATCGCCATAGCGGCAGCCCAGGGCCACACACACACACACACACACACACACACACACACAAGCCTCAGAGGACATAATATGTAGCATAAATGCTCACGCTGCAGACACCCCCACAGGATATATGCTGTGTTGCCACAATTAAATTCATGACATTTGGCCTTTGGTTCATTTTCATTATATGAGCATTCAGTCTACACCGAGGGCAGTGGGGTGTGAAATTTATATTTAATACAGAGCAGTGATTCAATTGTGAAATTAACAGTGTATGAAAAGACACGTCTCTTAATCCTCATTAATTCCTGTCGTGCCGGGTGAGTTTGTCTGTACACCTTGTACTTGTTCTTGACGGCTCCCTGTGCCGTCAGCCCCGAGTTTGTCAATCAAACGGCCTAGTGGGCATGGCTAGTTTTTGCAAATGTTTATCAGGCACCAATAGTTCTACCGAGCAACAAATAGACTGCCATGTAAAACCTACAACATGAAAGTTAAAGCTATTGTCGAACCACTTCGCTCCTGTAGGTGTCAGTAGAGTCCGTTTGCGAGGCCGATTCCGACTTTAAAAACAGTGTGCGGTTTCGGCTTTTCTGTCATAAAGTTTTTCTTTAAATTTATTTTGTCTCGGTCTACATTTGTGGGATCTGCCTCTGTTGTGTAGTAGTAGCAGTAGGCTAGGTGTCAAATTACATTAAGCACAACGACTGTAATGACCACATTGATGGTACACATACGGTATTTGCTATACATGTGAAATGTTCTTTACGGTGTGTTTTAATTAGAGAAAAAAACAGAATTTGGTGGGGGGGAGTATATACGTCGGCGCCAAAATACCCCACCCCACTCTGTTGATAACCTTCCAAAGGGCAATATAAATCAGACTTGATGATTACATGATCATTCATTCATTCATTCATCTTCCGAACCGCTTTATCCTCACTAGGGTCGCGGGGGGTGCTGGAGCCTATTTCAGCTGTCTTCGGGCAGTAGGCGGGGGACACCCTGAACCGGTTGCCAGCCAATCGCAGGGCACACAGAGACAAACAACCATCCACGCTCACACTCACACCTAGGGACAATTTAGAGTGATCAATCAGCCTGCCATGCATGTTTTTGGAATGTGGGAGGAAACCGGAGTACCCGGAGAAAACCCACGCAGGCCCGGGGAGAACATGCAAACTCCACACAGGGAGGCCGGAGCTGGAATTGAAATTCCGTACTGTGAAGGCGACGTGCTAACCACTGGACAACCAGGCCGCCATTACATGATCAAGAATTGTAATATTAGAGTGACCAGCTCTGAGAATCAGCGAGCAATCCGATGCAATGAAAATGTGCGTGACAGAAGCCAGTCAAAGGCCATCTTTTTTTTCTTTACTTTGGTTTGCAATTAGAAGACGTGAACAGAAAGTAAAAAGAAATGAGAAGGAAATCGTGACCGTCAGCAAAACGTGCAGCTGATGGACAGCAGTGACGTGGTGTTGTCTTCTCAAGAATTAACTATTTTGAAGAAATTGCTACCCACAGGGGGTGGCACGGTGGATGACTGGTTACCAAGCTAAGCTCGCAATGCAGAGGTGTGGGGTTTGATTCCGGCTCTGGCCTTCCTATGTGGAGTTTGCATGTTGGTGGGTTTTCTCCGGGTACTCCGGTTTCCTCCCACATTCCAAAGACATGTATGGCAGGCTGATTGGTCACTCCAAATTGTCCAAATTGAGTGTAAAGCGTGCATTGTTCGTATATGTGTGCCCTACGATTGGCTAGCAACCAGTTCAGGGTATACCCCGCCTACTGCCCGAAGACAGTTGGGATAGGCTCCAGAATGCCCACGACCATTGCGAGGATAATCAGATTATAAAATGAAATGTCACCCACAGTTGGTTGTGTGGCAGTGTCTCCAAAGCAGCGTGGAGTAAGCAAAGCTGTTGTGCAAAGTAAGTCCTTAAAAACAGGCAACACAACAATCCCGTTGAATCATTTCAACAAGAACCACCCAAGTGGTGATGTGGAAAGCCTGATAATGCGAGAGAGGTTTGCACAGGCTGCCCACATATCATTGGTAGTTTAGCCGCAACTAAGTAGCCGTGTATCCAAAACCATGTACAGTACTTGTTTCAACCCATCTGTGGTGCAAAAAATGTTGGTGACCACTCCATCATAAAGTACCACTCATTCTATGTGGGCTCCCTCTAGTGACAGAAAAAAGAATCACGGAACTAAATGTTCTAATTGTGCTTGATGGCTTAAATGTTTTTTTTTTTTTTTTTATCCTGTACAGCAGAGGTCCCCAACCTTTTTGCCCCACGGACGGGTTTCATGTCAGACAATATTTTCAGGGACCGGCCTTTAAGGCCGAATAGATACAACAACATAATATGATATGACCTGCATGAAAAGTGTGGTATTTTCGAAACATAATAATAAACACGAATCATGACACGAGGAACGTCCTATCTAGGCTGCAACACTCTCTGGTCGCTATGGTAATGTTTAAACGTGCCTTCAAAATAAGATAGACCGCAAATACAAAGTGCATGAAAAACACGACTCACCATCGCTGCTTATTATGCAGACTGGGCTTGGTGCGTATCAATCTCCCATTTAGATAAAGCCGTATTTGAAATCGTACTCCTCATACTGTCTATTAAATGTAGCCTTCTCTTTCTTGAAAGTCGTAGGCTCCTCTTCTGTCTCCTGGCTGGGCATTTTCCCCTTCCCGAAAAAACTTTTCAAAGACGTTTGGGGTTTTTATGCGGTAACCTATCACGTGACCGAGAAGCGTGCATTCACCTGCGTCAAGAGTGACATACTGTAAACTGATATAACAGAGAATCCGGTAATTTTTCAAAATAAAACATCTTTCAGATTCCGAAATGAATAAAACGGAAAAAAATTAATTATTTATTCTTTCTGTGCGGCCCGGCACCAAATGACCCGTGGACCGGCGGTTGGGGACCCCTGCTGTACAGTACATTTGTCAAGTACTGTTTAGTTGAATTGAACAATACATTTATGTTTAATCTAAGTGTTTTTTTCGGAACATTTTACTTATGTGCAAGAATGGGCTTTGAATGAAAATGGAGGGGAAAGGCACCAAATTGGCCAGATGGTCAGTATGTGTGTACTATGCTTTTGTGGTTGGGGCCGTTGAGTGATACTGTTTTATAGTGTGTGTGTGTGTGTGTGTGTGTGTGTGTGTGTGTGTGTGTGTGTGTGTGTGTGTGTGTGTGTGTGTGTGTGTGTGTGTGTGTGTGTGTGTGCGCGCGTGCATCAATTTGCATCTAAACAGCAGCACACATCACGCTTGCCCAACAGCAACAGATTAATGACAAAATATGCAATTGGATCTAACGTCATTCATTGCCTTATAGCTTTGCACGCCTGGATGTTTCCGCAGTGACTTTGTTTTCTTTTTCCTCTTCTCCGGCAAATAAAACCCATGATTGCTTTTTCTGCCGCCACCGGCGACTTTTTATTGGTCAGCGCAGACTGTGTGAGCTTCAGGACTCCCCCAGGCCCTCGCCACTAATCTCAATGCGAGAGCGGCAGTGGATGTCTGGCGGGAGCGGTAAAATGGCACTATGTCATGGCAACGTGCTCGACTTCTAATAAGCGGAGAATGCTCGAAGGGAGCCGGGCCGAGGCAAATGTGACACAGGGGGACAATTCCGACACATTGCCACAACATAGGCGGTAAACCCCTCACCCTTCCCAACTCCGACGCCCCCAGCATCGCATGCCATTACAGTATCTGCACCCACATGCATTATACATGCAGATACGGGACTTTTTCTGAAATTGCTGTTAGGAAAAGGCGGCCAGATGAAGGGCATGACTGCCACAGTCGGATTTAGCCATGCGTAGCCGCTCTCCTCCCATCCCTCTTTGCTGGGCTCTGTCTCCGCTCGTCCATAAATCTCATTGTCGGTCCTCCCCGGTTAATGTCGACCTCAAGCAGGCTCCTCTTGCCCGTGCTGCATAGGCGATGAGCGACAAGGTGGAAGGTAAAAGTGACCTCCAGTTCTGGGATGAAAACCCCAAACGAGGCTCTTCAATAATTCAGCAAAGAAGGACGAGGAGGGAGTATGCGTTTGTGGTCGCGGTGATGCATCACCTGCTGCATCAACTACCCCGCATGCCTCATCTTTAATGTTTCTTAAGTGCATGAGTGAGAGTAAAAGGGGTGAGCCGTGGACTACCCGCCACAAAAGGATCTGCGGACAACGCCGCTGCAGGGAATACGCAATGATCGTTTGAAATGTAAATTCGAGCACTCCAGCCTGACGTAGGACAGCAGAAGTCTTTTGCCGTGACAACTTGGTATGAGCCATTTCATTGGACTCAGGCTCGGGCTTCGAGATTCTTCCATCCATCCATTTTCTATACTGCTTATCCCCATATAAAGTGAGCTGGAGCCTGTCACAGTTGACATCAGACAAAAGATAGACTACACCCAGGACTGGTTGCCAATCAGTCACAAAGCACATTAGATCATTTTCTATCCCACTTGAATGCATAATGACAGTAAAACAAAGAAAACAAAACAATAAAACAAAAGACTGCGGCATGTTCAGGCTGATGTGTAAATTCAGGTTACATTGCAGCTGTAGGAGTGGAACCGTAATTTAAACTGAGGATGATCTGAAAGGTGATCTCGCTCTCCAGTCTAAAGACGAGCACTCCAGCAGCAGCAGTCTTTTGTACTCATACAATTCTTCCATAGGTATTTTTATCAAGCCCAGTCCACTACTCAGACTGCAGCTTTGAGAGTCCTTTTTTTTTGTCCCGGTTGACAGTCTGCTCTCGTGTTGAACAACGATACATTTTCACTCAGACTGATTCGGTTATGAGCTCGTTGGGCCGCGTTGCCTTTGCATGCATAAATCATCGGGACCTGCCAGGGGAAATCCATTACGTTTGGCAGCGACTGCACCCCGGCAAGGAAAAATAATCAAACTCGGCGCTGTCGTGCATCCCCGTGAAGCCGCAACGTGCATATGTCCATAAATCTATAAATCCGGTGCCGCCGCACGCAAGCAAAATCAAAAGCCTTATTTTGAGGAAGCTCCTGTGTGTTCCCTCTTCCCCCCCCCCCCACCCATATGGCTTGGCACGGCCAATGATGCCAAGCTTGGAAATAGCTGGCACGAGTTCTCAAGATCAAAGAAATTAGAATATAAAAGGAAACACTGCTAACTCAGCTGCTGATGAATCATGATGTCATGCTTACAAATGGGTACGTGCAAAAATAGTATTGGAGAAACAGAAATAGTATGAGATATGAATAGGTATAGTATCAGAAATATTTCCCAATGATACTGATATTATCACAATACTTATGAATACTGATAATACAGTGTCATAATATTTTGGCGACAATAGTGAATATCACAATACGTTCACCTATGACACTCATAGTAGCGTGATACTTTACCACAATACGGATAATATTATCACACATTCCCAATGAAACTGCTGTGGCAGCATGATAACAATGTTAATAGTATCACAATACTTACCAGGGATTGAAATAAGTGGTTTTGCATCACTGTTTGCGGGTCAAACCTTTTGTTTTATGACTGATTTTTACTTACTGTTTATGGTCCCCCCCAAAAAATTTGCTGGGCTCTCGTTATTTACCGCGAGTATTCGGGATGTCGAGGGAAGCTTTGTGCTACTTATGCAGGAGCAGCTAGAGAGCAACAGCTTCGGCTAGCTTCTCATGCACCAAAACATGCTGCGAAGTCGCTCCAAAGTCCGTAATCATCGTCTGGGTGGCAGCACATAAGCTACATTTCTCCCAAGCGTCACGAAGGGATGACGAGAAAAGATGGAGAAGCTATCAGTGTTAAGCTAACCTAAGAATGACAGCGCTTTTGACACCGCAATGAAGTGCTCTGGTTTTCAATTCCACTTTTCACAGGTGTCTGGCTGCAACTGCATTAAAGCAGAGAACATCCAACTTTAAATAGCAGAATAACAATGGTGAGCACGTCAATCCATCTACGATAGCCGGTCGGCGTCGAGAACGTACGTCCTACGTCACACACGGGCAGCCAAATAAAATTGAAAAAAAAAACCACACACACACACACACACACACACACACACACACACACACACACACACACACACACACACACAGCATTGTAATTGGTGAAATAAAACAATTTAGGACAATATACTAGTGGTCCTTAGGACTGAAAGAAATCCAATTTCCTGTGACAGTCCCACTAAATACATTCTTGACGCCGATTTGCTGTCGCCGACGACTGAGACGGGCTGCGCCGGCCTGAAATAGTGACAGAATAATGAGTGCTGTGCCCACCATTACAACATAGCAGGACAATTAGTAAGTGTCGGGATTCTGGAGAAAAAAAAGTCATACACTCTAAAAGTGAATTGGAACCAGAAATGAATTATCTTCTGTTATGGTGTATGTCGGCGAGCAGGATTGGCCTAATGTTAAAAATATCATTTTTTTAATCTTAAATACGTATAATATATCAGTAATTTGTTTGTTTTCACAACAGAATCCTGAGTTTTGACTTTGTCTTGTAAGGTCTGCACAATAAATTACATTATATTACAAATTACATGACTGGACAAAAAACTAAAGTTTGCTATTGTATATGTGAATTTAAGAAATAAAAACCTTTGCTTCCATAAAAAAATTTTTTTAATTTAAGAAATAAAAACTATCGATTCCATTCAAAAAAGACCAATTGTTCATTCATTTATTATCTTATCATATTTTTATTGTTTAATCAAACCCTTGCTTCCTGTCCCTGAGATAAAATTGTAAATAAATAACACTGCTCCACAAAGTTACAAAATTGCTCATCAAACAAAGTCACTGATTCGGAAAACTGCTCCGGGGGAAAAAAAAAAAATACATTTCAAACTTCGCTTAGCCAAGGAAACTGGTAATCTCAAAATACCTTTCAAACGATACCGATATCTTTACGATACAAACGATACTGTCAGTGTCATAACGACTGTACTGATGATACGTTCACCATCATACTGAAAATAGTATGCATGATGTTTTTGACAACGATACTGATAATCGCACATAACTTAGCAAGCAAAACCTGTAGTGCCACCAAACGTTCCCAACCGAATTGATCTTCCTCAAGGTACTTTGCCATTAATACCGATGGAATCGAGATAGTTTGTCAAGGATTTATCACAATGCCTTCCCATAGAACAAGACTGGTATTATCAAGATACAAACAAAACAGATCACAATGCTTTTGCCCCACTGGTGCTTCGAGACAGTTTTTACCTTGACCACACAAACATATACACGTGCACACACACGACTGATTAAGCTTCGCAGCTTGGACCAGCATTTCTGACATGTTTATAAATGATGGTGAAACCTATATAGAAGACCTTGTCATGTTGTGTGTGTGTTTGTGTGTGTGTCTCCACATAGCGTGTGCTTTTGTTGTAAATAAATTTCAGTGCACTGCCGTGAACCTTGGAAAAAGCCACATTGTGTTGGTTTCAAAACATCTTTCGATGGCAGGGAGCAAGCCTTGATGAAAGCCGTGTAGCCGCAACGGTGCCTCACTAAAACACCTAAATCTAAGACAACTGCTGCTAACTAGTCCCTCACATAAATGGACACACTTGACAAACCATGTGAACGTATTCAAAAGAGACTACAGCATAAATATGCTGGTTTCATTTTAATATTCATATTTTTACAAATGAACCAAGTTAGAGGAAGAAGTTTCTCCTATTTGCAGCATTGCTCCTTCCGAGAAGGCCTCTAATATGAATTGTGAAGCAAATCGAATCGATTTTGGAAATCTGAATCGATACCCAGCCCTAACTGCCACCCCTTGCCACCCTGTAAAACCACCTATTCTTTGCCCTTCTCAGTACTTTGCCATCACAGTATCACAATATGCTCCCAACAAAACTGACAGTATCACATTACTTTGCGGATGAATTATATTATCAAGCCACCTTTTATTGAGTGCTTAGATAAGAACCGGGACGGTGAATTACTGCTTGCCAAATAGTGAGCCCACTCGCATTCCCACTGAGCATCATCTGCCATTCCCCAAACCATTTTTAACATTTAATCCACACTGCAAATGCCTTTGCGGCGGCCACTGATCTGAAGGCTGCGCAAATATACGCATCAACCTGGATTATCTTCCCTGACAGTTTCTCTGGTCTTTTCGCCCCAACTTGGCTTGTCCCTAATTCCACTCCCAAACTTGCTTCTACTTTCTTAAGTCTCTGGAGTGCTCAGAAGTGTTGAAAATAAACTAAACAACCGCCTCACCTGGCAAGCAATGAAAAGCTGTCAAAAGTTAGCAACATCCGCTGGGCCGTTTTGATAAGACGTTTTTTACTTCAAGTTCTTTACATCTATGAAATAAATCGCACCTGGATTTGGTCACCAAGATGTGAGCGCTCAGGTGTTCTGGGACCAGACAGCCTGACCAGATTGGCCACTAATGAGGATTCCCACCTTTGCTCAGCTGTCAGGGAAATCTCTGTAATCTTTGATGATTTGCATTATGAATGTGGGCCATTGATTTTCGGCAGTGACTGAATGCATTAGGATAATTTTATAAAGGCCCTGTCACTGATCTGACCGTTCAGGCTGGAGAGATATAAGCGGATCGGAAAATGGATGGATGGATATTCAAAAGACGAAGAATGTTTTTTTTGCGAAGGGACTTTGCTGATTACTCTCCCGGGATGCTTGTTTTTAGGTTACGTTAAAACTTTTCCAGAACTCATATTGCTGTTGTTTTCATACCTTGACCCGAATGAATCTTGTGAGGCCTTGTGGTGGCATTGATCCACTTATTGCCGATTTATGTTTACCAAATATAATGTATTCCTTAGTGACGGGCCCTTTAGTTAAATGGTAATGTTGCATATTTGTCATCTTTCTGGACAAAAGTGTTTCTGTTTCATTTTATAGAAGGCTTGCTTATTGATTTCAACCCAATGTCGGCATGTCTTTTGATTGCGATCATGTGAAGACAATGAAGAAAAATCGGCTCAATCATGAGGTCACTTTTCTTTGGCTGTCTTTTGAAGGTATCATTGATTTCTTTTCACGGCGGGTTAATAATTTAGAAAGTTTAAAAGTTTGTAAATCTCTTAATCTAACACAAAGCTCCTTCTGCTCAGTTCAAGACCTCGTGCAGTGCAGCACGGCATCACGGCAATGATGATAAGCTTTACTCAAAGAAGCCATATCCTGGGAAATCGACTTTTGGATTGATAATACACAAATAGTTGCATTGTTGGTCTCTACACACCGATCAAGTGTGAAATTAAATAACCATGTCAATATTTTATCTGCCTATTCTTGAAAATATGTTTGTGAGTGCAGTTTTCTGAGTTTTGACATCCAGTAGTGATGTCTGAATTTGGTTGATATAGATTGAGAAACACCAACACGAGTTTCTCCCCTCATTGGCGAAGAAGATCCAGTATCACTTACAAAAAAATGGCCAACTACACTGCCTAAAACATCATACAGAGGCACTGTCATGCAGAAACACCTCCATGCCCCACGGGTGAGATGCCCTTGCTATCATGTTCAGGCCAAAAGGTAAGCAGAGCTGCATTGAGTTTTCTTGGATGCACAGGTTTAGCTTCTGATAAGCAGCAAATATGTGAAATAAGTCGACATGGTGATGGGGGGGCTAGTTGAGTATGGTGATGTCTCCATGCATACGGTGTTGTGCATGCATCCACAAATGAAAATATTTTCATTGCCTTTCTGTCCGCTCACCTTTTTTCCGACATTTTTGGTCCTTCTCTCGCATGTAGAAGCAACTTGCTTTTATCGCCTCCCCTGGTCGTCAGGTTATCCATACTCGATACAAAAAAAAAAATGCTTGAATGTGTCCGTAATGAGTGAACCAGAGGTACCGGGTTCAATTCCAGCTGCGGCCTCCCTTTCTGGAGTTTGCACGTTCTCCCCGGAGCTGCGTGGGTTTTTTCCGGGTACTCCGGTTTCCTCCCACGTTCCAAAAACATGCATGGCAGGCTGATTGAACACTCAAAATTGTCCTTAGGTGTAAGTGTGAGGAAAGAATGATTGTTCGTCTCTGTGTGCCCTGCGATTGGCTGGCGACCGGTTCAGGGTTTCCCCCTGCCTACTGCCCGAAGACAATTGGGATAGGCTGCAGCACCCTCTGCGACCCTTATGAGGATAAAGCGGATTGGAAAATGGATGGAGGGATGGATGATTTTGCCCCAAAAATGCTACTTTTTGACATAATTACAACATGATTAGCAGACTACTTGATTATGTTCCTGTTTAAAGTATTAACTTGATACCAAAACTCCTGAGTGGCTAAACGGCTGATTAAAAGTGGCTGCAGTCTGTCATTCAACAGACGTCAAGTCTCAATGGTCACAGGACAGCGGGGAATGCAACATGGTGTTATTATGATGATTATTGTTATTGTGTAATCACCCAGGGGGTCCTTCTGAGCCAGTTGATTCAAATCAGTCGACTGAAGGACAGATTGCTTCAGTTAATTTCCATACAGTTCCACGAAAAGCTTTCAAAAACTCCCGCCATCAACATTTGCATGCCTTTTATATCCCAAAACATCACTTTTTAATTAAAGACTTGAGTTTGAATGTCGGGCATCTGTTATTCGCTTTTGCTCACGGTGCCGTGTGAAGTTGAAACATTTGCCAAGGGATGAACTCTAGGCAAGTGTGAAATCTATTTTTAAAAAGCAAAAAAAAAAAAAACAATCCGAAAAGGTTTTCTGGAGTGCGCCAACATCCCAGCAGCCCAGAGGAGCCAGTGCAAGAATTAGCCAGGTTATTTTTGTTTGTTTGTTTGTTTGTTTGTTTGTTTGGATGATCATATGTTTCTTGTTGTCTAGAGTTCGGGCGCCTTTTGTCTGAACAATACATGGCAATCTGTATTCTATCTTTGACGAGGACATTTCATTTTGCCAAAGTGCACTGCTGGCTGCATGCTGAGCAGCCCGAGCGGCCATCTGGCAGGTGAGCCGCACTTTTCTCCACACGTTGACTGCCTCGCCTTCCTCTCGTTCCCTCCTTCTCTTTGGTTTTTCTCCACCTCCCTACCTGGCTCCTCTGCTCACATTTATTGTCAACATCTTTTTTTTCCCCTCCCTTCTACACTTATGTCTGCTTGCTAGTGTGACCTCCCTTCGGGTTGTAAATCAACATCCACTGGTTACGTATAATATAAAATGTTTGCCTTTGTCAAGATCATAATGTGTTTTATTAACACGATGTGTGATGTAGTCGTTTTATGGCTACTGCCATTGAGTATTTGTACATTCTAATTTTCTACCGATTACCCCATACATTACTCTAGTAATTGGATAAAAATTGGACTTCACATTACTAACAAAATGTACATGTGATGTGCATTCCAATAATTGGGGCCAATTTGACCATCGTATCTTCCAATTTAAGTTATATCAGGCCTAATTTACTGTAAGTGATTATTTTATGGTGTAGGGCAGGGGTGCCCAAACTTTATAAGATAAGATAAGATAAGATAAGAAAACCTTTATTCGTCTCGCAATGGAGAAATTCCCAATTCACAGCAGCAAAGTTATGAAAGGAAGAAGGAGCCGAAGATCGACATTTCGATCAAACAACCTCTCACGATCGACCCGTTACCAGCGCACGCACAGGCACATACACACGGCCGCCATGATGGGCAACAGCCTGATGTGGAGGCATGCGAGGCACTTTGGCAGCCTGTTAACTATCGTAACTCACACGTACCGTTTTAAAGTGCTTCCTTCAGCCCTCTAGATTCCTATTCTTTGCCCGTGCACTCGGTGAATTGTACATGAAACAAACTGAATAATGATAACGATAAAAGACATAGCGCAACCGCTCTGATCTCAAGCTGCAATTGCAGATTGCTGAGCGCTAACAACTTCCGGTGACGCAGGTCACGCCCCACCATAGGTGAAAGATTTACCTGCTTTATTTTATTTTATTTTTAAATACTTTTTTTGTGAAAATGAGACTGATAGGATGATTAAGGTGCAGTGTATATTAACACAAAAATATATTACTAACATGCACAAAGACACACAAATGGTTTCTTTTTTTGTCTCCTCTACACCCCTTGCGATCGACTTGGGACCAGTCCGCGATCCACCGGTTGATCGCGAACTACCGGTGGATCGCGATCAACGTAATGGGCACCCCTGGTGTAGGGTGTGTTCAGAATGTGTTTTTCCTTCTTCCCTCACATGCTTGGAATACAGTCATGGAGTATCAATCATAAATGTAAAACTTGTTCAATAGTTATAATAGATTCACAAATCTTGGACTAGTTACTACTCCTTTTTATTTTCCTGCAGTTTGGATGAGTTGTAGTTCCCAGCTTCCTCCAACAGGTCTGTCTTGGTACGATCACAGGTATCATTTGTGGATGGTGTGCTGTGTTGGTCCATCCATTCATTATCTGAGCCGCTTATACTCACGCACGTCGCGGGCATGCTAGACCCTATGCCAGCTACCTTAAGGCAGTAGGCGGTGGACACCCTGAACTGGTTGCCAGCCAATCGCAGGACACACATAGACAAGCAACCATTCACACTCATAATTTCACCAAGGGATAATTTAAAGTGTTCAAATAACCTACCATGCATATTTTTAGAATAAGGGAGGAAACCACAGGACCCACGCAGGCAAACTGCAGACAGGAATCTAACACCAGACCTCTGTACTGTGACCAGGAAATAATTTTTTAATAATAATAATTTTTCCTTGTTGTGTTTGGGGTGTTTTACATTTTAAAACTCGATTGAGAAAATCGGTTTCATTTATCACATAAGGCTTTCCTCCCTAGCCTGGAAATACAAATGGTCGAGTCCGGGCTGGCCTCTTCCCAACGTATTTTCCACGTGATAGCCGCTCCAAAATGTTACAAACTGAAGTGTCACTTTTGAGGTCTTTTACTTCCTTTTTGCTGTCACAATGGAAGTGTGTCCCCCTGCCCCAGAATGAAAAAAATGGATGCAGTCCTGTCTGTTAAAAAATGTCATCATACAAACACACACACACACACACACACACACACACACACACACACACACACACACACACTTTTGTTAACAGGTCAATCTCCTGAATTGTGTGTTAGGAAATTAGGCAGGCGTACCTAATGTTACGCTAATACGCCAACACTCTTCCTCGCTGGGCTGCAGCCTCCTAACGGTCGTGTTTAATCAACCTCTCGGTGGGCAACGGGCTCACAGTTTGGGGGAGGTGTGGATGCTCTGGAGGCACAGGGGGCGGGGGGTAGCAGGCGAGGATCTCTGGGTATGAGTATAGTAGTAGTAGTAGCCGCCACTGTGCACTCACAGACCATGTAATTGTGTTACATACACTAATTCGCCTGATGCACTAATGCACTCGCCTGTGCTGCTGACCCACATTGCCCCCCACACACACACACACAAGGCACCCCACCCCACCCAGTTGCATTTGAATGACTCCTGCCTCATTGCCCCTGATTGAACCAGAGTGTAATCTACTGTTTCAAATATTGGTTTTGTTTCTCGACCTTCCTAACGGGCAACAGAGAGAAAGCTTTCACCGGGGATGACACAGACAGATGTTCTCAATGACTTCACCGCCACGCAAGTCTTCTGGTATCACCTCCAGGGTCAGGAAGACAAAGTAATGCACTCTCACCAGGATGCGGTGCGCTCAGAATAGCAAAAAAATTACAAAGATGAAATGACCAGAAAATAAAATGCTCAGTGAGGAGAGATCAATAAATAATCCGACAGTATTCCAACAGTATTCCTGACTAGTGAGTTAGCTGTACGAGGTGGATTTACTGCTCTGCATGCTTCAAGTGATGCAATGACGATGTTTCGCTCACAAGGGGTGGCGGACAGAGAAAAAAAAACCTGCATGAAATCGGCTATCTTGAATGAGGCCTTTTCCAAATGGGGAAAGAAATTATAAAAGTTATTACTTTTGCTCTTAAAAAAAATACATAGAAAACATTCTTGTGAATTAACAAGTTTTATATTACGATTTTTTTCTTTTATAAATTAATTCTTGTATAATTACAGCTTCATTCTTTTGATAGTATTTTTTTCTTGTGAAAACGAATGTAATTGCCTAATTCTTTTCAAATGAGGATTTATTTATTCGTAAATATTATGAGTCAAGATTACCGGTATTCTTTCTTTCTCCAAATATCAAAATCATATAGCCTATGATATCAGATATCCCTCATTGTGCAAGCTCAGTCAGATTGAATCACTTGAAATGTACATGGAAACAGCCTCTTGAGAGAAAAAAAAATCTGCTTCAGGCACTTCGTATGGGCACTGCATGGGACCTGCAGCGTAAATTTAGCCTTATGCCCCTCACATGAGCAGCGCTCATATCCCAAAGCCCATTCACACTTCCACTCATTTGAACTCTAAATATAGCAGGCGACTGATAAAAGTGCAGGCTGCTGCCTTTGCGGCTGAGGCTGACGACTTAGCTCCAACGCGAGCCTCCTCTCCAGCGGAGGCTTCGAGCCCCTCTGGAGAGGTCCGGGGTGGAGAGGTCCGGGGGAAAAGAAGAAGAAGAGCAGGTAGAATAGAAGCGGCTCCAACTGGCCCTCCAGATAAGGACAACCCAGGAGAGAGGCAACTCGCATGCAGGAAGAGAGAGGAGTTTCATTGGGTGCAAATCCCTTCTAAATGATACAATGTAAAGCTTGGCATTGTACTACACTGTTCCTGTCCTATGTGTGTGCATGCATGTGCAGCTTTTATCTCCATCCCAGTGCTCCCAGACTGGTATGTGTGTGTGTGTCCCACGTGCACAGTGGTGATTAATCAATGCACATTTAGGGGAAGGGTACAAAAATGTGTCCCCCCTACAGCAGTCCACAAACGCACCAAACCAATCTGGTGAACATCAGCCCACTACTACTCGTATCCTCCACAAATATACCTTTTTTTTTAGACTTAGTTACAAGAAGGAACTCACCTGTAAAGATGACGAGACTCACACATGAAGACGTCCGGTCAGGTCAGCGTGCGTGCGTGCGCACGCCTGGAGACGCTTCGTGGCTTTTACTCGTGGTAGCCCGGCAAAGTAGCGTGTGCAGCGGCTTGCATCCTCTCTTCCCTCCCGCCCAACTGTGGCATTGATCATGTTCCCCCGTAGCCAACATTTAATCTCTCTCTCTCTCTCTCTCTCTCTCTCTCTCTCTCTCTCTCTCTCTCTCAGTCACCACCCGCGCGCGCCCGTGCACGCCTCAGTTCGTGTGCGCCTCACGTAGCGTGCACGCCTCTCTTTGGCGTCATCCACTGGCTCTGCTTCCAGGCGTCGAAGTGCATTTTTATGGCCGGACGGTTCTTTTTTTTTTTTTTTTTTTTTTTGTATGAATGTGTGAGTGTGTGCGAAAATTCCAGGTTTTATTGAGCGGGG
Source organism: Hippocampus mohnikei (assembly GCA_026261675.1). NCBI lineage: Eukaryota > Metazoa > Chordata > Actinopteri > Syngnathiformes > Syngnathidae > Hippocampus > Hippocampus mohnikei. Next base: position 16,490,538 of record JAKGUB010000334.1, on the reverse strand, counting down.
TTAGCCTTTATCAATGCGCAGGAAGCACCTGCATAAACATATTTGTGATTTTTAGGCACCTCGTTAGTACACCTTCCTGTACTTCTTTACAAAATCCGCATCACAAAAAAGTAAACCCTGTACAAAGCGATTTTTATTTTTATTTTTGAAGTATGTAAATGTGCCAGTACCAAATATTTTGGCTTTGTGGTTTTTTTTTTAACCTTGGCTGTACGTGATTTTCATTTTTCTTGCAAGGTTTTTATACTCAATAATGTACTGCTCCAGGATTGAGATTGGTTTGAAACACTGCCATCTGCAGGCCGAATTGTGCAACTACATATTCGAGTGACGAGAAACGATTCCGCGATGTGACTAGAATGTTAAGCATACAGTACGTTGGAACAGTCATCCATCCATCCATTTTCTGATCCGCTTTATCCTCACAACGGTCACGGGGCATGCTGGAGCCTTCGGGCAGTAGGCGGGGGGACACCCTGAACCGGTTGCCAGCCAATTGCAGGGCACACAGAGACGAACAACCGTCCACACGCACACACACACTCACTCACATCTAGGGACAATTTAGAGTGGTCAATCAACGTGCCATGCATGTTTTTGGAATGTGGGAGGAAGCCAGATTACCCGGAGAAAACCCACGGGGAGAACATGCAAACTCCACACAGGGAGGCCGGAGCTGGAATCGCACCTCTGCACTGTGAGGTCGACGTGCTTGGAACAGTCATCTTCAATGAAATGCGTTTCGGTATTCATGATTGATAGCGCACGATTATTAACGGATAATGGAATATGCTATGGGCAGCATTCAAGGTTAGTAGATTTGCATCACGGTTCTGTGGTTCTTGGTTAACATCAGCCCAGCGGGCACATGACATCTCTAATGTCCTCCCACTTTCGCCAAAACATACTTGCAAGGTTCATTAGAGTCAGTAAACTGTCCACTGACGTGAATTGGAGTTTGCCTTGCAATTCTCTCGCCCAGGGTCAGTTGAGATGGGCACCAGCACACCCGCCGCCCTAATGAGGACAGCAGGTGCTTATCGATAATGGATGGATGGATGGATGTTTGAGGATGGAGCTTTTACGTGAGCGGCTCACGGGGTCCATCAGGCAGCTGTCGGCCGCTAATTACTGCGGCTGACGTGACTTGGGGATGTCAGACGGGCAGCTGTGGGTGGCCGATGGACTTCCCGAGGGCCGAGCAGATGGCGGCGGCGATGTGTTGGCCGAGCTCGGGTGATGACATCATCACACGGCAGAGTTTTGTATGTTAAAAAGGTCAAAAGCACACGATGGCATATTCATGGTGGTTTTATCATGGATTTAAGCAGTGCTATTATGACCATTATCCTTACATAAACCCAGAGAAAGCTGCCTCTTTGTGCAGTTAATTTTGGGTTTGTTTTCTTTGGGGTACCTAACGGACAGAGCTCGACGCACTGCATTTTCACACACTATACTGTGTGTAAGGCTGCATATGGACACATTTCCGAACACAAATAGTCCCCACCATCAACATGCCGACAGCTTCAACAAGCAATCGTGTATTGCCTGATGATCACAAGTGAATGCTAATTTGTTTATCCAAGAAAGCGCAGTGCGGCTCTGCTTACCTTTTGGCTTTGGCATGATAGCGGAAATTTTGCAGATGTGGTTGAGAGCGGTTCAGACAGGGTAGTCACTTGAAAGTGGCTCTGGACCTTCACCGAGCTAATTATTTCTTAGGTGGTGAGACTGAATGTCAGTGCAGTTAATATGTAAATGATCACAGCTTGCTTATAGACATTTTTTTAAACAGATAAAAGATTTACTTGCTCATTTGAGTTCACACCTGATGGGTATGTAGGCATTCCAAAGATAACTATTTGTGTACCGAAAGAAGAAATGAAAACGTCAATTTTCCATAGTGCAAACTGAACTGCACAGCTTGGCCTGAAGGGTGATTGAAAATGTCCTCCATAGTCGGGTCTGTGCAGAAGCTGTCCTCCGCACTGCAGAAGAGGTCGTGATGGAGGAGCTAGTAAGCCAAATAGGATGGATGAGTCCTGCTCCTATTAGCCGCACTCAATAATAATAATAATAATGGCATTCTTCACCGCCGGCCCGAGGCAGCAGGACGTGCGCAGCCTGCGTAACTGAGGCTCAGATTAAATGCACCACAGCGGTTGGCGAGTTAGTTTAAGACGCTGAACGATCCAGTGAATCATTTAAGGCCGCCTGTGAAGTAAATGTGAGATTTGTGGAGGATACAACTCAACATATCGTTGTTGTAAACTAGAAGCTTGTTGAGGTCATTGATACATATGCTGTGTTAATGAAGTCTGTGAATTCTTCCCATTGTCTGAACTTCCCGGATAATTTTGGTGATGTCATGTTTCATTTATTAAATGTCAGGCTTTTATTCCATCGACCTTATTTGTGACTCGCAGTGATAGAAAAGTGCTGTATTATGGATTTCTATGTCCAGATGGCTGGAACTTGCAGACAGGCCAGTTTAGGGGGTGCAGTGTATGTGTATAAGCTATTGACTTGTTAGATGTACAGCGTGCATGCAGCATTCCCTTTAAAGAGGACAATGTGCCATTTTTAAATGTCTTGTTTACAAATAGTTGGGTCTCTGAAGTGCCTACCCACCCATCAAGTGTGAAATGAGTCCCGTCACAAACCGAGCAAGGCGACAGAATGCAAACAAATTACCGTCAGCGACTCACAGCCTGACGATTGACATTCACACACAACTGCAACAGAAAAGCTGGGGCTCTTGGTGTTCTTATTGAGAAACAACATTTTGAGGACCCGCACATACTCTTATTATTTTTTCTTGAACTACAAACAACATGGTACAGTTGTCAAGGAACAAGCGTGCTGCCACTGTGGCTCTTGTAATAATACAAAGAGAGGAAACGTCCAAGAAGAAAGGAGAGATGGTGGATACTTGACAGGCTACTTGCTATGATCTCCTCATTTATTGACTGCACTAGTGCATTTCGACGATAGCGTCTCCCAAATCTTTACTTTTTAGCTTCAGGTGCATATTAAATTATAAATATAGTTACCGGTAAGTATTATTGTAAAACAAAATATCCATACAGAAAATTTTCCCCAACCTTTTTCACACCAGGATCCGTTTTCACATAAAGACATATTGAGATGGACAGGCATCAAAACCGATAAAAATAAAAAACAAATCGGAGTTACACTGAATGTAGTTGTAGTATGTGGGAGCCCTTTGCGTATTTTTCTTTGAGTCTATGTCATCTTGTGTTACAAAGACGCTTTTGTTGATCATGTGTGCATGGCCTGGTTCCAATCGATTCTCCAGCCCTAGTTATGATGTGAATTAAGGTCTCAGTATCTCACAGTTGTTGCCCATGCTTTATTATGTCATATTTTGGTGACAGAAATGAAGCTTGACATGTCGCCCTGTCCTCGTCTGAATCTTTTTCAGACTCGCGGCGATCAGAAAAGTTGAAGCGAGTGAGGCAAACTGCTATTCTCATCGAGTAATCGATTGTAATTCTCATCTAGATTGATGCATTTATGAAAAAAAAAAAACATTCCAGGGTTAAATGTTGAGCTGCAGACATAATAATTAAAATAATAATAATGTAAGTCAACCGGCCCGGCGGTCCAGTGGTTAGAGCGTCGACCTCACAGTGTAGAGGTACTGGGTCAAGCTGCAGTGACAACGTTGCATATCATCAAGTGAGTTTTAAAGAACGGCATCTATGGCACGGTTCTTACACGACCAACGGAAGGTCTCTGGAGGGACATCGGATGTACATTGCATTGAGCCAAAGCACCGCGGTGCGCTGATTTTTTTATTTTGTTTACCCTCTGCTTTATGTGTTGTGTAAAACATTTTTGAATGGCTTGCCTCACACACTGCAGAGCAGGTCTGCCAGCTAATTGGCAACCGTGAAATGAGTCGAGGTCCACAAAGCAAGGTGTAGACGGTGCCCAAGGGCCACGCTGCATCTTCCATCGGTCTCCTTGTTGCTCAGGTAACCACCGTGGTCACTTAGAGTGTCTGTGTGTGCGCTATGCTATTGTTCCTTACGGCTTGATTGTCATTGTGATTCTCTTCCTGGGGGAAGATATGCATCCGAGTGGAGCAGCAAGCCAGCCATCTAACCACATGCAATCTACTTCACGGGAATTACCATAACAACGCCAGGCCTGCGTGTGAATCAAAGCAGACTTGAGGCCCAATCAACTCGTCATAACACACCAGAGAATAGCTATTAAAACCTTTCACTCCAAAACACACAAAGACTGACATGGAGAGGGTCCTCCAAAACCCCCCTTTTGTCTGCACAATCGCATATAAACACCTGGCTTTGTCCATCTCTACCACATTGTAATGAGATGTTCATCAAAAGGAGGGAGAAGAAAAAAACAATTATCTCCACCGTAGCTTCTTCCAGCTGCTTGGACTTGCATCTTTTGTGTTGCCCGCGTTAACATTTTCAAAATAAAGTGTACCTTCAATCTGCATCTGCTTAAAAGATGATTGGAAAGTCTTGGACTGGAAGCTGGAATGCTAATGACTGATCTGTCAATCATCGATACGTGTGATGCTGTTACCGTTTTCCGCGAAAAGAATACTGTATCACAAACACCTGTAAAGGAGCTTGGGCTGCTGCTAACATCTGAACTTCTACTGGTTCCGGAGCCCTCAATCGGATTTTTAGTCAAAAAGCGCCACACAAGTGAAGGACGCTCGCCCTTCCTCCTGTGCCAATCTGATTGTTGACCCCGCCCTGATTGTTTCCACCTGAATGCCCTTACGTTGTGTTTGAATAGCCCTCGTCTCCATTTGTCCGGTGCCTTTCGTCCTTGTGCGTGCACTCCAGCCTCCCACCTCAGGCCTGACCGCCCCCTGCCATGTTTCTGTAGTAGCTGACACTGAAGTAAATCTCGTCTTTTCTCTGAACCCTGCAACTGTGTCCTGTGTCCAAGCGTGCTACTTACAAAAAGGCACCCCCCCCCCCCTTAAGTGAATTAATGTAGAAGAGGGCGGCCAGGTGGTCGAGTGGTTAGCACATCGACCTCACAGTGCAGAGGTCATGGGTTTGATCCCGGCTCCGGCCTTCCTGTGTGGATTTTCATGTTCCCCTGTGCTTGCGTGGGTTTTCTCCGGGTGGCTGTTCGTCTCGCCCTGCGATTGGCTGGCAATCGGTTCAGGTTGGGATAGGCTCCAGCATGCCTCGTGACCCTTGTGAGGATAAACAGGATCAGAAAATGGATGGATAGAGTCGAGGATCTGTGCATGTGGTGCATGCAGTGGACTCACGGACACAGACAGATGCATTGTGAAATCTCATCAATCCATTTTCTAAAGCGCTTGTCATCATCAGGGTTTGACTTGAGTTTTTCCCGTCTTTCCATTTTCTATCTTGTCTTCACAAGACCTAAGCTGCAGCCTATCACTGCTGACATTGGGCAAGAGCCTACATCCTGGACTGGTTGTCAGCCAATCACGGCATTTGGCAGCTCCTTGCTGTATTTGTAACAAGTGGTGACAAGTGGTTACTTTGGCCTAATATATCTCTTTTTGCACAGATATATGCAGGAAAGGAATTGAAATGAAAGGTTTTACATGTGAGCCACAACAATTACTATCACATCAAGAAGCAATTTAAAAGTCAATTTTCCTTTTAAAGTCATGCGGGAATGTACTACAAGCCACGGCTTATTCTCACCCTTTTTTACCGAAGCTCCTGAATATGTTTGACCTTCTTTTCTTGCGCTTATTTGCATTTGGCTTATTGGATGAAAGAAAGTTTGCTCGCCCTGTGCAAATTGGCATTTTCTTGTCAGAGGAAGAAAGTGTGCATGTGCGAATATTCAGCAGGAAAGGACAAAAAATAAACTTGACTGGGGCTACAAATGAATGCAATGGGCGCTGGAATTGGGTCCTTTGATAGTACAGCACAGCAGGTTAAGCAAGTGTGTGTGTGTTCTTGACAGTTCTGAGGTTCTGGGTTCGAATCTGGGGCCTGTCTGTATGCTATATGAACATTCTCTGTATTTGTGGCAAAGTAGCAAATGAATGACAAAGTGTAGCGGACAAGAGGCACAATTAGCAAATATTTAACTTTAATTTGCAGTTAGGCGCCAAAAACCACGTGTGGTAAATTAGCTTTGCGAAAATGGCTTTTGATGACGAGCTAACCGTGGCTCGCGACAATTCTCGCCACTGATTAAATCTCGGCAGGGTGCCTCTCGCTGGCAGCTTCATCATCGCATTCTCCTGCAACTGACACACGAGAGTTGTGCGGCACAAATAGCAGGGAGGCCCGGACGTGAACGTGCTTCGGCATCAATCTTTGGTCTTTGAGGGGATTTAAGAAGCTATGTGAGTGCCAGCATCAATTAATGAAATACAGATTTGAAAGTATCTTTTTGCACTTCAGGGCCAAGGGCCCAATTTAAATTTTAATACCTACAATAATACCTCGCAGTTACACACGTTACGCAATCTTTCTATATATATATATATATATATATATATATATATATATATATATGTCTTGTCTTGGGTTGAATTACATTAGGCGGCATATTTTAAAGCTTTACCAAGGCATGTCCTATCTCCAACGTGGGGGGCCATTTGCATAACCCAGCCCCGTGATGTAGGTTTGTGTCCCGGGGCTCTGTCCACCCATCCTCTTCATCGCATTACATCCTTCTGCAATATCTTCCATAACAACTATACGACAGAAACATACGTGTTGGTAATCTTAAGTGTTTCCCAAACTTAATTTATCCAAGGCACATATTCTACATCAGAAAAATCTCATGGAACACGACCAAACAAAATCGTCATCAGAGGCATATTTACTGATGTACCAGAGGGCTCGTCTCAATTTACTTACACTCTATTAATTAAATGTGAAATCTGGGCCTCTTGAGTTGAGCATTCCATTTTATGAATGTCAACAGGTGGATACACAGGTTAATTGTTCTAAATGTCGCTTAGTGGAGAAGCATTTGGTTGTTCACCGTGCCACTGACAAAGATCGATTAAGTAAAATGGAGTAATTTCCTCTTGCATGTTACAGCAGTTGGCAATCACGTCTGGCGCTTAACAAGCTGAAGTCTTATCCGATTGTTGGAACTTTTCAGACAGATTTTTTTTCCCCGAACATTGCTGGTCCAAATGCAAAATATTTGAGTTTGAAGATTATGCACACATGGATTTTCCGATGTGTTTATTTACTTCCAATCGTATTGTGCGGAGGTGCTTCAATAGTTCAGATCCCTCGCGAGAGCAATCATGCAAAGCAATCGCATTCAGCACCATGGACAGCAGCACTGAGTTTTGCCATCTGAAAACGCAGGGCCGAATCCACAAAGAATGAACTGCAGTCGCTTATGGCCTTTTGGGAATTTCTCCACTGTGAGAAAAATCAAGATTTTCTTATGTTATTTTTAATTGCATTTAATTTGCACCCGCAAACGTCCTATTCACAAAAGAAATTGCGCTAATGATATACCGGCGCAAACACGCCCACAGTTTGACAGTAGCATGCAGTTTGCACCTGTTCCCCCCCCCGACTGCCACTCATGGCAAAGAACACATGCTGGCTTTGTGCCAAGAACACCATGGCAGAACAATGACAGTTAGAAAGGGACGGATGACATTTTCTGAATTCGAGCTTGGGGTCCTATCCGAAGAGGTACGAAAAGGAAAACTGTTATCAATCATCGGAAAAATTCAGATAGACATCTTTACCAATGCCCACATAAATCTCAGAAAATATCACAACCATCGGCTTGATATTTTGGACCTAAGCATATTCCACACTAAGCTACATTATGGGGCTATGTTGAGATGTATATGTCAATTTTCAAAACGACCGACCGTAGTTTTCGGACATTAAACGGTGTTGCGCTTTTTCACAAGCTTTTTGGACTGTCCCGTTTCTCAGAGCTCCAGTTATCCAAAAACATTTTTGCTCACGAGCACGACTGGTGTCACATTTTTGGACAAAATTGTGGCCCCACTCAATGTTCATCTCAGGTTATTTCTTTCCTGAGTAGGATTAAATGCAGTCTTTCATAACCCAAAATTAATTTGTCAAGGGGTGGTGATACGTAATTTAGGACGACGTGTCTTGTACATGTCAGAGGATTCCCTTTACGTTGGTCATATGTCGTAGGTCGAAATGTGTCAACTGTCATGTCTGTCTGTGTTTATTTATGAAGGGCGTTTCCCTCCAGCACCGGTGCACCTGTTCCCTATCATCATCACGCCTTGTATTTAAGGACTCCGACTGTTGTTACAACACTATGTCGGATTATTGACCTTGCTTGCTGTTGATGCTCAAGTGTTGTTTTCTCGAGCTTGTTAATTGTTGTTTTTGATCCTACTCTTCATTATTTTGATCTCGCTCTTGTTTTTCATTTGAATTGGAGAGTTGAAATTTTGTTTAGATTCTCGGTGTGACGATTACCCTGCCTTTTGCAAGTACCGTTTGTTGATTCCTTGCTTGTCCTTGGATCTTTTTGACCAGTGTTTTCTGTTTAGACTTTTTGTCAGTTTTAACAGTAAACATTTTTGTCTTCGCATTTTGGCGGTGTCTGCACTTTTGGGATGCGAAACATTCTTTGGTTCGTTCCCGAACCTTTCACCAACTTTATACCAGCAGCTTTTTTCTATCAATGTTTATTGTTTCACTCAGCGGGGATTGGTGTTTGACAAAATAATCATTTCTGTCCCAGGAAACATCAAATGAGTCGCGACTGTACAAAGCTTGGGTTCAAAGTCAAAGTTGGGATTTGCCTCTGGGGATGGATGCACTCGCTTCCAAATTCCGTTTCAACATAAATGTCAAGGTTGCTTCTGCTGTCTTTTCCTTCATTTATCCTCCATGTTGGTTCATTTACTGTATTTATTCACAGTATTTCCTTCTTTCCCAGCATCCTTATTGGCACTCGAGCTGATCTGTTTGGAGTGAATGGACAATACTGTACACAACAAAAAATAGTCAAATGGATTTGAATATGGGCGGCACGGTGGTCCAGTGGTTAGCACGTCGACCTCACAGTGCAGCGGTACCGGCTTCAATTGTTTGTCTCTGTGTGCCCTGCGATTGGCTGGCGACCGGTTCAGGGTGTCCCCCGCTTACTGCCCGAAGACAGCTGGGATAGGCTCCAGCACCCCCCTTGTGAGGATAAAGTGGAACAGAAAATGGATGAATGGATTTGAATCTATCCTAAGTTAGCGACATTTGTTGTTAATTTGAACAGATTGTTAGCTAACAGTGTTGGCTACTGAACATTGGAGCATACTTGATTGGTTAGGGAAGTTGGCAGTTTATTTGTCTTTGGTGATATGTCCCTGTGCCACATGCACGTAGCGTTGTGCTACCTCCCTAAGTGAAAATGCTTTCATTGTGTTGTTGGAGGCTCGCACTCTGGGCTCGAACCCCTTGCTTGTCATTTCAGTCCCCTGTATCTCCACCTTGGTCGCATTGGAAAGGAAATCCACCTCCAGTACTCATTTGTCCATCAGTGTATGGAGAGGGGGTGTCCAGTCACTTAGACAAATAGTCTAATTTCAGGAAGAGGAGAAATAGGTTGGGTAGGCATGTTATTTGGACACCTGGAACTTGTTTTAAATGTGATATGTCTCCTTTAAAAAAGCATGTTGGGGAACCAGGGTAAAAACACTGGCTCAATGAAATGTGACCTTAGGCGGAACGATGTGTAATTTTCTAATATCTTTTCGTCACCGAGGACAGCCGGCAGGTGAATTATTGGAGGTGCTAACGTTACAACAGCAAAGTGACTTGGCATGCTGTAAATTGTTGTGTCAGCGTCAGGGAGGCCTGAATACGTCGCGCCATCGACGTACGCTGATTCCTGAATGATGTGAATTGAATTAAGATTCTAATGAGGTGGTCGTGCTTCAGTGCGGATACAGGTTGGAGTGTTTATGACGCAGGATGATATATTATGGCAGCATTAGGATTGTTTGTGATTTTTAGCATGTCAGCACATGCCCGCGGGGTTCTTTATGGAGCTGCGTTTCATTTTGAAGAGACCCCTTGATGAAACTGATGTGATGGGTAATGGAAGGGGAATATTCAGCAGTTGAGTCTTTGATGCACTCGTGTAGGTCATCTGTGATTAGTTCGATTGGAGGGGAATGAAAAAAAAAGCATAAGCATAAAACTTAAACCTGAAAATTGAAAATAGGTGGGTGTTGTGGGTGGATGCAGTCATCAACAATTGGAGCATGCCAGTTGCAAGACAACGTGGTCCTTCAGAATAATAAATGTTTTGTTTGTTTCAATGATTTTCCTTAATGCATCGCTTGGATTGTATCTGGTATCAGCCAGGTGTACCTAACGTAGCCAGTGTGTGAACTTCATCATAAAAATAAAAGCTGCCAATATAAAGTACAGTAAATGCATGGAAAGAAGACAGAAGCTGTTTCATATCCTGCTTCCACTACATCTGACCTATGTTGTCAATGTCGGACATCATAACTCTCCACTCTCCCCCCCTGAAACCTCCATGCTGCGGCAATAACACGCCCAGAGGGGATGAGGCGGGAAGAAGAAAGGAAGCAATGACCTTTGCAAACCCCCTGCGTGATAAATGTCAAAGGTTTCCACTTTCTTTTTAATTTGTCAGAATTTCCCAGAGATGCCTGACCTACTGTGAGCCATCTTCCAACCACACGGTTCCCATCACGATGGTGGCTGACACCATTACTCCGCACCCCTCAGCTGCCGTCAACGCCACAAATTAGCCCGTTTGCCGAGACTTGGCAATGCAGTGTAACAAAAGGCGGCGGCGTGGTTTCCTGGAGAGTGTCCTGGCGCATGCTCTGTGACGCGTTGAAGGTCTCCGGAGAACACATGCTGACATTGGCCAGGTTTCACTTTGCCGCTGCTGTGTGATCTGTTTGGCTGCCTTGTCACATTCTGACTGGTTCTCGTGAACACGCACACACGTTGTTCAAGTCTTCCTGCAATGTTTCATCTGTGGGAATTCACTCCCTAGGCACGGAAGGAATTGAAAAACAGATCTGGATTGATGTCAAACTACCGCTAAACCTTCTGCATCCAATCCCTCAGTTTAGGAACCTGACCGATTTTTAACATCTTATCTGATTTGTTAAAAGTGAGAGAACCCGTACAAGATAACTATTAAACTAAACGCTGTTCAGTAGGTTTGAGCAGGAAGTAAAGGACATACATGGCTGGCCGACCGCTCTTCTGTGTGAATTATATCTTGCTCCTGATGCAAGGCTGCAAAAAAGAAGCAGAAGAAAATGATGATTGTAATTTAGTGATGACGACGATAAATTTGGTCGGCTTGTAATAATGACGAACTGACAATGATGGCCCAGCTGCTGGCAATTCACGAATAAAGAACCGGCAACATTTTGTGACCCACTGACCTCTGATTATTGCTTTTCTGTTTAGTTTGTCACTTAGCCTCAATTGGGAGGGACAGTTTGAAAGCTTGAAGCCCATTTTCGGAATAATTGTTCACTATTTGCCAAAATGCTCCTTGTGTGATTTAATTGCCTTCATGCAGCGTTGTATATAGAAGTCAACAATCCGCAATAATGTCATATTTACAGTCAATATCAGTCTAAAAAATAAAACACATCCACGCCATAAAGATAAACTGAAGAATCCCTGAACACCTCAGTGTGTGTACTGATCTCTGACTATTCACCCATCCGTGCATGATAAAACATAATCTAGATTTAACCTTTGCAGGCCCTTGAACGAAAACCAGACCCTCCCAGATACGTTTCTCCTCTGTCATCGAGTAGGAACAACCACAGAAAATCCCTGTGGATCTCGAACGCTGCACTTCACCCTGTGATGAGGCCGACCTTCAACCTCACCATCCCACAACCTCCCAGGAAACGACCCTCCGCAGGCATTTGTAAAGCAGCCAAGGTCAAGTGGATCGCCTCCACTCGACATTTGGGGTCACGGTGTCCGCCGTCCTCTACCTTTATTGAGCATATGTGGATTGGCCGCCATAATTAGCTGCGAGGTGAGAGGGTCTCACCCCCCTCCCGATTGGGGCCAGATGTGAGCATTAACATTGATGGCTGATGAGATGTTGATGATCCAGCGAAATCTAAAATGGATTTGAGAATCCAGCTGCTAGTTTACTGGGAAACTGCATGGTTGGTCTCAATGTTCCCCGTGGGAAATAGAATGAATGCATTCCCCAGTGAACTTTAACGTTTTTAAGTAACACTGGTCCTAAAGGAGAGATCTTCACAATCGGCCCAGATGTCTTCATGAGACGTCACTGACATTCTTTGGTCAAACAATTGTTCTAATAGCATAAAGGGACAACAATGCTGTGAAATAGTATTTGCCCCCTTCCTGATTTCTGTGAATATTTATCACCAGAGATGGGCATGCCATCCCTTTCTGAACAGAAGGATTACCGGTAATGTCATCTCAAAAGTATTTTTATAGCAACACTGCCACCTAGTGTACAGTCAGAGAAAATAACAAAGTGCCTAAGGACACCCATTTCACTAAACGATCAATTCAGCTGGTTAAGAAAGCCGTCTCTCAGTACCCACCCAACATGCTGATGGCTAGGATTCCTCAAAGTAAAGTTTGTATTATTATTATTTTATTTGATCATAGTAACTATTTTTGTCTCCTGAAATACTCATGTTGAGTTGCTTATCACTAAGACTTTTAAAATATAAAGAAACAGTGATGTCATTTTTGTTTGATTGATGGCCGTTCTTATATGTAACAGCCGCCCGCTCACAGCGTTACTGAAAATACGGTTTGGTAGGCAGGCGTATATGCGAAGAATACGTCATTGTTTGCATGCAAGAGTCCTGTACGTTTTTTCAAAGTTTGGCATTGTGTAATGTTGCAAGACATCTGTTTTGGATTTTTGGAACGAAACATTTCTCTCGTGCTGTGACATGAGCTTTGTAGAGAGCGCTACCATGAGGAGAAAAACACCCTAAGATCCCAAACACTTGGGCAATCATTCTAATATTTTCAAAGGCTAATGTGAGCATTCTCCCACGGCGTCATGCACGAAGACTTTTTTTATTTTCCTATGGACTGGGACGGAGGACCATTATTTTTATAAATAAGGACGGTGGAACGATGACAGAAGCGGACGGAGGACGAACTGGCAAAATAGGGTAAAGTGCCCATCTCTGTTTATCACAAACAAAGAATTCAGTTCATCGAACCAATTTTAATCTCAATATTGGGGTGTGTGCCCAAATTCTCTTTTGTTGTAAAGCTACTCATCGTCAACAGGTGGCAATGGCAATCTTTCCTTCCTCATGTTTGGGAGGCTGCCCGCAAACTCCCTTGATCCCTTTTGTCAGAACAAGACGCACCATGATTTGTTTTACTCTGCTTTTCAGGAGCTGTTTCATGTCTTCAGTGTGTGTAAACCGGCGGGGTCCCCCCAAGCTTTTAACTTCTGTGAACATATTTCACACATTGAATGTTCGTAACATTTACAAATTACCAGTCCAAATTTTCAAAGCACGAATGAACACAGTATGCTTGTTTTACCCATTACTCATATTGTACAACTTAAATCCACCAATATACACTTGTATGTGCACGTAATACGATCCTTAAAAAAATCACTTTAGTTGCACTGGTTAACCGCAAATATTAATCAGAGTCAGCTTTATGTGTTCCAAAATGTATTTACTTCTTTTTTAACATATCCGGTTTCTGAGATATTTTAATTTTTTGTTTTTAAGTTTGACCTTAAATTAAATGGGACAGGAGATTTTACATTACGGTGAATGTGAAGTTACTTGCCAATGGACTAACTAACAGCTGTTAAAAAAACCTGTAGTTTGTTTACATTCAAAGTGATGACTTTCCCTGTCTTATTGACGAACACCTCCACACATGTAGACTTTGTAACTAATTCGAAAATAATATTTTGTTTATGTATTTTAATGATGGAGATTATTATTACTTGGTGGATTGTGTTTTAAGTGCTCTGAAAATACAACTTGAAGTGAGTTGAGAGCCAGTGAACACCCCGGACTGATCGCTAAAGGGCCCGTAAAGACAAATAAGCATCAAAACTCACATTCAACTCTGGACAATTCAAGACTCTAATGAACCGAATGTCTTTTAGGAATGTGGGAGGAAGCCAGAGTGCTCAGATAAATACCAGCAAACACAAGAACAAGAAGGAAAGCAAAGATTCAAACCCTGAAACTCAAAATTGCTAACCTCTCATCCACTGTGCTTTCTTCATGAAAATAAACATCAGATAAACAATCAATAAATCTGAATCGGGCACTTGGACCTGCAGTGTAAATCCATCCTTTGAGTCACTGGGCTCCACACGCACGCAGCAAAAGATGATATGTGTTAGCATGTTAGCACATGCCCCACATTGTATCACTTGTACAAGTCGTGTCGCTGTGAGGCAATCCGCAGCCCTTTTAATGGAGAACTCAAAGTTCCCCCAGTAGATATGAATGGAGGCGCTCCTACTGCTTTCTTGCCTTTTTAAAATGTGTTTATTGATTTTTCACTAGTGACCACTGACTCAAGTGGCGAAATGTGCTGAGTGAAGCAATGCTCACCTTAAAGTGGCACATACACACAAGCCACCAGGCAACAGGCACAATTATTTGCTCTGGAGTTGTGGCCCCCGGCAAGTAATGAAGGCGCCGGTCATGATGTGCACTTCTACGTATACTCTTCCAGTCTTCCAACCCGCATGCCGCTCTCGGACGACTTGCCGCATCTTGTCTGCATTCCACGGCGCGGCTCGGAAAGAAGCGACTTGTGGAAAATTCCACCGTGTTGGTCAAGGTTGCGGAGAACTACAAGACGGGACTGCATGTTGTGTTGCTTTGAAAATCATTTTTCAATATTAAAGTACCTTCAGCTTAGCTTTGTTGAAGTGAATGCATCAGAACAGAATGCAAAACTGCAATGAAAAATTTAAACAATGCATCAAAAAGTATGTTCAGATGTCTGAAATAATATTTCTTGTAAATCAGGTATAACATGTATATGCTGTGTTGTAGACAGAAATTAAAATTTGGACAGTGACCTGAGAACTTCCATCCATCCAGCCATTGTCTAATCTGCTTTTCCTCACAAGAGTCGTGGGCGTGCTGGAGCCTATCCCAACTGTCTTCGGGCAGTAGGCGGGGGACACCCTAAACCGGTTGCCAGCCAATCGCAGGGCACATTTAGACAAACAACCATTCACATTCATGCGCACACCTCGGGACTATTTGGAGTGTTCCATTAACCTGCCATGCAAGTTTTTGGAATACGGGAGATAACCGGAGTACCCGGAGAAAACCCACGTGGGCACAATGTAAAAAGTGATAATAGTAAATAGTATAGGTCTGGTCACTGTCCAATGAAGACCGTGTACGTCATGTATGAATGTGTGTGTGTGGGTATGTGGGTGTGAGTGTGGGTGTGTCGGTGGGGGGTGTTTTGATTATTGATTAATGGCATTTCAATTCATTTGAGTGGAAAAAGAAGATTTGCGGTGTGGTCACGGATTAAATTAGAGTATAAGTTTGTTGCCTAAGAAGTGAAGCATCTCAACACCTTTACAGTAATTAGTAATAACATTATGCAACCTTTAATATTGTTTACCTTTACAACCATTTATATACTCAAATATGTTTGAGTCGATTGGGCCGATTTCCGACAGAAAAAGTGGCATCAAATCCTTAATTTTTAACATACCTGCATCATGTAACTTGTTCTGATCTCAGATTTTGGACAGCTCAACATTAGGGGAACTTTGGTGCTGAGTGTAAAGGTGCTATCCAGTGAAAAGCAAGTTCCTCCAAGTATTGACAGTAATGAACCCCTTTTTGAAGGGAGCCAGATGAGGTGGCTTGGGCATCTGATCCGGATGCCTCCTGAGCGCCTCCCTAGTGACGTGTTCCGGGCATGTCCCACCGGGCGGAGACCCTGAGGACGACCCAGGACACGCTGGAGAGACTATGTCACGCAGCTGGCCTGGGAACGCCTCGGGATCCCCCGGGGAAAGCTGGAAGAAGTGGCCGGGGAGAGGGAAGTCTGGGTTTCCCTGCTAAAGTTGCTGCCCCCGCGACCCGGCCCCGGATAAGCGGTAGAAAATGGATGGATGGATGGAACCCCTTTTTTTGTTTTTCATTTGCCAATAGAAACTGGAAACAACAAACGGTAGTCTTATTCTTTGGGTACCTTCCAGCCCAACTCGGTGTCCACTGCACACAGTTGTGCAGCAGATATTTAAAGTGGGACCAATTGATATTTATCTGTTTCATAATTATTGTGAGAAATCGCTAATGTGATCAGTGTCTTCTGAAAAATGAATATCATTAATCATTAATGATAACATATGAAGGTAGTTGGAGCACATTTATTTCAAAAGTGCATACTATCAAACTGGTAGCCCTCCACATTAATCAGTAGCCAAAAAGTAGCTCTTAGTTTCAAAAAGGTTTTAGAGACATTCGTCAATCAGGCCTTTTCTGCCTTTGATCAGAAGAGTCCCTTTATCGTTCTGTGTGCACCCTGTTTAAGTTGCTTTTTAGCACAAACACTGGATGAGCTGAAAACCCAAGTAGCAAGTTTTTTTGATGCATTTAATCACAAATCGGGCAGGAAACGCCATCTGGGGAGCAATTTTGGATAGAATGCAAACCCACTAGCCTGTCAGTGGAAGCCTTCCCTCAATGTACATTTGCTCCTACCAGTTTCCTCGCTGCCCATCTTCAAAACCCGCCTCAAAACTCACTTGTATTCTTTGGCATTTGACTCAGTATGACTTAGAATTGTTCTTGGTTTTGCTGTTCGGTGCTTTCTACCGCCTTTATTACCGATTTGCTTTATTATTTGTTGTATATGTTAAATTGCTCCATGTACAGCACTTTGTATGCAGCGATGGCTGTTCCAAAGTGCTCTATAAATACAGTTGAGTTGAGTTGAGTTTTCTCTCTTGAACTACTCAACTTGACGACCTGAGTGCAACCTTGACAATTTGGCTCAGGACGCTCCCATCTCTGTCCAAAATGCTCGTTGGACAAGATTCTCATGCCCGTTCATGCAGTTTGCAACCCGAATGTGCCCTCCCCAACCCACGCTCCTGCGAGCCAGCTGAGGCCGCGGGGCCTGAGTAAGGCCGGCCCCTCCCAGCCCTTTGGTCTCTGCCAGTACATGATACATTCTGTTAGATCACGCAAATAGTACAGGTTTGCGCTTTCATAGCTTGCTTGCTGTTAAATAGTCGTAATTTCATGTGAGAAATTTGGTAGGATTTTGTGTGCGTGTGTGTGTGTGTGTGTGTGTGTGTGTGTGGTGGTGGTGGTGGTGGAGTGTAATGTTTCAAGAATCAATCCAGTTCATCAGGAAAAGTTGTAATTTGATGAGGATAAAAGTAGGAATTTTACAAGATAAAAGCTGGTATATTATCAGAGTAAAGTTTTTTTTATCACAAAAAAGTTGCAATTTTACATGAAGACAATCATTTTAAGAGAAAAAATAATTTGATGATAAAAATTTAACTTAATCAGAGTAAAGGGCTAAAGGGGAAAAAGCCGTGCAGGGACTGGATGGATGCTCATAGTTGTAATTTTATGACAGTGAAATGTAATTCTTCTGCTGCAATTTTATGAGGAAAACGTTTAAATGCATGGGAATAAAATGTGCGCGCTTACAAAAGTTCTTACACTGTAATTCTACAAAAAGTTGAGAAAAAGGGATAGTTTTCTTTTTTGTATTACATTTTACAAGAAAAGGTTGTAGGTTAAATGCAAATATGTTGTCACAGAACTTTTTTTTTTAAGTGAAGCTCATAATTTAAAATAAAAGAAGGCAAAAGAAAACGTTGCAATTTTTCCAAAGTAAATAAAGTGAAAACATGAGCGAGAAGAGCTAAAGTTTTAGAAGGAAAAAGTTCTCATTTGGTGCAGGTAAAAGTAGTAGTTTTTTGTCAAAATGTTGTCATACTACATGAATAAATCATACGAATTTGTGCTTCTACATGAATGAAAAATAGTTCAAAGTTAACAAGACAAAAAGAAATTGTTTTAGCAAAAACAAAAATTTTAAATAAGTTCTAACTGTCTGGATACAAAAGAAAAAATAAATTTTACCAGAAAAAAACTATATATATGTATATATATATATACACACACACAATCACACACACACTTTCATGGGAATCTACTTTTAATTTAATGAGAGCGAAGTTGAGTCTTAGTAGAATTAGGTAAAATTAGCTTAATCCTTGATATTAGCGTGAACAAGACCCCACCCAGAAGACTGTCTTTCCACGTCATTGTCACATTTTTGCTGTTTTTGCCAAATGAGAGAAGCGTTTGCGTTACAGTCCAAGCTCAGCATGCACACCAACAAAAAATTGTGTATGAGGACATAAAGGCCTAACATGTCCTCCCAGTTGCTGTTTTCTTGGATCGGTGTGAGCTTTACAGCTCCGGGTGCATTCCAGGCGAGTCGCAACACGACGATCGTGTCAACAGTCAAAGTGCACAAGGAAGTGGCTGAAAAACATTCCTCACTGCAAATCAGCCACCGAGTTTCATTTAAAAGTTAGCATGCTCGTGAAAAGTTTAATTCCTTTTAAATAATTCGTCACAAATAAATAAATCATCCGTGTTGCTTTATACGAAGTTGTGGAAAAGTCAGAAAGTGAAGATATTATTTTAAATGCTTGCTGTCATTTGCATAAATTCGAGAAGTATTGCGGGCACACCTTCAAAAATTGTACTTCAAGGTTTAATCCTGAGGTAAAAGTTGCCATTTTCTGAGCACAAGTGATGGCTTGACAATATAAAACGTATTGGGGAAAAATTGAGGACATAAATGTTAAATCAATGGAAATGCAAATATTCCTTTCGAACCTCCCAATAAAACCCCCCAAAGATGTTGATAAGTTTTAAATGAGAAATAGCATTCCAAAAATACAATCCATTTTGTTTCAACATTCAGTAATAACAACAAAGTAACTGATAGTGTAGCGTCACACTTGCCTGACTTGTGTGCAGGCAGCATGGGATCGGATCTCACTCAGTGATGGTTTGGATGTGGGAGTGAATGGTTGTTTGTCTTTGTCTCAATATGTGTCCTGTGACTGGCTGGTGACCAGTTCAGGGTGTAGTCTCCCTTCCACCTTTTGCACGCTTTGGCCACCTGAGGGAATATAAGACATAGTTGACCCCAGTATACGCATGCTTCGGCTCCTGCGAATTTAATTTGCTTATTTATTATTTGTGAATACTTTTTTTTTTCCATTGGTGGGGGAAGCTCTTTTTGTGGGAAATGCTTATTGTTGATTTAGCCGTGCTTATTTAAAATATTTTTCCCCTTTTCAATCAAATCTTTCAATATTTTTTTCCAATGCATCTATAATGGCCATCAATTATTGATGGCTTTTCGCTATTCATGGGCCGGCCCGGCACTTATCTCCCAGAGAAAGTGGGGGCACACCGTATTTTACTGGAGACACAGCTTCTCTCTTGGCTTCTCTGTACGGCAGTAATTTTAGTCATTTTTCACAGAGGATAAAGAATAGATGCCTGTAAGTATTGTTATGTTGTCTGCATGTGCCACCTGGTGCATTTGTTGCTTGCATTTGAAGTATTTTCCTTAAGAAGTGTTTACTATCTGTTAACTGTGCGTTGAGTCACCTGCCACCTTACATACTTGGCTCCACTCATATCTCCTAAAACCTGTGCCTCAAGTCACCACTTTACTGTATTTGTCGTAGTACAACTTGTTAGCATGAACTTCCAATCATTGCTTCTTAATTGTATCATTTTCTGTTCAGTTTGGCCCTAAAACTCATTTCAAAATACAGGTTTTCTGATTATGAAATGTCAAAGCACGCACACACACACACACACACACACACACACACACATGATTTGTTCCAGAGTAACACTTTGGGTGTGGACTGATAGCCGGAAGAAGTGGGTGTCAAGTTAGGGGCGGAGTTTGATGCCAATGCCGCCATGTCATTGGTGGAAACAGGGGACAAAAAAGCCCGTACCTGGCGCAGGTAAACAGACGGCCGCTGGGATTTACTGCCACTCTGATATCCTCGAAGCGGCCACAATGTTGCTGCTTTTTTTGGGGGGGGGTTCCCAGTAATGTACTGTATTACTTTCCTTGTCCGTTACAATTGTTGATTTTGATGCATGTCACTGCCAGGTAAGTTTAAAAAGAAAAATCCAGTGGCTTTTTTTTTTTTTTGACCATTATGTTGTAAAACAGCATGTTGTTATGGTCGGGTCTCATTTCTGTTCGCCGAGGTATCTGGTCTGGTGCAAGTGGAATGCTTGGTTTATTTTATATTTCTTTTTCTTTGAATCCCTGGAATTCCACAATTTGTGAACCCATCCGTGTATTCTATCCTTCATTCCACCGGAGTCTGTGTATCTGTGCCAATCAGATTTCAGTGGTTTGAAGAGTAAGACACATGGAACTTGTCATCTGCAGCACTGTTTTGTTATTTTCAATATGATTTTTTTTTTCAATGAGACCTTATATTCAGGATACATGATGTATATGTCTGCATGAACTGTTTGCAAAGCACAAAATGATGTCAGTCCACAGCCAGGGCTCCACACCTTCATCACTACTCACCTTCAGCATACTGAATGACTTGATTTTATCCTAAAACATTGTTCACTCACTAAGGAGAAAAATGTCAGATCAGATGCATGACGCGACATGTCCCAGTACTGCATCAAATGATTTTGCTGTCCCCTATCCAAACATGATGATAACACAATCTCCCCTATTAAATCCTTCACACCCACTTTGAAATTCAATTCCCACATCCGCAGATGCTACTTGGATAATGAACGGATGGATGGACATTTTTTTCCATCCCTTTCCATTTCTTTCTGTCATATTTTAACCTCCAACAGACAAACTAATTACAGTTTATTAATCAACTGCCAAGTCACTTAGCCCCAATTACTCACTGTCATAGTAAGGATGCGCCAGTACCATGAGTACCGATATCTGATAATGACTTTATGAAAATTATAGTTTCTTCATTCAATGTGTAATTCTCTTTATTTTGTGTTCAGTTTTACAGTAAACTTCAACTGGGAGGGCCAATAAACAGCTTAAATGCATAAATTATGTTCTCTCTGAATAAATGTTGAGTGATCTGTCAAACTGCAAACTGTGTGCTCAGGTAGGGCGGAATGGTAAATTATGCGACATCCTGGTTTAGGGTATCGGGTATCATACTATTGGAGTGTTTTCACAAGTGTGAAATATACAGTATGGGCATGATACTAAACAAATTTGTTAGACATTCATTGTGACCACTAAATCAGACAATAAACGTTGTTTCGTATATTTTGTGTACAATGTACTTGTACAGGCATAAAAGAAAAAATTAGATGAGAATAAAACCACCCTTAATATATGTATTTAAAAATGTTAACCCTCCTCTTGTTAGTTGAATAAATGTAATTTAGCGATTGTAGTTCCTCAACATGATGACGACAGATGGGTAAAAGATTGCATGCGCTTCCTCTCCCTCTTGAGGTAATACGATCAGATGTTTGTGATGACATTTTACTTGCACCTTTGCTGAAGATATTAGTGGTAGGCTTGCAAAGTGTGGTTTCTCCGAGGCACAGCAGTGCGTGTGCTTCAAAATACCAGCTCTCCGAGCATTCTAATAGTTCGCCGCTAGATGGCACTAAATTCTACACAATGTCCACCCATCCATTTTCAACACCGCTTATCCTGAACACAGTTGCTGGAGGATGCTGGAGCCGATCCCAGTTGACTTTGGGCGAAAGGCAGAGGACACTGAGTGGTCGAATGTCAGTCAGGGCAGCAGGGCATATGTAGAGTCAAACGACCATTCACTCCCATACCATCACTGAATGGGAACTGATCCCACACTGCCCGCTCACAAGCCTGGCGAGTGTGCCACTACACCATCAGTGACCCTCTACACGGTGTACCTTTAAATATTGTGGCCTGGAATTCCTGGTGATCATATGAGATTTTACCTAACTTTACCTAACTTATCATCCATCCAATTTCTAAAACACTTTTCCTCATTCGAATCGCGGGTTGAGCTTGGGCCTAAATCTAGTTGACTTATTGATGCCAAAAAACCCCATCTCTGAATCTTTTAAATGTTTAAGACAGCATGTGAGTGATTACATTTGAGGGAAATTTTGTTAAGGCCATGTGATACAAAAGGTCAATTACAAGGTCATAATGTTAAATTACTAAAATATGTACCGGTCTTCAAAATGATTGGAATACCTGTTTTGTGATGATTGACCCAATAGTTCCAGAGATAGAAGGGTTGAAAGGAAGGTAACTGGACCCCTTTCTGATGAAAATTTCAAACCCCTGCTCAGATTTACCTAAAATTTTGTATCGTGCCAGCATTATCATTTAGTACAGCATGTGTCATTAAAATCAAAATCTGCTTGGTTAAACTCACTGGGTGATTTGGCGTGGAACCATCCTTAAGTCATGATACAACCATTAAGAATATTTTCCCCACAAAATATTGTATAATTTGAGACCAAAACAGTTTTATATTTTAAAGATGAATAAAAAAATAATTTGTAATCTTAGGAGAATAAATTTCCCCTTTTTAATTGGAAAATAAATGTATATAATTCCCCTTTTAATAAAAAATTAATAATGAAACAAATTTTTTTTTTTCTGGAGAAAAGTTCTAGTCCTCACATGTTGAAGAGAGTTGTGTCTTGCTAATTTTAACCGCGACGCCACACCTGAGCCTCCCGTTCAGCTTCCTGTTGGACGCGATGACAACAAGCGGGCTCAGTGCGGCGTAGAGTGACGAGAAGAAGATGCGCAGGTCCGACACCAGCGAGTTGCTCATGGTCTTACTCAAAGTGAGCGTGTACACCCAAAGCCCATTGTCCACCCCGTAGAGGACCACATACAAGGTCACGAGTGCCACCACGGCTTTGGCCGCCCTCCGCTCCGATCCTCCGCCGCCGCGTCGGACCTTCACCTGCCGGCTATGCTTGTAGAGGAAGAACAGAATGATGAGGCTGGCAAGGGCCATGAGGGCCATGGGCACCACATCTCTGCCCACCTGGGCTGCCCCATTGGCCTCCTTGGAGAGCTTGGAGGGGAAATTGACAAAGCAAAACTGCACATTGACACTGTGGCTGATTGTGGCTGACGTGTTCCTGGCCCCGAAGGAGAAGAGAATGGCGGCCGAGCTCATGCA
This sequence comes from Hippocampus mohnikei, assembly GCA_026261675.1. Lineage (NCBI taxonomy): Eukaryota > Metazoa > Chordata > Actinopteri > Syngnathiformes > Syngnathidae > Hippocampus > Hippocampus mohnikei. Next base: position 16,467,288 of record JAKGUB010000334.1, on the reverse strand, counting down.
CGTGTTGAGCACCCAGAGGACAAGGAACACCAGGCCCAAGTGGTGAGCCAGCCCGGTACGGACGGCGGCCCAGCGTGAGCCGGGGAGGGCGACGCTCAGAGACTGATAGGCGCTCAGGACAAAGGTGAGCCAGATGGAGAGGGAGCGCGACGTCCTGTAGATGAAGATAATGCCTTTGCAGCCGGCGTCGTCAAAGACAGCAGTGAGGCGGAAGGACGCCAGAGTCTCCGGCAGGCATCGCACCGCCACCACCATCAGGTTGACGAATGCCAGGTGAAGCACAATGGCGTCGGCCGCCAGCAGACGCTTATCCTGGTAGAGTGCCATCAGGAAGCCCAGGATCACCACCAGGTTGCCAGGTACACCCACCACGCTCAGGGACAGGTACAGCATCCCGCGGACCAATTCCTCAGACACCATTCTTTCGCAAAACTGCGGTTTGGCCACACACCATAAAGTTGGATCGTTTTGAGAATCATTAAATATATGTATTTTCAAGATTTTTATTGTGGAGATTAATGTTGAAATATTGCGAGAATAAGTATGTGTGCATTTTTGCACAAAGATTTTTCAGAATTATAAACAATATTTTTGAGAGAAAAAAACGTTATTTTAGAAACGAAAGTCAGAGTAATACGTACAAGAATAAAGACGCGTTTTGAGGAAAACATATGGAAGTTATATTTTCCACATAAAAAGTAATACATTTTTTGTTTTTTGGTTTATCTTTTGCAGAGAAAAAAGAATGTTGTATACTGTACTGTATTTTCAAGATTCAAGTAATAGTTTGAGAATAAAGTCCCGTATTATCAGCAAAACAAATGCTTAATTTTGAGAAAAAGTCATATGACTTCAAGTTAAGTTGACATTTTTTGCCCTGAAAAGTCAGAATATGACAATAATAATATGGTGCATTATAAGCATATAGTTTTGGTGAAAAAAATGTTTTTAAACGCTATATTTGCAAAAAAGTTGTACAGTATCTTTTCAAGATTTGTTCTAGAACCAAGTCAAACATTTTGTGAAAAAAATTAAAGTCGTAGTAGTACGGGAATCCATCCATCCATTTTCTGATGCCTATCCCTGCTGTCTTTGGGCAGTAGGCGGGGACACCCTGAACCGGTTGCCATCCACTCGCAGAGCACACAGAGACAAACAACAATACACGCTCACGCTCACACCTGTTCCATTAACCCGCCATGCATGTTTTTGGAATGTGGGAAGAAACCGGAGAAAACTCACGCAGGCACGGGGAGAACATGCAAACTCCACACAGGGAGGCGGAGCTGAAATTGAACCCAGTACCTCTGCACTGTGAGGTCGACACACTAACCACTCGTCCGCCGGGAATCCAGTTGTATACTGTATTTTAGAGACTTTTACGTCAGCTGGATATTTTCGCCTTGTTGTAACATCATGAGAAAAAGTAAAATGCTCTATTTCAACAGAAACGTATACTTTTTAGAAAAAAGGTGTTTATGTTCCTGATAGTTGAACATTTTCAACGCGAGTTGTAACATTACAACAATAAAATCATAATTTGTAGATTTTGTTTCAATTAAATGTGTAATATTACAATGAAGTTGCATATTCCAATGACAAAAAAATCAAAACTTTTTCCAGATATCTTTCAAGAATACAGTCATACTGTTTGTATTAAAGTTGAAACAATAAAGCAATGTTTTTGATAGTTTTTAAATATTGTTGTTATTAATGGAACAAAGTTGAAAGTTTGAGAAATTAAGCCTATTTCTAAGATTAAAATTATAATTGTAAGAGAAAAATCATATTTTCAATGAAAAAAGAAGGCGTAGTTTAAGGCATTTCAAGATTGTTTTTTGGTTCGTCATGTTCTTATGAGCATGAAGTCAATTGGTTAGCGCGTTGGCCTGACAGTGCAGAGGTGCAGCGTTCGATGACGGCTCCGGTCTTCCTGTGTGGAGTTTGCATGTTCTCCCTGTGCCGGCGTGGATTTTCTCCGGTTACTCCGGCTTCCTCCTACATTCCAAAAACATGCATGGCAGGTTAATGGAACACTCTAAAATCTAAATTGTCCCAAGATGAGATTGCAAGCAGAAATGGTTGTTTGTCTACAATTTGCGGTGAACCAGTTCTGGGTGTACTCCCTCCTACTGCCCGCGGAAAGCAGGGATAGGCTCCAGCGTGCCAGCGACCCTTGGGAGGTTATGAATCGGATTAGAAAATGGGCAGATGGATGGATGGAAGAAGTCGAATATTCTCAGAATTAACTTCAAGAGTTTTGAAATTTAAAAATCATCATATTAGACTGAAGTTGTATTAACTTTCAAGATTAAAGTAATACTTTTGCAAGAATAAAGAATGATTAGATATTAAATGCAAATTGTAAATTGATTCATTAAACTGCTTTTTTTTTTTAGCTATTGAGGTTTTTAAAATATATTTTTTTTCAACCTAGAGTCATAATCGCCCACTCACCTAACGTGCCCGTCTGAGCCGGCAGTGACAAGAAGGTCCGACGTGGACCCCGGTATGGCCCCCCCTCTCTCTGCTTGTCCTCTTATAGCTGCGTGGAGGTTGAGCGTATGCACTCCTGTTTGCCGCATTGAAATGTATTGCACTTGACTGCAATTACTTGAGATCAATCCAGATGACTGCTTCTGTCCCCTCAGAGGTATCGCACTGTCACTGTCGCAGCATATTTGTTGATGATGATGCTGAGTGCATGCCAACTATGCCAGACTTGTGAGCAAGCAGCTCTCAGATTTAAAGTGTGCCTTCTCCAGCCTGAAGTTCTACAGGATTTAGATCAGGGCTCTACAGAAAAGTCCAATATATTGTTTTTAACCATTCTTGTGTGCTTTTAGCTGCTTGTTTTGTATCCTTATCTGGTTGGAGGATCCAGAGTCATAGAGGAGGCCAAGCTTTCTTAGACTAAGCAACACATTTCTCTCCAGAAACCCTAGATAGTCTTCAAATTTCATTGTACCCTGCAAAGATTCAAGACACCCTGTGCCGGGAGTAGCAAAGCAGCCCCAAGCTATAGCCAACCCACCTTGATGTAGTGGCTACAGTGATACAGTGATTATTTTTCTATGCTAGGTTTTTGAATGCAATATGTACACAGAGCACAGGCGCCTTTGCAAAAACTAAAATTGCACTTCAAAAGTTGAAAATGCACCATTTACCAGTATTTATGTTAAATTTGAACACGGGGTCCAAAAAAATCTTGTATGTGGATTCCTTGAATCTGCAGGCAGCTTGTAGAAGGCCCACACTGAAACACACAAGAATGAGAATGAGGTTGCCCTGGAAAGAGAGTAAAGTTGAAGAAGACAAAAATCAATATTGGGCTTAAAAAAAATATGATAATGTTAACGTTTATGTAAATCGATGTAACCAAAATATTACAAAACAGCTGTAAGGGTGATGCAATGCAGTTCTACACCCCTGCAAACTGCAACCACAAAAATAAAAATAGTGTTAAAAGAAGGTTTCATAAAGATTTTCTTAATCCTCTTTGTAAAGATCAAATGTTTTGATACATTTATTGTGTTATATATCATTTGATTGTGTAAATAGTAATAATCTAGTGTTTGGTTAAACATGGGTGGTTGTGCCCGAGTTATGTTTTAGCATTCATGACTAATAATTTTGCATCATTAAAACATGTTTATATCAATCAGCAAGCCTTGATTTTCGCTGTTGCACTTGACCACATGATGCAATCCACCGAGAAGGATGTGCTTGAACTTGCCATTTTAATGAGGTCTCGGAACACGTAAACACAGAAAATAACACACCCTTCTCTCTCGAGAAAAGAAGCTCCTTATAAACAAAAAACATTACAAATGATCAGCAAAGGGAACATAATTACCTCATAGTGTTGAGCGTGATTGTGCTTTAGCAAGAGGTTTAAATGAATAACAATAACAGGTTGTCCCCCTCAGTGGGTTGTGACATGAATTATCACGCTAATTGTCTTGCTGCTGTGCGTCACTTACAGGACAACAAAGGATGTGAAAGCCTCCTCGATGGCTGATTCAAGGCCAATGAGACTTGCTGTTTGATTCTTTACCTTTACAAGTTTGATATGCCATGGCCTATGAACAATTCAGCAAACAAAGTCTCTTGGAATCCATTGTGACTGAGTATCTTGGTGACTTATGAAAGAAACCAGACAGACGTGACAGAAACTGCACCTAAGCTGCACAATTCTTTCTCTCTTAAATCAGCCATGGAAAGGCGAATGGTTTTGTGATATTTTCGGGGCACCTTGTAACAGGGTTCGACTGGAAAACCCTCTGAGTACTTCGTGAGGAATCTTTGTAAATTCTGAAGGACTTCTTTGGTTGAATGGACTGGGATGTATTTATATCTGCTGCACATGAGAGAAGACTTCAGTTGATCTTGAAGAGTATTCTGCAACTATCACTGGGTACTTCTACTGTGAATATTATTCGGACAAATACATTTAAGAGTTACTCAAATGACAAATCATGGATGAATTTGGAGGAGCATGATACAAATTCTCTCTTCCACATTTGTATTTGGAAGGAACTATCAAAGAAAAAGATGTGTGTAGATCCATCACGCAGGCCAGGAGAAAACATAAAGAGAGGCTTGAGGGTTGACCACAGCTCCACTGACGACGCTGTAAATCAGGGATGTCAAACTCGTTTTTGTCGCGGGCCACATTTTAGTGACCGTTTCCCTTGGAGGGCAGTTATGACTGAAACCATCTCAAGAAGTCAAGAATAACTGTGGGTTTGGTAACAAGGAAATGCTTCGAATATCTCTCTTATTGATTACATATGAGAATTTTAATTTTTGGTCGACATTTTAGAAAGCATCTTCGAATTTGACATGTTTGATCTGCTTTCGCAGGCCACATAAAATGATGTGGCGAGCCAGATTTGGGCCCCGGGCCTTGAGTTTGACATGTGCTGTAAATGCTGCTATCCAAACCTCCCTCACACGCTTGGAGGGGCGGGACCCATATGTGCGAATGCTGCTTATTGATTATTCGCCTGGTTTCAACACTCTCATTGCTTAAAAATAAATAAATACATAAAATGGCTGAGAAACTCCTCTTCCTGGGATGAGCACCATCCATGGGTTGATTATTGGTGGAGAAAAGACAGAGGGCAGAAGTTGCTTCATTTTCGGGCTGGTGTGAGGAAAACAATCTCCGCCTGAACACAAATAGGACCAAGGAGATAGTTATTGACCAGAGGAGGAGAGCTGTGCAGTACACCCGTCTACATTTGAGGGACAGAGGTAGAGTGAGTCACGATGTTTATGTTCCTTGGCATCCATATCAGTGAGGTCCTGATCTGGTCACAGAACACAACTCAACTCAGCAAGAACGCCCACGTAACACTCTACTTTCTAAGAAATAAAAATTCATGATGAAAATAAATGTCTTGAGCAATTTTGATAGAAGACATTTACAACAGTCGAGTCATGAGAAGGGCCCACAATATTCTTAATTCTTAATAATCCACAATATTTTTTTATTTTTTATTTTTTTTATTTTTATTTTTTTTTCCCAAGATGGCACCCGGATAGGCAGCCGTCGGCAAGTGCTCTTCAAGAGCCTTGCGTTTTTTGTTGTTTTTTGTTGTTTTTGTCTTGTTTTGTCACATGGTGTTGTTCTTACGTCGTGTGGACCTGAAGTGGACTGTTTTCAGCATTTTTGGCCATGGCATTCGTCAAAGAAGAAGAATCTGTGCTTGGTGGTTGCGCCTTCTCTGCAGCACACGCGTACCAGCACTGATTTCTTTATTGGGAGGAATGTTGGCGCCATTTGACTGTCGTTGCTGGACATCCCCGGGTCGCTTGTGTCTTGCGCCTGAAGTGGGCAGCATTTTCACAGCCCCGCTTTGTTCAGCGAAAAGGTCGGTGCTGATGGACAGTCTGCAGCTGGATGGATACATGGATTGAGGAGCCGACGATGAGAAGACGGGAGCGTCAGCGCTGAGCGCTGTAGCGTATGTGGAACTGGGAGTCGCGGCTTGGAATTGAAGCGGACTTACATGGGACAGGAGAAGAGAGTCAATCTCTTTTTTGTTAATGGATGCTACAGCTTCTTGTTGCTTTCAAGTTTAGCTTGTAGCAGACGTGTGCACATTGCAGCATGACGTCTTTAATCCACTGGTGAAAAGGACACTTTGATTCGCTCCTCTTTCATCTATAACTGCTTCAGACAACAAAGTGTATGCAGGAAAGTGGTTAAGAGTGCATGATTGTCTGTGTCTCATGTGTTGTTTTGTATTATTTTGTCTTTTTTTTTGGTTAACTTTTCTTTTGATGGCGGCGCGGACACCCGCAGCGGCTCCTCTTGTTTCATGTTGAGAGGGAAGAAATTTCATCTGTGCTGTATGTTACACATACAGTACATTTGACAATAAAGTTTATCCAATCCAATCCAATTAAGGACCAGACACATCCTCAAAATTCTCTCTTTACATGACTCCCCTCAGGGACGCGCTACCAGAGCAACAGGTTACAAATAATGTTGCTCACAAACTGGGGTTTTTTTCCACAAGCCATCAGAATCTTTAATAATCCATAAATTCTGCAGACGCAACTGTTGAACTACACTGTGTAGTCTTTTATTTTTTAAGTGTAGTTCACTATACTTTCCTACAGGGAGACAAAGCGAGCAAAAGAATTTCATTGCATAGCGAACAATGTTTTTTGCTGCGTGCATGAGAAGAAATGTCCTTGATTCCAATTAAAACGTAGTAGCACATTTATCAGATCGCGATAGATCATCTAGATCACAAGCAGAGAAATTGGGATGAGAAAAAAAAATCTGAGAAAAGTGTATTCCTTTAGCCACATGTACCTTTGAGACGACTTGATTCCAATTGTTTTTCTTCTGTGTGTAGGTGTGCGTGTGCGGTGTTTTGTTTTTGCCAAAACTCCAGGCACAGTAACTCTCCAAGGACATTGAAGGCTATAAATGTTGTCTTACGGGCATTTAACAGTCACAATGCGCAACTTGGCTGCCATACCCTTGATCTGGTGAGAGCGTTTTTGGAGGCGGTTGATTATTTTGAGGGGCAACAGAAAATGTCTTGTGTGGTGCATTTCTAACAGGTGTTCTTCTCTGTCTGCTTTGTGCAACCAAATGGTCCAGGTCTCGGTGGCATGGATCTGTGCGTTACCATCAAAGGTGTCTCCTTCCTCTTGCAAACAGGAATCGGCATCCTGGGGAACACCATGGTGCAGCTGGCCTACGCCAACATCGTCTACACCGACCGCAAACTCCTTCCCGTGGACATGATCCTGTGCCACCTGGCCCTGGCCAACATGATGATCCTGATGATCCGCTGCGTGCCCCAGACCATGACGGTGTTCGGGCTCACCAACTTGCTGGACGACCCAGGCTGCAAGATGGTGATTTACGGCTACCGCGTCGGCCGAGCGTTGTCAATCTGCATCACCTGCATGCTCAGCGTGTTTCAGGCGGTCACCATCGCCCCCGCCGGACCATGCCTGTCCAGGCTAAAGTCTTCCCTTCCAGCCGTGGTCCTCCCCACCTTCGCTGCGCTCTGGTTCCTCAACATGGTGATATACTTTCCAGCCCTTCTCTTTTCCACGGCTCCACGTAATAGCACCATCCCTGTTTTCACCCTCAACCTGGGCTTCTGCCTCATGGACTTCAGAAACAACATGCTGTACATCCTCCAAGGGGTTATTGTTTCTGGAAGGGATTTCTCCGTTGTGGCCTTGATGTTGGTCTCCAGTGGTTATATCCTGCTACTTCTCCACCGTCACAGCCACCAGGTGAGAGGCGTCCGTCGATCCCATCCGGCCGAGACCAGAGCAGCCAAAACGGTGGTCACCCTGGTGGTCCTGTACGTCTTCTTCTTCGGCATCGATAACGTGATCTGGATCTACATGCTGACCCAGGCCAAGGTGTCCCCTGTGGTGGCGGACATGAGGGTGTTCTGCTCCTCCTGCTACGCGTTCCTCAGCCCATACTTCATCATTTCTTCCAACAAGAAGGTCAAGGCCAGAATCGTGTGTGTGGCCGAGCAGGACCAGCCAAAATCAATGGACACTCAGGAGTCAAAATGACTTCCTCTTTTTGGACATTCTTTCACAAAATGGTTCCCCGAGACCTTCTGCCAACAAGCTCTGTTGAACTGTAGCTGTTTCCCATTCCGAAATTTCTTTGAGTCCGTTTTTTTTTTTTTAATGGATTTGATATGTTTTTTTCAGATACCGCCTTTAACTGAGTAGTCAATATAAAAAGTGTAAAATGTGAATTCATCCAGAATGTTCGTGTCACTATGAAGTTCTCTGAATGAAAACCACTAGATCAGAGGTGTACTATATATCCAAGATTGGACGTCCGAAATAAATTTTAAAAAATAAACCTGAGACCTTGTTGTCGCTTAATGGAAACGACCATCATCAGAAGGGTCGATTTAAGCAGAATTTCTTTTTACTAGATCAGTAGGTATTTTCAACATCCTAAAAGTCTTTTGACACTATACCTGCAAATAAACTGCAATAAAACTGCAACTGTCATGTTTCTGAAGTTAATTGCTTGTATCGTGATAAGAGGCCACTCAGGGAGACCCGACTACATTATCACATTTCCACATAATAGCCTTTGTGGTTTCCCCCAAAAAAATCTTCTGGCAGTGTAGGCTTCTGGAAGCATCACTTGAGGGATGTTTCACGCCCGCTTGAGCCAAGCCTGACTAGTTTGTGAAGTAGTTTAATTTAGAATAAAGAAATAAATCTCATTTATGATACTTACTATAATCTCTCATGGGTGAATTCAAACTCACACTCTGCTTTTTATGTTTGTGTTGCACAGCACACAGAAAACCAGATCACGGGTTACGTTTCCATCATAGGCTTATTTACAATGGTCTTGATTAAGAGAACGTTCAAGGTGATGCTGGGAGGATCCTTTTCAATGCTGCAAAAGATCCACAGTTTCACATATGATCGAGGATATGATTGTCAAAATGTCTTAGCAATAAAAGTAGAAAATATTTCTACTTGTAAGACTTTCAAGATTTTAAGATTCCATTTAACACTTGTGTCATATTCATCTGGAAGACACTTGCTAAATTTTAAACAAAACAAAGCACAAATGAACAGTACACTTTATACTTAAAATTTGCCTCAGTCGGTTGATTCGACACGATGGGCTCTTTATGCCGGTATGCTGTGCATGAATGATTTTTAATGGAATACAGTATACAGTACTGTTCATCGTTATGAGGCTAGTGCAGCAAAACTGGACCGGCTTGAAAGCCACAAAAGCATGAACTCGTTTTTTAGCATCGGTTTGCCATGGCAAATGTCGAATTTGACCCCATACTTGTCAATCAAGCTCCGCACCCACCCATGAAGACATTCGTGTTCACGTTGATGCTGAATCAGTGAGACTCTCAGACTAAACATCTAGTTATAAATCAGCATTAAAAATCTCATTTCTATCTGCACATTGCAAAAAATATATATATATTTATGTAAAGAAAGCGTACTTCTCGTACAGTTTTTCATTCCACAAGCTCAAACATTTTTTTAATTTTAGAAGATTGAAACAAGCCATTTGTTTGGTGCAGATTTCCAACATTATGGACAGCTCTTGTTGCTTTAGTTTCCACCAAAAAATGTTTAAATAATAATAATAGGCTTTAATGAGATTGAATAGATGTTTCCCCAAACTTTTGTATAGTTTAAAAATAAATAACACTAGCGAGCAGTTACAGAATGTGCAAAGATTTCTGGTTGAGAAATTGTTTTGCCTTAGCCAGGATAGAAATGATTTTTGATAGTTTTGATCTATTTAATGCAAAGTTTCCAGATTTTATTGTCAACAATCACCCTCAAGGATTCAATCTCCTCTGCCTCTACATTTACACCTACTAGTACTCTTAAATATAAAGTACAAATGAGTATAAATGACTACTAGAGCAGCAAGGTTCGGAGAAACAACGCACAGTGACTAATAATGTCCTTGTCCAGTGTATTTACTGTAAAAGGGCAAGACAAAACATATGAAATGATTTGAGTAGCAAGATGAAAGATAAAGATCAAATAAATTGGAAATGTTATTTGGTGTTAAAAACATTCTAACGATTGACAAATAATGTTTGTTGCTGTTTTTTTTTTTTTTTTTAAGAAAGGCCGTTGAGGACTATACTAAATATATGATAGAAATATGATGCAACCAGTGGTGGGAAAAAACCCCATTTTTGTGGCTAAAATGTATGTGTTTTTTTTAAGAACAGTAATAACAGTTCCTCTGATGTTTTATTTGTTTTGAAAATTGCATTGCGGGGAAGATTAAATGTTCTCATGGGCCATATTGCTCACTCAAGGTAAAGAAGAACGTGCTTGAACTTGCCATTTTAATGAGGTCAAACATGTAAAACACACATGCACATCCGTGAAAAACACAACCCTCCCCAGAGAAAGGAATTTCTTTACAAATGATCAACAGAGCAAACATGCAATAACCTGCGAACATGAAACAATAATTGAATCAATGACAACCTTTAAATTGAAATGAATAACAACAACAGGTTGTCCCTGTGTCCCCAATGGGTTGCAACATGTGTAGTTATCCGGCTAATTGTATTGCTGCTTTGCATTAGAAACAGGATGTGAGAGGGGAAATGAGTACATACGGATGCAGTCAACAACAAGTGTGACAACGCTGTTCGGTTCCGCTGTCTTGACAAATGTAACTCTTGTAGGAATCGTCATGAGAGAATTTGAGATTGATGTGCACAATACCAAGATACTCATCCTCTTGTCAGGGGCAACATTAGAGACTGAGTTATATGTAGGTGCTTCTCAATACATTACGATCAGGCAGAGCAGCTTTTGTATTTCAATAGTTTAAGTCAAAAAGTGAAACATCACATATTTTCAGAAGCCCAATTCCGACACAATTTCCAGACTAAAAATCAGTTTGATTTTAACGTAATTTCATATTCAAATGATTAATTTTGAGTTTTCATTACAGTATCTGTGAGCCATAATCATCAAAATTACATGAAATAAAACAAATATTTTTCTCTTTGTCTGGTGAATCTGTATATTATACAGGTGTCACTTTTTGAATTCAACACGTTTTCTGCAATGTTAAAATGTGCTAAGATGCAATTGTAAACCAAAGGCAGGACACCAGAAACCAATCCAAACTTGTCCTTACTTCATTGTGAGCTGGAGCCTATCCCAGCGAACGTTTTGCAAAGAAGCTGGATACACATTGGACTGCAGGTTGCCAGTCAATAGCAGGCCACATTAAGAAAAACAATCGAAGCCCCCAGGCTGTTCAAGGGTTCTTACTGCCCATACGTGCCACAAATGACATTGTCTTTTTTGATACAGCATGCTGTACCATTATGATCCATCTCTGAGCTTTACTGACTTGGATGTGGAACCTCACAAACTTAAACAACTAGTTAAATGCAACATTTATAATATCTATTAGTCAGAGATATGGCACTTTAAACCGGAAATAATCCACACATATAATAATCAATTACATGTAAAACAAAAAGCATGCAGGAAATGTGAAAAGCCGCATGTCGGGGCAGTCGTAAACCGAGGACTGCATGTATTGTAAAGCATATGTAATCGTGTTGGTTCATGCTTTTCTCTGATTGGTCAAAATAGGTCAGAAGTTCTCCTGGCCATTAACAGGAAATAAATGGCTCCCGCCCCAAACTTCGTGATTTCAATAACCGTGTCAAATTAAACAAGAAAATGTATTTTGTTTCTTATATTTCACTAAAAAGTTATTTTGTTTATTTTATGGACGACATATCCGCTGTGGTTCTCGGGGGAAGTGTGGTCGATCACCACTTTTGCCTTAAAAACAAACTTCAGGAAAAAGTATTGTAGTGCACAATCCCGGAAAAGGAGAACGGAAGATTAGCATTGTTTTGAAAGGAGAAGGACGTTACGGAAGGCAGAACATTAGTCGATTATGGCTCTTTTCTAAAATGGGAACGCTTTTTAATGACATTATTTCGGTCATCGTTCATGTGCAGGGCGTTAAAGGCAAGTCCAAATACCTTTTAATACAACCCTGGAGCACTGGAAAGATGGAAATGTCTGAATAACTATGAAACAACCAAGAGCAATAACAATCTATCCTGTAATGATTACCTAGCGTCTTCCAAAAATGTGCCAACTCTGCCGTTATGATCAGGTAAGTCTCGCTACTTTACTAAATATAGCCGACACGGCATGAGTACAAAAATGTCTTCCGGGTTACCTGTTGCCTAGCTTTATTAACATTATAGCCACACATCCTGCTACATTGCTGAATAAAATGTTTCGTTCAAGTTCGGTGAGTTCATCGTCACGTCTCCTATTTGTTTAGTAGTGTTTTCCTGCCCTCAGCTCGCCTGTGTTCTCTATGAAATGAGCTGACTCTGGATCAGTGCTTCCAGCAACAAAACACAATGGCCAGAATATCCTGGTATCAAGAGAAGGTGGGTAGGTGTACGTATAAAAGTGGCTATTTGTCGCTTGGGAGCGCCCAGTGGCCATGGTTAGAATAACTGATGATTATCCTCGTTAATCAAATATTGTTCATGCCACAGATTGGCGCCTATGATCAACAAGTCTGGGAGAAGTCTTTGGAGCAGACAGATTTAAATGTAAGCTTAGGAGAAAATGTACAAAAGAAGATTGTCGTGTGTTCTTAAATTCAAGTCGTCTCATCACTAGGATTTGGACAGTAAACCCAGAAAGACCGGCCACATCAAGTCAGACCTCATCGATGTTGACTTGGTCCGAGGTTAGAGTCCAAATGCCAAATTGTCACATTCGGAGCCATCATTGCTTCATCCTTTGTAGGGTCCACATTCAGCAAAGCGAAACCACAGAGTCCCTGGACGGCGTTGACTCGCAAGGGTTTGGTCCGCGTGCTGCTGCTCCCTTTCTTCTTCCCGTGGTGGATCCAGGTCACCTCCAAGACCATCTCCTCATGCATTCTGCTACTCTACTTTATGCAAGGTTGGCTACATCCCACACTGATGATAAATGTAACAGATAATCTTTATTTTCCTCTTGATGTACAGGGTAGGGTTACATAGTACACCATATTAGAATACTACCACAAAACCTTGCTGTCAAAAATGACACCATATGTTCTTTCAGGACTAGTGTTTTAATTAGTGATGAAAGTCCTCAGGATTTTCATGGAATTCCGGATTTTCAAATTTTCATAACAATTCCTCTGGAAAATTGAGGAAAAGGTGCCTAAAATTATTCTGGATATTAGTTGACAACATTGAACGAACACGCGTTTGAGATTGTTGTTTTGCTTTCACGAGTGTAGCCATGTTGAGGCACAAACACTAGTAACAGTAACACCCCTCCCCTCGCATTCTCATGGCCTCTCCATATCTCGGAGATTTCGAAATTTCAGCAAGAACGGAAGCCACAAAGGTTCCACGTGTACACACAAAAGGCAGATTCATCATTGAAATTCGAGTATTTGAATAGCGTTTTGTGTAAAGTAATTCATGCGTGATCGGCCAGTTACGGCCCCAGCGCAATGTTCAAACAGGTAAGCTGACATACGTGCAATAGACACGAGTGTTAGGAACACGTTCAAGTGGTCATGGCTTGAGGAAAAGGACTTGAACGGAGATTTTTTTTTTTCGACTACATTAGAAAGGTCGACAAACCTGGTAAGTCAGTTGCCCCTGGACCCCGCTAGCAGGACTTCGCACCTTCGGTGCCCGCATTTGTATTTTCTGGAATTTTCAGGAAAGTCCACTTTCATCTCTGTTTAATAGTGACAGTGACAGCAGCAGTCTGTGCGTCTACACAGTTCTCTCCCCCTCCTCTGTGTTGAAATTGGGCCTGACAGTTTAATGCGGGGCCAATGGCTTTTGTATCCAATTGAAATGGATGGAAACGCTGTGAATCTGTTCCAGCCACCCATGAACCACCAAGACCAACAATAGGGACAATTTGGAGTGTTTAGGGCAGATTTATGTAACAATCATCATCATCATCATCATCATCATCATAGAATTTATTTTCATTACTTGTGCAAAACATTTCATCAAAACTACGGGTTTGAGGAAGAACAAGTGATGTTAAAGCAAATATATAAAGTGAAAACTAGCCACTTGAGCTGGATATTGTAAATGTACTGCATAAAGTATAATAAATGTAATTCAGCCACACAAGACAATTTGTGTATTACGCACGGCAATGACATGAGGTTATCTTAAGTAGTCATCTCCGTTACATTACTTTGTCTTTACTGGATGTCTCCATGAAATGAAGAGAAAGAAAAGCGTCAGCTCATTTCCTCATCATGATTCCACCACATCCCGCATGGCTCCTCTGTCGATTAAAGATGATAAAAAATGAGATCCTACATGTCAGATCATATTTACTTCCATAAACACTGCCGCACGCTGTTGTCTTTTGGCTGTTTCACTCGGCGTCATGCTTTGGGCATGCCTGTATTGTAATGTTTTCTTTCTCCGTGCGTTGTTGCAATGTTCAAGTATTCTTTGTCGAAAGGCAGGAACACCGCAACATCGATGCTAGTTTCATCTACCTGCCTTTTTGAGTGTTAGCATTAAGCTAGCAGACTTCCAAGATAAGTTCTGTGGTTTATTGAAATACACAAGAAATTGTCTTTATTTCAAATTTAATATTACCATAAAACTTCAACCGTGAAGGCAATAAACAACTTGAAGCAAGTACTTGTCTTCTTTTTCGAAGGAATGTTTCCAATACGCTAATCTGTTGCGTGCTGTGATGTTTGCTGGCACCATTTAGCCCTCCCAATTTAAGACAAAAAAATCGTCTGAGCGACTGGTAGGATCTCAGAACAATCACACGTCTCATCTGTTGAGGCCCTACAGAATTTGTTTTCAAACCCACTAAAGTGCAGTGTCTCCATTTTGATCTTCGTCAAGGCATAATTACACAAATCTAGCAGAATTTTTGCTACGGTGTTTGTATTCATTCTCATTTGATTGTCCAGGTGTGCTTAATGTTGCCTCCACTGAGTGTATTTACAGCAATTAAGCCTCACACCTGAGCGCCACAGGAAGACTAAGATGTTGTTATTCTGCCCTTTACCCATGAGACCATTTCAATATCATTCTCCCTCTGTAGCGGCTGCCGTGGCACTCTATGTGGAAGTCCCTGGAGCAAGTGCCAGTGAGGCGTTCGGGCCCTTATGCCTCATGCTGCTCCTAGGGACCGTGCACTGCCAGATTGTGTCTACCGAGTGCAGCCGCTCGCCCTCGGGTGGTCCTGCCACCAGCAACAATGGCACCATTCCGGCCCGTAGGAGGAGGTGAGATAAGAGCCTTGACCCAAGCAATTTGGGTTGTGTATAGTAAAGTAGCCAGTTGGTTTCTTTCCTGTCTTGGTCAGGCCCAGGAAGAGCAGGGGACCAAAGAAGTTGGATGAGAAGAATGAGAGCGAGGAGAAGGAGCTGCAAGTCTCATCGCAGTTTGAGGAAGTCCAGCGACCAAAGAGAATGGTACCGACTTCAGTCAAACTCAGTGGAGAGAACTGGGGCGGAAAGGGTGAAATACACCAGATAAGTTGCAAATGTTCCATCCCCCCACCCCCAAAAAAAAGAGCAACAAAAAATTGTCACGCGTTTTCTGATAGCAGTCTACATGCAGGCCTGTCATACTCAGTTGCCTTACATATACAGTGTATGTGTATCCATAACATCTATTACCTTAAAAACCAAACAACTACGAATGGAACTGACTGCATTGCATTGATTATCACAAATTAAGGCTTTAGTCATTCCCACGTTACACATTAAACATGTAAAAGATGTCAGATCTCCTCAAAGGGTGACTATTTATCCTTGTATGACAGTTAAGACTGTTGAAGCTTTACTTAAAACATTGCCTGTACAGCGAAACTAAAAGTCTTAAATCTTTTATTTCCGATGGGAAAAACATGTTCAAGTCAGAGAAATTTGGAAGTCAATTTGTGTTTCTGATTTTATTCCACTAATGAGGTTGCACCATTTTGACAGGAGAAAAAAAGCCAGGATTTTTGTCTGTGCCTTTGGGGGGGGGGCATTATTGTAATACAATATATTAACACATGAGCAAGAATATTAAAAGATAGATAAATTTATATGGTCAGTAAATGGAGTGTGGAATCAAGATCAAATATAAACAATGGCATATGCTGTTTTGGATTGGAAAAGTTATAGCAGGGATATTTTTTGTATTTTTAATTAAGTGAATTTCACTTTGAAAAGAGACACTGCTCAAACTCTGGTGTTTGCCATATTACCACAGCGCAAAAGAAATTCTGGCTTCGGTGCGTCAGACGAGCTCTCGAGTGAGGAAGAAGAACGCGTGCAACCGGTGGATGTGATTTCCGGTCCCTGGCTGCCATCTGCACCGCCGTCTTCTGTGCGCTCCAGAAATTCCAGCAGCAAAGCTGCAGTCAGGCCTCAGGTGAAACTTCTTGTCCCTGCACAATTTTATTCATATCAAAGTCTTCAATGTAGAAAAATCCATCCACAACAAAAATATTTTTTTTTCACAGGAGGTAAAAAATTAAAAAGCTCACATAGTGTGTAGTTCAGTTTTTTTCCACTGAAGACTAAACCGTCCATACGTGCAAGTTTGACTGTTTGGTGTACAGTCTGTTCCCAGCCACTGGTTGGCGACCAGGGTGGGCTGATCCTGCTTCTCCTGTCCATAGTCATCTGGTCTAGTATCCAGCTCACCCAAGACCGGTGCTGCCAGTAGTAACTAATATTCGTGTTACTTTTATATGTCAAGTAGTCGAACTACAAGTTACCTTTCAAATACTGATTTTTTTTCAAATACTAAATTACATCGATGAACATATCCACTCTAACATGCATTTGGTGTGAATTTTCAAAGTGCTGCCCATTTACTCACCAAACTCACGGCCTGCTAGGAGCAACAGTGAGAAAGAATTGACGAGAGTCAAGTAATTTAAAAAAATTGGACTTTTGCTAGTGGTTTGAAAACTGCTCAATTTTGGGCCGATTTTCGCTGTGTTTACCCTGCTCCACCCTCTGTGTATAACAACAGGAAGGAGCCGAGGCCTTCATGGCAAAGCCCCGGGAAGTGGAGCGTCTGCGGCTCAGTGTGGGCTCCCGGCCGGCCTCCGACACAGACGACACCATGTGGGAGGAACTCCTCCAGGACCCAGACACCGTCTCCACAGGGAGCAGTGACAGTGAGGACAACGGGAGGTTCGCAGGTGGCTTGGCACTACAGCAGACCACCACACTGAGTAGCGATGACGAGAGTCTGCAGCAAGGCATTGCAGGGGTAAAACCAGCACGGCACACCGTTCGTAGATGAATTATGATGGTCTTTAACAACTCTATGTGGCATATCGACAGCACCAGCTGTCCTGGCTCCAAGCATCCCATCCTTCCAGGGACCGAGTCAGCGCCATTATATGGGTGCAGGGAGAGTGTAAGAAAGCTGACATGTCGGTGCTGGAGATCAGCGGGATCATTCTCTCTCGGGTACAGTAGCTGCTAGATTCTTTCCTGAAACCCTACGGAATCTGATGGTCTTGTGAGGACTAATTCAGTGTTTTCGAACCTGTATTGAGCCAATTGAATTTTCTTTCGGAAAACCTCATGGCACACCACCAAACAAAAATGCCACAAAAAGTATTTTTGAACTCACCCCCACTCACCCATTATGAATATGCTTATATTTATATTTTATTATTTTATATTATTATATTTTATCATTTATATTTACTCATATACCTTTTGTTCTTCTACTTCTCCCTTTCATGATTTTTGCTGCCGTGAATTGGTAATTTCTTCATTGTGAGACGAATAACTCAACTCGACTGTATTTATAGAGCACTTTAAAACAGCCATCGCTGTATACAAAGTGCTGTACATGGAGCAACTATCAAATATACAACAATAAATCAATATCAAAGACGGTAGAATGCACCAAACAGTAAAACTAAGATCAAGTCTGGGTCATGCTCAGTCAAATGCCAAAGAATACTAATGAGTTTTGAGGTGAGTTTTAAAGATGGGCAGCGGGGGGGGCTTGCCGAATGTTCAGTGGGAGCTCATTCCAAAGAGAGGGACCAACAATTGAAAAGACTCGATCCCCTCTGAGCCAGGTTTTCTCATCTTATTTAGAGCATTTTACTATTTTGCCTGCCACCATACGTTGCTTTTAAAAAGAAATGAAAAACGAGGCATTATGCGTAGCACAGTAGACGCCCGCTATTCGGCCCGTGAGTAATGAAAATCTCCATATGACTGACGGCTATTGAAATGCATTGGGGAAAAGAGTAATATGTTTGTTTTTTAAAATCATAAATAAAACAAATATTTTAAAATATCTTTTCAAATGGGACTTTTCAGTAAACATCATCTTGTTATCCTCAAGGTTAAGCTTGCAGAGCAGGGTGTGGGCTACCTGGTCTTTGGCGGGCTAGTGACAGCCACACTGGCACTCCTGCCCTTCGCCTTCCGCCTGGTACAGCATCTGGACGTGTCCAAAGTCAGCTCATCGTCGGCGGCCGAGATCCTGGAGATTGCCTTTAACCCGGCTAACGCACACGCCTACGCCTTCTTCTTCATCACCACCGTGCTCAGGGTTTGCCTCACGGGGCTCTTCTTCTTCATGATGTGCGTGGCTGAGAGGACCTACAAGCAGGCGAGTTGCGATGATGGATTGTTACCTCCACCAAGGAGCTTTTTGTTTGCAGGATGATGCAAAGACGATGATACGCTCCTTTCTCTGATGCCATCCAATGAGCCCAGAGCCAGCTCACACTTCCATGGGGCCTTGCGCAAAATTAGATTGCGACACTCTCTATTTGTGCCTGTAATATTGAAATCATTCATGCACCGACTATGAACTTGTTGCAAGCCAAGACTGCGCAGCTCTGGCAGTGTTGTTTAAATTATCCTTTTGTCAGCCAGATTTCTCTTTAACCTGTGTATATTTGTTAATGAAATTATTAAGCCTAAGTGGGATACTGAAAATAGTGGAGGCCAGTGGTTCTTCACTTAAGTCAAAAATGTCCTTGCTATATGGTGTATGAAACAAAAACATATGGCAACATAAAAAAAAACATCTGACCACAACAACTCATTCTAAAACACAAATTACATAAAATAAATTTCAATCCATTGACTGTCCATATCTCCTCCTCCACAGAGACTTTTATTCGCCAAGCACTTCAGCCACCTGACATCTGCTCGCAAAGCCAAGAAGTCGGAGATCCCTCATTTCCGGCTGAAGAAGGTGCAGAACATCAAGATGTGGCTGTCCCTTCGCTCCTTCTTAAGGGTGTGTATTCGTTCACCTTTTCCCAGGTCACAACCGCTGCTTGTTTGTCTGAGTGCATCCATCTCCTCATTCATTTGTTGCAGAGGCGAGGGCCGCAGCGCTCCGTCGATGTCATCGTGTCCACCATCTTCCTCCTCGCCCTCTCCATCTCATTCATCATCTGTGCACAGGTAAAGCAGCGTGTTGACAAGAGGTGGCTAGAGGAGACACATTTTACTAAAGGAAAAGTACTGCTGGTTAAAATAATATATGACACGAGAAAATGTAGAAAGTTGTCCTCTTAATAAGGAATTGAGCAAGAGTGTGGGGGGGGGGGGGTGCACAATTTCTAATCCAGTTTTGAAAATCAGTGCATGAATGGGAAATACACAAGAATAAGAAATATGAATCTGCTACTTCAGATATTGGCCAACAATATCACTTCAACTAAAGCAAACATAAATTCAATCGTTATAAAATAAGATAAATGAATATGCTCACGATGCTTCATGTTTTCTCAAGTTCAAAGTGGAGTTCTTGAAGGCTGACATGGGAATTTTTTCAGGCACGCACAGATCACGACCTAGCTGTTCTCTTTCATATTATCTAATGTACAGATGTATTGAAAGTGAGGTATAAATTAGTCACTTTGAAAACTTGGCTTCTGCGTGGGTTGCGGAGACTTCCTGTGAGTCAAATGTCGGTCGTGGTCTCACTCATATGACAGAGACATTTACACAACAATACAAACACAACATCACACGCTACATGTAACACACTTGCACAACTCAAACACACACAAAAGACTCACAAAAAACCCGCAAAAAACACGACCTACTGACACACGCACAATTCAGCTCAATACACACAAACACGCACACACACACACACGTGCGCTCTCACAAAAACATACATATACAATATACATGTATGTACACATCACACATTCCCCAAAACAACACGCAGTTATGCGTTTGTCATTTCCATTTTTTTTTCAACAAAAATATTCTAGTTAAGGTAAAAAGTATGTCACATTAAAACTACTTTGACAAAAGCAATTTAGACAAAAAGATACTGACATAAATTTGGCAATTTTAATGTATCGCGTGACTACTGTAACAACCTCTGTGTTTTGAACGCATATTTTTCCTGGCACTAATGTTTTTTTTTGTTTTTGTTTTTGTTTTTTTTTTTAAAGCTTTTGCAGAGCCACAAGACCTTCCTGGACTCGCTGACCAACTGGGAACTGATGCTGTGGGCCTCGTCGCTCATCCTCTTCCTTCTTAGGCTCGCCACACTGGGTTCCGAGACCAACTGCAAGTATAGCAACTCCTCAGTGCTCCTCACTGAACAGGTCAGAACCCGCAAATCACAAAGTCTACTGTGAAACCAGCTTGGTTTTAAACACAATATCGTACAGATTTTTCATGGTAATCTCATGACTTTGTTTCTTCTCTACAATTGTATTGGGGTCTCATTTGAGTGTACAGTGGCACCTCGACTTACGAACGTCTCTTCATACAAAATTTTCAAGTTACGAAATGTCTCAACAGGAAAATATTGCCTCTTGTTACAAAAGAAATTTCTAGATACAAAAGGTAAAAATACAGACTGCCCTGCTAGTCGCTACTCCGAGTTTCCTGAATGCAACATACTTAAAGCCGCTCTGCCATTGGCTATTACCGAGCATTATCCTGGCATCCTATTAGCGAAAAGGGACCTCGACCGTCCGTGTCTTCGTGTGTACATAGATAAATATGTGTCTGTGCAACGTCTTCGTCATTCGCCCCTTGGGTCATGAAGCGTTCCGCTAATTTTATGTAAATGTGAATCACCCAGAAAAAGTGTTCATCAGTCGGGCGATCGCTCACAATGCTGATGTTTGCCTTGGACAGTTTTGAAGGATTGCTAAAAGCCGACAAAAGCAGTTCCTGACAAAATGCCAGGCAAAAACCACTCTGAGAGAGAACATGGACGAAAGCGGGCAAAAAACAATGAGGACGCAATTAAGTTAAATGACCATCTTTTTTTCTTTTTTTTTGCCATTACGCACAGCTCTCATTTATTGTGCAATAATCTAATTGTAATATGTATTTGTTACTTATTTTGATGCATTTTTATGCTCTAGGAAACATTTCTATTAATTTTTATTCTTTTTTGGTGGTGGGGGGGCTTGGAACGGATTAGGGCATTTACATGGAAAACGTTTCTCTACTTACAAAATATTCTATTTAAGAAATTTCTTCCAGAACCAATTCATTTTGTAAGTAGAGTAGCACTGTACGAGTAATTCATGTTCCGAGTGTAGGTGTAGGTGACCAGCAGGTGTCACTGTTTCTCTTCCACTTTGTCTGCCTTTCAGATCAATCTGTATCTGAAGATCGAGAAAAAACCCAACAAGAAAGAGGAGCTCAACATCGTGAACAACGTCTTGAAACTGGCCACCAAACTGATGAAGGCAAGCGCATTGTACATGAGAGCACTTTAGTGAGCGCTTTGACGTGTGAGCATTATTAACGTCGAACCTCCCGCCAGGAGCTGGACACACCATTCGGCCTTCTCGGCCTGACTGTCAATCCACTCATCTACAACATCACTAGGGTGGTCATCTTGTCGGCAGTGTCCGCCGTGGTCAGTGACCTGCTGGGTTTCAACATCAGAGTGAGTCTCCCAGTATACAATAAGAATTTTTCAATGTCGTGGTGGTGCCTTCAATACAGACTGTTTTTAGTCCCACACAGTACATATTTTAAATGTAATACAATTGTATTTAAATTTCAATCATAGTGGTTGGTCATTATGGTGTTAGTTGGATAACGACTTTTTTTTTAGGTGGTAGTTGGTGTAACAAGTTTGAGAACCAATGTTGATGATGATGCATGAGTCTCACCTAACTTTTTGGATATATTTTTATTCTACTTGATTTGTCCCTCTTTGAATAACCTTTGAGTTGTTTTGGATTAAGTGCCACAAAAGGGTCAAAGGAGAAAAAAAAGACATTAGCTGAGACTGGCTTTCGTTGATGCCTTCTATTTTTGTTTTCTCTTCATCTGTGATGTGACAGTTCAATTACTTGTGTTTGTGTTTTTACAGCTGTGGAAAATCAAACCTTAATGTGAAATGCGGAAAAAGGCCTTCTCGGCATTTAAAGCGGAAACAGACCCGCCTTCTAACCACACGTGCAAAGCTACTGACCCCCATATGACGGCTCACGCCACTTTTGGATTCCGTTTAATGTGGTTTAACATAGCCGGCCGGAAAGTGAAATACTGTACTGTCACCTGTGGTATAATGTGTGCCATATGATGGCAGTAATTTAACACAAGGTGAGCATCCTAAAGGTTTTTTTCTTATTTATTTCAGCTGTATGTATGTATGTTTTAATAGACTATGCCTCTATCTGCCTTCTCCATTGAGGACCACTGTCATGAAATTAACTATGCAAGTTGGGATTTTAAAAATCTCTTATGTTCCTTTCTTAGCAATACAAATACAGTAATGTTGAATTAATCCATTCATTTTCTATAGCGCTTGTCATCAATAGAGTCACAAGGAAGCTGGAGTCAGCTGACTGTTGGTAAGAGAAGTGGGTTAAAGTCTGGACTGGTCACCAGTCAAGGCACATAAAGAAAAACAAGGATTCACATTCACAAAGCACAATTTAGAATCTTCAGTGAACTTAAAATGCGTGTTTAGTGATTGTGAGAGGAAGCCAAAGAAAACTACAAGGAAAATTATTTTGACAATTTTAAAAAGGGACCAAAAGGCCAGTAGAGCGATTCTACAGTTTAAAAAAACGAAAACGTTTTTTCCATCTTATCAAACTTTAACTCATCTTTAACGTTGGGGGTCAGTGTTTTGAAACACTAAAATATTTGTATAAAATATTTTCTACTGTCCATGTTTTTATTTTTGGTCATTTTTCAAATACATTGAATTGTAAAATGTTGCGTGTGCAGTCACCATTGATGTAGTGGTTCACTCACTTGGTGTCTGTGTAGGCAGTATGGGTTTAGTTCCTACTCAGTGACACTTTGAATGGTTGTCTGGCCCTCTTGTGCCTTTTGATTGACTAGCGACCAATCCAGGGTGTAATCTGTTTCCAGATGAACAGGATAAATGAGCGATAAAGAAAATGAATGGAAAGTGTTATGAAAACTAATTGATTTTTTTGGGGGGGTGGAATTTTCCAATATTCACAAAATGCGTTTGTATGATTTCTTTCTTAAATATTAAACTTGCACCAGGTCACACCGACATTTCTGGTGTAGCAAAGAAAGTAAAATAAGAGGAGAGTTAATGCATGTTGGGGAACCACTCCAGTTGTTGTTGTTTTTTTAATTGAAACTTCAAATAAAATGTATGATGCAACCATGTTAAGGATTTTATATTTGGAGAGTTTGTGCACTTTTTTAGAATGGGGGGAGGGTTATACCTGTTTTGATAATAATGATCAATAGAATAAAATGTTTCAATTCCACTGGTGATACTGATTTTTTTGAAGTTTGGTTGCTCGATTTGCGACAGTTACCTGCCTACATGCAGTGATTTTACCACAATTTGTTTGGCATAGCAGTAAACATTTATATACTGTGTTTGTAAACATTTGGGCCAGAAATATAAAACAATCCAATTAAAAAAGGGTATTTTAGTCCACACTAACTACGGTAATAAAGCATTAAGTGGGACACTGGGTATTTTCTAGGCCTGAAAAATTACAACATCTTAAATTCAGTGTAAGAACAAATGATATGTAATATGTACCGTAAAAAACTGTTAAAATCAAATGTCTAGAAAATACTTGACATGTAGGCTACCTTAAATAGGGTGTCACAATGGATTAAAAAACATTGAATAATTAGGTCATATATATATATAATATATATATGTGTGTGTGTGTGTTGAAAGCTTTAGTGTTTCAAATATTTGAATCAAAATAAACTATTTTTTGATTCTCAAACTATGTAGCAGTACACATGCAGGCTTTTGTCGGGTACATGAAAAAATAGCTGCCTCAATAGAGTTCGATTTTTATCAACTCTTTGGTTTTCAACATTATTTGAGGTAACATTTTCTTTAACTGAACAATACATTTTAAGAGAATCGCTCTTAAAGTAAAGAACAGTTCAGTTTTCTTATATTTGAGCGTAGTGTTCATGCTCAAATTAGTGGCTCCATCTGGAGGTTGGTCAAGTCAAACTTTGTCAATCTCAGAACCCGTTGCCTTTATCCACGGGGATAAATGAAGTTTTCTGAATCTGAATCTGAATCTGAATCTGAATCTGAATCAATGGGGTGGAGGGGCGTCTATTCGCAGCTTTACGGTACTGTTGGGGGAGTCGACGTGACGTAGCCACACACCTCTGTCGGTCGGCTTGGAAGGGCACCAGCCGGCTTGGCTCGCTCGGTAACCCAAGGACGGTGCGACCGGGACCTGAATTCACCCAGCCTCAGCCAGTGACTCTGGTTCCGGACGTTCAATTTACGAGGTATGAAAAAACCCGATATCGTTGTCGACGTGCTGACGTTGACGGATGCTGCATGTTGCCAAGTATAATTCCCGCCTCGTCGTCGAGTCGATGATGTGGCAGCAGAATCCTTTCTCGTGTAGCCAACCGTTCTGTGTGGGTTGCCACAGCAACAGGAATATAGATCATGAATACTGTCTATAACACAGCGTTTTGTGATTTGTGTGCAGAAGCGATTCCTTAATCGCTCATGTCGAACCGGCGCCCCCACGTCAAGAAAGCTGACGTGAGGATGAATGAGAAGAAATGCTGTAAGTCAATTCATTGATACCTGCATGTCACTCTAATTGCCTCACAGGGATAAATAAAGTTTTCTGAATCTGAAAATGAAGTTGGGTTTATTTATTTTTTTTAATCACGTCAGAATATTTTTGATACTCGTATAACAAAGTGGGATTTTGTTGTGGTTGGAAAGCTTCATTATATTTTGACCTACTGTGGAGCTAAATTACTGCAAACGAGTACACCATAATAATAGATACAGGGAAAACACATTGGATTGGAAGATAATCTCAAGGAAGATGTGCTTGATATTCTGTAGTTTGATATGTTTTATGGTTCCTCAAAAAATTATTATATTGTGAGTTCCATATTTTTCCCAGCAGTAGATAACTTATCACCTCAGCAGTTTTTGACGTAGTTTCACATCGTTCCTCTCTCACGTACAGCATGGGCGTCCTACATGACAAATTCCCCTACCGTGATTGTGATGATCGGTCTGCCTGCCCGAGGGAAGACGTACGTTTCCAAGAAACTCACACGCTACCTCAACTGGATTGGCGTCCCCACCAAAGGTAGGACACAGTGGTGGTTTCTGGTAAGTGTGACATGTGCGGCCGTACAAGGAGGCATTTCTGGTGGGGTGGTGTCGTTACCAGGCTTAGTGGCCCGACAGGAAGTATGACAAATGCAAGTATAACTGTAACTATGGAGTGTGTGAAGCAAGGGGCCCAGGTGCCCCACATCTCCTAGATTTAAGCATCTCTAAGCACCTCAAAGAGAACAAATGTCAAAGAAACAGCTATAGCCCAGATTTTAAACATGCACAGGGCCGTCACATGGGGCATTCAAACTTGGACCAGCACTTGGTAGAATTCCACTGTCCTTCAAACATTTAAACCACATCATTGTCTTAAAAGATTCAGTTCACTGACTCTTGCTAACTTCCAAATTAAAAAAATATATATACACATTAATTAAACTCACAGGAAAACACAATTCCTACCCCATTTTCATATTAAAAATGTTTTTCAATTAATTCTTTATCGTGTTGTATTCAATTATTTTGAGATGGTGAATTCTGGGTTTTCATTGACTGTGAACTATAATCATCCAAATTCTAAAAAAATAAAACAACTAAATTGTTCACTCCGTATGATTTCCTTTAAGTTTTCTGCAATATCTGAATTTGAATTACTTTTACAATGGATTATTCTTGGGCGGCATGGTGCAATAGTTTCCTCTTACGGTCTCCATTCTCATTTTCTACACTGTAATATCTATAACTTTGAATGTGTGTGTGGCTTTAAATGGTGGTGCCTGGCCTGGTGAGTGACGTGGGTGTCATTGAATGAAACTGGAGAGTTGCCTGTTTTCGAGTTCAGGTTAGTAGCTCTCTGTTAATTGGCTAAGCGTTAGCTATCTATGTGAGTGCCTGGATGTCAGTCATGGCCGGTAACACCCCGACCATGACTGTGCGGACTTGGTGTGTTATATTATTACTGTTTCTTTAACAGCAAAAAGTTATTGTAAGTGTACTGGCAGCCTTGCCTGTCCTTTTCAAGGCAATACAATATGTTCCAACTTGCGGTGGGTGGCTGTCATCAATCAGCTAAAATTGATGGCTTGTGTTGGTGATCGTTGTGCTATGAGGGTTATCACTGACTTGCAGTGGACACATTGCACTTTATCTTCAATTTTTAAGCATGGAATGATCTCAGACCTTGAACATTCTCTGTTTTATCCACACTAATTCCTCCTGGCTCACCACAATTGCTCCAATTAATTTCTACATGTGAGTGTACAGAACATGCTAACGGGCAACATTTTGCTTCAACTTTTTTTCTGTAATTGAATTATTTATTTTATTGGAATTCGTCATTTCAGGCGAAATTGAGATGTAAAATTCATTGTCTTAAGTACTTGAGTATGACGTTGATACAAATCTATGGCTCATCATCAGTCTAAAGGTACGTAGTTAAACACTCTCAATGTTTCCGTGTGATACCAGATTCAAAATAGTATTTGTTTAATTGTGCTGGTGGTAAATTTAGTTCCGGAGGCCTCCACATAAAACCCGTTGTCAACGTCAGTTCTCTCATGTCCCCACAGTGTTTAATCTGGGCGTGTACCGCCGAGAGGCTGTCCGAGCCTACAAGTCCTATGACTTCTTTCGCCATGACAACGCAGAGGCCATGACGATCAGGAAGTGAGTTCTGCTCCGTAACACCACAACCTTGAGTGTGCGTGTGTATGAGTGCTGTCATGATATCGTGTCCGGGCTGGATGGCTTTCCCAGTACTAAATCATGACCCAAATCTGAAAGCAAAAGCTGCAGCTGTCACTGGTGGCGTGACTTTCCCTGGCTCACATAGAAGCTATAAATAAATATGGAAGTACCGTTAGTCTTTTTGCACATATATTATGCTTGGGTCTGAAGAACATGTCTGTAACATGCTTTCATCAAAATACCTGAAGGATCAAGAAATGTTTTTTAGTGTCCCGATAGAACTTTTCTCTTTTGATACAATACCAATATTGTAATCTGGAGTTCTGTCCGATATCGATATTGATCTGATACGATATCGACAAGAACGATACGTGATTTTATTTATTTCTTAGTTTGAAATGTTTGAAGAGACCTGATTAAGTGATCCTATTCAAGGTATGAGAAAATCTGACCTATTTATTCCAAACATTTGGGTTCCATAAAATCAGCAGCATGAAGTCAGCTCGTGACGATAAACAGATTAGAAAATGGATGGACGGAAGTCAAAAATAACAATTCAAGTTTACCACAGGTCATTAGGAATCCTTTTTTTTTTTTTACATTTACTATAAGGTGGGAACAGAGTCTGGAATAGACTGCTTGTATATGAGCGCAAAATGTTTCCACATCTTATTCTGCGCCCCCATTTTGCAATAATGATCTGTGGACAAGCGCAAAACCCTGATTTCCAATTATGTCATCAAATAGGGACAACTTGTTTCGGTGCGTTCCTTTTGTCTCTCTTTCAGGCAGTGTGCGCTTGTGGCCCTGCAAGATGTGAAGGTGTATCTGACAGACGAGGGCGGTCAAATTGCTGTGAGTCCTGCTTCATTCTTCTCTCATTTTATTGTTCTCTCCCATCAAAAGCACATCTTGCTCAGAGTGAATGACCCATACAGAATTTTTGTCGTCAGGTTTTTGATGCAACCAACACAACAAGAGAGCGTCGTGACCTCATTCAAGCGTTCGTGAAGGAAAATGCATTCAAGGTGTGTTTGAACTATCAGTATACTACACTGGTAACCCTAACTCCCTGTTCATGTTTTCAGAAATTAAAAAAAGCATCGTATTTAATCAAACCACATTAATGTTGTCTTGTGAAATTCTACTAGCTTAATGCTAACCGAAAATGCAAAATGCCATGACAGGCTAATGAACCTAGCATCAATGTAATGGTTGTTACAAACCTTTAAACATCTTGTATTTGGACACTTGCGTCAAAGCATAAAACAATGCCCCATTGAATTATCATGATTCAATATTCTACAATAAATATTTATGCAGCACTTTCACAAGAGCTGCAGATGCACAAACTGATTCGGCACTCTACTTACTATGTGTCTGTGTATTGCCTTGCTGGGAGTCATGCTGGTGGTGTGGCCTTTTGCCAACAGGTGTTCTTTGTGGAGTCCGTGTGTGACGACCCGGAGGTCATTGCTGCGAATATCATGGTAGGAGTCTGAAAGCTTTTGTTCATATTCATACTCTATAGCTGTGATATTATGTAATAAAATTCACATGCTGACAAATCCCTCCAAACAGGAAGTGAAGGTGTCCAGCCCGGACTATCCCGAGAGGCACCGGGAGCGCGTCATGGATGACTTCCTGAAACGGATCGAGTGCTACAAGGTTACTTACCAACCGTTGGATCCTGATGATTATGACAAGTAAGACTTAAGGCAAAGACACCTGCATGATTGTAGTGCATTAAAAGTTGCTTGTTTTTTTTTTTTTAATTGATGAATGTTATTTTTTTTATTGACAGGTTAGTAGCTCTCTGTTAATTGGCTAAGCGTTAGCTATCTATGTGAGTGCCTGGATGTCAGTCATGGCCGGTAACACCCGACCATGACTGTGCGGACTTGGTGTGTTATATTATTACTGTTTCTTTAACAGCAAAAAGTTATTGTAAGTGCACTGGCAGCCTTGCCTGTCCTTTTCAAGGCAATACAATATGTTCCAACTTGCGGTGGGTGGCTGTCATCAATCAGCTAAAATTGATGGCTGGTGTTGGTGATCGTTGTGCTATGAGGGTTATCACTGACTTGCAGTGGACACATTGCACTTTATCTTCAATTTTTAAGCATGGAATGATCTCAGACCTTGAACATTCTCTGTTTTATCCACACTAATTCCTCCTGGCTCACCACGATTGCTCCAATTAATTTCTACATGTGAGTGTACAGAACATGCTAACTGCAACATTTTGCTTCAACTTTTTTTCTGTAATTGAATTATTTATTTTATTGGAATTCGTCATTTCAGGCAGAATTGAGATGCTTTTGTATTTTTTATTTTTTGCGTGGGATAAAATTCATTATCTTAAGTACTTGAGTATGACGTTGATAAAAATCTATGGATCATCATCAGTCTAAAGGTACGTAGTTAAACACTCTCAATGTTTCCGTGTGATACCAGATTCAAAATAGTATTTGTTTAATTGTGCTGGTGGTAAATTTAGTTCCGGAGGCCTCCACATAAAACCCGTTGTCAACGTCAGTTCTCTCATGTCCCCACAGTGTTTAATCTGGGCGTGTACCGCCGAGAGGCTGTCCGAGCCTACAAGTCCTATGACTTCTTTCGCCATGACAACGCAGAGGCCATGACGATCAGGAAGTGAGTTCTGCTCCGTAACACCACAACCTTGAGTGTGCGTGTGTATGAGTGCTGTCATGATATCGTGTCAGGGCTGGATGGCTTTCCCAGTACTAAATCATGACCCAAATCTGAAAGCAAAAGCTGCAGCTGTCACTGGTGGCGTGACTTTCCCTGGCTCACATAGAAGCTATAAATAAATATGGAAGTACCATTAGTCTTTTTGCACATATATTATGCTTGGGTCTGAAGAACATGTCTGTAACATGCTTTCATCAAAATACCTGAAGGATCAAGAAATGTTTTTTAGTGTCCCGATAGAACTTTTCTCTTTTGATACAATACCAATATTGTAGTCTGGAGTTCTGTCCGATATCGATATTGATCTGATACGATATCGGCAAGAACGATACGTGATTTTATTTATTTCTTAGTTTGAAATGTTTGAAGAGACCTGATTAAGTGATCCTATTCAAGGTATGAGAAAATCTGACCTATTTATTCCAAACATTTGGGTTCCATAAAATCAGCAGCATGAAGTCAGCTCGTGACGATAAACAGATTAGAAAATGGATGGACGGAAGTCAAAAATAACAATTCAAGTTTACCACAGGTCATTAGGAATCTTTTTTTTTTTTTTTACATTTACTATAAGGTGGGAACAGAGTCTGGAATAGACTGCTTGTATATGAGCGCAAAATGTTTCCACATCTTATTCTGCGCCCCCATTTTGCAATAATGATCTGTGGACAAGCGCAAAACCCTGATTTCCAATTATGTCATCAAATAGGGACAACTTGTTTCGGAGCTTTCCTTTTGTCTGTCTTTCAGGCAGTGTGCGCTTGTGGCCCTGCAAGATGTGAAGGTGTATCTGACAGACGAGGGCGGTCAAATTGCTGTGAGTCCTGCTTCATTCTTCTCTCATTTTATTGTTCTCTCCCATCAAAAGCACATCTTGCTCAGAGCGAATGACCCATACAGAGTTTTTGTCATCAGGTTTTTGATGCAACCAACACAACAAGAGAGCGTCGTGACCTCATTCAAGCGTTCGTGAAGGAAAATGCATTCAAGGTGTGTTTGAACTATCAGTATACTACACTGGTAACCCTAACTCCCTGTTCATGTTTTCAGAAATTAAAAAAAGCATCGTATTTAATCAAACCACATTAATGTTGTCTTGTGAAATTCTACTAGCTTAATGCTAACCGAAAATGCAAAATGCCATGACAGGCTAATGAACCTAGCATCAATGTAATGGTTGTTACAAACCTTTAAACATCTTGTATTTGGACACTTGCGTCAAAGCATAAAACAATGCCCCATTGAATTATCATGATTCAATATTCTACAATAAATATTTATGCAGCACTTTCACAAGAGCTGCAGATGCACAAACTGATTCGGCACTCTACTTACTATGTGTCTGTGTATTGCCTTGCTGGGAGTCATGCTGGTGGTGTGGCCTTTTGCCAACAGGTGTTCTTTGTGGAGTCCGTGTGTGACGACCCGGAGGTCATTGCTGCGAATATCATGGTAGGAGTCTGAAAGCTTTTGTTCATATTCATACTCTATAGCTGTGATATTATGTAATAAAATTCACATGCTGACAAATCCTCCAAACAGGAAGTGAAGGTGTCCAGCCGGACTATCGAGAGGCACCGGGAGCGCGTCATGGATGACTTCCTGAAACGGATCGAGTGCTACAAGGTTACTTACCAACCGTTGGATCCTGATGATTATGACAAGTAAGACTTAAGGCAAAGACACCTGCATGATTGTAGTGCATTAAAAGTTGCTTGTTTTTTTTTTTTTTAATTGATGAATGTTATTTTTTTTTATTGACAGTATCCATTTATTTTGATTGTTTACCTATTTAAAAAAAACAATAGTTTTAGACTTTTTTAATTATTTCTTTTTTTATCCATTCATTTAAAAATATAGTATGTAATACCTTTTTTTAAACGACCTTTATTTTTTAAGTTCCCACAGGGATAAGCAGTATTAAAAATGGATATACATCGATTTTCAGGTCGTTGTTTTTTTCTAGTTCAGTACATTTAAAAAATCTGTTTTTAAGGTATTTTGACTGTTTTTACTGACCTTTTCAAAAAGATAAGGAACATTTTTACACTATATTTACATTTTATTTTATTTCACTTTCATTTTTGTATTCCATTTTTATTGACAGATTTATTTGTATTTATTCTGATATTTATTCATACTTTACTTTTGTATTTTATGTTTGCAAGTCCCATTTGATTTACATTGAGTTGAGTGTCACACATTTTCACGACTTGCTATGATTCTTTATGCTATGAAAAGTCAATTCAGATCCTTTTCCAAAATTCTCTAAATAGTTTTATTTTGAATTTCACTTTTGAAAGCAGGGAATCACATTGCTTTGCTTTGTCGTGACAAATCAAAGTTACCAAATAGTCATCTTCCAAGTTCGGCAAACAGCCACTAGAGGATGACATTGAACCACTCTCTCCTCAGGGACCTGTCTTTCATTAAAGTGATGAATGTGGGCCGCCGCTTTATGGTGAACCGGGTACAGGACTACATCCAGAGTAAAATTGTCTACTATCTCATGAACATACACGTGCACTCCCACTCCATCTACCTGTGTCGTCATGGCGAGAGTGACCATAACGTCGAGGGGCGCATCGGAGGAGATTCAGAACTCTCTCCCCGTGGGAAACTGGTAACAATACTCACAGGCACATATTATTTATCCTCTACCAAGAATGACTAATGTCACTGCAGCTCACTGAGGAGCTGTGACTGTCTCTATGCAAGGCTATTGATTTGAAGCAAAAAATGTGGCAAAACGTGTTGAATTCTTTACATTGTATTGAAAAAACATAATTCCTGTTTGTTTTTTTATAAAGTACAATAGTATAGAGTGTGATTGGTCATTTGTCATAGCATTAAAAGAACAGCAGCAGTGCTTTAAGTGGGTCAGTACGCAGCGGTAAGGAGTACCATCACTTCTCAATTTCAGCCTCTACCGGGACTTTTTATGGCTTTCCGGGACTTCACATGAGCCCACCGTACCCGCTCTTGTTCTATTTCTCTTTTGCACTTTGTAATACTAATACATTTTTATGACTTCTTAAGTACTTCGGGTACATCAAATAAAAAAATCAAAATAAAATAAAAATTAATGATAGAACTGTTTTTTTTCTGCCTTCGGTCATTTATGTATGTCAAGGAAGCTGCAAACATGCTCATAACGTAACACACTGCCAACGCAAAAGCTACCTTCCAAATAAAAGCTTACCAAATAACACATTGGCATTAGTGCATTAGCCTATTTAACCCTTTATTTTGAAGTTGGCCCCCATGATAGCTTTACGACTGGTTTCAATTGTCTTTTCGACAATTCGGCTTGCCTATTCACAGATTTATTACCATTAAACAATTGGTATCGACTTCAACACATCGCCATCACTAAATCATATTCAGTCACTAATTAGGATGCTAAGGAACCGCAAGTTAATTACGGCATCACTGTAAGACAGGCGTGTCAAACATACGAGGAGGTTTGATCAGGCCCGCAGGATAATTGAAAAGTGAAAAAAAAGCATAAAGACGCGGAATGAATATTTTTAATAAGGTAATTTACGGGGTTATCCGCTAGGGGGAGACAGTGTTTTGATCAGCGTAAAAGAAAACATTGTTTTGATCAGCGAAGAAGACAACAGCGGCCTCAGTGCTCAGTCTGTCACTGAAACAGACCCAACACGGTAGACGCTATCAAGGACATGTGAATCTTTATTCTTTACACATTTAATAGCACTCTCTTTAGTTTGTAAGATGTAGGTAGGGATTACATTTAGATTTTATATGCACGTGTAAATGGTTTAAAAATTCCTTTCTTTATAAATCTCGTTTAATCTTAAAAGTGCATTACTATAGTTTTCAATACCAATTAAAAGTTCTGTGCCTTTGTACAATCAGTGGGATAGCTGCAATGCATATATGTGAATGATAAACGTAAATTGCACATTTGTCAAAGGAAATCTAAGGAGCTTCATGAAATGTTTTTTTAAATTTCAAAATTTTCCTAATGTTCTTGTGCTTCTTTAGACTAAATTAAAGGAAATACATTATTTTGGTTGTTTATAGCAGAGTATAGTATCATTTTAATGGTCCGGCCTACTTGACATTTACAGAGGCCGTATGTGGCCCACAATGTGAAATGAGTTTGACACCCCTGCTGTAAGATATGGCACAATTTATCTTTTTATGAGGTATTTATTGATCAATTATTGAACTCTTTAGTTTGCCCGGGCCCTGCGGAGGTTCATTGAGGAGCATGAGCTGTCTGACTTGAAGGTGTGGACGAGCCAGCTGAGACGCACCATACAGACGGCGGAGGAACTGGCCGTCCCCTACGAACAGTGGAAGATACTTAACGAAATCGATGCGGTCAGCGGCGTGATGTCCATTCCCACAGCTTGCAATAAGATCACCTATATGGAGGTATTTTGTATTTTTTTTTCAGGGTGTGTGCGAGGAGATGACCTACGAAATGATCCAAAGGGCGTTCCCAGAGGAGTTTGCATTGAGGGACCAAGACAAATATCACTACCGCTACCCAGGCGGAGAGGTGACTGAATACACCCGTCACACCCGAAACACAAAACATCCTTACCATGGACTCTCCTAAGTCCAACACCCTTAACATAAAAGATTGGAGGTGGACCACAAAACATCCGGTGAACTATTTCTTCAAAAGTCGTAGAAACGTTGGCGTTCAAACCATTCTAACTCACGCGCAAGTGCTTTTTCGTCAAACTAAAAGAAAACAAATGTTTGAATTTTCTCGGGAAAACATAGGATTCTTTTAGAAATAATTTACTTTTGTAAATAGAGTTTGCGCTGAAAAAAAAAGATTCATTTCAAACAAAAACTAACCTTAAATGCAGTTTGTTTTGAGTATATGTATGTATGTGTGTGTGTGCGCGTGTGTGTGTCTTGCCAGGCGTCTTCAAAAGGTGAGCATGTTCAAAAGTGACTCAAAACACTGCCTGTGCATTTCTAAAGATTTTGAGATGTTTATTTATTTTATTTATTTTATTTTTTTACAAAAGATGAGCTCTCTGCGTGTCTGATTCAAATAAACCCCTAGAGGTGACCTTGCATGCTCCTTCCAGTCATACCAGGACCTGGTCCAGCGTCTCGAGCCGGTCATCATGGAGCTGGAGAGACAAGGCAACGTGCTGGTGGTCTGCCACCAGGCAGTCATGCGCTGTCTGCTGGCTTACTTCCTGGACAAAAGTGCAGGTGTGTGCAGTCCGAGGCGCTCGACACTTTATTTATGCGGCGCTGGTCCCACATGCTGACTGTGATGCTGATTTTGTCCTCGTTTTGTTCCCGCCACAGAGGATCTGCCCTACATGAAATGTCCGCTCCACACAGTCCTCAAACTTACCCCAGTGGCATATGGTAGAGATCATCTTTATGATTATTTTTAGTTGACAGGAAACCGCGGTTGATTTGTGCAATGTTATTCGCAAACTCACCTTTTTTTTTTTCCTTCTGAAAAACTCAGCTATTTGCAGTTTTGTGCTCTTGGCACAAAATCCGTGGCTAACAGGAAAGTAAGAATCGGTCTAAAGGAATAGGGTGTAATATTAAATCTCAACTGAGAGACGAACATCTTTGATTGCCAGGGAGTTTAGCCTGGTATGGAGAGAGGCTTTGCCACACGTACATGCGCACTTTGGCACATTTTTTATCTCAAATTAAACGATCTCTGAACTGTTTACATTTGTAAAATTAGATCAAAATGCTATTTACGTGTTTTGGGATTATAGTTTGTTGTGTATTTACAGTGAAATTACTTAATAGATGCATTTTTCGGGAGAGTCAATTGCTTTTTTTTTTTTTTTCACTATAGAGCAGGTAGCGGGGGCTTACTGTTTTAACTCTGTGTGTGGGTGCGTGCATGCGTGTGTCCGTCTGTCTGTCTCTTTATCTTTCTCTCTCTCTCGTCCCCTTCCAGGCTGTAAAGTGGAAATGTTTTATCTGAATGTGGAGGCAGTGAACACGCATCGCGACAGACCACTTGTGAGTATATCGTTTGCATCTAAACAGGCCCATATTTCACACGGAGTAAGTTAAATTTGTGAGAAAACTTAAACGAGAGCATCATTAGTTTAGTAGTAGACTTTTTTGGGGGGCGAGGGGTGTGCCCTTAAGATTTTTGTAATGTAAAGGTGTTACTTGCGTGAATAAACGTTGGGAAGCACTTGGCTGGACAACAGGTTTGTTAACACAAACGCAACAGGAGTTTCTTGAATTTATGTTTTTATGCTGAAATGTAATTTGCATTACACAGAGTCCCCATCATGAAGTTTGGACGTAATCAATGGCACAAATGAACGAGCCCTTTTTTGTTTTTATTTTATATTCAAGGCTTACAAATGTTTCACCCAATTATTTACTGAATTTATGACTTCATTACTCGGTCAGTGTAGGTTCACATTCCGAATTGTACACAGTATAAATTTGGCTTTCATTGCCACCATAAAAATTCCACTGCAAGCCGAGGACCTCCCTAAAATAATTACATCTCCATACTTATTCTAAAGTCTAACGACTGTTGCTTTTGCACCTCTTTTGCTTCCTTTCCTTCCTCGTTAGCTTTAATGAGAGCTTATGGCTGGCCATGCTGCCGCATTTGGCTTGGAAAGGATGACTATACCAGCAATCGCACCGGTTGCATCCTGATTCTATTACTTTCCATTCTTCCTCCTTTTTGTAAATTCGAAGTGTGTCCAGTGAGGTATCCCAGCTGTGCACCCCCTCCCTCCTCCCAGCTATACATTTTCTTTTTCCCCCCCGCACCCACCAGGGTCAAATCCCCAAGGACTCCACCCTCTTACTCCGGCGAAATAGTTATACACCCTTATCAAGTCACGACCAGGTCAAGCGTCCCCGGCTGTACAGTGCCGGCAACCAGCCCTGGCTGCCCCTCGCCCCCACGCCGTCGGCTTTGATGCCCGAGGGACGGTCAAGCCAAGTCAGTGTCGCCTCACCCGCCGGCCGTGTTGTTAACCAGTCACCTCCCATCCCAGTCGTCACATCTAGAACTATCCCCCACCCCTGCCATGTTTCACTGTGTGCTTTCTAAGAAAAGAAATAACCAAACACGGATTGATAAATGTACCCAAACATCAGATAAATCATAGCAATAATCAAATACTCTAATATTTGGGGAAAGGGATAGATGAAGAAAACGGTTAAATGAGCGAAATCCACACAGTTAACAAAGCACTCCCTTTGCTTTATGTTTTTACTCTGAATGAGGGAAGGGCACCACTTCAGGTAATGGGAAGTATCTTTGTTCATGATTGATATGCGTAGATACGACTGATAAACATAAGGGGAAAAACTCCCTTTCGTTTGTTTCTAGGACAACGTGAGAGGCCAACAGCGAGCCGCACTGCTTAGGCCCCTGTCACACCTTGACGATTTAGCCAGCGTATGCCGACGTAGGAAAAATTTGGCAAATACGCTGGCGTACGTCGAATTAAGTTATGGGTAAGTTTTGTATACGTAACAGCACGCTGAAGCACGTTGGTATACGTCGAAGTACGTCGAGGTCGTCGAGATATTTTAAGCATGCTTAAAATTTCTCGTCGTATAATCAGCGTATGGCTATACGTCCATTATCGCAGGCCATAAGTAATAGGTAAGTTATGCGATCGTTGCACACGTTCAAACACGTTAAGTGTAGGTTACTCATAAGTCCATATACGTCGAGAATACCTACTAGCTGTTCTCCAACATCCGTGCCTTTCGAACTGCAATACGCTGCTGCATGGCGTGCAGCAGCGTATTGCCGACGATCACGTGGCGTAGTCTATAAAAGGCTGGCGCTCGACGTTGCCGACGATCACGTGACGTAGTCTATAAAAGGCTGGCGCTCGACGTTTCAAATCATAACTGCACTAGACATTGCAGTACCAACATCTGTTTGGGGACTATCCCCGGTCTAGTTAAAATGGTATAACCCAAGAGGCAAGGTGCGGCTTGCCATCGTTACTGTGAGTTGCTATTCACGCTATTAAAGCAGCAATCAAACGCCATTATGACTTGTGTCATTAATAAACCAAACAACATCAGCGTCATGGCAAAGAAAAGTCTGGGAGCTCATCAAAGGTCTCGCAGAGGCTCATCCCATCACAGCCACTGCAGCCTTCGCCAACTACGTGCGTGACAGCCTGGTCAGCATGTCCAAGCGCAAGTTCGAAAGGCACGGATGTTGGAGAACAGCTAGTAGGTATTCTCGACGTATTTGGACTTATGAGTAACCTACACTTAACGTGTTTGAACGTGTGCAACGATCGCATAACTTACCTATTACTTATGGCCTGCGTATCACGGGACGTATAGCCATACGCTGACATACGACGAGAAATTTTAAGCATGCTTAAAATTTCTCGACGACCTCGACGATGCCGACGTATACCAACGTGCTTCAGCGTGCTGTTACGTATACAAAACTTACCCATAACTTAATTCGGCGTGCGCCAGCGTATTTGCCAAATTTTTCCTACGTCGGCATACGCTGGCTAAATCGTCAAGGTGTGACAGGGGCTTGAAACGTCGGCGCCAGCCTTTTATAGACTACGTCACGTGATCGTCGGCAATACGCTGCTGCACGCTATGCATAAATTAGACTATCGTTGGGCATAAGTTGTGTACGCCGGCAACACGCTAGGCATTCGTTGGAATAAGTTATCTATAAGTTATCGAAACGTTCTATATAATTTACTGATACGTTATGTATACGTCCAGCCCGTTATGAATGCGCTATGTATACGCCCAAAATTGAAAAAAAAAATCGATAATTCAGCGTATGCCAGCGTTTTAGGGAAAATCTGAACGTCGGCATACGCTGGCTGAATCGTCAAGGTGTGACAGGGCCTTTAGCTGGACTTTACTGACTGACTGCTTAACAGTTGAATTTAATGCTCTAAATGGGTCCGTCATGTGCGCGCCAAACTGATCGCATCCCATCTTGGAAAGGGCTATAACAGTTTGGGGGCCACGGCGAGGCAGCTGGTGGGCTGGATGTGGCCCAGGGCCGCCAATTCAGATTGAGTAACCCCTGGCGTTAGATAATGAGACCATATAATTTTTCGGGTGGAAAGGAAACACTGTCCTCCTGATGTGCAAAAAGAGAACACAAATTGCTCACATAAGTAAAGAAAATAAAGCTTGTGATTTGCCATATTTTTGTTTGTCTGCATGTATGTTCATGAACCAGCAGGATTCTAAACTCAAATGAAAATGTTTGCATTCACGAAAAGCATGTTCATATCAGTACGTCTGTCTCGTTGTTGTCTCTACATTTCTATTCTTTGTCTCTGGTTCTCTCTTTAAACCTTACAGCCTCGCATAGGAAGCGGCTGTTTGTGAGTATTTTGGATGACATCCAGCCAAGCTTTCTTTTTCCTCTTCATCCCTTTATTAGACACATCTCATTACAAGCGTGCCTCTGTCACCTTTGCACTCACAGCAAATGTGGCACTTTGGACTTTCACTTACAAATGTTTTGCTTTGCAGGGCTCCCTGTGTGAAGGAATCGATTTTGACAACCCTGAAGAAACGAGCGGCTGTGTCCGCTTCTGAGTGAAGTTTAAAAAAAAACCCGTCCTTGCACAAAATATGTACAATGGTGCCTTGACATACGAGTTTTTCAAGATATCTGCCGTGGCTAGGCCAATTCTTTTGCTTTGACTTGCCAGAAAATTTAAGATAGGAGCACTAGATGGTTGCAGAGCGTCAATTCTTCTAAAAGAAGCTTAAAGCTGTTGATTGGCGTGTCCAATTGTTGTTTACTGTCTAATAAAATATCAAACAATGACAGTAACACACTGCATATTTAAAACAACCAAATACATTTGCCTTGAATGTCTGCTATCTTAATGCTAACACAAAATACAAAACGCCATAGACATTAGTATTGATGTCCCAGTGTTACAACCCTTCAAGCAATTTGAACACCATCGGTGCAACAGGACATGTAAATCATAACAATACTCACAGGCATATATTCCTTATCTTCTGTAAAAAAAAAAAAAGACGATTACAACTGCAGTTTACTGAGTTGTTGTATCTGTAATAGCAATAATGTCAGTACAGTATTCCAGTAGGGTGCTCAATGAGGGTTTTTTTTCTGGTTTTTGTTTTGTTTTTTTAAACCTGGTGAACTCGTTCAATGCCAAAAAACGTTTTTTTCACGTTTTTTTAAAGAGTCCAGGCATTCAATCCCGGATACATCTTTACGTGGTAGGATAAAGAAGGGTTTCAAAATAGCTGGCAATGAGTTAGTTAAAGGAAAATAAGTATAGTATTTTTCTTGTTTTAAAAAAAAAACAGCATTATTATTATTATTAGTAGTGGTATTTTTTTTTTGCGGGCTACAACAGGTGACAGAACGAATTAAACTCGCATCTCAAGGCAGCACTTTATTTACTGCATATAGACATAGTAGTTCTGTATCTTGACTTACAAGTGCCTCACTTTATATTTTTCAAATTGTGAGCCTACGCTTGGATGCTTTTTTGTGTGTTGCAAGTGAAAATTTGTGGTCAGAGCAAGCTTCAGATGCATCGCTGCTGCTCGTTGAAGTGAAATGGCACTGTATGCTCTGCAAATAGGTAAGGAAAATCACAGGTGCAGTACACTTTCAACCATTTATTGTTTATTATTTAAAAAAAAACACTCACAAGTAGCTGCTTTATGCCACAACTCGCGCCCAGTCGCTCACATGCAGACTAACTGGCTAACCTGTCTCCAGTTCCTGATGTCATTCACAAGGACACACCCCAATAGACAGTCATTACATTAAAATAAGGCTCTTAATCTCTATGTTGTATTTATTTACTGTTGGCTTGCCGTTTAATTAAACACTTGATTTAATTGTTTCCCCATTTTTTATATCAAGTATCGATTATGTTTATATTATGACAATGCTTTTCATTGCATGACAGAATAATCATGGATGACTGTTGGATGCAGAGACTTGTGCCTTTTCATCTGATAAAAGGGATTGAATTTGAAAGCATAGATTAAATATGTATTTGTACATCTTTTTGTCATGTAAATAAAATATTAAATAACTTGTATCGCAATTTTGGCTGTTTTGTTGAATATTATTATCCATTATTTTTCTTTCCTTGTATACAAACTCAAAATAATGACATATTCATCCTCTTATTAAAAACATTGTATTTGGTCCAACACCAGATTTTACAAGCTACGTGTAAATTGTTAACTGCACAAAATGAACCGTGCATGACGTACTTTCACGACAGTCACACGTTGAGAACTGAGCGAACTAAATTTCACGCAACACTGATTCGACAAGCAATGTGATCATCTGCAGCCAGTGATGGCCAGGCGGGCGTGTCATAATGACATGTTGAGTCGATTGTGTCTTTACCTCCATGGCTGAGGCTCCATCGAAACCCTGAGACTGATTCGAACCCTTCGATCGAACCCAGGTCCAGAACTACTGCTTTAGTGGTATGTGACAGAATCACTTGGTTAAAATTCAAGGAGTTTCAAACACATTTTTATTCTAATTGTGTTATAGTGTTTTTGTTATCGCTGTTTTTTAACTGTCTTTGTTTTGGTGTGTCTAATTTTACTCCATGTACTGTACTACACTTTGCGTGCAGCAATGTTTTTTTTTTTAAGTGCCTCTATAAATAAAGTTGAGTCAACTGTGGCGTAAACGACACACATTTTAATTGACTCATTATTTATCACTTTTACGTACAGTACAGCTTTTACGTACACATTTTTAATTTAATCGTTATTTAAGTAGATTTTTATGGTTCTTATTTTTATTTTATTTTTGCAAGGCATAATCCTACAGTGGCCGACTAATAATATTTAATGTTATGGTAATAGAACGTCCTAATTGTTTTTGTTGTAATTATATTTTTGTACATTTACTTCAACTTTGACTGCATGACGAAGTGTCTGAGGTTGTTTATTTAAAATGGGCATACGGGTTGCCAAATATCACCGCAAGAATCTAACAGTGAGCTATTAGAGAACTTACGGTAGTGGCACGTCATGACGTCAAACGTACGTTTTTGACGTCTCGTCCCGCCCCGTAGTTGTGTGTGTGCCTTGTTCGACGCGCTGGAAACGGGCAAATACAGGTAACAAAAAAAATACAGCGGGCAGTTAAGTTGTCGTGGGTGTCATTGAAATGAGCTTGCTCATGTCGAGGACAAGAACAGGATGAAAATGACCGCTTGGAGAGAAAATGTTTACTGAACGCTAAGTTAATGGACAGGTTAGCATGCTAGCACAGGATAGCTTCGCTCGACACACATTCCCCACCTACTAAAACCTTAGGTTCGTATCAGTAATCATTATAATAATGGTAATTCGAAGAAGTTAATTTGACGCATAAACGCAAGGTATGTGAAAATGCAAGTTGTCCTGCTAACATGTTAAAGCAACAGTACCGCGTCTGAACAAAAGGGCAGCAAAACAAAACAAAACAAAGCAATCTTGCTGTCAAGTCGTTTTTGTGTTTATTGTATGCGCACGCGCGCTTTGTCATTGTCAGTTTGGTAAACAGTAGTGTCACAACTTAACTTTCTAAATTAAATAATAGTCTTTACGTACTTTTAAAACTTTGTGTTCTACGAAATCACTATTTAAATACTTTCCAGGGAAAAGGTGAAGAAAAGGCGTACTTTTGTGTGGGAAAGAAGAAAGAAAACAATATTTTTCAGGGGCAAAATAGTTAACAGAAGTCATATATTATAGAAAAGCCCCAAACTGAGAGGGTTTTTTTCCAGTATTTTTTTATATGTGTGGTTTGTGCTTTCAAGGGGCACATTACACTTTTTCTACCAAAAAAAGTATAATTACAGCAATGTTTTTAAAAGTGGCATATCTCGAAATGTGTATTTTTTTAATAAACTTTTTTAGGGGTGCACTGTTCAGAAAATATTGTATATTTTCAAGAAAAAAAGTAATATACAGTATTTGAGGTGAAAAGGTTGTTTATTACTGTGATTGTGTGATGCAAAGACAAAGATAGCTGTCCGTAGGGCAAAAAAACCATGAATGTTCACGGACAGGTTATAATGTTAGCTTCGCTTGACACATTTCCCCCACCACCCTACAGTTAATTGTCGAATAAGTTTCTTCTTTCTCTTGTGACAAAATCGAAGTTCTTTTGCGAGCATGCAAAAAGGAAGCAAAACAAAGCGGTTGTAGCAGACAATAGTTGGGCTGAAACACTCCTATTTAATACTCAAATAATTTAAATAAAAGAAAACGTTGACGTAAAACCTCTGCCTTCAGGCTTCGCAGGGATGCCCATTTGTTATTGTATTGGTTGGTATTGTTTCTTCTTTTTCCTTCAGCTGGTCCTGTTAGGGTTTGTCACAGCGTGTTCTTCTTTTCCACCGAAGTCTATCTTCTCTGCCCTCCTCTTTAACACCAACTGCCCACATATCTTCGCTCACTACATCCATCAACCCATCATGTTATTTCAACCCCTCGACTTCCCAATGCATGGGAACCGCATCGCATTATGTGCTGCAAAAAAAAATGGTAGAAATAACATGAACAACATGAATGCAGATTGAGATAAAAATATCGAATCATTGAACAATGTATCATGCCTGTGCTAAAATTATTACTGACAACCAGCAACGGTCCAACCGCACGTCACATGCGTACTGCTCAGAAAAAAGGTAAAACTAAATGTTGCCTGACTTATACAGCATTATATATGGTAATAATAATAAGGTGTTGTATCCCCCATAGACATAAAAATCATATCTGAAATTAATTCACCCGGCGAATCTTCTCCATTGGTTTGTTGTACCGAACACAAGCACTAAGTTCCATGTGCTCGTTGAAATGAAAGGAGCAGACGTATTAAATCTAGGCTGTGATTTTTAGGTTATAATCCTTCCGTGTTCGCCAACCCCGACTAAGTGCTGGACACTGTAGTTCCCGTGTACATGTTAAGAATATTTGCACTTTGTAACCACAGGTTCAAATTTTAATTGTTAGAAGTTAGTTGTATAATTTTTAAGGAAAATGTTGATTGTTTTTAGAAAATAAAAACTCTTAATGTTTGAAAAAAGGATAACATTGAGCAAAAAGTCATATTCTGGATTTGAAGGGAAAAAAAGTCATATGGGTGTGTCATGTTAGAAGAGCGTCATAAACTTTATGTCCAAACTGTCATTGTTGCTGTTGTCAATCTTCCGTATTTTTGTCCCACCTGTTAGGCAGGATGTTGCGTCTTCGCTGTAAGACCAAAAACGGGAGTCACGTGATGCAAGGGTTGACTCACCAATCATGCGTGCAAGAGTTAAAAAGCAAAGTGGAGGAGCTGACCGGCATCCCTTGCGAGGTGCAGAAAATCATGGTGGGCTACCCGCCTTCCAGCCTGGACCTGCGCAACGGGGACGCTCACCTCAAGGACTACCCCATCAAGTCTGGTATGATGCACACGTCACACAAAGTGACCGCCAACTTGTCAATTTGTTTTTGAAATCACACGTTGCTTCTCAGACAGATGTGCGTGATGCTCATTGACTTTCAAGTCAATAAGCAATGCAAGGTTGCGTTATACTGTATATCACACTTCATAAACCATGTAACTGACTATGCTTCACATAATTAAAAGCTCGTGGTTTAAAAGCATTGACCAACAAAACAACAGTTAGAGATTTATAATCAAAGTAAAGGAGTAAAAAGTCACTTATAAAACAACTTTTCTACCCCCCAGCCTCAATTTTGCTGCTGTAGACTGCAAATTTCCCCAGTGTGGGACAAATAAAGGTTATATTATCTTTTAAAAAACTGAAGAGTGCAAGAACATTTGGGAAAAGAATTAATGATTTAAAAAATGCTTGAAAAGACCTAGATCAGGGGTGGCCAACCCGCGGCTCGCGAGCCTCATCTCATCTTTGG
Organism: Hippocampus mohnikei; assembly: GCA_026261675.1. Classification (NCBI taxonomy): domain Eukaryota; kingdom Metazoa; phylum Chordata; class Actinopteri; order Syngnathiformes; family Syngnathidae; genus Hippocampus; species Hippocampus mohnikei. Next base: position 16,422,397 of record JAKGUB010000334.1, on the reverse strand, counting down.
CTGGTTCAATGCGGCGCCCAGGCTTTCGCGTGACAAGTGTCAAACGCCTCTGCGGTGCCGCATTCAAACAACGGCGCTAAATACACCGAACTTACTACGTCAGCCTATCATACATACAGGGCAACCAGTCAGATGACAACTGAATCGCCGCTCATGCGCAAACAACGGCGCTAAGTTAGTCAGCAAATGACCTCCGATTTTAAGGCAGCGGGGCCCAATACATCGATCGTAATCAACCGGGAGGCAGCGAACTGGTCCCAACTCGACTGCGAGGGGTGGGAGGAGGAAATGGCAGCGGGGGCAAGATTTGTGTGTTTGTGTGTTTCAGTTTCGTTCATGTTCGGGCTAGCTGTTGCTCATCATGGGAAGTTGGTTGCTTCAAAAGTCGATCTTCGGGCAAAAAAGTTTGTCCGATGTGGCAGGCTGACCCGAGTAGTAAATCACCGCTGCAGCTCGCATTCAGATAGTGCTTGCTTTGAGTAGCAACAACGGAATTCAAGCCAGATTTGAAGAGCATTGGTCAAGAGAAGGAATGCCAGAAGTCCCTGCACCAAGGCGCTAAGCAACATGCATAGTCAGAGAAAAACATTCTTATATTTTTGTTTGTGGACTTGGTTGAACTGAGAGTTTGTGTGTGTGAGATCATGCGCACAATCTTCATTGTTGCAAATGACTGGACTGTAGGAGTCAATTTGGGTTATTATCATGTTGGTGTGTGACATTAACAATAAATGTGGCTTACCAGAGGTACGGTAGGTTTGTGTGTATGTGTGTGCGTGAGGAAGGGATGTGGTGATGCTTATTTGTGCCAATGTGCATGATGTGGCTCTTTGCAGTAACACAGTAAAAAAATTGGCTCTTAGTCTCTGACTGCTTGGCCACCCCTTACCTAGATCATAAGTATGGGGGGGGGCAGTTTTTAACCCGGATTTAAAAGCGTTTACACTTGGAGCTGACTTCACTTCTCTTGGCAGCTTACGCCATTTCTATGCGGCACAACAGCTAAATGTTTCACCATGTTTGCTTTGAACTTTGGTCTCCACTAATTGACCCGAGTACGCAGACCTCAGAACCTTGGTTTATATTCCTGAGCATTTCTTCAATATATTACGACATAAACCATTCAGTGATTTATGGACAAGTAGCAGAATTTTTAAATCTGTTCTATTGTTGACTGGGAGCTAGTGTAAAACCGTTGTTGTGGTCAGAACCTGTGACGCTCTTTAGAGGGATTCCAGTCAGAAGACCATTACAATAATTAAGTCTACCAGAGATCAAAGTACATACCACAGTCTGATTGGGATCACATATGCCCGCAGTCTGAACGCAGCCATTGACGCATCGAACAACTGAACGGTGGGTCAACTCAAATCCAAATAACCACCATGTATGTGCAGTATGTTCTATATCAAGCGAGCACATTGTAAACACACATCGTACCTGCTGCTAATCTGAACTGGGTTTCCAAATACCACCGCTATTGTCTGTACGCAACAGGTTACAGCCAGTCACTGTAGTGTATACTTATTTACACTCATGTGTGAATTTATTTTTATCAGGTTTTCACAAATAAAGCTCTCTAGTGAAAGCAAAACAAATTTACAGTTTATCAATTGCGGTTCATAAATTTGACATGAAGACTGGTCAAAAATAACCCTGTGAGAAATTCAGAGTTAATCACAAAAAACATGAATAGAAATAAATCTGCAGACAGTTCATCAGTGGATGCAAAAATGTGCGAAGCTATCATGCAGTTATTTATATATTTGCAGTATAGTTGGATTAAAAAAAAACATCAATGATTTTTCAGATTTTGTCCTAGCCGGTGGTCCTCTTTGAATGAAGGGCGTTCTCACTTTTATATATATTCTCTTGAACAATTATCCTCAAATGTTTGTTTCATTTGCTGTATTTCATTTGAAATTCATTGAAGAAGCAATAGTCTGCTTTTTAAGTCACTTGAAGGTTTTGTGGGGCACAATTGTCGAGTGCCTTCCCAGACCCCAACTACCCATTTTTTGTCATTTAGGGGAAAAGTTGATCAAACATTTATTTAGATGCAATTATATACAGTACATTTTAATATGGTCATTGTGATGTTACTTGGTGAGTTAAGTTTTGTTTTTTTTGGGGTGGGAGATGGTACTCTGTGTAAAAAATTGGTAACCCCTGCTCTGGAAATAAGGGATATTTATGCAGGGGAAAAAAAGGTGCGGTCGAGGTTCCACCACCTCAGTAATGTGGTTTGGTCATCCCCCACAGGCGACACGCTCATTGTGGAGGAGGAGAAAAACAAGGCCAAGCTGGGCACCCATCCCATTGTCACCAAAACGCCTCGCCTGAACGCTTTACCAACACTGGCGCGCCGCGTGGTGCCGGCCGACAACTCGTGCCTGTTCACCAGCGTCAACTACGTGGTGGAGGGCGGCGTGTACGACCCGGCGTGCGCCCCGGAGATGCGCGGCCTCATCGCCCAGATCGTCTCCAGTGACCCGGCAGCGTACTCTGAGGCTGTTCTGGGCAAGAGCAACGAGGACTACTGCCCCTGGATCCGGCGCGACGACACATGGGGGGGCGCCATCGAAGTGTCCATCCTGTCCAAGTTTTACCAGTGCGAGATTTGCGTGGTGGATACACAGACGGTGCGCGTGGATCGCTTTGGGGAGGACGCCGGCTACCGCAAGCGCGTTCTTCTCATCTACGACGGCATCCATTATGACCCGCTACAGAGGGAGGTGCCCGGCGCGCCCCAGACCGTCTTCTCCACCGGCGATGACGTCATCCTGGCGCAGGCCCTGGAGCTGGCCGACGAGGCTCGCCGCAAGCGCCAATTCACGGACGTCAACCGCTTTGCGCTGCGGTGCATGGTGTGCCAAACGGGCCTGGTAGGACAGAAGGAGGCCCGCGAGCATGCCAAGGAGACGGGCCACACCAATTTTGGCGAAGTCTAAAACATTTACTTTCTTCTGTTTGTGTGGCACCCCTCCACGCTACCTCGGCGTTTCCCGATCTTTATTGAAACAAGTTGCATATTTTAAAGAAAAAAATATATCTCATGGCACACCACCAAACATAAATAGCAAAAAGTATGTATTAGGGCTGAACAATTTTGAAAATCATTTAATTGCTCTTTCTTTTGTGATGATTTCAAGGTCAGGCTTTATTATCCATAAATGCTTTTGGTCTTATATGCTAAAATAAGGGTAGCCAGAATGAATAAGACACATATTAATCCACTTCAGTTAGAGTTCACTACGACAACTACCAAACAAGTGTGGCATAAACATATACAGTGTGTCTATGTATATATATAGATAGATAAATAACTATCTATATAGATATATATCAATAGATATATATATATATATATCTATATACTATATATAGATATATATCTATCAATATATAGATACATCTATATATATATATATATATATATATATATATATATATATATATCATGCCAAATGTTTCCCAAAACAGTAACTTGAACTGCCTGGTGTGAATTTAAAATTGCATTCTCTTACATTGCATTATTAGTTGGAATTTGATTAATTGTTCAGCCCTAGTATATATGGTGTGTCCCCCACCAACGCATTTGCAATTTCACTTATTTGCCGATTTTGTTTGTTTTTATTTTTGGGGCGGGACAAAATACTCGCCGATTCACATGTTTGTGCTCTTTCCGAAACACCATGAAGATGACACAAGATGGCACCATGCCCCGTCTAAAAGAAAAGTACTGCGCCATCTTGTGGCATCAAAAGGCAGATACTTGCATTATTCTGTTGTATGAATGACAACAGGATGACATGTAGGTTAATTGAACACCATCAGAAGAGCATTTAATTGTTCTGTCTGTCACGATACATCACTGGCATAGATAGATAAACACAGGTAAATTATTTGTTGTAATTCATTTCTAAATCAAGTAAGTGAAATTGCCACAGCTCAGTAGTTTGGTATCACTGGTCTACCTCACCGACATCCACAACATTTAACTGCCCACCCAGCACTGGTAATGCCATTATTCTCAAATGTAATCCACATTTTAGAAAACACCTCTGCCTACAGACTCTATCTGCCTTCAACATGCTATCTGCCCATTTTCAATTTTGCTGTCCTTGTTGCATAACTAAAACAATCACTTTTCAGGAAATTACACAAACAGTTGGTTTGTTGAGCCATGAAAGGTGAAGTCAACCCCCCAAAATATTTTCACAGCGTGCCTTCACTAGTCTAAACACGGCATCCCAATTAATATTGTGCTTGTGTAATATGAATTAAGCAGTCAAACACTCACTCATTTCGGAAGGTGGCCAATTTGCAACTTTTGGCCGACTGAAAATCACATTGCAGTTGCTCATGGCTCAGGTAACGACCAGTCATGGCTGAGCTACAGAAAACAGGTGGGCCGTGATTGGTCGTCATCTGACCCCTCAGCGACTGTGATGTCATCAGTCGACCGCAGGTAGCAAAATGGCCGCCCCGTCAGATGGACAAAAACGGTTGGATTTTACTGCTCAAATCATACTGCACAGACGCTAGACCAGTGGGGTTGCAGAGAACATATTCCCGTAAAGAAAATGTGTTTGTTTGACTTTCCCTTTAACTGCATCGCCAAATTCTGCAAACCAATTTTTGACGCTCAGTAATTTGGCAGTAACAAACGTGTAGATTTATATAGCAGGGATGGGCTGTATACAGGGCGGCCCGGTATCCAGTGGTTAGCACGTCGACTTCACTGTGCAGAGGTACCGGGTTGAATTCCAGCTTCGGCCTCCCTGTTTGCATGTTCTCCGGGCACTCCGGTTTCCTCCCACATTCCAAAAACGTGCATGGCAGGCTGATTGAGCACTCTAGATTGTCCCTAGGTAAGTGAGCGTGGATGGTTGTTTGTCTAGGCTCCAGCACCCCCCCGCGACCCTAGTGAGGGTCAAGCGGTTCGGAAAATGGATGGAAAGATGGGCTGTATACATTTTGGACAAAAACGCATGAAGTCATATCTGCAAATGGTACAGAGAGTTGCTGTGCTATTTTTTCTGGTAGTCAGTTAATACTGATCATATGCAGAAGACAATGCTAGCACGATATATTTGGTAAAAATGTCAGAACAGAAATGAACCAAGTTGGCAGCATGGCGAATGGTTAAACACTCTCGTACTTTTGTTTTTATCATTTCTCTTTGTCTTTGCTGACCATGATTTACTCCTCTTAAAATTGTCTTGATTTGTGTGTGGGGGTGGGGAGCAAAATTGACCAAATTTGAAAGTTTAGCAGGCAACGTCAATCTAGAATTTTGTTTTAAACTAAAATGAGAAAATGTTTGTTTTTATTTAAAATAAGATACTCTCATTTAACATGAAGCGTTAACATCTCAGGTCAGAATTTCTCATGCAACTTCTCATTTGGTCAACTCAAATAGGTTCTGCACTTGCTGAATTTTAAATAGAGGGACCCCACACGCACAAGAAAAACATGTGTGCTTAGTAAATATGTAGGAAATGTGCTCAAATTTGTACAGATTGTCTTTGTGTGCCCTTGCAAAACAATTTAGCTTTTTGCTAAACATGTGGCGATACAGTAGTGTTTTCTCTAATCGGACATCAAGCTTAGTCAACGTTCCCATTGGGGAAAATGGTTCTCCAACTTCGCCTCGTTTTAGCTATGACCCTCTTAAATGTTAGACTCGTTTATTTCTCAGATTTTTTTAGGTCTTGGTGGAGGTCTTCGTTACACACACACACACACAACTGAAAACTACGTGAACGCAAGACACGTGCGACGGAACTGTTTAAGTTGTCATGTGACACTGACTTTCAAACTCTCGTTTGAAAATAATAGGAAACAGTATTGACTTCAAACTTGGAATTGCAAAAACTAACATTTCAACATGCCTAATTTTTATGCAAGACAAAAATGAAAAGTCAATGTCCTCGTCTTTTGAGGATTCCCATCAAAGTCCTTCCCTGTGTGGCACTTTGAATTCAATTTCTCGTGTCGTGCCTGTCGAGGGACGATGAACCTTCCTCATCCCCCAAAAGAATAATTGTAAGAAAAAGGAAAAATACAGGTGCTCGTCAAAAAATAAATATGAAAAAGTTGATTTAATTCAGTAATGCTATTTAAAAAGTGAAACTTGTGTAATGCAAACATTCATTCCACACTGAATGACACATTTCAAGTGTTAATTCGTTTAAATGTTGACGCTTATATCTGAAAATGAATAAAACGAGCACCTGTATCTTTAGATGCTCACGAAGATGGAGACTTGTTTCATGATAGTTTGACTGTCGAGGCTTTTTGTTTAGATTTATTATAATGGGTAGGGCGTTTGGAACCCCATTAAGTGTTCAATTTGGCGTTCTGTGATGTCTCCCCAGACCGCCAGGGGGCAGTGCTGAGATCACGGAATATTTGGCGTTTCACTTGATTTTTCTTGACTTGATTTTCCTGAGATGGTAAAATTTGAAGTGAATGTTTTGTTTCGATTTGCGTGCTTGTTTCATTTCAAGGAGATGGCAAATAATGGTGCTGTCAACAAAAGACACTTAATTTTTCTGTTCACTAAATTGTAATTTTTGTTGTGAATTTGAATAATGTGAAAATGTTGACGCTTGTTTCAAGTTTTATGAGGAGAACGTCGCTCAGTACCAGGTTGCTGCCAAAAAGTCATGTCAGGATTTTCTTGTCTTAATGTGAACTGCTGCGATTTTTGTTGTCATTTTTCACCTTGCCATTTTTCAAGTTGTCATCACTACTCTTCCATGAATGTTGCACACCAAACATTACATAACTGGATTTACTTGACTTTTTCTGCAGTGTTGTGTCACAAGTAAAAGCTACAGACAGTAGTGTCGCGTTTGTATTGTTTTTAAAAAAGTAGGATTTTGAAGTAGAGTAACGGTTTCAGGGGAGGTTTTTAAAGTATTGTTTCAAAGTGCCTCAAGGTTGCTGTACTACTCGAACAGCTTCAACAACCGGTGACATAAAAAAAAGCAATCCAAAATACTGTTACGCCATTGTATGTGGTTGAAGGACTTTATAATTAAAACACATTGGACTACATGCATTCATTCGAGAGCACAACTCAGGCCTGGTCACTGCAAAGTGCTAACGTTGTCTGGTAAAAGTGAACATTCAAATGTATATGTACTGAAATGTTCTTCTGTATGACATCACAGACACACTCATAACAAAGCAAACAAAGCACAACGTTTAGATTGGCACGTTTATTTACGAATACGGTCAATTCAGTTCTGGAGTTGTTGTGGGCAGGAGGGGGGAGTGAGTGCAGTTGTAGTAGTAGGTCTTAATTTCAGATTATTGCCATGACAACGTCTTTAGGCCTCGCTCTGATTGGTTGACAGTTTAGCTCTTCCGCAGGTAAGCACCGAGAGCGAGCTGAGGAGCACTTTCGCCACATACAACGGAGCAAACGAGAACATGGAGCACAAACGATTTACAGGTACGAGATTTATGATCAACGATAGACGTAAAACATTCACATGAGCGTTATAACTCGTTTTTTGTAACAGTCTCTTCACCGATGACGTTTGTAAAATCTTTTGTTGTTTCAATATCAGGAGTACTGTACTGTATTAATTATACTAAACGACAATTACCGAGCCTTCTACGGTATAGCTCAATTTGTTAATATTGTCCTTGAGTATTGATTAAATAGGTCATTCCTTTTTAGTTTAATCCGCCTTTATAATCGTATTGTGGACACACTCAGCGGCCACAGCATTAGGTGCAAACCTTTACGAAGAACGCCAGTTAGAATTGTCTGGCTTTTGTTGGGGTTTTGACATTTTTTTTTTCATATTTCCTGTAGTCATAGTAACCAAACATAGAAAGACACCTGCGCCCGTGATCTCAATTTAAAAAAATCAGCCACACACACGCCAATTTTAAAAAAACTGAGCAATTGTCTGATAAATTGATTAATTATCTTCTGGTGTGGAATGTGTGAAGAATGTGTTTTTTTTCCCTCTGCGATCTGCTCAAGCAGATGTTTGGGGCTAACAATTGGAAAGTGGACTACACACCGATAATGAGGCCATTCATATATCGACTGTTGCTGCTGAAACGATGCAATTGGGACTAAATAAAGGTTATTGAATGTAATCTAAATTTGAGCATTGCATGCAATCAGATGACAATCACATCATCGGCTGTGTCTAAAAGATCATCCTGAGTGATTCTCCTGTGGTGTGTTTTGAATGACTTCCTCCCCGATCTACTCAAAACAAAGGAAGGGGCCAACAATCACAAAGTTGGCCGCACTTTTACTTATAATCGTAAATAAAGACCTGGGTCAGTCCTTATCTTGTGTAATTCATCCAGACTACATACCCAAATGTCATAAATTATCTGCAAGCCACATTTATTTGCATAAACTGCGCATGTTTTAACTGTTATCTTACGTCCACATCCTGACAGCTGGCGGTAGTTTAGCGTGAACAATAAAGTGCACTCTTTTCCATCCCAAAAGCTGAAAAGCAGCCAAAACTAGCGAGTACAATCATCTTGAGTGCTACAGTTTGCTTGAATTGTCAAATGGATTTAGTCGTAGTATAATACACACGCTGTGTGTGATGCAGGTGGGGACTGTGAATGCGATCATGTTGAGGACGATTAGGAGCAGCGTGTGTGTTGTAATCCAAGTCACACCGCCATCCTCTGCACAAACTACAGTTATCCCTCCCCATATCGCAGTTCGCTTTTCACGCTGAACATAAGACACGGTACATTCATAAACTTGTACATGCCAAAACAGGGCACCGCCGCCCGGGTGGCCACACGCAGCAGGAAACCACCAAGGACCACCTGAGTAGCCCTTGGGGCCTGTTCGGAAAATAGCTAGTGATGAGACATTGTGATTTCCTAGTAATGTGGTAGGTCATTTGAAAATATAAACATCGGCAGAGAATTGCGCAAATAATGTGTTCCATATTCATATTTAACCACCAACGCATCCATTTTCCAAACCGCTTATCCTCGGGAGGGTCACGGTGATATTTATCGGATTCCTAATCATTGTGGGAAATCAGTAACACGATCAATGTTATCACATACAGTCCCCTCCCAAAGTTTTTGGATGGCGAGATCAATTCCCTTGTTTTTGTTGAATACGGAAGACATTCGGGTTTCAGATCAAAAGATGAAGATGAGGCAAAGGTCCAGCTTTTCTTTCACGCGGTTGACATCAAGATGTATGAAAGAACTCAGGACAGAGCAGCTTTTAGTTTGAAGCCATCCACTTTTCAAGTGAACAAAAGTTATGAAATGAACTTAAAATGATGGTCATTTAATATTTGGTGGCGTATGACGCTTACCTTACTTATAACAACTGCATTCAGCCAACGACCCATTGACCAAACCAGACTGTTGCATTCTTTATTTGAAATGCTTTTCCAGGCCTTTACTGCAGCCCCTTTCAGTTCTTGTTTGTTTCTGTGACTTTCTCTTCTCGGTCTCTCTTCAGGAGGTGAAATGCATTCTCTATTGGGTTAAGCTGCGGTGATTGACTTGGCCGGTTGTGGCTCATCTCTGTACTTCTTTGCAAAATCCAGCCCGGCCTTCTAATTCTAGATGCTAACACAGTGAAAGTCCTCTACAACGAAATCATGTCAACAGGGGGGGGGGTTCACTGAAGCAAATTTGATCTCAGATGTAAACACACACACACACACGCACACACACAAACGTATGTGTACTCTTTATTTTTATTCCAATAGTACATAAGTATGAACATACACTTATTTGACACTTCATATAGTCAGTGTAGAAAGAAAAAAAGGGAAAGAAATGGTGAAATTGATGATCAGCATTCACTTTCACTTCCATCAATTTCTTGGATAATGTCTTTTATTTTGCTTCCTCCCGTCTTTCATTTTGATCACTTTTACCCTCTCTTCTAGCGTCAGAGCTCTTCTTGTCTTAGCTGTTTGACATCCAAAGGTCCGTTTTGTAGCCATTTTAGCAATGCAATGTTCTTGCTGCGTCTGAAACTAACAAGAACAAATACTTCCTGGACTACTGCACATGTGTAAACCAGTGTGGTGGATGCTGTTGCCGTTTCCGAACGAAGCAGTAGAAGTCACTGTTGGATTAGACTTGGTTGTAGTGAATCTGGTCGCGAGGCAAGATCAGAGAAAAATATTTCGTACAACCCAACAGTGTTTTTATTTCGTTGTATGGAGGGGTAGGCGAGTGGGAATGGTGTTAATGCATGTAGATTTTTTTTCACACAAGAGGGTATTTTCGCCCATGTAGGTTTTGTTGTAGAGGAGTTTCACTGTAAGGGGTTTGCATTTTGTAGTATGGCCAGTATATTTCTTCTCTCCAAGTCTTCGAACAGTGGATGGTGATACCTTCGCACCCTTGCCTGTGGTGGTTGCCGCTGACTGTTGCCTTTGGGTGTTTTTTCGCAGCCCTTGCCATGTTTCTGTCATCGACTGCAGTTCATTCCCTTGGCCGACCTGTTTGATGCGTGTTGCTTAGCACACCCGTAGTTTCTTTCTTTTCCAGGACCTTGTTATATTGTCTCTCGCCTTCAAAGATGTTGGTGACTGCTGATTTTTAAACCAATCTTAACCGGAAATGTTTTTGTGATGCAGAGTGACACTGCCATTTGGATAAAATGCCAAAGAGTGACACCTGGCCAGGTGGGACTGGACTGGAGATGTTGGCTGGAGTGGACAGCGCGGCGAGCTGTGACAGCGTTGTCAGCGGACATTCCGTTTTTGTGAGTCTACTGGTCTCCAAATTTTCAAAGCTGGAAAAAACAGACTTCTTCCAAGTGTGGATATTCTTTTGCATTACAGAGTGATGATAGTCTGGGCCACTTGTCTGCTGAGGAGAAAGCCTGCCTCATGTTTTTGGAGGAGACCATCGAGTCCTTAGACACAGAGGACGACGGCGGACTGTCCGACAACAAAGTGGACCTCCTGCCCGGAGGCCCTGCCAGTCTGGCCTCCAGACTGGCGGACCTGTCAGCCTCCATGAGGAAAACCAAGCTCAACGGTGAGCTAATCTTCCCGGCAACAGTTACCATTTAGCTGCCATGTACTCAACAAAATACGCTACTAGCGCAGCCATTGCATATTTTATTTCGAAGCCCATCTCTTAAGGTTGCTGATCGGAAATGTGTCCGTTTTGTCATCGTTTCTGCCTGACCGCCGAGGGAGAGAGAGAGTCAACTTGGGGTTTATTTTCCCCGTCTGTCTTTTCTAACAAACATCTTGTCTCCCGCAGGTCTGCAAAAGCACAGCTCAATGGAAACCATCAGGGAAAAAGTCGAGAACAAACCCATACAGAACTACCTTGTGCCAACACCTTACGTTTTGGCCAGCAACTCAAATTGTTCTGAACCAAAAGTCAAAGCTGGCCTTCGGCTAAACCAAAAGAAAACGCTTTCATTCGGCAACAATTCCAACCAGAAGCCCGCCGGCGTTCACGTACCTTCCGATGTCAATGTCACGACACCTCCTGCAATCAAATCCAAAGACAACCTGGTGAAGACAGGCGAAAGGGGACCTTTATCCTATGATGCGCTTGTTTACCTGCGGAGGAGCGCCTCCACAAAGAAAACCCCTTTATGTCCCACAGTCGATCACACCATAGACTTGGTCCGACGTCCTCCGGTCATCATAGAAAGTTCAAACACCGCCAACGTCGGAAGGTCCAACGTTGCCATCTTCGAAGCCGGCGGCTTTACGACAGGCCCGCTACCCGTTGCTCCAAAACCCAAAAGGATTCCTTCAAATATCTCCGTGAAGACGGAAAAGGAAGCGGCCCCTGCCTCAAACTCTTCCCACGGTCTGAAGAACGCAACAGATCCTAAAGTGGTCAGACAGGAAGCTTTGCTGAAGCTCGGCCTCCTCAAAGACCCACAGTCAGAAACTGCTCGACTGGCCCAAACGCAGCTCCCAAATTCTTATTTGTCTGCGGACGACAGATTTTCCAAAACCCCCTCAATCGTCGGCCCATTGAGAAGCCCCTCTTTTTGCCACGCCCCAGGGGCCCCTGCGCCCAGGAGCAAGGAGCTGCAGAGTAGTGCAAGTTTCCACCACTCCTCCAGGAGAAGCGACCGATCGGCCACGTCGCTCCCTCACCCCGTCAAACCCAACAGATTGACCGCTACCCTGCTCAACCACAAACATGAGATGAATCATCCTGAACCGAAACTCAAAACGGTCCTCGAGGACGAGCCGGCCGCCCCCAAAGCCTCAAATTCGGTGGCTTACACGGTGATGATGGTGCCCGGAATGGGCGCAGACAGAAAAGAGGCTCTCAGGAAATTGGGACTGCTCAGAGATGAACCGCACAAGTAAGCAGAGCAGCGGACGGGAAGGATGAAGAGGAAGAACTTAGAAGGAGAAGCTCTTTCCATTCTTATGCCGTTTTTTGTTTTGTTTTTGTTTTTTTCCCCAACGGTGTCCTGTGTCGCGTTGCAGCTCAATTAGCATTGATTGATTGCCAGCAGAGCACTTAGGCTCCAAGAGAATGTTTTACGGGACTCTGGATCCCTGCCTGTGCCTCAAATTGGACATCGGCTCAAGTAAAGGTTACAGCTTCTGATTTCAGTACTTTTGTTATCGTCTTAAGTTGGGTGCACACATTCTTAGCCTTTTTTTTTTTTTTTTTTTAATGTGAGCGACCCTGTAAATATTGAACACATGTAGCATTCAAGAATTCGGCTGTGACCATGTTTTCCAAACAGATCGGTGAGGAAAAACAAATCCAAACAATACCTCACACCAATTATTCCTGATGAAGTTTTCAGCGACATCCAAAAATTGGGCTTTTTCTTTGATTGCAAGGGAGGGAAAATGCTCAGATTTGGACTTATTGCCGGTATGTGTCTTTTACACTGAAAAATAGAAATGGCCATTTCTACCTTGTCTTTTTCACTCACGGACAAGAAAAATAAAATGTTTGACTGCACATACTGAGTAGTGGTTGATTTACAGGGCAGCTATGTGGTCGTGCTACTCGTCTTACTCCAGAGTCATGCTCTTCTTGCATTATCAGATTAGCTAGAGCACGGCACGCCTGTTCACTTAAGCGACGGCCGGTCCTTTCTCTCTGCCCGCTCTTTCCCCTTTCGCGTGTTTGACTTTTAATTCCTTCCCTGCGTGGTTACGTAATGCCTCAATGGTCAATTGTTCCCTTTTGCGGTTGGTGCGATCACTGGCACAGGCGCAAGGCTCGGCCAACGGGGGCTGGAAAGTGTGGGGGTGGGGGTGTTATCTGTGTCTTATATTTCCACGGCAAATTGGGGGTGTCATATTCTGGTACTTGACACGTCTTCTCTCACTGCCAACTCATATTCTACAATGGAGGATGATATCAGGCTAAATTGTGAAACGTGAGATACCACCTGACAGGTTGTGAGCAATGTTTCTCCAGTTAACTTGAAAAAGTAATTTTGTTATTTTACTGATTACTTGATTTTCAAAGTAATTGAGTTAGATTACCAGTTAATGTATTACCCGTAGTTGCATTCAACACATGCTGGCCATCTCACAGAACATAAGATTGACGCCCGTGTTGGCCACTACTTAAGAAAAGCATTTTAAACTTTAAAATATATATTTTTTAATTCGGGTTTATTTGTTTTCTAATAATGTATGTTTATAATTATGATTACATTTGGAGGCCTCGTACAGTTCAACGGCCTTGTGGGTGTTTCTCTTAAATGTGTTGTGATCCGTATGTGGGGTTTTTTTTCTTCATCAATTTCTTTGGACATGAAGTCAAAATAGTGACTGGACTTCTCAAATGGTCGCCACTGTACTGCACAGCTCACAAAAAATTGTAATCAGGGTGGCCACACAATGCAACGCAGGGCCCCAGACCATCCATCCATCCCTTTTCTGATTGTTTTATCCTCACAAGAGTTGCGGGACAGACTGGAGCCTATCTCAGCTGTCTTCGGGCAGTGTAGGCGGGGGACACCCTAAACCGGTTGCCAGCCAATTGCAGGGCACACAGAGACAAACAACCATTCGCGCTCACGCTCACACCTTAGGACAATTTAGACTGTTCCATGAACCTGCCATGCATGTTTTTGGAATGTGGGAGGAAATAATGCAAAAAATGATTTCAATGAAGCTAATGAAGTTTGTTTTTATTGGACAGATTGAAAGCACATGCCACTGTGGAAACAAAACATGCTGCTAGCTGTGTGCGATGAGATTACTTTTATTCTTGATGCGATTAGTTTTTTTTCCGCTTCACCTTTGCACCGGACGCCGGGACATTCAAGGATTCGAGGCGAAAGGGACGGGGCGTGACGGAGTCCAGGCTCGTATTTGCACCGTGGTGCGGTGGCCCATTCATGAGAGCGGGGCTGTGGGCAGCTGTGGAAGAAGGCGGTTTTCATGACTGCATGATTGCTGGTCACCTATTGGCTTTTTTTGCGCTTTTTAAACTGCTTGACAATTCGCCCAAAGCCTTTTAAAAAAAGCAAAGTTGGACAGTATTGTGCAAGTGTGTACATCCTCAACTGGGAGATAGCTGGATTAAGAATGAACCAGTCACTTACAGCACACAGCAGTTAAAGCGCTTCTGATTTACCCCAAATACTTTTCGGGTGCTCTCGTAGGCTTTTGACATTTTTTTTTTTTTTTACAGAATGAGAAGCTTGATGCTTTTGTGCTTATACTGACTGATATTTACAACTGCTCACAATCACCCTCGCGCACACTTTTTTTCCTCCAGAGCCAGCTGAAGAAATGAGTAAATATCCAAGTGTTTTTTATATTAATAGAGGATGTTCTAAAATGTGTTTTAACTCTTTCATTCCTCAAAACGTACTTGTATGTCTTTTTAAAATTAGGCCCCGCCTACCAAGACGTCTAAGTCTTTTTTTGCGTCATAGAGAGGAGGGTCTGATGCAATCTGTGAATGAGAATATGCCGTTTGCATTGTAAATCATGTAAAAAAGCGACCAGTAGGTGGCAGTGGTGCATCACGTGCTTGAAACGCATGCTTTTACTAAAAGCTCTTTTTCCTTCGTTTTTTTTTTGCCCAGGAATCGCCATTTTCATGAAATTGAGCCATTTTATAATGCCGATTGCTGAAGAATGGAAAAAGATAGAAACATTTTTTTTCTGCTGAAAGAATAGAGTCCAAACCTTATTTTGGTAGGCTCTATGTTTATATAGCATGAGAACTAAATATTCTGTGGGCCTTGCAAGATCAGTCAAAATCCAGTCAAACGCTGAGATTGAGGGGGTTGCTCCAGTGAAAATGGCTGGGATTCAATGAGTTAAGGATTTTCTAATTAGTCAAAGCTTTTCACTACTCATGGCTAGCAACTCTCGTATTAGCGGGACATTACCCTATCCAATCAAAGGACGACGACAGTGTCCCAAAAAAAAAAAAACCTCACCGTGACCCATGGCTGTTTCGCCCCCACGCAGCAGGTTGGCCCTCTTGCATCTGAAGTAAGCGTTGGCAATGTTTTCACTGTCGCTTCGGTCCAGCAGCTCTTTGTAGCGGTCCTCCTCAACCTGCTGGGGAACACGCGGCTGAAACGGGGAGGGGGGACAGATGGCAAACTCATGAGGATGAAGCCATGCTAAAAACCTACCACGATATCTTTGGCATCGGCTGCCAGGCCTCTGGGCGGGGAGAGCTTGGAAGGCACAGCTAAGTGAGGAGGACACCAGGAACATGTTCAAATTGGCATTTAGTACCACCGTAAAAAGGGCTATAATATGGAAAGTCCCACCTGAGGGCAGCGTGGTTCTCTGGATCGTCACGTCGGGAATCCTCCAGGCAGCGCTCTCCTCGTCCCATGCGGCCTCTCTCTTCAGGCGCTGCAGGCTGCTGTAGTTGCAGTCCCGGCGAACGAGCGGCGCCATGCGCTCAAGCAGACCGTGAAGCAGCTGGCCCTCGCGCTCCAGGCGACGAATGGTCACGAGGTAATCGTTCCTCTCCTCTTCAAACTCGGTCTGCAGGTCACGAATCTCTAATTTGGCTGCTTTCAGCTGCCGGAGGAGAAGATGGTCTTTTCATCTTGATACGGGATACAACTCAAAAACATAGGTCATAGATCTGACACAAAGTATTAAGAACCAACAGAAGATCATCACGCTAAATTTTGATTGACATTAACGTAGATGTGTTTTGAACAGCAACATCTTTGTTTTTAAAGGGAAAGTCAACTCAAAACATCCATTGACAAGAAAATGTTCCATGTACCCCCACTAATGTAAACACGAATTTCTGATTCACATTGTCTTGGTGGAATATGAATTAAGCAGCAAAATCCACCCGTTTTATCCCTCTCAGAGGTTGGTCATATTGCCACTTTATGTCGACGCAAAATGGCATCAGCGTGTTTCAGTGTCAGGGAACAACCATTCCTGGCTCACTTGTCTTCTCAGTTTCGTCATGTGACATTGGGCACTGAAAATGACCCAAAACACACGACCTACGTAAAGAAATGACTTCATCAAGGTCTGAGGCTGGCCAAGTCAATCACCAGACCTTAACCCAATCGAGTTTGCATTTCACCTCCTGAAGAGGAGACGGAAGGGAGAAACTGTCATAAATGCATTTGTAATGTTTTGGCGACGCATGTGATGGCACTGTGACCGACCTTTCCCTGGACCTTGTGCAGCATCTGGCCTTTGGCGTGGACCTCCTCCTGAATGGAGTCATAGACACTGAACAGCACGTTGTCGCTCTCCTCGCTGTTGTCCGACAAAGCTTGAACGAGCTGAGCTTTCCTCTGATCGGCCACCTTCCTCCTCTGCAGCTGCCTCTGCTGGAATTCTTTATTGCGGGCTTGCTCGCCGCCGACCACCTCCTGCTCCAGCCTCTGAAGCCTGCACAAGAAACAACGCCTCAATTTTAAGGCCCCCCCCACCATGTTACTGTTGCAGCCATCTTGTTACCTCTGCGTCCCGCGTCCTTGTATGCCTGAATTATTAAAATTTTTGCAGCATTTGTTTATAAGAATAAACCTATTATCAATATATATTGTTGATGTTTGTGATATTATCATATGCAAATGAATAAGTAGACCATTTCAGATTAAGAAATTTGGGACTCTCTAAATGCATAATGGGACTCATACTTTTCTGAACAGCGAGTTACATGGTCATTTTTTCAGCTAAAACGCTTTACTACAGTCAGGAGTTTTTAACCAAAAAAACGACCATGCATAGCAAGGCGTTTTTCACCAAAAACGACCACGTATAGTAAGGCGTTTTTAACCAAAAAACGACCATGTATAGCAAAGCGTTTTTAAACCAAAAAACGACCATGTATAGTAAGGCGTTTTTAACCAAAAAACGACCATGTATAGCAAGGCGTTTTTAACCAAAAACGACTATGTATAGTAAGGCGTTTTTAAACCAAAAAACGACCATGTATAGCAAGGCGTTTTTAAACCAAAAAACGACCATGTATAGTAAGGCGTTTTAACCAAAAAACGACTATGTATAGTAAGGCGTTTTAAACAAAAAACGACCATGTATAGTAAGGCGTTTTTAACCAAAAAAACGACTATGTATAGTAAGGCGTTTTTAACCAAAAAACGACCATGTATAGCAAGGCGTTTTTAACCAAAAAACGACCATGTATAGCAAGGCGTTTTTAACCAAAAAACGACCATGTATAGTAAGGCGTTTTTAACCAAAAAACGACCATGTATAGCAAGGCGTTTTTAACCAAAAAAACGACTATGTATAGTAAGGCGTTTTTAACCAAAAAAACGACTATGTATAGTAAGGCGTTTTTAAACAAAAAACGACCATGTATAGTAAGGCGTTTTTAAACCAAAAAACGACCATGTATAGCAAGGCGTTTTTAACCAAAAAAACGACTATGTATAGTAAGGCGTTTTTAACCAAAAAACGACCATGTATAGTAAGGCGTTTTAAACCAAAAAACGACCATGTATAGTAAGGCGTTTTAAACCAAAAACGACCATGTATAGTAAGGCGTTTTAACCAAAAAACGACCATGTATAGTAAGGCGTTTTTAACCAAAAAACGACCATGTATAGCAAGGCGTTTTAACCATGTATAGTAAGGCGTTTTAAAAAAACCAAAAAACGACCATGTATAGCAAGGCGTTTTTAACCAAAAAACGACCATGTATAGTAAGGCGTTTTTAACCAAAAACGACCATGTATAGTAAGGCGTTTTAAACCAAAAACGACCATGTATAGCAAGGCGTTTTAACCAAAAACGACCATGTATAGTAAGGCGTTTTAAACCAAAAACGACCATGTATAGTAAGGCGTTTTAACCAAAAAACGACCATGTATAGTAAGGCGTTTTAACCAAAAACCAAAAACGACCATGTATAGTAAGGCGTTTTAAACCAAAAACGACCATGTATAGTAAGGCGTTTTAAACCAAAAAACGACCATGTATAGTAAGGCGTTTTAACCAAAAAACCAAAAAACGACCATGTATAGTAAGGCGTTTTAAACCAAAAACGACCATGTATAGTAAGGCGTTTTAAACCAAAAACGACCATGTATAGTAAGGCGTTTTTAACCAAAAACGACCATGTATAGTAAGGCGTTTTAAACCAAAAAACGACCATGTATAGTAAGGCGTTTTAAACCAAAAAACGACCATGTATAGTAAGGCGTTTTAAACAAAAACGACCATGTATAGTAAGGCGTTTTAAAAAAAACCAAAAACGACCATGTATAGTAAGGCGTTTTAAAACCAAAAACGACCATGTATAGTAAGGCGTTTTAAACCAAAAAACGACCATGTATAGTAAGGCGTTTTAAACGACCAATAAACGACCATGTATAGTAAGGCGTTTTAAAACAAAAAAGGCGACCATGTATAGTAAGGCGTTTTTAAACCAAAAAACGACCATGTATAGTAAGGCGTTTTTAACCAAAAAACGACCATGTATAGTAAGGCGTTTTAAACCAAAAACGACCATGTATAGTAAGGCGTTTTAAACCAAAAAACGACCATGTATAGTAAGGCGTTTTTAACCAAAAACGACCATGTATAGTAAGGCGTTTTAAACCAAAAAACGACCATGTATAGTAAGGCGTTTTAAACCAAAAAACGACCATGTATAGTAAGGCGTTTTTAACCAAAAAACGACCATGTATAGTAAGGCGTTTTTAACCAAAAAACGACCATGTATAGTAAGGCGTTTTAAACCAAAAAACGACCATGTATAGTAAGGCGTTTTTAAACCAAAAAACGACCATGTATAGTAAGGCGTTTTTAAACCAAAAAACGACCATGTATAGTAAGGCGTTTTAAACCAAAAAACGACCATGTATAGTAAGGCGTTTTTAACCAAAAAACGACCATGTATAGTAAGGCGTTTTTAAACAAAAAAACGACCATGTATAGTAAGGCGTTTTTAACCAAAAAACGACCATGGTCGTTTTTTTGTTTAAAAACGCTTTACTATACATGGTTGTTTTTTGGGTAAAAACGCCTTACTATACATGGTCGTTTTTTGGTTAAAAACGCCTGACTATACATGTTTTTTTTTGTTTGTTTAAAAACGCCTTGCTATACATGGTCGTTTTTTGGTTAAAAACGCCTGACTATACATGGTCGTTTTTTTGTTTAAAAACGCCTTGCTATACATGGTCGTTTTTGTTTAAAAGCGCCTTACTATACATGGTCGTTTTTGTTAAAAACGCCTTGCTATACATGGTCGTTTTTGGTTAAAACGCCTTACTATACATGGTCGTTTTTGGTTAAAACGCCTTACTATACATGGTCGTTTTTGTTTAAAACGCCTTACTATACATGGTCGTTTTTGGTTAAAAACGCCTTACTATACATGGTCGTTTTTGGTTAAAACGCCTTACTATACATGGTCGTTTTTGGTTAAAACGCCTTACTATACATGGTCGTTTTTGTTTAAAACGCCTTACTATACATGGTCGTTTTTGTTTAAAACGCCTTACTATACATGGTCGTTTTTGGTTAAAACGCCTTACTATACATGGTCGTTTTTGTTTAAAACGCCTTACTATACATGGTCGTTTTTGGTTAAAACGCCTTACTATACATGGTCGTTTTTGGTTAAAACGCCTTACTATACATGGTCGTTTTTGGTTAAAACGCTTACTATACATGGTCGTTTTTGGTTAAAACGCCTTACTATACATGGTCGTTTTTGGTTAAAACGCCTTACTATACATGTTTTTTTTTGTTTAAAACGCCTTGCTATACATGGTCGTTTTTGTTTAAAACGCCTTACTATACATGGTCGTTTTTGGTTAAAACGCCTTACTATACATGGTCGTTTTTTGTTTAAAACGCCTTACTATACATGGTCGTTTTTTGTTTAAAACGCCTTACTATACATGGTCGTTTTTTGTTTAAAACGCCTTACTATACATGGTCGTTTTTGTTAAAACGCCTTGCTATACATGGTCGTTTTTGTTTAAAAACGCTTTACTATACATGGTCGTTTTTGGTTAAAAACGCCTTACTATACATGGTCGTTTTTTGGTTAAAACGCCTTACTATACATGGTCGTTTTTGGTTAAAAACGCCTTGCTATACATGGTCGTTTTTGGTTAAAAACGCCTTACTATACATGGTCGTTTTTGGTTAAAACGCCTTGCTATACATGGTCGTTTTTGGTTAAAAACGCCTTACTATACATGGTCGTTTTTGGTTAAAAACGCCTTACTATACATGGTCGTTTTTGGTTAAAAACGCCTTACTATACATGGTCGTTTTTGGTTAAAACGCCTTACTATACATGGTCGTTTTTGGTTAAAAACGCCTTACTATACATGGTCGTTTTGGTTAAAAACTATACATGGTCGTTTTTGGTTAAAACGCCTTACTATACATGGTCGTTTTTGGTTAAAACGCCTTACTATACATGGTCGTTTTTGGTTAAAAACGCCTTACTATACATGGTCGTTTTTGTTTAAAACGCCTTACTATACATGGTCGTTTTTGGTTAAAAACGCCTTACTATACATGGTCGTTTTTGGTTAAAACGACCTTACTATACATGGTTAAAAACGCCTTACTATACATGGTCGTTTTTGGTTAAAACGCCTTACTATACATGGTCGTTTTTGGTTAAAAACGCCGCCTTACTATACATGGTCGTTTTTGGTTAAAAACGCCTTACTATACATGGTCGTTTTTGGTTTAAAACGCCTTACTATACATGGTCGTTTTTGGTTTAAAACGCCTTACTATACATGGTCGTTTTTGGTTAAAAACGCCTTACTATACATGGTCGTTTTTTGTTTAAAAACGCCTTACTATACATGGTCGTTTTTGGTTAAAAACGCCTTACTATACATGGTCGTTTTTGGTTAAAAACGCCTTACTATACATGGTCGTTTTTGGTTAAAAACGCCTTACTATACATGGTCGTTTTTGGTTAAAAACGCCTTACTATACATGGTCGTTTTTGGTTAAAACGCCTTGCTATACATGGTCGTTTTTGGTTAAAAACGCCTTACTATACATGGTCGTTTTTTGTTTAAAACGCCTTACTATACATGGTCGTTTTTGGTTAAAAACGCCTTACTATACATGGTCGTTTTTGGTTAAAAACGCCTTACTATACATGGTCGTTTTTGGTTAAAAACGCCTTACTATACATGGTCGTTTTTGGTTAAAAACGCCTTACTATACATGGTCGTTTTTGGTTAAAAACGCCTTGCTATACATGGTCGTTTTTGGTTAAAAACGCCTTACTATACATGGTCGTTTTTGGTTAAAACGCCTTACTATACATGGTCGTTTTTGGTTAAAACGCCTTACTATACATGGTCGTTTTTGGTTAAAACGCCTTACTATACATGGTCGTTTTTGGTTAAAAACGCCTTACTATACATGGTCGTTTTTGGTTAAAAACGCCTTACTATACATGGTCGTTTTTGGTTAAAAACGCCTTACTATACATGGTCGTTTTTTGGTTAAAAACGCCTTACTATACATGGTCGTTTTTGGTTAAAACGCCTTACTATACATGGTCGTTTTTGGTTAAAACGCCTTACTATACATGGTCGTTTTTGGTTAAAACGCCTTACTATACATGGTCGTTTTTGGTTAAAAACGCCTTACTATACATGGTCGTTTTTGGTTAAAACGCCTTACTATACATGGTCGTTTTTGGTTAAAAACGCCTTACTATACATGGTCGTTTTTGGTTAAAAACGCCTTACTATACATGGTCGTTTTTGGTTAAAAACGCCTTACTATACATGGTCGTTTTTGGTTAAAAACGCCTTACTATACATGGTCGTTTTTGGTTAAAAACGCCTTACTATACATGGTCGTTTTTGGTTAAAAACGCCTTACTATACATGGTCGTTTTTGGTTAAAACGCCTTACTATACATGGTCGTTTTTGGTTAAAACGCCTTACTATACATGGTCGTTTTTGGTTAAAAACGCCTTACTATACATGGTCGTTTTTGGTTAAAACGCCTTACTATACATGGTCGTTTTTTTGGTTAAAACGCCTTACTATACATGGTCGTTTTTGGTTAAAAACGCCTTACTATACATGGTCGTTTTTGGTTAAAACGCCTTACTATACATGGTCGTTTTTGGTTAAAAACGCCTTACTATACATGGTCGTTTTTGGTTAAAAACGCCTTACTATACATGGTCGTTTTTGGTTTAAAACGCCTTACTATACATGGTCGTTTTTGGTTTAAAACGCCTTACTATACATGGTCGTTTTTGTTTAAAACGCCTTACTATACATGGTCGTTTTTGGTTTAAAACGCCTTACTATACATGGTCGTTTTTGGTTTAAAACGCCTTACTATACATGGTCGTTTTTGGTTTAAAAACGCCTTACTATACATGGTCGTTTTTGGTTAAAAACGCCTTACTATACATGGTCGTTTTTGGTTTAAAACGCCTTACTATACATGGTCGTTTTTGGTTTAAAACGCCTTACTATACATGGTCGTTTTTGGTTAAAAACGCCTTACTATACATGGTCGTTTTTGGTTTAAAACGCCTTACTATACATGGTCGTTTTTGGTTTAAAACGCCTTACTATACATGGTCGTTTTTGGTTTAAAACGCCTTACTATACATGGTCGTTTTTGGTTAAAAACGCCTTACTATACATGGTCGTTTTTGGTTTAAAACGCCTTACTATACATGGTCGTTTTTGGTTTAAAACGCCTTACTATACATGGTCGTTTTTGGTTTAAAACGCCTTACTATACATGGTCGTTTTTGGTTAAAAACGCCTTACTATACATGGTCGTTTTTGGTTTAAAACGCCTTACTATACATGGTCGTTTTTGGTTTAAAACGCCTTACTATACATGGTCGTTTTTGGTTTAAAACGCCTTACTATACATGGTCGTTTTTGGTTTAAAACGCCTTACTATACATGGTCGTTTTTGTTTAAAACGCCTTACTATACATGGTCGTTTTTGGTTTAAAACGCCTTACTATACATGGTCGTTTTTGGTTTAAAACGCCTTACTATACATGGTCGTTTTTGGTTTAAAACGCCTTACTATACATGGTCGTTTTTGGTTTAAAACGCCTTACTATACATGGTCGTTTTTGGTTAAAAACGCCTTACTATACATGGTCGTTTTTGGTTAAAACGCCTTACTATACATGGTCGTTTTTGGTTTAAAACGCCTTACTATACATGGTCGTTTTTGGTTTAAAACGCCTTACTATACATGGTCGTTTTTGTTTAAAACGCCTTACTATACATGGTCGTTTTTGGTTTAAAACGCCTTACTATACATGGTCGTTTTTGGTTTAAAACGCCTTACTATACATGGTCGTTTTTGGTTTAAAACGCCTTACTATACATGGTCGTTTTTGGTTTAAAACGCCTTACTATACATGGTCGTTTTTGGTTTAAAACGCCTTACTATACATGGTCGTTTTTGGTTTAAAACGCCTTACTATACATGGTCGTTTTTGGTTTAAAACGCCTTACTATACATGGTCGTTTTTGGTTTAAAACGCCTTACTATACATGGTCGTTTTTGGTTTAAAACGCCTTACTATACATGGTCGTTTTTGGTTTAAAACGCCTTACTATACATGGTCGTTTTTGGTTTAAAACGCCTTACTATACATGGTCGTTTTTGGTTTAAAACGCCTTACTATACATGGTCGTTTTTGGTTTAAAACGCCTTACTATACATGGTCGTTTTTGGTTTAAAACGCCTTACTATACATGGTCGTTTTTGGTTTAAAACGCCTTACTATACATGGTCGTTTTTGGTTTAAAACGCCTTACTATACATGGTCGTTTTTGGTTTAAAACGCCTTACTATACATGGTCGTTTTTGGTTTAAAACGCCTTACTATACATGGTCGTTTTTGGTTTAAAACGCCTTACTATACATGGTCGTTTTTGGTTTAAAACGCCTTACTATACATGGTCGTTTTTTGGTTTAAAACGCCTTACTATACATGGTCGTTTTTGGTTAAAAACGCCTTACTATACATGGTCGTTTTTGGTTTAAAACGCCTTACTATACATGGTCGTTTTTGGTTTAAAACGCCTTACTATACATGGTCGTTTTTGGTTTAAAACGCCTTACTATACATGGTCGTTTTTGGTTAAAACGCCTTACTATACATGGTCGTTTTTGGTTTAAAACGCCTTACTATACATGGTCGTTTTTGGTTAAAAACGCCTTACTATACATGGTCGTTTTTGGTTTAAAACGCCTTACTATACATGGTCGTTTTTGTTTTTGGTTTAAAACGCCTTACTATACATGGTCGTTTTTGGTTTAAAACGCCTTACTATACATGGTCGTTTTTTGGTTTAAAACGCCTTACTATACATGGTCGTTTTTGGTTAAAAACGCCTTACTATACATGGTCGTTTTTGGTTAAAAACGCCTTACTATACATGGTCGTTTTTGGTTTAAAAACGCCTTACTATACATGGTCGTTTTTGGTTTAAAACGCCTTACTATACATGGTCGTTTTTGGTTTAAAACGCCTTACTATACATGGTCGTTTTTGGTTAAAACGCCTTACTATACATGGTCGTTTTTGGTTTAAAACGCCTTACTATACATGGTCGTTTTTGGTTTAAAACGCCTTACTATACATGGTCGTTTTTGTTTAAAAACGCCTTACTATACATGGTCGTTTTTGGTTTAAAACGCCTTACTATACATGGTCGTTTTTGGTTAAAAACGCCTTATACATGGTCGTTTTTGGTTTAAAACGCCTTACTATACATGGTCGTTTTTGGTTTAAAACGCCTTACTATACATGGTCGTTTTTGGTTTAAAACGCCTTACTATACATGGTCGTTTTTGGTTAAAAACGCCTTACTATACATGGTCGTTTTTGGTTTAAAACGCCTTACTATACATGGTCGTTTTTGTTAAAACGCCTTACTATACATGGTCGTTTTTGGTTAAAACGCCTTACTATACATGGTCGTTTTTTGGTTTAAAACGCCTTACTATACATGGTCGTTTTTGGTTAAAAACGCCTTACTATACATGGTCGTTTTTGGTTAAAACGCCTTACTATACATGGTCGTTTTTGGTTAAAACGCCTTACTATACATGGTCGTTTTGGTTAAAAACGCCTTACTATACATGGTCGTTTTTGGTTAAAAACGCCTTACTATACATGGTCGTTTTTGGTTTAAAACGCCTTACTATACATGGTCGTTTTTGGTTAAAACGCCTTACTATACATGGTCGTTTTTGTTTAAAACGCCTTACTATACATGGTCGTTTTTGGTTTAAAACGCCTTACTATACATGGTCGTTTTTGGTTAAAACGCCTTACTATACATGGTCGTTTTGGTTAAAAACGCCTTACTATACATGGTCGTTTTTGGTTAAAACGCCTTACTATACATGGTCGTTTTTGGTTAAAAACGCCTTACTATACATGGTCGTTTTTGGTTAAAAACGCCTTACTATACATGGTCGTTTTTGGTTTAAAACGCCTTACTATACATGGTCGTTTTTGGTTAAAACGCCTTACTATACATGGTCGTTTTTGGTTAAAACGCCTTACTATACATGGTCGTTTTTGGTTAAAAACGCCTTACTATACATGGTCGTTTTTGGTTAAAAACGCCTTACTATACATGGTCGTTTTTGGTTAAAAACGCCTTACTATACATGGTCGTTTTTGGTTAAAAACGCCTTACTATACATGGTCGTTTTTGGTTTAAAACGCCTTACTATACATGGTCGTTTTTGGTTAAAAACGCCTTACTATACATGGTCGTTTTGGTTAAAACGCCTTACTATACATGGTCGTTTTTGTTTAAAACGCCTTACTATACATGGTCGTTTTTGGTTTAAAACGCCTTACTATACATGGTCGTTTTTGGTTAAAACGCCTTACTATACATGGTCGTTTTTGGTTAAAAACGCCTTACTATACATGGTCGTTTTTGGTTTAAAACGCCTTACTATACATGGTCGTTTTTGGTTAAAAACGCCTTACTATACATGGTCGTTTTTGGTTAAAAACGCCTTACTATACATGGTCGTTTTTGGTTAAAACGCCTTACTATACATGGTCGTTTTTGTTTAAAACGCCTTACTATACATGGTCGTTTTTGGTTAAAAACGCCTTACTATACATGGTCGTTTTGGTTAAAAACGCCTTACTATACATGGTCGTTTTTGGTTAAAACGCCTTACTATACATGGTCGTTTTTGGTTAAAAACGCCTTACTATACATGGTCGTTTTTGGTTAAAAACGCCTACTATACATGGTCGTTTTTGGTTTAAAACGCCTTACTATACATGGTCGTTTTTGGTTTAAAACGCCTTACTATACATGGTCGTTTTTGGTTAAAACGCCTTGCTATACATGGTCGTTTTTGGTTTAAAAACGCCTTACTATACATGGTCGTTTTTGGTTAAAAACGCCTTACTATACATGGTCGTTTTTGGTTAAAACGCCTTACTATACATGGTCGTTTTTGGTTTAAAACGCCTTGCTATACATGGTCGTTTTTGGTTTAAAACGCCTTACTATACATGGTCGTTTTTGGTTAAAAACGCCTTGCTATACATGGTCGTTTTTGGTTTAAAACGCCTTACTATACATGGTCGTTTTTGTTTAAAACGCCTTGCTATACATGGTCGTTTTTGGCCTTACTATACATGGTCGTTTTTGTTTAAAACGCCTTACTATACATGGTCGTTTTTGGTTAAAAACGCCTTACTATACATGGTCGTTTTTGGTTTAAAACGCCTTGCTATACATGGTCGTTTTTGGTTAAAAACGCCTTACTATACATGGTCGTTTTTGGTTAAAAACGCCTTACTATACATGGTCGTTTTTGGTTAAAAACGCCTTACTATACATGGTCGTTTTTGGTTAAAACGCCTTACTATACATGGTCGTTTTTGGTTAAAACGCCTTACTATACATGGTCGTTTTTGGTTAAAACGCCTTACTATACATGGTCGTTTTTGGTTAAAACGCCTTACTATACATGGTCGTTTTTGGTTAAAACGCCTTACTATACATGGTCGTTTTTGGTTTAAAACGCCTTACTATACATGGTCGTTTTTGGTTAAAAACGCCTTACTATACATGGTCGTTTTTGGTTAAAAACGCCTTACTATACATGGTCGTTTTTGGTTAAAACGCCTTACTATACATGGTCGTTTTTGTTTAAAAACGCCTTACTATACATGGTCGTTTTTGTTTAAAACGCCTTACTATACATGGTCGTTTTTGGTTAAAACGCCTTGCTATACATGGTCGTTTTTGGTTAAAACGCCTTACTATACATGGTCGTTTTTGGTTAAAAACGCCTTACTATACATGGTCGTTTTTGGTTAAAAAACGCCTTACTATACATGGTCGTTTTTGGTTAAAACGCCTTACTATACATGGTCGTTTTTGGTTAAAAACGCCTTGCTATACATGGTCGTTTTTGTTTAAAACGCCTTACTATACATGGTCGTTTTTGGTTTAAAACGCCTTGCTATACATGGTCGTTTTTGGTTAAAAACGCCTTACTATACATGGTCGTTTTTGGTTTAAAACGCCTTACTATACATGGTCGTTTTTGGTTAAAAACGCCTTACTATACATGGTCGTTTTTGGTTTAAAACGCCTTACTATACATGGTCGTTTTTGGTTAAAAACGCCTTACTATACATGGTCGTTTTTGTTTAAAACGCCTTACTATACATGGTCGTTTTTGGTTTAAAACGCCTTACTATACATGGTCGTTTTTGGTTAAAACGCCTTACTATACATGGTCGTTTTTGTTTAAAACGCCTTGCTATACATGGTCGTTTTTGGTTAAAAACGCCTTACTATACATGGTCGTTTTTGGTTTAAAACGCCTTACTATACATGGTCGTTTTTGGTTAAAAACGCCTTACTATACATGGTCGTTTTTGGTTAAAAACGCCTTACTATACATGGTCGTTTTTGGTTTAAAACGCCTTACTATACATGGTCGTTTTTGGTTAAAAACGCCTTACTATACATGGTCGTTTTTGGTTTAAAACGCCTTACTATACATGGTCGTTTTTGGTTAAAAACGCCTTACTATACATGGTCGTTTTTGGTTAAAAACGCCTTACTATACATGGTCGTTTTTGGTTAAAACGCCTTACTATACATGGTCGTTTTTGGTTAAAACGCCTTACTATACATGGTCGTTTTTGGTTTAAAACGCGCTTACTATACATGGTCGTTTTTGGTTTAAAACGCCTTACTATACATGGTCGTTTTTGGTTTAAAACGCCTTACTATACATGGTCGTTTTTGGTTAAAACGCCTTACTATACATGGTCGTTTTTGGTTTAAAACGCCTTACTATACATGGTCGTTTTTGGTTAAAACGCCTTACTATACATGGTCGTTTTTGGTTTAAAACGCCTTGCTATACATGGTCGTTTTTGTTTAAAACGCCTTACTATACATGGTCGTTTTTGGTTAAAAACGCCTTACTATACATGGTCGTTTTTTGTTTAAAACGCCTTACTATACATGGTCGTTTTTGGTTAAAAACGCCTTACTATACATGGTCGTTTTTGGTTTAAAACGCCTTACTATACATGGTCGTTTTTGGTTTAAAACGCCTTACTATACATGGTCGTTTTTGTTTAAAACGCCTTACTATACATGGTCGTTTTTGGTTAAAAACGCCTTACTATACATGGTCGTTTTTGGTTTAAAACGCCTTACTATACATGGTCGTTTTTGGTTAAAAACGCCTTACTAAAACGCCTTACTATACATGGTCGTTTTTGGTTTAAAACGCCTTACTATACATGGTCGTTTTTGGTTTAAAACGCCTTACTATACATGGTCGTTTTTGGTTTAAAACGCCTTACTATACATGGTCGTTTTTGGTTAAAACGCCTTACTATACATGGTCGTTTTTGTTTAAAACGCCTTACTATACATGGTCGTTTTTGGTTTAAAACGCCTTACTATACATGGTCGTTTTTGGTTTAAAACGCCTTACTATACATGGTCGTTTTTGGTTTAAAACGCCTTACTATACATGGTCGTTTTTGGTTTAAAAACGCCTTACTATACATGGTCGTTTTTGGTTTAAAACGCCTTACTATACATGGTCGTTTTTGGTTTAAAACGCCTTACTATACATGGTCGTTTTTGGTTTAAAAACGCCTTACTATACATGGTCGTTTTTGTTTAAAACGCCTTACTATACATGGTCGTTTTTGGTTTAAAACGCCTTACTATACATGGTCGTTTTTGGTTTAAAACGCCTTACTATACATGGTCGTTTTTGGTTTAAAACGCCTTACTATACATGGTCGTTTTTGGTTTAAAACGCCTTACTATACATGGTCGTTTTTTGGTTTAAAACGCCTTACTATACATGGTCGTTTTTGGTTAAAACGCCTTACTATACATGGTCGTTTTTGGTTTAAAACGCCTTACTATACATGGTCGTTTTTGGTTTAAAACGCCTTACTATACATGGTCGTTTTTGGTTTAAAACGCCTTACTATACATGGTCGTTTTTGGTTTAAAACGCCTTACTATACATGGTCGTTTTTGGTTTAAAACGCCTTACTATACATGGTCGTTTTTGGTTTAAAACGCCTTACTATACATGGTCGTTTTTGGTTTAAAACGCCTTACTATACATGGTCGTTTTTGGTTTAAAACGCCTTACTATACATGGTCGGTTTTTGGTTTAAAACGCCTTACTATACATGGTCGTTTTTTGGTTAAAAACGCCTTACTATACATGGTCGTTTTTGGTTTAAAACGCCTTACTATACATGGTCGTTTTTGGTTTAAAAAACGCCTTACTATACATGGTCGTTTTTGGTTTTACTATACATGGTCGTTTTTGGTTTAAAACGCCTTACTATACATGGTCGTTTTTGGTTTAAAAACGCCTTACTATACATGGTCGTTTTTGGTTAAAAACGCCTTACTATACATGGTCGTTTTTGGTTTAAAAACGCCTTACTATACATGGTCGTTTTTGGTTTAAAACGCCTTACTATACATGGTCGTTTTTGGTTTAAAACGCCTTACTATACATGGTCGTTTTTGGTTAAAAACGCCTTACTATACATGGTCGTTTTTGGTTAAAACGCCTTACTATACATGGTCGTTTTTGGTTAAAAACGCCTTACTATACATGGTCGTTTTTGGTTAAAACGCCTTACTATACATGGTCGTTTTTGTTTAAAACGCCTTACTATACATGGTCGTTTTTGGTTTAAAACGCCTTACTATACATGGTCGTTTTTGGTTTAAAACGCCTTACTATACATGGTCGTTTTTGGTTTAAAACGCCTTACTATACATGGTCGTTTTTGGTTTAAAACGCCTTACTATACATGGTCGTTTTTGGTTTAAAACGCCTTACTATACATGGTCGTTTTTGGTTTAAAACGCCTTACTATACATGGTCGTTTTTGGTTTAAAACGCCTTACTATACATGGTCGTTTTTGGTTTAAAACGCCTTACTATACATGGTCGTTTTTGGTTTAAAACGCCTTACTATACATGGTCGTTTTTGGTTTAAAACGCCTTACTATACATGGTCGTTTTTGGTTTAAAACGCCTTACTATACATGGTCGTTTTTGGTTTAAAACGCCTTACTATACATGGTCGTTTTTGGTTAAAAACGCCTTACTATACATGGTCGTTTTTGGTTTAAAACGCCTTACTATACATGGTCGTTTTTGGTTTTTTGGTTTAAAACGCCTTACTATACATGGTCGTTTTTGGTTTAAAACGCCTTACTATACATGGTCGTTTTTGGTTTAAAACGCCTTACTATACATGGTCGTTTTTGGTTTAAAACGCCTTACTATACATGGTCGTTTTTGGTTTAAAACGCCTTACTATACATGGTCGTTTTTGGTTTAAAACGCCTTACTATACATGGTCGTTTTTGGTTTAAAACGCCTTACTATACATGGTCGTTTTTGGTTTAAAACGCCTTACTATACATGGTCGTTTTTGGTTTAAAACGCCTTACTATACATGGTCGTTTTGGTTTAAAACGCCTTACTATACATGGTCATTTTTGGTTAAAACGCCTTACTATACATGGTCGTTTTTGGTTAAAACGCCTTACTATACATGGTCGTTTTTGGTTTAAAACGCCTTACTATACATGGTCGTTTTTGGTTTAAAACGCCTTACTATACATGGTCGTTTTTGGTTTAAAACGCCTTACTATACATGGTCGTTTTTGGTTTAAAACGCCTTACTATACATGGTCGTTTTTGGTTAAAACGCCTTACTATACATGGTCGTTTTTGGTTTAAAACGCCTTACTATACATGGTCGTTTTTGGTTAAAACGCCTTACTATACATGGTCGTTTTTTGGTTTAAAACGCCTTACTATACATGGTCGTTTTTGGTTTAAAACGCCTTACTATACATGGTCGTTTTTGGTTAAAACGCCTTACTATACATGGTCGTTTTTGGTTAAAACGCCTTACTATACATGGTCGTTTTTGGGTTAAAACGCCTTACTATACATGGTCGTTTTTGGTTTAAAACGCCTTACTATACATGGTCGTTTTTGGTTTAAAACGCCTTGCTATACATGGTCGTTTTTGGTTAAAACGCCTTACTATACATGGTCGTTTTTGGTTTAAAACGGGTTTTTTGGTTTAAAACGCCTTGCTATACATGGTCGTTTTTGGTTAAAACGGCTTACTATACATGGTCGTTTTTGGTTTAAAACGCCTTGCTATACATGGTCGTTTTTGGTTAAAAACGCCTTACTATACATGGTCGTTTTTGTTTAAAACGCCTTACTATACATGGTCGTTTTTGGTTTAAAACGCCTTGCTATACATGGTCGTTTTTGGTTAAAACGGCTTACTATACATGGTCGTTTTTGGTTTAAAACGCCTTGCTATACATGGTCGTTTTTGGTTTAAAACGGCTTACTATACATGGTCGTTTTTGGTTTAAAACGCCTTACTATACATGGTCGTTTTTGGTTTAGTAACGCCTTACTATACATGGTCGTTTTTGGTTTAAAACGCCTTACTATACATGGTCGTTTTGGTTTAAAACGCCTTACTATACATGGTCGTTTTGGTTTAAAACGCCTTACTATACATGGTCGTTTTGGTTAAAACGCCTTACTATACATGGTCATTTTTGGTTAAAACGGCTTACTATACATGGTCGTTTTTGGTTTAAAACGCCTTACTATACATGGTCGTTTTTGGTTTAATAACGCCTTACTATACATGGTCGTTTTTGGTTAAAAACGCCTTACTATACATGGTCGTTTTTGGTTAAAAACGCCTTACTATACATGGTCGTTTTTGGTTAAAACGCCTTACTATACATGGTCGTTTTTGGTTTAAAACGCCTTGCTATACATGGTCATTTTTGGTTAAAACGCCTTACTATACATGGTCGTTTTGGTTTAAAACGCCTTGCTATACATGGTCGTTTTTTGGTTTAAAACGCCTTACTATACATGGTCGTTTTTGGTTTAAAACGCCTTACTATACATGGTCGTTTTTGGTTTAAAACGCCTTACTATACATGGTCGTTTTTGGTTTAAAACGCCTTGCTATACATGGTCGTTTTTGGTTTAAAACGCCTTACTATACATGGTCGTTTTTGGTTTAAAACGCCTTGCTATACATGGTCGTTTTTGGTTTAAAACGCCTTGCTATACATGGTCGTTTTGGTTTTAAAACGCCTTACTATACATGGTCGTTTTTGGTTTAAAACGCCTTACTATACATGGTCGTTTTGGTTTAAAACGCCTTACTATACATGGTCGTTTTTGGTTTAAAACGCCTTACTATACATGGTCGTTTTTGGTTTTAAAACGCCTTACTATACATGGTCGTTTTTGGTTTAAAACGCCTTGCTATACATGGTCGTTTTTGGTTAAAACGCCTTACTATACATGGTCGTTTTTGGTTTAAAAACGCCTTGCTATACATGGTCGTTTTTTGGGTTAAAAACGGCTTACTATACATGGTCGTTTTTTGGTTTAAAACGCCTTACTATACATGGTCGTTTTTTGGTTTAAAAACGCCTTGCTATACATGGTCATTTTTTGGTTTAAATACGCCTTACTATACATGGTCGTTTTTTGGTTAAAACGGCTTACTATACATGGTCGTTTTTTGGTTTAAATACGCCTTACTATACATGGTCGTTTTTGGTTAAAAACGCCTTACTATACATGGTCGTTTTTGGTTTAAAACGCCTTGCTATACATGGTCATTTTTTGGTTTAAATACGCCTTACTATACATGGTCGTTTTTGGTTAAAAACGCCTTACTATACATGGTCGTTTTTTGGTTAAAAACGGCTTACTATACATGGTCGTTTTTTGGTTAAAAACGGCTTACTATACATGGTCGTTTTTTGGTTTAAAAACGCCTTGCTATACATGGTCATTTTTTGATTTAAAAACGCCTTACTATACATGGTCGTTTTATGGGGGTTAAAAATACCTTACTATAAATGGTCGTTATTCTGGTTCAAAACGCCTTGCTATACATGGTCGCTTTTTGGGGGTTAAAAACGCCTTACTATACAGGTCGTTTTTTTCGGTTAAGAATGACATGGTCATTTTTTTGGGCAAAACCCAAAAAAACACCTTAAACATGGTCAAGAGAAAAAGCTTTACTACACATGCAAACTCTGCAGACAAAGGAATAGACCTGGAATTGAACCTGCATCTTCCCACTGTTAAGATGACACCCTAACCAGTGGACCACAGTCGGACTGCGTTACCAGGAAAGTAACAACCCAAAAATGCGTTTGTCAAAAGTCCGCTGGGATATGCTCTGACATATGGTTGACCCGAATGAGGAAAAGCGTGATAGAAAATGGATGGCTGGAATACAGGATGTGTAAAATAAGATCGGAAGTCGTGAAATATGTTTTGGGGAATCGTCCGTGAGAGATCTGCGATGTACTCGAGCTGGTATTAGTGCTGGAGGTAAGAAGACTCTCTCTCCTGAGGAAAGAAATTTCATCTGTGCTACATGTTGCACATTTGACAATAAAGTTGACATGAACATGAACATGAAGACATGGCAGCAGGCCACCAACCTCTCCAAGGCTTCTTTCTGCTCCACATCCCCTGCTGTACCGACACCAGGCGACTCTTCTGGGACTCCGTCTGGACTTCTTTGGATCCCATCAGCAGCATGCGGCGCAATGGACTGGCTCATCTACACGGCAATGAATGCAGAAGTTGGGCTTACATGTTTAGTGGAGGGTGGTTCTCATCCAGTGTGTGCACCTCATTTGCGTTGCTCGGGAAGGTTTCCTCTGTTGTCACACTGCTGGAGCTTGCTTGTGTTCGGAGCCGAAGCAACGAAAAGATAATGCAGTTAAACATTGCTGATTCATTTTTTTTGTTAAACCAATGAAACCATCCTCGGCTTAAAAAAACGACGTGTGGATGTGCTCTTTCTAGAATGTTCAAATGTGCCACTAGATGGCGCCAAACCCCTTGAAATGATGTGTTTTATCATAGTTTGTGCTGGGGCTGAAAATTTAGAGTCAACATTGCAACGTAGTGGAAAATACATTTCAAATGGCAATGGCTGAAATTGGGGAGAAAAAAAACACTGCTTCATTTCTGTCAGCCAGTGGATTTATTTTTGGATATTTACTCATATTTCATTTCTTCATTTGTAATGTCGAGATATGATATGTTCAGTGTTGAAGTACAGTCCATGTTTCCATATCATTGTTTCATGAAAAATGTAAAACTGAAGTGGAAAGCCTCGGATTTGTTTGCAATCTGATTTACGTTCACGCCACACTGATTTGTCAGAATTTTGTGAAGTTGGACGAACGCTTAGAAAGACTGCAATTAGTGTTTAGAATGTTAACTAACTGAAGTAGATCAGGGTCATTCCAGAATTGGGGGACATTTCACATCCTACCCGACAAAATACAAAAACATGCAGTTCGTGAGTAAATGTACTGTACTTGTCCAGAGACCAAAGCTACAAAAAGAAAAAGAGAAAAGAATACTTCAAAATAGTTTAAAAATGCCAAATTAGTCTTGAGTGCCAACTAAAATGTCATTTTCTCTTGCCATTGCTCGTAACTGCAGGGACATTTGTTTTAATATTTTAAATTATTATTATTCATGGGTCAGCCCGCTAGTCCAGTGGTTAGCATGTTGATTTCACAGTGCAGAGGTACTGGGTTCAAATCCAGCTCCGGCCAAGTAGCAGCCAGAAAGTTAACATTTGTCTGGATTTGCGATCCTATTTCAGTGACAGGTATTGTAAACATCAAAGAAATTATATGTTAAAAATTGTACCATGGAGCTAAAATGAGCCAATCAAGCCTTAGAAAGTGTATTACCTATTATTGATTAATATGTCGTAGAATATCTGAAAAGGTTTATTTTTCAAGAAGCCAAAAGGTCCTCCAATTCTGGATTGACTCAAACACTGTATTTCATATTCATTAATTGTTCATTTGCCTTTATTTTAGGGTCGAACACCAAAACATGTTTAAAAGATCAGACTATGTTTATTTTAGAGGACCTTCAAAAAAATAATCGCATATTAAATCACAATCTTGATAGGATTTGTTTTTTTTTTCATGACAGTATTTTTCAAAATTGTTCAGCTGTAGTTTTATATTTGCATTTAAAATATGAATATAAGTGATTTTCAAGTCGGGGGTACCAATGTTTTTTTTTTTGCTATTTGTTGCAAGGCTCAGTTCCCTAAAGGGTCCAACATTCCTTGCTCTCTTGATAATTCATTCGTTGCCGTGGAAAGACATTCCGACTCACCATTCTTTGGGGTAGAGCGCCCCCTGCTGGTTTTGATCATCTCCAGGCCAGACAGTTTGCTGTCATAGGAGGCGCGCAGAGCAGCGATGTCCTGCTGCAGCTTGGCCTTGGACTCCCGCTCAGCGCTGAAGTCGGCCTGCAGCTTGGCCAGCCTCTCCTCGTAGTCCTGAAAGGCCAGAGCAGCAAATCAACTCGAACGGGACGACAGCGGCGGCGACGTCAAGTGATATGCGAGCATGGGAACGTTGTGCTGTGAGCTACCTTTTTAATCTTGTCCTTTTCCCTGTCGGTGGAGTTGGGGCAAACCTCTGCTTGATGCTTGGGCATCACAGCTGCAGGATATAAGAGAAGAAAACATGAATTTTTGTTTACTTTTATGTGCAATACATCTAAAGTGAATCATTTTTAAGTAAAATGTTCATATTCAAACTGTACATAATGTTTCAGTGGCTTACAATAATATTAAATGTACGGTACCTGTGTTGTTTTTGATAGCTACCGGATTTTAATGTTGGTCACGATGGTGGTCCTTGGGCAGCTATGTGTAGGAGACACTGTCTTGATTCAACAAATGCGGTGCTATGGGTGTTGCCTGTGAAATTGAACGTAGCTTTCCCAAAATTATCATTAGTCACAGTTACTTTGTGATTTAACAAGGGGGCAAGTACCGTAATTTCCGCACTATAGAGCGCACCTGATTATAAGCCGCACCCACTACATTTTTAGAGGAAAACCAATTTTGTACATACACAAGCCGCACCTGTATATAAGCCGCACGTGCCCACATTAAAACATGTAAACATATTTACAAAGAAAGACGGTACACAGAGAGAGTTTTTAAAGTTTTAATAATATAACTTAACAAAAATAATAATATAACTTTCTTCCCAAACGGTGCCTGTGACGCGGCAGTAAAACGGTAGCAACATGGTAACAACACGCTAGCAACAGAATAGCAATGCGTCATATGCCTTTCTTTTTGCATTTTTCATGATGAGGGTATGTTCACGCTAATTTAATTTATGCACAAGACAAGAATTCCACCAGTCTTAATCTTACCTTTTCTACTCGAGCGCCCCTGGCGGCCGTTAGAAAAATTACATAAATTGGCCGCATCACTGAATAAGCCGCAGGGTTGAAAGTTTGGGAAAAAAGTAGCGGCTTATAGTCCGGAATTTACGGTACTTTTTTTACATAGGGACACAAGTAATTTGGGATTTTTTATGTGCGTGTGCCATAATAATTTAAATTGGCATTTAAAAACTTGATTTTATTGATATTTGATATTAACCCTTTCAGGGACAGCGGTTACTACAGTGGACAGCTTATCATGTTATCAAGTGACAGGGTGCATGAAAGGGTTCAAAATGATTTGAAGAACTGAAACATTTGTGTGTGAGAAATACTGTATGCAAAGAACACAGAAATCAAAATACTTTTTTCCACAGCACTTCTCTTGTAAGTCTACTCACATGGAACGGGAGCAACAGAGGCCAGCTGGCCTGAGATGAGGGCCCGCAGCTTCTTGATCTCCTCCTGGTACTCCCGCAGCAGCGCATCCTTGGGGTCTTCGTTGATGCACGGCCGGTTCTGGATGCTTTTGGCGCGGTTGGCGTAACGCAGGGTGCACAGGCTCTCTTCGTAGTTGCTGTCGGCCGGCGAGAGGCAGGCCACCATCAGGGTGCGAGTGTTGCCACCCAGCGAGTCCTGCAGCAGCCGGGTCAGTTTGGAGTCCCGGTAGGGGACATATTTGGAGCGGCCGTCCACCAGGGCTGAAATGACGTTGCCCAGGGCCGAGAGAGACAAGTTGATCTTGGTGGCCTCGCGCAAACGCTCGCCCGTTGCGCCCGTTTTGGACTGACGCTCGCTCCCCGCCAGATCTACCAGATTGAGCTTCCCGGCTCGGAGGTGGTCCCGGCCTGCTGCATCTATGGAAAGACAACAACGCCAGGTTACAATAGTTGCGTCACGATTCGGGCGAGCCGAATAAAGTCTTGGATCCCAATAATCGCAGACGTCAACAAGATCTCGCGACAAAAAATAATAATTTAATGGTATAATAATAACGGCTAACAAAAAGCGCTTGCAACCAAAAGGCAAGGCAACAAAACAACGGAACTGAGTATACCAAAAGAAAAACAACGTATAAACACGTGAGAAAAAGTAAAATATAATCATATATAAAGATCTCCACCTTTCCATCGAACTTAATGTGTTGCCGTGCATGTGGTCCATTGAAAACAAGCACCCGCTAACTGAACGGAAGTGTGTTGAGTTTTTATTTCCTCTATCACTTCCTTACTTTGTAAATACTTTTAATGATTGCGTTGACTGTGTTACCAGAACTAAGTACTGGTACTGTACATTTACTACTTTTTCTTTGGACTTGAGTACCATCTTCTATTGCACATGCCTGCAGATTTCCTCTCAAGTTATGGCAACTGCAAGGCTCGACATAGTTCATCATCTTTTCACCCAAAAAGCCAAAGAATACATTTGTAGAGGTTACATACGTATGCCCTGACCTGTGCGACACATCTCCAGGTGGATGCTGAAGACGGAGTGTGAGCGAGACGAGTCTTTGTTCATCAAGGTATAGGCCACGGCGCGGTTCCGCCAGCCGCGCTCCATCATGGTCTCACACTCCGCCACGTTGTGTACCGTGTGCATGGACAGGTCCCGGGCGTACACCCCGCGCTCCGGGTGCTCTTTCAGCTGGCCACAGTGAGAAAAAAAAAAAAAAAAACCACTCAGTCTGTTACCTCGTTCAAATAGTGTGACCTTTAAGGTTGTGTAACAATCTTATCACCATGGTAACATGTACAGTGCTGCCTGCATTGTACTCTTACCGGCCAAGTCATTAAGCTCACACAATGTACGGTGGTAAGGGTACTTAATGTTTTAGCCGGTGAGTGTTTCTTATCATTGTATTCTATACACAGACTGAATGCTGCGGAGAGTAAAGGACAAACCTCTAATCTCTGCTTCGTGTCGCTGCCCAAGAGGTCTCTTATTTCTTCGTTGTAAATCTCCAAGTAGGACGCCCTTACCAGGAACTTGGTATTTTCTGCACACTGACACACAAACACCAAAATACACACATAGGTGAGACTAAAGCCGGGCATCGAGTTTTTTCGGTCGTGTATGGCTAACTAACTATTTTCCAGTTTTGAAATTATTCATATCCTTTCTCAATAACTTTATATGAAAATGGCTTCTCTCAGACTTAATGAGATATGTTTAAAACATGATTTATTAGATGTTTTTGTTAACTTTCAGACACTTTTGCATAATTAAATAAGAAATTGACTGGGGAAAAGTATTGCTCCTCCTGAGAAATGAGCGTAACAGGGGGGTTATGCTTGTCCAAAAACATCAAGTATTTGCACAATTAAAGAATGAAATTCTAATGAAAACCCCTGTTTCATTCATACAGTCTTCTGCTACTTATAGTTTCCATCATTTAATTCAAAATTTGGCCTTGGACTGTTCAGTATGAATGTATATTACAATACTATTCAGACTACAGTAATAAACTTGATTTTTGTTTTAGCAAATAATCATTGAATTAGAATTTTATGGCTGCAACGTGTTCCCAAAAAGCTGGGACAGGGTCATGCTTAGCATTTCTTTAAAAAATATTCAATAAACATTTGGGAAATGAGGACATTAGTTGTTGAAGATTTCTTGCTGGAATTCTTTTCCATTCTTGTTTGATGTACAGCTTCTGCTGTTCAACCATCCGGGGTCTCCATTGTCGAATTTTCCGTTTCATAATGCACCACAAATTTTCAATGCGAGACGGGTCTGGACTGCGGGCAGGCCAGTCTAGTAGTCATGGTTTGGCATTTTCTTGGTGAAATAAGCAAGGTTGTCCGTGCAAAAGACATTGCTTGGATGTCAGCATATGCTTCTCCAAAACCGGTATGTACTTTTCAGCATTAATAGTGCCTTCATAGATATGTAAGTTACTCATCCAATTGGCACTGACACCGCAACTTATCATCACATATGCTGGCTTTTGAACTTTGCGTCCATAACAGTCCAGATGGGTCATTTCCTCTTTTGCACGGAGGACACAATGTCCACAATTTCCCAAAACAATTTGAAATGTAAACTCTTCAGACCACAGAACACTTTTCCACTTTGCATCAAGCCATTTTAGATGAGCTCGGGTCCAAAGAAGCCAGCGGTTTTCCTTGGTGTTGTTGACAAATGGGTTTTGATTTGCATAGTAGAGTTTAAGGTGCATTTAGGAATATAGCTCCGAAATTGATGTATTGACATTGGTTTTCTGAAGTGTTTCTGAGCCCATGTGGTGAAATCCTTTACACATCGGCTTTTGACGCAGCGCTGCCTGAGGGATAGAAGGTCACGGGCATTCAATGTTGGTTTTCAGCCTTGCCACTTACATGCAGGGATTTTTCCAGACTCTCTGAACCTTTTGATGATACTGTATTATGGAGATAATGGAAACCCTAAATTTCTTGCAATTGTACATTGACAAACATTGTCCTTAAACTGTTTGCGTATTTTCTTGCACAGCTTTTCACAAAGTGGTGGACCTCGCCCCATCTTTGCCTGTGAAAGACGAAGCAAATCTGGGAAGCTCCTTTTCTACCCAATCATGGCGCCCACATGTTCCCAGTTAGCCTGTTTAGCTGTGGGATATTCCAAACAGGTAATGAGCATTCCTCAAATTTCTCTGTCTTTTTTATCTCCTGTCCCATCTTTTTGAGAACATAAAATTAATGTTGGAAATGATTAAGTTTATCAGTGTGAACCATAAATATCTTGCCTTTATTGTGTATTCAATTAAATGTAGATTGAACAGGATTTGTAAATGCTTGAGCTTCTGTCTGTCTGTCTCTCTCTCTCTCTCTCTCTCTCTCTCTCTCTCTCTCTCTCTCTCTAATATCTCCTATCCACTCATTGTTTTTAGTGAATGGTGTACGCCAAATCCACCTGAATGCTCTCGAAGATGTGCTCAAAGGCTCGTGGGATGACCCCCCTCTGGGCCGGGGGCTCAGTCACCCCCTGCATAGTAAAGGACTTGCCGCTTCCTGTTTGGCCATAAGCAAATATTGTGCCATTGTATCCTTCCGTGACCCCCTGTAAGATAATTATGCATTTTATATTAAAGGTGGCATATTATGTTCAACTTACTTTTTAATTGCTTGAATGAAAATCGCTGTGTCTTGGGAGTGCAACCAAGTTTAGTGTTTTCTGAAACTGAAAATGTGTGATAAATTTACATCGACTGCACACTGAGTTTCTACGCCAGAGATGCGCAAGTCCAGTCCCCAAGTACCCATATCCAGCCATATTTTTGCCTCCCTCCTCCAACATACCTGCTTATCAGTTTATCAGCAAGCTTTGCAGAAGCCTAATAATGATCCTGATCATGTTAGTCAGGTGTTCTGGAGAAGAGAGACATCTAAAATAGGTGCTCCCCAAAACTGGATTTGAGCGCCTTTGTTTGATGCACATGATTGGATCAGGAAGGCAGTATAAGCAATGGTCGGCCAGAAACAATGACATGGAGAGGAACCATCATGCAGAAATACTGACATGCCCCATGGGTGTGATGCCGTTATTATCATCGCAAAACCAAGAGGGAGCGAGACTGCACTGAGTTTTGTTGGATGCACAGATTAGCTTTAGCTGACAGAATTAACTGCTGATATGTAAGCATATGTTTAGCTTCAGTTGTTGTTATTCCTCCATAAAAGCTCACCTCTACTAATGGATAGGCGCTCTCGTTGTACATCTGTTCTGTAGTTTGATCGGTGAAGTAAGTCCCGTCAAAGGTGAACTGCTTGGGGGGCTCATCAGCTGACATGGGCTTCTTGATGAAACACTGGCACCGCTGTAGGTCCATGGTCAGCACCATTTTGGAACCCAGAGCTGTCTCTCTGTCATTAAGGGGCCTGCACCGGACTACCACCTTCACAGATTCGGACCCCATCTCAGCCACCTGGAAGAATGGAAAACACAAACACAGAGCTAAATAGGCAATGTGCGAGGAATCTATGAGAAAACAAATAAATGTGAAGAATCGATATTAGGGTTTTTATATCGACATGATTCACGCAATACTCATCAAGAGCTTATTTACTATTGTTTTGGTTTTCTTTTCGCTAGTCTTGCACTGCTGGTCAGAGAGCACAAAAGAGGAAATATTGCACATTCTGATGGCAGGTGCCAGACTTGCATTTAACTTTTCTCAGAAGTAGACCGGCCACCATGGTCATTCGTGTGTGTCATTAACTAAAGCTAAATAGGCAATGTGGCAGGATTCCATGAGAAAACAAATAGAAATAAATGTGAAGAATCGATATTAAGGTTCTGATATCATTCACACAATCCTAGAGTCGATACTTGGATCGATCTGCACGGTCCAATAGCGCGGGGGTCCCGGGTCGCGGACCGGTACCCGTCCGTGGGTCATTTGGTACCGGGCTGCACAGGAAGAATAAATAACTTACATTACTTCCGTTTTATTCATTTCCAAATCTGAAAGATGTTTTTTTTCGAAAATGTACTTGATTCTCCGTTACATCCGTCTACAGTATGTCACACTTGACGCAGGTCAAGGTGCGCTTCTCCGTCACGCGATAAGTTACCGCTGAAACGAAACCCGGGATCTAGCAAAATGAGTGAAAAACAAACGTCTTTGGAAAGTTTCTTTGGGAAGGGGTAAAGGCCCAGCCAGGAGACAGAAGAGGAGCCTACGACTTCCAACAAAAAGAAAGCTGCATTTAATTGACAATATCCGGAGTCCTACTTAAAATACGGATTTATCTCAAAGGGAGATTCCCACGCATCAAGCCCACTCTGCATCATATGCGGCGATGGTGAGTCATATTTTTCATGCACTTTGTATCTTATTTTGAAGGCAGGTACGTTACCATCCGACCAGAATGTTGCGGCCAGATATTAGGTTCATTTAGTCATGATTCATGTTTATTATTATATTTCGAAAATACAATAGTTTTCATGTAGGTCATATTATATTATTTTGTGGTATTTATCTGTCACACCTTCAAGGCCGGTCCCTGGAAATATTGTCTGACATCAAATCGGTCCGTGGGGCAAAAAAGGTTGGGGACCGCTGCAATAGCGGCTTGTTGACATTCTTGTCACAGAAGTTCACA
Organism: Hippocampus mohnikei; assembly: GCA_026261675.1. Classification (NCBI taxonomy): domain Eukaryota; kingdom Metazoa; phylum Chordata; class Actinopteri; order Syngnathiformes; family Syngnathidae; genus Hippocampus; species Hippocampus mohnikei. Next base: position 16,379,003 of record JAKGUB010000334.1, on the reverse strand, counting down.
CTTTGTGTTCAACGAAATAGGCCCAGGTTTTACACATCGTGAGTTCATTTGTGAGTAAATTGAGCCGCGATCATCATTATTTCAGTATTAATCCTTTATATGACATTTTTATATGGTACTGTGTAGCATTAGATGACTAAGTAAAATATGTGCCTCGGTTAAATAAAAGTTGGTAAAACTGCACTTAGATTACTGTTGATTACTTTGATTACGGTTATCATCAAACATCTCATCGGTCACAGGTAAGACATGTGTTAGCATCACACAAAAAAGCCCAAATAAGCAAACACACTTGTGCGACTACGCACAGTACACTAGGTTGTACTTTCTAATTGCCTACACTTACACGAGGGTCGAATTATGAGACACATTTGTCCGTGATATTCAAACACAATGTTAGAATGGCTCAAAACGGAACATTGTGTTTTATTTTTTTTTCCCCAACACATCTCGTGGTTTACCTAATATAGTGGCCAAACGGAGAACATATCGGCTGATATAAAACAAGCACTCACCAGAACGACAGGCAACTATCTTAAAAACTTTACGGGAAGCAGTTCCAAAAATATGTCTGCTGAAGTTCAGAGGAAAATAACTCGCCTGGTAACAAAAGAAAGCCGAGCAAAGGCTTAATTTGTTTTCCGCTTCTCGTATGTCGTCGTGAACGCAGGTCTCATTTTGCCGTTCCCGTTCTCACTCCGCAGTGGTTTTGATGTTGCTTAGCAACGCTTGCGGCCATCTTACCGAGACCAGCCTGATCGCTCATGTTGTTGGTCAAAATAAAATGTGCACGTGTATTTAACTGAGGGTTAATGACTTGGGTGACTATAGTTTCTATAAATATAATTCTATTATTTCTGTGATGTCTATAAAAAAGAGACGTAAGTTTGGAATATATCATATCAGAATGGCAGCTGTGTGGGTGCATACTGTATACGAACATGTGCATGGGTACGCACGTGCGGTGAGGGTCGATCAGGTTGCTTAAAAAAGTAGAATTTCGGTCAAAAAAGGTCGAGCACCCCTGGTGTACATAATCCATTGTCTGTTTTGTAGTTTTTTTTTGCTCCCTTCTCATTTACATTTGGAAGCTGGTACAGTATCTTAATATGTTGTATGAGAAAAACAACAACACAAACAAAAATTGGCCAGACTTAAATAAGAAGCTGAATAAACATGCTACTTCTACTATAATATCTTGACAATGTTGAGTGTTAGAAATAACAACAAAACAATTACATTTCAACAAATATATTGGCAACATCTTGACAAGGGAGGGAAAAACGCGTTGCCGTCAGATTTTGACAACCTGGGCTCTTAAACTCAAAGATCTTAAAACACTTTGGAACTTGATTAAAAAACATACACATATATCTAAAACGTAAAAGCAGCAAGTACAAAAACTGTTTTGACAAAATGAGCCATATATATTACAGATAATGCTTGTGGGAATATAAATAAGTGCCAACAGGGAATATAAATAAGTGCGTTGTTGAGTGTTAATAAGGTTTGAAGTGTCCCACCAAACTGATGGCGATTGAGTAAAGGATGAGGTGCAAAATAAAAAAAAAAAAAGATTAGCAGTTGACCACTTCTAGTGTCCAAATTTCATCCCCATTCCTTTCACTATCTTCTGCATTCTGCTTTTGTTCAGGCTTCTGCGCACCTCCTGGGCCTTCGGCTCTGTGGCATCTTCCTCCTCCCACTCGTAGCAGTGGTTTACTCGGGCACAGCTCAGCCGGCACGGGAGTCCATCCTGGTTCTCTGTGTAATGTTCAATCAGTTCTGCGAGCGAACTGAATTCGGCTTTGCATTTCTGTCACACGCCCAAGACAAAAAGAACAGATGCAGCATTTATGTTTTGAGTGTTGACATGAAAACATGGCAGTGACTAACAAGCGGGTCGTGCAAATGGTAACCGGGTCATCAGTAGGGATGTCCTCAACTTAATCCACCCCATCTACTACATTGAACCAATACAGAACCAATCAACACTCCACAAAAAATGCAATAAAAGTATATGCACATACATCAGCTGCAGCAGTTCACAATCAGTACGGACAGCAACATTCACCAGAGATGCTTATCATTTCATCGATTTCAATTAAGTTGTCTTGCTTGTCGAACTAAGCTGCATCAAGTTTTACACTGACCAACCAATCGGAGGGTTGGAAATATGCTGATGTCATTGAGGCAAGCCTTCTGGCCCACGAGAACACATTTTAAATCTGCTTTCAAACAGTCCCGCTGGTAACGGTTTAAATGACATCAGCCAGCACTACTGATTTTGGAGGTCCTGGGCAGGTAAGACTGACATACGTAACAACACAGGCTGAAAACTGGTTGGATAAAACATTTGCAAAGACATACTGGAAGCAAAGCAGCCAAGAAAATAAAAATGAAATAAAGAGGTACCTCTAAAAAGAAATTCCCTTTACGAGTGTTTTCAATGAGGTAGGTGATGAGGCCAGATGGGAAGCGAATGATGAGGGATCCACTTTTGGGTTTCTTGGGATGTGGGCAAAGGAGGTAAGATCCCAAAACGTCATCAGCCAGGAGGGAGTAGCTGCTGTCACTGCGACACAGAAAGGAAGTTGTATTGGCTTTAAATGGGACATATACAAAATACAGTATATCTTCTGGAGAACATTCTTTGCTTGCAGAAGATCTTTTTGGCTAAACAAAGTGAAGAATCCGAACTCTCTTTGGCTGAAAATCTTTCCAAAAAAAAATACATATAGGGGCATTGACTTCTGGAGAAAAGTGAGTTCTCAATAATGATAAAATAACTTTACCCAGTACTGTTGAGGAAATCCAGATAGATCATTAAGAATGCATTAGAGCACCTTGTTGACCTGCATTCTCAATCAACTGTACAGAGTAGATTTTTTTAAAATGAGAATGTGTATTTGATGACTATGTCACATATTGAAATGTCTTAGGGCAATTACTACTCTGCCAAATGACCAAGTGAGTGACTTAGATCGGGTCTCTGGTGAACATCTGAAACATGCTAGTATGAGGTTGGCTCCTCCCCTTGCTTTGTTTTACGAGCCTCACATTTCATTGGATGCTGCCTTTTTCGATGTTGTCTTTTCTGTTGTTCCCCACCACCAAGGGCCAGGTAAAGTGGGCGGCCGTCATAATTGTAGGCCGATAGCATTAGCCTGTATACTGTCCAAAAAATGTGTTGCTCACACTAAAAGACCTTTTAAGGCTTATAAGACGACAGACAATCATAGATGCCTCTGTAGTCAGAATGCCAGAGCGTTGTCATGATAACAAAAGCTGGCCTCGCCAAAAAGGCTCATTTCAGGTATGTGCATTACAAATTGTGATCCTTAGAGTATTGTGACATCAACATGTTATGCGTGTTAAGAAGACGCCTGAAAAGTGCTTGAAATAAATAATGACCACAAAAAAAAAAATGCATACACTCACGTTGCAATACCGGCCCAACACCACACAGCCTGAGCCAGCGCTTCCTCGGTTTCGGCCAAGCTCGGCATCCGGGGTCGTCTTGCCAAGGTCTTGTCTTGGTCCTTTTCTACTCCACGGACAAGAGAACACATCCTTAGAACATTGCCACGATGGACACGCACACCTTGTCATATACATGAAGTACACTGTTTCCCTGCCTATTTGCGGTTGGCTATTCACATCCTAGTGTTTTTCATTTTTATGGAACCTACCCTCATCACCTCTTACCATGTTTTTGTGTGTGTGTGCGCGCGCCCGCAAATGAATCACGACTCTCAAGTATTGAAGACAAACCAACGAGAGAAAACCCAAACATGTTCCAGCTTGTTTAAAGACTCATACGTGAGCACCTGTGGCAGCCTTGCGAAAGCTCATGAAGAAACACCGCCACGTGATCGCCCCATCAGGCAAGCAAGTACCAAGGGCGTTACCTAATCAACTCCTTGAATCTGGAGAGCGCCCTGTGAACAGCTATCCCACCTTGTGATGCGTTGAGGCGCTCCTGCACGTGGCGCTGCTTGAGCGGCGTGAACGTGAAGGAGCGATATGCCCCGGAACGCAGCACTTTGTTGCGGATGGCTTTCTTGCGCACTAGGGATGGGGAGGAGGTGGCGAAGACCTCATCTTGGCTGCCAAGCTGCTGCTCGTCGGACGACTTGTCATGTTTCTGCATGTGAGGTGGGGGGGACAAAAAAATGGTGTCAGTAACTGCACCGAAACACAAATCAAAAACTACTTTGTCTGGCGACCTTAGAACCGAACATCAACCCGCGAAAGGGAGCTCTTCTGAAGGACACCAGGGCGCTAACACTGAGCGGAAAGCCGTGGTTGAGAAGCGACGGGTTACGTCGAGGCGCCGAACCGGAAGAACCTTCCTGGGCTTCGTCTGGGTGCTTCTCCAAGTAAGACAGTTGGAAACAGCGGCACAGCAAAAGGTTCAGGAACTGGGCCTAAAAGGAGAGTGCGGCAGGCTCAATCCACTTTCTTCATCTATGCTCACACTGCATACATTAAAACAATCTTTTCTGAATTTATTTGGATAAAATGTAGTTAAAGTGCAACCAGTCAAGATACAATTCCAACAGAAGAGTTGCCGTTGTTACTGGGGAGGTTTTTGTTTTGACTTTTAGACTGCACATTGCCGAAACGCTTGCACATCATCCTTCTGGACAAGTCAGTCGATCAATCCTAACACAAGCCTTCCAGCAGGTTATTGGGTGCAAATTTCGCTGGATGACCCAAGATCTTCCCACTGAGACCCCTGTCCTTGCTGTCATACTAATACCCAACATATATTACATTTGAACCTATGTGAAGCCCGTAAGATGGCACTCGCTCCACTTCACCTCATTAAGGTGCTGGTTCAAAGATGGTGACCCACAAGAGATGCAATTCGGGAGGATTCCAAGACCAATTTTAATTGCTCAAGCACTTTTTAGTGTAGCCAGAAGGCAGAGCAGCATATCCCAAACAATTCTGTACTTGCCAGTTGATCAATTTGTTCCCAGAGGGACTTGAAGAGGGCTTTTGAATCCCTCTTGTCCCAAACTGGCACTGAAGACAAATTTGTTTTGGCAGAATCCTACCCTGGCGCCTGTAGCCTCTAGTATGGTATTCAAACAACTCCACCGCCAGAGAAGTGATTCACGGAGGCAGTCGGGAGCAGAAGGAGTAGGGAGTACAAGTCCCGACTGAAAAGAGCTAGTTGAAGTGGCTCGGAAAGCCTTCGAGACACTTCCCCCTGAGGGCGGGATATAGGAGACACTGGAGACAATAGGAGGTGTTCGAGGTATGAGACCATGTTCTCCAAGGCCCCTCCAAGTGGAGCTGGAGGAGGTGTCCATTTCTAAAATTGTTGTTTTGTTGAACAGTGATCATGAACGTTCTCTTCCTCTCGGAAACAAACAAAGAAGATCAGAAGCTGGTCGGTCTCTTACAGCTCTGGCGTGTCTGGCTCGAAAAACGTGGCAGTACAACTGGGCGTCGGCGCTGCCTGGGTTGTGGGAGACAAAGGCAAACTGGGAGTCGCTGGGCCGGGCGGTGGACAGTGACACTCTGCGAAGGGCGTGGGCCATCAGGAGGGTCTGCAGGACAGATGACAGGTCGGACCAGACAATTGTTGAGAGCAGCTACTAACTAACTAAATCAGTCAATCAATAAAATACACATCCATACCGTTTCGTCCTCATCGTACATTTTCACGCCTTTGACGGAGAACTTGATTGATACGGGCCTGCTCTTTCTGCATGTCTGACAGAGCAGAAAGATCAATGGCGCATCAAAGGGGACATATTATTGAAAATTGACTTTTTACTCGCCAATTCAATTTTTCATCTGTTTACAATAATTCTAAAAGTGTCTGTGGGCTGTTTTGCTAATTTACATACCATCCACTACCACAACATGATCTTCGAGGCCAGGCAAAGATCAAGGCACATACATGCAACAGAGCCGAGTCACATTCATCCTTTTAAACCCCTTGATTCCTTTGACGGGCGTGTTTTACTCATTCTTTTTTGTTTTTATGTTCCTCAAAAGACACCCTGTGTAATTTCATTAGGTTTTATGGTTTATGTCAACGGTTGAAAAAACAAACTGGTTTGGAAACTGGAACAACTTGGAAATCAAGTGGCCGAACTTACTTTCAGGGTCTTTAGGTTCCTATGCAGCTGCTCCATCTGATCATCCAGGCAGCTGTCGTCCACCGAAAATGAGCCGACATACTTTGGAGCCAATAAGTATCATTAAATGTAGAAATTAAAAAAACACACGCGAGTAAGGGCATGAATATAGTGCTGACCTCAGCTGATCTTATCACTGTGCCATCCTCTCTGACTGTTGCTTCGCCCATGACGCCTGGAGATCTCTGCACATGCATACAGTTTACATCAACGTACAAAGAGCTGCGTATAAAAGCGTTAATTCTCTTTCCCGGCACATTGGAGGGAATCCAACAGTTTTCGGCAACCTTATCATCTCGAATCAAACGAAAGAGGAATGTTGAGATAAAATGCTAAATGGAATAGGTTGATATCCAATATGCATTACGATACACTGGCGCTGACAGTTTCTGCATCTGATAAGCGATGGGTATTTATTTTATTTATTTGGTTGAGGTTGTCCCAAGTGCGGATTTGGGGGGAAAAAAGCAGCTAACATGCCTGGCTCACAGTTCTGAGGTCCAGGATATTGCGGCTTCTTCCCACATTCCAAAAACATGCAAGTTAGGTTCATTAAAGACTCTGAGCATGAGCGTTAATAATTACTTGTCTGAGACCTGTGAATCTCTGATGACCAAAGCAGGGTGTGCCCCGCTTTTCTCACTTCAAGTCAAGTGGGATGGAGTCCGGTGGACCAGTTAGCAATATGAGAGCAATGGGAACAGGAAATCGATGAATGAATGTGAATTAAATGTGGTTTTACAAACCTTGCGCCCTCTGATTTTTTTCCCAATGTGTTGATTCTCATCGGAATCAACAAAAGAACATGTTTCCGAGGCACCCCAGATAAATAAACACATACATCTTTTACACCCTGAGACAGACACGAATATAAACGCGCAGCCTGATAAAAACACAAGCACGTTAGTGTAAGTGATTAGAAAAAGGTAATGAAGTCAGGCTTTCTCTTCGAATTATCTCGACTAGTTTTCTCACGGCAAAAAAAGTTAGAAAATACGCGAACGCGTCCCAACACGATGCGTTCGCGGACCACCTCCCTTCAAAGCAGAAACCGTTCGTCGACGCCCCCGCCGCCCTCACTCACCTGAAGTCCGGCCGGCCGAGCTCCGGTGGTGCTTCGGCCCAGGTGTCCCGAATTGGGACAACTCGGTGGTGGATGGTGAGGTGGAGAGGAGGGCGAAGACGGGGCGGGAGGAGTCTCCAAACGAAGTTAAGTTCGGCTTGCAGCGGTTGCCTCTTTGATGCCGCTCTCGGATCGCTTCTTGATCACGGTTCGTGACATCACGCGTCAAAAGGCGGAAGTAGCACACCTACACGCGATCGAATTCGAAATTGCTCCACCCCCTAAAATTTCTCAAGCTCACCGCTAAACTTTTTTATGTGCTGTTTGGCTTTTTGAAGATAATTAGATAGCTATTTACTCTGGTAAAGGTTTGCGTCTAAAAATGTTCACATTTAGCCTAAGACAATTTCATTAAATACATTTTGAGTTCAAAAGTTCTTTAATTTTGAAAAGCTTTTTATTCTCGTATTTTTAGTGTTCATACAAAGCAGTTTTATTCCATTACTTTTATGTTTAAAATAGTTTCCCCCCAGTAATTATACTCAATCGTTTTATTCAAGTTTTGAATTAAGATTGTACTGTATTCTAATATTTTTAGTTAACGGTAATTTATGCTGTTTTAATAAAAAAATATATAAAATTTGTCAATTTCGTTTTGTAGTATTTTACTCATCAAATAATTTTATGCATCTTGTTTGAGTGTGATATTTGCATTATCATAGCACATATTTTATTTATTCTTGAGTCTCTTTTAGCAACACTGTGGTGTGGACGGACCCCCCTCCCCCCACAAAAAAACAAAACCTGACATGAATATGTTAGAAAATCTAAATTCATTATATCAAAGTACAGGTACAGTTAACTGAAACATTATCACTATGGGTTGGATTACATGTTCTTGTGTACAGTTGATGAAGGAATATTAAGGGAGAGCAAAAAAACAAGTGTTGTACAAAGAGCAATTTTATTACTTGGAAAAAATCTTAACACAAAGAATATACATGCATGCAGAGGGATGGAGATGCTACACTAAGCATCTTTTTCCTTATTCACAACACGGAGCTGCGCACGAATTACAGCTGTGAAGCATTAAAACCAGTTTTCTATCAGACACACACGCGCGCACACATATATATATACATATAAAAACAAAACAAAAAACAATGGGACACTTGATGGTTTGATGAACAGTATAAGTAGAACAGCGACAACGTGTCCATAACCTTTTTTTGGGGGGGAAACAGGCAACACATTCTGGGGAAATGTCTGCTTCTCTGAACCACAGTGTTAGAACAGGCTGTGGGTCTGAATTAAAATGAGCATGTTGCTTCGTGGAAAAACACCAGGTGCCAACATGACGCAGACCAGGTAACTTCATCAAAATCAAAAAGGATACTACATTGCTCAAGTTACAGGATGTCAGGCACAAGCTTAAGTGCACTGCATCCCTACACACCGGCTAAAAAAGAAATTCATGGTACAACCCTTTCTTCTAACTATGGTGGGGGAAAAAAAATAAAATACTGCCCTATTTAAAAAGGGTGAAGACAAAGAGGGGAACACTGATGAAAGCGGCCGTGGTGGCAGACAAGGTGGGGTGGGGAGTTCCTCAGTTCTTTCCTCTCTTGGACTTCCGGGGGGAACGCTTGTCACCAGGTGCTGCTGTTTTGGCGGGGCGCTGAACGCTGGCATTGGCCCCGGAGCGCCTAGATGCAGGTCTGCCCGCCGGTTTCTTGGCTTCAGGCTCCTCTGCCTCCTCAGGTTCCTTAGGAGCAGAGTCTTCCTGCTTGGAAAGCTTTGCGCTGCCCCTTTTGGTGGGTCGCTTGGCCGGCCTTGCCGGCTTTGCCGGCTTCGAACCCTTGGCAGCGCCCCGCTTCTTCGGCGCCACGGGCTTCACTTCCGATTTGGGCTCCTGCTCCTTTTCCTTGGGCTGCTCTTTACTTGGGGATTCTTCCGGAGTGGCGGGTCGCTTGGAGCCCCGCTTGTTCAGGCGTTTGACAGCGGGCGTCTTTGTCCTCTTGGCAACCACTTGCCTCTTGACGGGAGTGGTGGCTTTGGAAGCTGACACCTTGGCCTTAGTCACCTTCTTGGCTGCCGCTTTCTTTGCAGGAGATGTTTTGGCCAATGGGCGTCTTCGTCCTCTGCTGGCCTTCTTGGCAGCAGGGGGATGGCGGACCCTGGGAGGGGGTCTCTTTGTGGACCTGCGGGCAGGTCAAAACAAGTCACTGTGACTCAAGTGGCCGACTTTTTCAACTGGTGGCTTGCAGATAGGTAGTAATAGAAATTACAGAGGCCCTTATGTTTACAAGTGAACAGTCATATGACGTTTTGAGGTTACTAAATAATTGCGTCGTGTAAGAATAGATCATCTTCGTGTTTTTCATTGGACTGTTGGGCTTAAAGCGGTTGTCAAAGAAATATTAACTGTAAATAAGACTTTACTGCTGCGCTAGAATCGGTTTGTAATAGATCATGGCATGTTCCAACTTGGGTCCAAATCCTTATTAGAGAAATCCTTCGCATATTCACGGGTCAAAGGTCACACTATTACAGTGGAACTTTGATTTAACGGGCTCGGATCCAGCTGACCTCAAATTCCACGGACAGAATAGTGTCCAGTCCACTCAAAGTGCCCCCTTGTACAGTACTTTTCAAAGTCTGTTATTTACAAAATTAGCCACAGCGCTGTTTGCTGTTATCTCGGAAATAAATGGCAGGTCTATGCATGAATCGGTGGAGACTCGAATAGACCAACCGGCCATTAAAAACAAATATGAAGTCAACGTGACTGACGTGTGTTTCAAATGCTCCGTGTGTCAGAATGATTACTTTCACCACAAATGTCCACTTTATGCTTTACTTTTCAAGTGGGATTGAATTAAAGCCAAATATCAACACCTGTTGTTCCTCACAGTGTTACAGATATGCTGCCGCTCGTCTGCCCTTTGATTGTTTGCCATGACAACACAAATCTAAAATCGTTGTTTGAGTCTAATATTTTATGTATGTGTATTTATTTTGGGGCTGGGCGGATAATTCAAAATGTATTGTGATAGACACGTGATTGATAAATAGAAAATGCCTTCGATAAAATGTTCGATTAAAAAATTAAACAAGTAACAAATCAGAAAGTATACCTCGACCATGGCATTGTGCCTCCAAACATGAAGAAGCAATGGGATTCGGAAGTGTTCACTCCAACTTGGTCATCTCATGTAGTGTGAACCCCTTTAAACTGTCCTCCCTTGCGAGTACTTATTTGTTGTTGTTAGACAGCCTAAACCATGTCAGCGCACCACTTTTTACTGCTCTCCAACTCCCACACGTATCTCAGACCCTTCCTTAGTTACCATCATGTGGAAGGGTCGTAACAATATTGTATAGTGACGTTTGGATATCGTTACATCCTTAACGAATAGTGAAAGCGGATTTTGGGTGCAAGTCCGAGCTCTAATAAACAGATTTACTGTCGATTAGAGTGGGCTAAAAAGTACGCCAATGGGGTGGCTCTGTTGACAGGGGTGACTTTCGCATTAAAAGCAATGTATGTACATATACGAGGGACATATTTGTAGGGGCAATTGTCCCATCAAAGGGAATGGAAAGCACGGATATTACCATAGTATCACTCGAAGTGCACAGCTCAAAAGGAGTGTGTCAGATCTCCCAAAGATTAGCTATGGCTGTTTTTTTTAAACTCAGGTGCTAGTCGTGGATGTACCTCTGGAAGAGGCTCGTTTTGATAGAGTATGTTTATTTATTATTATTATTTTTGTAAAGCCTTTGTCTAAAGCATCTAATCGGAATGGAGGTGAAAATAAGAAGTGCTCATTTCCTGGTTTATGAATGTGACAAGATGCATGCCATTATCCTCTCTCCATGTACCAATAGGGATAATGTGGATTGACTTGGATGTAACGGACAATCGGCTTTAACTGGCAATCCCTCCCCCCATTGAGTCCTTTAAATTGAGGTTCAATTGTACATTTTTTCCCCAGTGACACTCCCCAGCTACTTGCTGAAAACAGATCTATAAGATGCAGCAAGATGGTCAAAATATGAACTGGTGCCTAGGAATCTTGACTATTAGAACAACCTTGTTCAGTGGAACCTCGGTTTTCATGTGCCTCAGTGGTCAACAATTCTTTGTTCTTAACATGTGCATCAAAAATATTTAAATAAAAATCCCCGGGAGACAGCCGTTGAGAAACATCGCACTTGAATTAGCACCTTTTCCTCACGGGGGCTTCTTCCTCAGACTCTTCTTCTTCTTCTTCTTCTTCCTCCTCCTCCTCCTCCTCGGAGTCCTCCTCTTCAGACGCAGCTCTCCGCCTGGACCTGGAGGTGGGCTTGGTGGACACCTTGTTGAATTTGTCCGGGTAAAGCGTAGTTGGGCTGAACACAAGTAAAAACATTAATGGAGACCTAGAGTATTTCTCTTTTCTGAAGTGGGGTAGTGGTGAGCACATCTACCTCAGTAGTCGTGAAGACAATATGCTTATTATTTTAGTATCATAGGGAGCTCATGGACATCCGTAACATTGACACATCATCCGCAAGTCCAAGATTGCGAATCCCCATTTTACAAATATTTATATCCATCCATCCATCCATCCATTTTCCGAACCGCTTGATCCTCACTAGGGTCGCGGGGGTGCTGGAGCCTATCCCAGCTGTCTTCGGGCAGTAGGCGGGGGACACCCTGAATCGGTTGCCAGCCAATCGCAGGGCACACAGAGACGAACAACCAACCACGCTCACATTCACACCTAGGGACAATTTAGAGTGTTCAATCAGCCTGCCAAGCATGTTTTTTGGAATATGGGAGGAAACCGGAGTGCCCGGAGAAAACCCACGCAGGCCCGAGGAGAACATGCAAACTCCACACAGGGAGGCCGGAGCTGGAATTGAACCCGGCACCTCTGCACTGTGAAGTCGACGTGCTAACCACTGGACTACCGGGCCGCCATATTTATATCCCAGTTTCAATATTTATAATTCAATTGGCGACCACTGTGAAAGCAAAGATGCAATCCTCCCGTGTTTGTTATCTGTTAAAATGTTGGTTTGGAATCATGACAGATCTCCTCATACAAACGCTACTTAAAGCAGGTGTCCATCCATCTTTATAATTCAAATGTGATGCAATATTAGCCAAATGGCTCAAACTTCTTGTGAACTATAACAAACATTACACCAAAAGACAGGAGCTATTTATTTCACTTTCGAAACAAGAAGTGTTACCTTGGGTAAAATGGGAAGCAGAGCCGGTATGTCCCTGTGAAACCGTGACCAGTGATCTGTTCCATCCAGCCGAGGACTTTACACTTGGTTAGAGTCCTTCTCAGATTGGCCACTAGAGAGAGAGAGAGAGAGAGAGAGAGAGAGAGAGAGAGAGAGAGAGAAAGAGACACACACACACACACACACACACACACACACACACACACACACACACACACACACACACACACACACACACACACACACACACACACACACACACACACACACACACACACACACACACACACACACACACACACACACACACACACACACACACACACACACACACACACACACACACACACACACACACACACACACACACACACACACACACACACACACACACACACACACACACACACACACACACACTTTGTCTTCCCTAATAAACAAACATGACTGGCGATGGAGTGGTTTTACAAGCATGGCCACTAGAGGGGCCCAGAGTCTCACCAAGCTGGTACTCCTTGGCGTCCTTGTTGGCATCAACCAGATACTTGCGCAATGTAGTAGTGCTGCACGTCTTGGGCTCGTTCATGGCTGTGATGGCCGCTAAAATGGCATCCTCCAAGGTGCCTCCCTTCAGCAGCACTTGGTTGCCAGTACGCTTCAGCTGCGAACAAATGGTGGGATTTACTTATGGGTCACAAAAGGCGTTTTTTTTATCATTGCTTTCGTGATTACAGTTAACTCTCACCTCTGAACAATTCATCAATAACAAACCTCCTAACTCACACATTTTTGTATGGAACCCAATTAATAAATATCCATTTTCTAATCCGCTAATCCTCACAAGGGTCGTGGGCATGCTCGAGCCTATCCCAGCTGTCTTTGTGCAGTAGGCGGCGGACACCCTGAACTGGTTGCCAGCCAATCGCAGGGCACACATAGATGAACAACTATGTGCGCTCAAAATCACACCTAGGGACAATTTAGAGTGTTCCACTAACCTGTCATGCACGTTTTTGGAATGTGTGAGGAGACTGGAATACCCAGAGAAAACCAAACTCTGCACTCTGCACCTTGCTGCCCCACAGTTAATAACTATTCACCTAAAAACTCGTGCCTATCTGCGCCATGAGAACTAAAAGTGGTGCATTTGAGTGATTAGAAAGGCACCCACTAATAAAATGTATTATTATTATTTCATCAAAGTACTTAACTTTCTTTGCTAACAACATTGAGTGAACAAAACTAGCATCAATGTGGCAGTAATTATATACCTTTTCAACAACTTATATTTAATCACCTGTAGTGACAAAAGCAGACAGAGCATACAAGAGTATCCACAAGCATATATTATTTATCCGCTGTGAATCTCACTGCAACCATCTTCTTCATATATTTATTATACACGTATTATAGTGACCTCAGCCTGCGCCAAGGAACGGCACAAATGCCCAAAGAATTATCATGGGGCACAAACTGTTGAACTCTTTACATTGTTTGCATTTATGCTGTTACTGCATGCTTTCAAAAAGTACACTGTAGAATGCTATTTTATTATTTGGGGATACCTTACCTGGAAGGTTCCAGAGGCTCCCTTGCCTGTAATTTGCTCGAGTTGTCCTCGCTCCACCGCCTTCACCAGGGCCGATTTCAGGACTTCTGGCCTGGGAGCAAATGAGGGACATTACATTAAGCAAAAGTGCCACAGCAGAAGATTTAGCATTTGATACATAACCCAGCAAAGTGGGATTTTGCTTTCACACATTTGTAATCAGATAACACGTGACATCAGCAGATACAATAGAATGGGAAAACGAGATATGGCAACAATTGCTTTTTAAACAGGGCAGGAGAAGTGCGAGTTAAACCTCACACCCATTTTCTGGCATTTCAGAACAAAGGCACCACCCGACATACATGACCACACCTGTTCTCGATGTTAAGGCTGGGAAAGTGCTGCTCCAGGTACTTTTTAATCAGTAGGTATGAAGCCTCTTTGGGCTCGCACAGACGCGTAATGATGAGCGGCAGAGCGTCTCCCAGAGCCTCCTGCTTCGAACTGGCTTTCTACAACACACACCATCATCACTATCACAACGTCATCAGCACTTGCGACTTCAATTGCTGCAGCAACAGGCACTTACTTTGGAGCCGGAGGTCGGCTTTCCAATGGTGAAAGTTCCCGTGAGGCCTTTGCCCTTCAGCTAAGACCACAAGAGAGGGTTGCAATGAGCTGCGAGGGACGGTTTAAATTTCTGTCTTGATTTGTCTGCTTCAAGTCACCTGTTTGATGGTGCCCTTCTCCAGCTGCTTCTTCATCGCCTTCTTGATGTGAAACTTCTTCTTGTCCAGCTCCATTTCAGGACACTTTTTGGCAATGTACTTTATGACTGACTGGTAGGAAACTCCAGACCTGTGATTAAATGACTGAACAGAAAGGATGTTTTCATATGATATACCATATGTAGAAGAAGAGGATGGACAAGGAACTCAAGGTTTAGTTTTAAATTTGACAAACAGGCCCCATTATCACACTAGACCTGGATGATTAAACACAATTTAAATGATGATTCATTTTGGCTTTGTGCGATCTTCAAAACGTAATGAAAATTAAAACGATTAAAGTGCAGAATGGAAAGGTGCATGTACAAGTTCCTGACATTGCCTACCAAGCATGTAACATATGTGATTCTGCCCTCCCTGAGCGTGCTTTAAAAGAGTAAGTCAACCCCCGAAAAAAATGTCTTTCCAGTAATAGTATTTATGTGCTTCCATGAGTCTAAACATGGCTTTCTGAGTAATATTGCATTTGCGGAACATGAATGAAGCAGTAAAATACACCCATTTTCAACATTCAAAAGTATTACAAGCATATTTCAATACAAAAATTGCTTTGTTTTAAAACATCACCTATGGGAGTGATGATGGTACTTCAAATAACGAATATTCACACGCACGCAGACACACGGGTAAGATAACACTCCTCAAAGCCCCACATTCTTCCCAATACATATTTCCACATAACATGGCACGAATATACAATCCCTATGGACCCAGGTTAGCCCAGCAAGTCCCAAGACTTGTGAATATAACATAAGATAAAATGAATATGATGAAGGGAAGAGTAAGGCGTAGAAAATAAGTAGTGTGTTTCCGGTAACATGAAATTTGGCATGTAACGCCACAGTGCTTATTGACAGCTGGAAACGCTTTGGTGGCTGCCATTAGTTTAACAGGTTGCAGTGGCGATAATAAAAAGCATCAAAACAAGTGAACAATGTGGGAGATCTTTGTTCGTTACTTATGGTGTCCAGTGGATAGCTGGTTCCGACATATTTGGGATGTTTTCTTTTCAGGGAACTTCAGCCATTTAAATTAATGGCCTCCTGAAGTACTACACTGATCGATATCATTTTTATTTTCACTTTTATTGCCAAAAGATTAGAGCTAGTGAATGTTGCACTCCTTCGAAACATAGGTTGCTTTGACTTCACTCTTACAGTAGGTGTCACTAACGTTGCTTTGGCTGAAGAACTAAAGCCCCGAATTTGTTTTGGCACAATTTGAAGGAAAGCCTCTATACTTCTTGCCCTTCTCTAGTGTCATCCATTGGAAATCGGTCGGTCGATATTATCAGCCAATTTTGTCCGTTTTCAGAATCATAGATGCCCGGAGTTTAGCAGATTTATCACCGATATATTATTGTCTATAATGCTTGTATACAGCGTACATATATGGCCTAAACCTAGAGATGCATTTATCAGTTAATGCGTTTTTGCACGTCCGTGGACTTTAAAATGTGTGTTTGAAAACATGCGCTTTTGCACATATAGAGACTTAAACATTCCTCTCTGTTGTAAACGAATATTATTGGACAAGGTATTACAAAACAGTAAAATGAATGTATAGAATTCAAATCTGTGTCATGTTAGGGGCCAAAAAAACCCCTGTACAGACGCTCCCCAGGTTACGAACGAGTTACGTTCTGGACGATTGTTCATAAGGTGAATTCATTCGTAAGTTGCTTCAGTGCTATATTTTGTCTGGAATGTATGTTTAAGGCTTATATGTTTGACATCCATATAACAGGGAGAGAGCTTTTCGTCACGTTCTTCAGGGTTCGAGGGTTAGCTGCCTGGTAAACTAGCAGCGGCTTCAGCAGGGGAGAGTAGACGACCGGTCGTCGACCGGCGCGCCGGACGCCTCCCCGCCCGTTACACCGTCACACGCCCGCCCACAACGCCTCTTCCCGCGGCCGCCTTCGAACGTCGCCGCCGCCGTCGCCTCCGCCGTCCTCCTCCGCCCCGTTCGGCACTCGGAAAAAGGCGCGCAATACAAAATCTAACGTCTTCTTTTTTTTTTTGACATACCCGTGAAAATGTTCGTATGTACCGTTGTTCGGAACCCGGATGTTCGTAAGCCGGGGAGCGTCTGTACCTTATTTATTAGATATCTTTTTAAATTCGGTGGTGACCAGAATTTTTTTCCTGCCGAATTTGGAATGTGGATCTGCACCCGCACCCCCCCCCCCAAAAAAACCCCTCAAAGATAAACATTTATTGAGTCCACTTTCATTCTCTGTGAGTCAATCTCGACTTTACGACTGCAGTGTAGGTTAGTGATTGACAAAGTTGAATTCAGACTCATGTGCAAATATGTCACCGCTGTAGGAACAGAAACCAAATCCTCTAAAATTGATTCTTCAGGAAACCTCTTTGAAATTGGAGCAAACTGGATGGAATGAC
Source organism: Hippocampus mohnikei (assembly GCA_026261675.1). Classification (NCBI taxonomy): domain Eukaryota; kingdom Metazoa; phylum Chordata; class Actinopteri; order Syngnathiformes; family Syngnathidae; genus Hippocampus; species Hippocampus mohnikei. The sequence goes on along the minus strand of JAKGUB010000334.1, from coordinate 16,361,793 downwards.
TGCTCGTGCATACACACCGTAATGGCTTCGATGAGGAGATGGTCTAGTCTGTTATGCGTGCCGGCATAGTTGGCGACGGGAAGTTTCTTTCCAGCGGTGACGCTGGCCCACACCGGGATGGTCCTTTTCACCTTCTTAACTTTGGCTTTCTTGTACTTGTAGCCATCCTTCAGCCTGGAAAGGAAAGAGAGGGTATGGCGAGAAGAATTGAGGATTGTGGCTCATCCAGGCCAAGGAGCGATATTTCACTGTGATGGTTCCCACCCTTATCTCTATCGCATCCTCACCTTAGTAGGAGAACATAGCAGTGTGTTGCGCACTGGCCAGCCACGCAGTCCTTGCATTTGTCACTCTGTCCGGATAAACTGAAAATTTGAGAACATCTGTCTTAATAAGTAAGTAGTAGCTACTCTAGTGCACTCCCATTTGTTCAGGAGAATAAGTAGAGGAGAGGCTACCACATTCAGGAACATGGACTCAGATCTCCTCCGGCTAATCTTTAAAAAATAAAATAAAACCTCCCTGGACCAAACATGATCACCTCCTTTTGTTTCTAATCCGATTTGCATTCTGAAATCACCTCTTGGTGGAGATGGAACGCCGCACCACGGAGGAGCAGCCTGCCATTATCCGGCGAGGTAAGGACCATGGTAGCAGATAAAAGTGCTATCAAAGTGAAATATCGCAGCAGGTCCCCCGCTGTGGCAGCTTGGCGCGCTTGTTAAAAACTCACTCTTTTTTCTCTGTCGTGTCATCCAATTTGTCGGCGGCCCCTTCATCCGCCTTTTCGCCATTCTCCGCTGGCTCGGCTGCGTCACCTGCCATTGCCTCGGCCTTCCCAGTGGAGTCCACGGAGGACACAGGCTGCTCGCTTCCGATGGAGGGAGACTCCTCGGGGGTCTCTTCGCTCCCTGATCATCATCAAAAGAGAAATCACGTAAGGTTAGGTTGCCACTTTAAGTTGCTTCACAGCGAGCGAACCTTTTTAGAATCAAGTAGTCTATTGATGATCAGTCAGTTAAAAGGATAAATTAGCTTTTGCGTTATTAAACAAAAACTGGCCTTCATCTCGCTTTACAGTAGTACCTGTGACGTTGAGTGTGTATGGCTTTGAAAGGCGGGGTCTGGCCATGTGAGTGACATGCGAGTCAGCCAATGAGAATGTAGAGTTGGATGGCTGTAGTCTGCGTGCCGACTGACTCGGCGTGAGTTGTGCCATGGCTGCCCGTATGTGAAGGTTCTTATTATGAGTTTGTTTTCTTAACACTTGTTCAATTAAGCCATTCAAAATGTTTATCCTTGATTACCAGCAGCAGCATTACAATACTTGTTATGATGTTAGGCTATTTTAAATTAATTAACATATTATCTTGTGTTGATAATCGCAAATGAGCTGTTGTTCAGTAGACATACTGAACTTTATCTTCCTTGGTAAATGTAAAATGACTCAAATTTTAACTAATCGTCTTTTTTTTTTTAATGGCGTGGTATGTGCAACTTTTCAATAATATTAGTCCAGGTGGAAAAAAAATATCCCTCCAAAGCTTTTTGAGACAAGAGATATTGTGTCCACATTTTTGGGGAATCACATAATACGATTGCAGCCCTAAAATATGTTTCGCTTAAATGTTAAATTATTCTGGTATGTTTCTGTATTGTAACTTGCAACAATGTCTATTATTACTTCCATATTAACCATTTTGTCATGCTTTGACTAAGTGACTCAGGAAGGATTTTTGTACAGATGTGCGATGTATGCACTTGTGTCTCCCCAAACAGCATAAACTAAACAAAATGTGATGCTGAACTGAAGCAAAAGCATAGACAAGTCAAAATGGTCTAAATAAGCAATATTAGAGGTCTTTCCATCATTAAAGAAGCTGGAGTAAGGCTGACGTTACCCTGAGTTAGATCCATGCATGGGCTTAAGGGCCAACCCAGGCCATCTAATATTTGTATTACTTCTGTACAAAGTATTGTTATTTAATTCTGCGCTTACTCTTGTGGATTATATGCAAATGTAACCTGCAAATGTGGGTCGCTGTATGTGTTGCTTGTATGTAAACACAATCATATTGGACATGTGTAATTTGAAATGTGTGTGGAAATAGAACAAAATGTAGGCATTCATTTGGAAATCGGCACTTGGACCAACAGTATGGCCATAATTTTGTGCTCCTCAAGAAGTTAATGTATCAAGTTAAAACTACACAGAATTTAAAAAAGCAAGCGGGTTCATGCAAGAGCTGTGGTGTAAGTTGCACCAAAAACAAAAAGTTGAGGGAGTAATTTAGCAATATTTAAGCGTGGAACTGACGGTGCGTTCACGGGCCCTTGGTTTACCGCTCCATGATCACTACCTGTTTGTGCTGTGGCCGAGATGGGCTTCTCCTGAGTTGGAGTTGCTGCTACTCGGCGAATCGGCATCACAGAAGCCAGATCTGGGAAAGTTTTATGAAAAAAAAAGAGAAAAGAAACCCCAGAAAATGTGCATGAGAATGCTTCAGAGATTATTATCATGCTGTTGTCTTGAAATATGAGACTAGATGGTCAAATGTGATAAATGTAGACATTTTATTGCAAAAATGGGAGGATTTAAGTAATGTGATAAATAGCTCACATATGTCATAAAAGAATGGAATACTGTGCAGTTAGAATGGATTGAATTGGTCATGAATTATCGGTAAAACATCTTAAATTTGTGCATTTTTCCAGGGAAAACATGGGAATGAAAGTTAGACATCCTGAATGAGCGGAATATTTCGAATTTAGAATGGCATTACTCATGCTTATTTGTCCGTTGAACTTTAAAAATCGAAGTCACTTGAAAGTTTTACTATTTTCAGGTGGGGGGCAAGTGAAATTAAGGGAAAATTAGTAATTCAACATTTTGAAAATGTGAAAAAAATAGTTCCCCCGTATATCCTGAATGGTTCCAGAGCGGTTTAGTTGGAATGGTTTGAATCGGTGGAGAAATTAAGTACAACGCCGAAAAAAAAATGTACGAAATTATATATTTTGGAATGCCAATTCATAATCTACACAATAGCCCCGACCCCCCCAAAAATCTAACAAAAAATTAATTTGAATATGGCAAGTGGTGGGGGGTAGCTTGTCCATGGCCCACCACTGGCAGCGGATTCAAACAGGCAAAGCCATTTACCTCAATTCACGGAGGCCTCACGTCGTTTAATGGACGAAAACGGTCAAAAAACACGAAATCCCCGAGGCTCGACAGAGAATTTCGACCTGGTTGATCTCTGGGGTTCTTGACTAACGTCGGGGAAAGAAAAATCGCAAATTTCGCCATTTTGTCCTCTGGTTAATGTTACTCACATTACCGAGTGTCACACACGTACGCGGCGGCGGTGGTGCTGATGGCGTCGCGAGAGCATTTCAAAAACCCGCCCCGGGCTGCAACAATTTCCACGTAAGACGATCCAAGCTCCCCTGAAACTGCAAGGCAAACTTACCTCGGACTTTATGGTGCAAAAAGTGAAGATATTCGAGAGTTTAAAATGGGTGCACAAGCCTTTATTTCGATTCCTCTGTTTACGAGCCCCGCCCCGTTCGAGTGCTTGGTGACGTCACAATGTCTCGACTGTCATGGCGGCCCGCTGCCTGTCAACTCTCGCCCATCATCATCACCTCCTTCTTTGTTATAATAGAGAGCCATCTAGTCGAATTACTTCATTATTTCAAGGTAACAAGGGCAACTACAGTTTAAACGAACAAAAAAAACGGGGTTTTATTCAATGCTGTGTCTTACAAATAAATCTATGTCCGTGTGCATCAAAATAAGACGTCTTTAAAATGGTGGTATTGTGGAAAGAAATGCAACCCCAATATTTACCGTGGTAAACCAATTTTGAGGTTGCGGGCGGGGAAAGAACTCCAAATCTGCAGCTATGCATAATGGGAGTTGTGCAAAAGCGTTAAGTTGTTTTGGGGACTCCTAAAATGCATGTTTTTATGTCGTTTATTTGTATGAATTTGGTCTTTGTGTTTTATGCTACTTTTGTGCATTATATACAGTTCTTCTAATTCTCTTGGCACAGGTGTCAAAACTCAAGGCCCAGAGGTCCAGATCCGGCCCGCAACATTGTTTTTATGTGGCTCGCAGAATTGTGTACATCAACTTCTTGTTTCTTGCTACAATACCAAAATTGCAAATTGGATTAAATTTTTGAAAACAAGATATTGAAAGCATTTTGTGTTACTAATCCCATTGTAAAATAAAAATATTTGAAAAACGTTGTTACTGGCCTCTGATTTCAAAACAAGTTATTCATCAATTTGTGTGTATGTAATGTGAGCCGATTATATTATTTTGGGGGATTTAGTCATGATGTGCCTCTGAAGGAAAAGTTAAAATGTGGATGTAGAAAATTTTATTTTAATAATAATGGATTATTTTAAGATGGTATCTATAATTAATTGGCCAACTATAATCAAATTAAGACATTGTTTCTCAATATTTAAAAAAAATCTTGATTTTATTTACAAGAAACCAATTGACCACATTTTATGTGACTTAATAAAAATGAACAATTTAACTATTTTTGTTAAGTAATTTTAAGGGAAAATGTCTACATTTATCAAATATTACAGGACTGTTTGATGATGTCAATCATTGGTTGTCAAAAGGGAACTAAAGAGTTGTAGAAGGAAACGAATAGTAAACGTGACTAATATGACAATAGAGGTTAATGGATATGTTTGGGATTCAATCTCCAAGTAACATCCCAAACAGCAATAAATTCAAGTTATTTCCCCAAGCATGCATTTGCACGCGTTTGCACAAACACTCAAAAATCAAAACAAGTAAATTGAAAGCACTGCAGTATAACAATATGCATCAAAAATCTCTAGGTGGTCAAGCTTCCATGCTCCCAAAGCGAGTTAGTGCATCATGTTCACCTTGAAAGTCCATCACTTGTTACATCAGGATCTAATTCATGTCATCTAATCAAACCACCTGCTGTTTGTTTCTTTGATACATCAGAAAACTGCCCTAAGTCAATCTGCATGTTACATAAAGATTTTTTTGTGAAAACCTTATTGGAAAATCCTAGAAATAAGATCACCGAGTTTATCCCTCCCCCCAACCTTTTTTTTTCCCACGCCAAAGGGTGAGAAACTGAAAATTGGAGACACTTAACGTGTGTGTGTTAAATTAGCCAAGGCCAAGATTTCATCAGCAACACGTGCACATGTACAAATGTATAGGTTTTTGGGACAAGTACAGACTGGCCACCCAACCCCCACACATACCACCCAAGGGTTATACTGTCCTGTAATTGCTTACTAATGAACGCTTTTGTCTAAATGAAGTTCCTCAACTCACTTCAATTCCATGGCACCAAAAAGCCATCAGATGCCGCCAAAGCAATACTCTTTTCGCTTTGACCGAAGGAGACCCCAAAACTTTTTTCGGTGATATATGTAGGATAGCACACCTGCACGTACACCTAAAGAGAATGTGTCAATGCTGAACTACAAATAAGCAGGTATTCACTGAGTATACAGATTTTACCCACAAATTGCCTTTTCAGGCACGTCAAAGGCGATTCATTTATCAGAATAATATTCTTAAAAAGAGGGCCTCATAAAACGTGTCGATCAAATGGATGAGATGGACATTTGTGGACAATTACGTTTTGAGAGTCTTGCCATCAAATGGGGGAGGGGGGGGGTTTGAGAAGACAGACACATACAGAATCACCTCCAAGTGTCGAAATATTTTTTCTCTCCATCTTTAATATATTTACAAGCTTTTAATGAGCTGTGTAGGGATGAAGTATTACAAGCATTTTTGTCATGAGTGCCCTTACTCCCTTCGTCCTCCCTTCTGGCATTTTGCTGGTTCCGCGTCCACTTTGTTCATCAACGTTTGTCCATTTTCCATCGCTCCTTGAACGTGACACGCCAACATGAGCAGCAAAAGCAGAGGCTGAGAGTTGCTTTTTGGATTATTTTGACCACAAGCTTGGCTTCCATTTCACCCCCAAAATGGTTTTGCGCGACTCGGTTTTAATCCAAAGAGTGTAGAATCCAGGGAGGCCATTCTATTCCTTGGTCAAAAATTATTATTTTGTTATCATTCTTATTATTTAATTATATTGTTATTTCTTTTGTTCGGGTTCTTGCTTTCATATTTGCAGTCCTTAAAAAAATAATAAATTAAAGAGTCCAGAACCTATGCTGCTGCTTTTTTTAAAGTCTCTTCTTAAAAAGTAACAAAAACAGTAAAGTTAAAATTTAAAACAAAAATATTTTCTATGTATAATACATGTATTTAGTGCTTCCGCCATTGAAATCCAAACTGAAAATGGCGCCATGTTTCTGAACCGTACCGCAAAAAAAGGAATTCCAGCGATCGTGAACAGGTCGCTTGTGTTCAACATTTTGTCAAGTCGGGGATGTACAGGTCTCAATTGTCCTCCGACTCCTCCTCCGCCTCACGTAGCCACGTGAAAAAGGCCGTCACCGACTTGAGGGCAACGCCTTTGCCCTCCTGCTCTGCCGGATCTTTGCTGGTCTCCCACTTGTTGAATGCATCCTCCGAAATGACGTCCTCGTCATAGAGGCAGTCGAAGAACATCCGCAGGAGGTCTGGCAGACAGCAAAGACAGAACTGTCAGAATTCATTTTGTTATTGGGGTTAAGGAAAGTAATTAGTAATCTGTGTTTTCGCAGCTGCTTGTGCACTTTTAATCACATTACTGAACCAGCATCATAAGGTATTAACGACAGGCATATTCTTAGGCGACATGCCAATGGCCTCAACTGATGCCGTCGCCGTGTCTAACTACATTGTCATTCAGTGTTAATGTATATTGCAATAATTGTAAGTTTTTACAAATTGTTAGAAATAAATTAAAAATATATTATTCACTGACTTTCACGTCACTCAGAAGGCCACAGCCACCTTCTTGTATATACATATGCATACATGCATCCATCCTTCCATTTTGCCATCGGCTTATCCTCACAAGGGTCACGGGGGGGTGCCGGAGCCTTTCCCAGCCGTCTTTGGGCAGTAGGCGAGGGACACCCTGAACCGGTTGCCAGCCAATTGCATGGCACACACAGACGAACAACCATCCACGCTCACACTCATACCGAGGGACAATTTGTGTGTGGTGTGTGAGGCAGAGAAGTTCCGACTTGATAGTCGGTCAGACTTGGGTGGTGTTTTGTTATTGGACTTCTGTGCTCATCACGGATCATCCACAATGAACACCAAGTTCAAACAGATGTGGACTTGGCATAGGACACCTTTGGCCGCAGTTCGATGATTGACTTTGTGGGAGTATCATCGGATTTAATGCCGAAGATGCCGGACCGAACTGGCAGACCCAAACGTATTGTGAGGGTTTGTTGGGAGCATCTGGCAGAATCCCCTGTCAGAAGGAGTTTCAACTCCCACCTCCGGATACACACACGCACATGTGCACGCACGTCCATACGCACGCACACTTCATGATGCCCCGCCATAACCATACACGCCAGCAACTTGGGTTAGCACTCATGAGGGAGAGAAAAAAAAAGTGTAAAAGGATTGAAGGGAAAGCTGGGGCTCTGAAGCGAAATTGTTGATGTTGAATCGACCTGTTTTTACTGTTTTCAAATAATGTTCCACCCCTAATATACATGAGTGTTCAGAGTGGTCACGGAATAGATTTAACTTGTATCTGAAGGAAAGGTGGTAGTTAGTGTAAACATTTTGCGAGTCAGTGGGTGAAGACGTTAAAAATTAAGAGGCACTTACTCTGAGGATGACAGAAGTCAAGGTAAACTAACGAGCACGAGCTAAAGTAACCTGTTAGGCGGACACTTGCAGCATCCCAAGTGACGATGGAGCACTTACTGGGAGGCTGATCGAGGGAGACTATCAGCGTCTGAAGTGCATAAAGTGCTTGCAGCTGTCGCTCAGTGTCTGAGTTAAGGTACTTGAGTAATACGGGGAGCCTCCTCTGGATGATGGCTGTGTCTACTTGACAGTTGGTGCCAATGTCTGCCAAATAAGGAAGAGAGTGAGTGAGTAAGTGAGTGAGTTTGTGAAGAAATAGAAGACTGGGTTTACCTTTCACCGCTGCCTTGCACACGGCTGTCATCAGCGCCCTCAAGAAGGGCGACGAGCTCATCTGATGTTCATCCAGGTTTGCCTGGGTGGCACGTAAAGCACAAATAAGTCTAATGCGTTCTTCAACACTACATAATACTTCACAAACATACATCAACAATTCCCACCCACTGTGTCGTCGCACATTAATTAGTGTGCAGTGAAGATTAACAGGTGTGTTGTGGGAAATGACCTAATTTCACCCAATTGATCTAAAAATAATTCTTAACCACAATAATGTATCTTGGTTCATTTAGGCAAAACCATTAAATGCTCCTCCACTAACCTGTCACCTGTTGCAGTTTATGCAACAAAATAATAGCTAACAGTTCCCAAATTTCACACAAGTTATGTATATTTGCAAGTAGCTCCCCTTAAGAACTCTGTGAGGGCCGCTCCATACCTCCACCCAGTCAAAGATCTGCTCATCGCTGGCCATGTCCGCCAGCAGGAGCCTCTCCAGCTGCTGGCTTAGCTCCTCAGCGGACAGAGTATTTCTGGCAAGAGCTGTTCCAGGGTCCGTAGCGTCCGACAGGATGAACTCCAGCTTCTGTTTGCACGAGGTCAGCGTCAGGGCAACAAAGATAATTAATAATAATAATACATTTTATTTATAAGCGCCTTTCAAGACACCCAAGGACACTTTACAATAACAAAAACAATAAAACACAATACGGGTTGAGCAGCGGCAGCCAAGTGCGCCAGCGTTCACTCAACCCAGAAATCAGAAAGAAACCCCAAGGGTGAAAAAAACACGCTCGAACTATCCTCATTTTGAGGATAATTTGAGTTAGGCAAAAAAAAACTCCTGCACAATTGACCGCAGCTATGTAATGGTCACAGAAGCGGATGGGGGTACCTGTTGTGAGAGAAAGGCCTGGACATCTTCTCCCTCTGGCAGGAAGTCAGACCAGCTGAGGTCAGATTCCCTCCACAGAGAACCCACAGCTCTATGGCTCTGAGGAGACAACCGGAATGCATTATGGATCAATAAATGAAGAAAAAATTAAAAAGCAGGTCACCTTTAACCTACGGTCGCGCGTGACCTCCATCATCCGAATTTGTTAGCAGTCAGCAATTGCAGCTTGCTATCAGAGCTGTTGTGATACAGTTTTGTTTTAATGAAATTATTTCATTAAAACCCCCCCTTTTTTTTTCAGAATGATAACGTGACGATGACGAACTAAGTGTGGCTCTTTGATGGCGAAAATATGACGTGATTTATGTGAGTTTTCGTTGATGAGACTGGACAAAATTGTTAGTGTGTGGTCTGTCCGACGTTCAAAATGCACATCCAGCGTGGTATAAAATGGACGGATGTAATCTGTTAATACTGTAAAATCCCCCAATAGAGACCCCCCACATCTGCAGTATCAGTCTTTCAAACAGTTATCTTTGTCCACATGCACCAGCAAGTAGGTTTAAACATCAAATGAAAATGTCACTTACCATTTGTTTGCATAGTATGTGCAGTATTTGAGATATGAGAATGCCTGCTCTTCCCACAGCTAACAAAGGTTTGCGTAATTCACTGTGGACACAAAAGCATTTTCAAAACCACTGTGTTCAACTACGGCACACTGATTATTCTCATCAAACCGCAGGGGTGGCACTCAGTACCTGAAGAGCTCTCTCATCGAGAAACATCCGTCCTTTAGCACGGGGGTGAGTAGCTGGGCCAGGTACAGCCAGATATGCGGAATGTCGATAGCCATATCATCCGCCTGCTCCAGAATGTCAGCAAACCTGAAAGCACAAAGCGAGCGCGAAAAATTGTAGCCCTGTATTCATCCGACTACCTTCTTTTTTTTGCTCAACATAGCATGTGTTAAAACATGAAAAGCATGTTAAAAAAAAAATAAAAATCACACCACATACTATCATGACAGTCACACACTGACTACTGAGCGAACTAAATTTAAGTATCGGAATTTTTGTATGTGTGTGTGTGTGTGTGTGTGTTTTTGGAAATCACTCGATGTGTGACGGGCGTAACAAGTTATCGTTCACTCTGTGATTCGGTAACATTTGGCAGTTCTGCATTTTGCCACATAAACACCAGCCCATTCAGTTTTACTCTTCAGTGTGTTCATTTGAGGGACAAAACCTTAGAGGTATTTGGGTAGGAAGGTAAGCAGGTCCCGTTATTTTCATTCTGAGCCTGTACAGTGTGCATCATGAGTGCGAGGGATACCGACGGACTGACCCTTTGTAGAACTGGTCTTTTGGCAGTACTCTCTGTTGCACCAGCTGAAAGAAGAGCAGTCCCATGTGATCCCGTGTGATCTGACTGCGCTCCAGCGTCGACTCCACTCCGACGCGCACAAAAGTGTGCAACTGTGGGGCTGAAACCAGCTCGTCCACGCACTGAACAGCCTCCTGCAGGGGCCGGGATACCACAACAGTCAAGTCAATGTACTACTGAAAGAGGGTGATTAGAAGTCCAGTGAATCTCAGCACCTTGTAATCGTTAATGTGGAGAAACTCGTCAATGATGGACTTGGACTTCCTCTCCATGTCCTCCTCAGACAGGACCAGCCTCTCTGGCGTCTGTGCCACTGGCTCAGGTTTGACTGATAGGGTATTGTCTCATCAGTGTCAGTATCAGGCGATTTGGGTTTTATTATTATTATTAATAATAACAATTTTACACTATTATGGTTGCTATTTGATTGACCTTTCTTACCTGGCTCTCTAGTCCTGCCAATCTCTGGTTCTGGCTCTGGCTTATCTTCTGTGATACTCGGTCTGCGGGCCTTGACAGCCTCGCTCTCCCGCTCCCTCCGTGTCTCTTCCAGAGGATGGCTATCTCGCAGCTCCTTGGAAGTGTCGCCCCTGTTATAAGCCGCGAGCCTCGGCGATGACGACAACAATGGCGTCGTGTGGACCTGTGGCTTTTCACTGCACTCCCGCACTGCGCTGCTACGATTGCTGGACATGAACAGATACCATGGCAAACTGTAGTTGGAGGATTTACAGTAGTCTTGGTGTCAGATATATTCAAATCAATGATAAAATAAATAAATGCAACACTTTTGTTTTTTGCTTCCATTTTTTCTGAACTTTCTTATTACCATTTGTTCATGAAAGCAATTTAAAGTGCACCCGCAGCTGCGTCTATCCTTGACGACTTGCGAAGAATTACATTCTAACTAAATGTGGCAGCCTTTATCAAATTAGCTAACAACAATACTTTGCGTTGGCGATCATAGACGGACTGTTGTAGTACGCAGGTTCCGCTTTACAGTAGACAAATTGCACTTTGTAATCTTCTGTTTTTAAATGTAAAATGAGCCAAAACTTTGGGCATTCTTATACTGAATCTTTCCTCCTGGCTCTCATCGTTTCAGCCAGACAAATTGTACTGCTTCACTACTGTTTTTAATGGGGTGATGTTTGAGTGTTTTTATTACAATATATAACTCAGCAGTCAAAAATGGCAGACTCCTCAATCGATGTAATAGAGTCTACCTACACTAGTTTGCAGAGGTCAAGATTCCATCATTACTGACGGAAGGTCCGTCAGTGAAGGAAGCCATTTTGCTGGCAATGACGCAAAACCTCTCAAAACTGACTGAGTCAGTATAGGCGCAAGTGGATTTGACTGTCTTGAAGCCACCAACGAATGACGTATTGGCAACATTTAGTGACGTACTGAGCTCTGCCAGTATGTACAGTATATGCACCCACCTGTGTATGTGGTTCAATTGTTTGCTCACCTTCCGAGATTTCTCTTAGAATCCAAGTCTGAATTCTGTGGAGGATTCAAAGCGGCTTGTTGAGACGAGAGTGTCGACTGCAGTGCAGAGTAGTGGTTGCTGCCACTCCTCGAAAGTTCTGAAAGAGGGGAGGGGGAAAAAAAGGGTGAGAACATGAATGAATCTAGTCATTATTCATTACATAATAAAATATATTCAGAGAGACAGAGATGATATTGGAAATTGAAGCATAAGAATCAGACCTGAGTCGCTGGCCTTGGCTCCGCCGCTGCTGCCCTTCACCCACGTGACTTGAGCTCGCGGGCCAAGCTGGATCTTCTCATCCAACTGAGGCTGCAAGGAGAAGTGTGTGAGAGAGAGAGAGAGAGACGCACAAACACACACAAAGAGCGATGATGCCAACCTAAGTAAGACTTTAATTTACAGCACAATGATTTGTCTGTGTTGAATTCAAAACTTTCTGATTCTGATCTGAAGATAGAGCCCATGTGTATGTGTGTGTGTGTGTGTGTGTGTGTTTTTATGCTGCAATAGCGCAAATGCCAATTGTATCAGTTAAAAGCCAAACAAATTGAAATTGTGATACTTAAAACATGCAGTGTAAATTCAGCCTATAACATCTGAATGTACTTCACACAATAAGAACACTCAGCAGCCAACAAATCCAGGATTGCACGTCGTCCTGCATGAACAACATAAATTGAGGGCCTGAGACGTTCGAACTCTAACACATTCAGTCCCCACCAGGAGGAGCCCTGGAAAAACTAACTGGACTGAGTTCCAAATGATCATCCAGTAGGGGGAGATGCTGGTGAATCAGATGAGGACATGGCCCATGTTGACACGCCTTTTTTATTATTCCTGATTAGTCCATTTCTTAGTAGTTCACTGTGTTATTTCATTTTATTCTACATTTGTTGTACAGAACAATGACACCGTTTGAAACGAAAAACCAAACAATGTTAACAAAATGTTCAATTACCTTTGTTGTCAGTACCAGTGCTTTAAAACTGGATATTTAAAAGCTATATAAAAAAATGGTTGTCGCTCTGTGAGCTGCCTCAACTGGTCTGTGACAAAAAAAATATTGGGGACCAGGGAACATTGCTGTACATGATATAGATTTACATAGGTGTCAAACTCAGGTCTTGGAGGGCCGCTGTCCTGCATGTTTTCCAAGTCCCCGTGTTGAATGACCAGGTTCAATATCTGGCTTCCGCGGACCTTGCTGATGATCTGATCATTTGATTCAGGTGTGTTGCAACAGGGAGACTTGGAAAACATGCAGGACAGCAGCCCTCCAGGACCTGAGTTCGACACCTGTGATATAGAATGTCACCAAATCAAGTCGACAACAGTAGCAGCAGCAGCTCATAAATCCCAGAGTAGTGACATTGCAGTGGTAGCTCACCTTGGAGATCTTTGGGATCTTATTAGGGTCAATGGTCCGGCTGTTCTTGTTCACAGGCACAGTATTCCAGGTCTCTTCTCTGGGCATGCGCGGCTCTCTCTGCTCTCGCAGATCTATGCAACAAAATGTGACGAATCCACCATGTCATTCAAGGGGTCAGACCACAGGTGTTAATTAAACACAAGATCTGGGGCCCAGATCCAGCCCGTCACATCATTTTATATGGCCTGCAAAACCAAGTAATTTTTTGCGCGAGGATTGCGCTGTATGATCGGCGTCAAGTATCAAACATGTTTAACAATTACAGAGCTTGTGTGTAGGGCACAGTAGGCAACCGCACACAGCTGTTATTCAGGGCACATGCGGTTCTCATATACCAAACACGGCACAACCTGTCAGTAGACCGTATTTCTGAGGCTCTCCTGGAGGACAAATTACTTACAATCAGGTATGAAACAAAACATATTTTGGGGAAGGAATGGAGGGGGTGGGGGGGATTGTTTGCAGGTTTCATAGCCATGCAAATGTAGCTGGAAGCCATATAAGGAGTGTTAGCAGGGAGGGGGGCTGACCTCCTCGTCGCTTGTTCTCTTTGGAGAGCAGTTGCTGGTGCACTTTTCTCTGCTCTTCCTGCTCTTCAGTTTTGGCCTCCTTGTGGATTTGCTCAATCGTTTTGGGCCCCTGGTCGGCTCTTCTGGACACCCAGTTGTGCTGCAGAGGGATCAATAGCGGCAGTGTGAGGTTTAGTGGTCTCAAACTGCATGGCAATACTTTAAATTTAGGGACGTTTTTAGTTTCAGAGAATTGAGATGCTCCTTAATATGGCAGCATGAGAACAACCTCCGGTCAGCTGATCAGAAAAGTATGAGTCCCATTATGCATTTAGAGAGTCCCAAATTTCGAATTCTGAAATGGTCTATTTATTTAATTGCATATGATGACAACACAAACAACAACAATATACATTGATAATATGTTTATTTCTTCTCAACAAATGCTGCAAAAATTTAAATAATTCAGGCATACAAGATTTGCTGAGAAATAGGTAGGTTCTTATTTCATCCCATGGTTCAGTCTTTGAGTTCATATCTCCGCAATAAACTTTTGCAACACTTGTTCGCAACACTTGTTTTAACATTACACAACTTGGCAATCATGTGCTTTCCACGAAGTGAAGGCCGATCTCGCCAATCTCGTCTCGTGAGAACGGAAATCTCATCACGCGAGATTACTTAACGCGAGATCAAATCAACAATGGCGACCATCCAAACTGTGTTCGTTGCTGGAAAAAAAGGTTTACCGTAGTTTTTTTTTTGGGGGGGACTAAGAAATTTCCTTGCATCCCAAAAACGCACATTTGGAACTGTTCGTCTGGCGGGAAAATTATGCATCTAGGACGTAGGACGCAGAGGTAATGAGATGACTGGTGTTTATTAAACATGCGGACATCTGTCATACGCACAACCACCAAGTAATGCGTGTTGATAAATCCCACCAGTTCAAAATTGCCACGCTCACACACGTCTCCCCTCATTTGCATGAGCGTCTCTTATTGACCATATATAGTAGTAGCAATCCCTTTAAGAAATCCAAAAGCATGGCAAATAGGGCAGAGAGAATATCAGAGACCGACATTAGTCGGCTTTACATTGAGATTTTTCTGTCAATCTGATTTAAATAATTTCGAATGATGATTTTCAGTCACCTGTTTTCATGTGACTTGATCTTTTCCAATGTGCCCTTTCTGTTCATCAGATCAGCCATGTTACAGCTTTTCTGATTGAATTGTTTACAGGACGCTCGTTCGGATTGCCAAATGGAACATACCACCCCTTTGAATGCAATTTTTATTTTTTGCAAGGGAGAGCAAATCTAATACTTTTTAAATTGATATATCGCCTAGCCTTACCGACTAGTAAGATACTTGTCTGAGAAGTAAATAAATAAAAGGTTTTTAAATAAGTAAATAACTACTGTTTGGAACAATTAATGCAAATGTCAGTTAAAAAAAAACACTATATAATGATATAGGCCAAGTCCACCAACTCACCGATCTCTGGTCAATGACATCCTGCAACATAAAGCGTATCCGAGATGACGTCTTCCTCTCCTTCACTATTTTTTCCATCTGATTGAAATATTGATCCATTCGAGGCTGAGTAGAGGATGAAATTAAACAAGAAAAGAGCTGATGATTCAAAAATGTCGGGGCATAGGGGATTGATTTTTCTGTGACTCCTTCAACAGTTTCATTTCAGATGTTTGCAGACAGACACAATGTCATCATGGGGCTCACCTTGGCTTTTTCAAAGTCAAGGTCTTTGCCGATGGTGGTGAGCAACCTGCACAGGCACTCAAGAGATTCTTCGTCGTGGTTCTTCAGCAGCTTGACCACGCAGTCATGCATGATGGCCTCCGTCAGCATCTTGAGCTTGAATAGCTCCCCGATGAACTTGATGTTGCCAATGGATCGCCGCCGCGCTTTGTCCTTGGCCTCCTCTAACTCCTCCTGAAGTCGCTCACGCTCCGTGGACTGCGGGGACATGACAAAGAAATATACATAAATAAAATGTAGAAATAATAAATGTATAAAATCAAACACACAGTGAATGATCCAAAGTGGCTTTGAGAATCTATAAAAAAGCTCTAACAAAGATTGGCGAACCAATTGAATGTCCAGAGGCAAAGTGGCTCATGGGTTAATATCGGGCCTTTTTCTGTGGAATTTGTATTTTCTATCCAAGTAGTGCTGACCCTTTTTTTGACCAAAGATCTACTTTTCAAGCAAGCAACCTCCCGCGATCGACCCATTACCGCATGTGCACACATACATACACACAGGCACGTGCATACCCATGCACTCGCACACAGACATATACCTGTATTTATATATATATATAAAATGTGTTGTTTTTCGTTTACCCCCTCACCATCGTGATCGACTTGGGACCAGTCCCGATCATGATCGACATATTGGGCACCCCTGTTGTAACCGCACCTGCTTGGTTTCCTCCCACATGACAAAAATATGTATTTGTTGGTGAATTCAACACTCTAAATTGAATGAGCATGTTTAGTTGTGTCCTGCAATTTGGCTGGCAACCGATTCAGGGTGTACACCCCCATCTTGCCAAATGATAGATAGGGCACCCGCGACATTGGTGAGGATAAAACGGTTCCTAGAATGATGAATGAGTGAGTGAATGAATGAATGATGGATGATTTCCCACAGCACAAGTTATGATCTCTCATGACACGGATTGAAAAATCAGTGGCCTAAAAAAATGTCTGTATATACCGAATCGGCAGAGTCCAGCTCTTTCTGCTTCTTCTCAAACACCACGTCGTCCACTTTGTCCTTCTCAAACTCCTTCTGGCAGCGGTGGAGCAGCAGTTTGCGAAAGTTCACTGTGTTGTTGGGCTTGTCTGCTATTTGCACTCTGAGCTGTACCGTACAACACAGACACAGACAGTTTAAATAGAAAAAGAGACTGTGAATATCTAGCATTTGCACAAAATAATGATTGCTGAATGATCTATTTACACTTGATTTGTTTGTGAGCAGAACAATGCAAAAATTGCACGTTAGTTCTTCGATTAATTGTTGCAGCTTTACCTCAGCAAGGCACCGACACATGTTTCCATAGGCAACAGAGAAGCTGGGCTCATCGATGGCTTTCTCGAAGACGAGATCAATCACCCCCTTCAGTCGTTCTTCCGTGTCGATGGTCAGGTCCGTCACCTGCTTCATCAGCTGGCTGAACTTCTGAGGCGTGAGCTTGTTCAAGATGCTGCGCACCTTCCTGAATAGCTCCTGAAGGAGACAGGACCCCACCAAAAAATGCAGCAATTCTACCTGGATATGGTCGGTAAAATACACTTTCCTACCTGTGTCCTCAACGTCTCTGGGTCATCCACGACACATTCCCGCTTGGAGCCCGGCTTCCAGGCATTCTCTGCCTTTTGCAGTTTAACTTCATCGCTCATCGGTACGTTCATGATGATCTTCCTAGGAGGAGGCCGCCGCGTGCCCATGTTCATTAGCTGTGCGGGAAGACAGGAAGTCAATGATAAAGGTTGAAACACAGACATTTTGAAAATGTGATGAAAATATGGATTGTAGTATCTGTGTTCATGCATGTGTCTAAAAGAGGCGAGGCCAGGTGGGGCGGTCTGCTACATTGGCAAGTCTGCGTGTGAGTGTCTGGGTGAAAGCTGCGGCTAATAGGAGCTCCTGTGTGAGTGTGCTCGTTGAGTTTGTGTTTTACTTTGGTTCCTGTGCTCAAAAATGGCTGAACATTACAGTGCATAGCGCATACTGTAAAACAAAATCAAACTGATCACTTAATAAAATGCAATTTTACAGGGACAACTACAAATATTGATGCAAATGGTGAATAACAGAGCTAATGAGATAATATTCACTGGGCCTTATTTTGTTTACATCGGTGGGTAAAGGTCAAATTGGCCGATAGATTTTTACTGTTACTGACAAACCAAACCACAAGGTTAATAAGCAAGACCGCTCATAACTGAAAACATAAAAAATGTGTAGTTTTTGACACTTATTCATCAGCGAGACTTAATGTCCTGCTGTTTTGGTTAACAAGAGCGTTAGTGTTGGATCATCAGTAAGATGCGTGTGTGAAAGGACTGTGTATGACTACTACCAAAAAAGTCAGGAATCTGTTTGAGAGAGACATTTATTTGTATTGACTACTTGTGTCTATTAGTTATGTGTTGTTATATTAGCGTAGTTTGTTACTTTATGTTAACTGTTCTATAAAGCGCTTTGTTCCAGCTGCAGCTGTTGTGAAAGCGCCATATATATAAAGCTGTATTATATTGTATTCGGTGGACAGCAACTAATTAAAGGAGACATAAGAGTTCTGTCAAATGTCCAAGACTGATGCCACAAAACGCATATTTTCAACACAAACTAGAAAATACAGGTTTCTCCATCCGGCAGATGATAATTTATGATGAATTCGGTAAGTACATCATTGTGGTTTGAATCAAAGAGCTCCATAAGATTTTGTACTGTTATTCATGCGACTCACCATCGCGCCTCTTGCACCGCTCGTCTGTCTGCCAAAGTCTGCGAAGGCTGGTGTGAAATCGGGTCCCCTGGAAATCACCCTGGGATCCGCCGCTCGAGAAGGCAACTTGTTATGGTTCATCTGCAATGGCATGCATGTCAGATTAACTGAAAACTCTAAATTACCAATTAAGTGTGAATGCGGGTGCAATTGTTAGTTTTGTTTGTTTGTTTTTTAATATGCCCTGCAGTTGACTGTTGACCAGTCTAGGGCATGCCTCACTTCGCTCGCTGATGGGAAAGCGCTGTAGAAAATGGATGCAAAGACATGAGTTAATCCTCACCAGCAGGGGGCGCAGTAATCCCGCACTAATATTGGAGAAAAGGACTTAGAAAAAAAGAAAACTGTATTTATGACAAAGTTTAGCCTAAAGGTGACCTGTCGCAACCGAAAAGCCGTCCTACGTTATCAGTTGTTTTGCGTGGTGAATTTATTGTATTTTTTTAAACAGTACAGCCTGTACATTATGTAAGCCCTGCTCAGTGGGATGACTAGGGAGAAAAGTCAGAAGCAGATGTGGAGGGAAACAAAGCAATGCATGAGCAAGAGGGACGATGGTGGGTAAAGAGACTGGGGAAAATTTTTCAAGATGAGCTCTCCTCTTCTATTTTCCTGTTAAGATCCAGAACTTTTTTTTTTTTTTACATTGGGCCAGTTTAGCAACTTTTTTCACAGAGGTGGGAGGGGACAGGGAAGGGCATATCAACGCTGCCAAGTGTGACATAATGGCAGTGTGATTTTAATCAAAACAGGATTTCAGCAGACCCCCATGCTCCACATTACAGACTCCAATCCAAAAATCAGGAGCCTCTTTCACGCCTAAGCATCAATACACCTTTGCAGTTTCAACAGTGGAAGTGCGATATTGCTGCAACGGTGTGTGCTTTCACATTGCATCCCACAAATTGATCAGTAGATTTGTTGCGCAATAATAATAATAAGGCCAAATCAAAATGGAATATTTCATATTTTGTGTAAGAACATATTTGCAGAGGTGGGAATGTTGCTATTTTACCGACTGGTAATTTGGAAATCATAAACATGATCAGGTAATGTTCTAAAACAAAAGATATGTGCACCATCCGTATACACTTGAGAGTGAACACGGAAGTGGATTTCTTGCGTGTGTGCTGTCAAGCCAGTAGCGGCTATGTGTCCCTCCTCCCTCTCACCTTCTGCACGACGATTGCCATTAAGGAAAAATGTGTTTGGTTGGACTGAGCTTAACATTCAACACAAGCGTGGCAAAGTCATGTGACTGATATAGTCATAATTTCGATGTTAATATCTTGAATGTGCATATCTCGATTTTGATACGATAAAGATATGTCGCCCAGCCCGACTGGCAATGTTCAAACTTTTGTTTTCCGGTCAAAGGAGCAGCTGCTCTTCTCCATTCGAAGCAACCCTGGTTTAGTCACCCCTGAGCACAAACATCCAAGAAACGCAGCATGTTTCCTTCAATGGTCAGTGAAATGGGAGTTCATCAGTGATTGAGGTCCGTCGGTCCTGACTCGGTTAGTGACGATTACAATGACGGGACAAAAACTCACTTCCGTCAGTGTTTAGGCTCTCATTTTTTAAAGTTTCCTGTAATTCACCAGCAAAGCAGTCGTCCATCAGTGACAGATTTTCCGTTAGTACTGAGAAATGCCCACCTCTGTAAATTTGTCTCCTTTATAGGAGATGAACAATTAAGACAAGCGCAACAGTAATCGATTAAACAGTCTGAATAATCAGGCTAGAAAAATACTAATGGGGTTAATTGCCTTTTTTGCGCTGCACTGATATTCACATTAACAAGTTTGATGTACCCCCAAAAAGTACATCGTTGGCCAAGGCTGAAATTAACTATTTTTTTTCGCACAAGTTGCTGTTTTTTCCCTCACTAGTAACACAATTAAGCATGATTGTAGGCTGTCATATAAATGCTCAAACAGCTTGTAAGGCCTTTATTCAACATCCGACAAGTGGGTTGAACTTTCTTACTAGTTAGGAAAAACAAAAGTGCACTAGTATATGGACCTTAGACTCAATACCTAGGATAGAGAATCCATGCTTGTGCAGGGTTTTCTATAAGCCTGTAGATCAAGACCAAAGTGGTCCATCAGGTGCGGTAGGGAAAATATTCAAGCCAACCACCATTAACCTCTAACAAAGGATGTACTCACCTTCTCAAGCACCACATCACTGATTGGCGGGAGACCCTCTGGTTTCTGTACACAGGCGGGCATGAATTGGAATCGCAACAAGAAGCCCCTGTCATACTGTCGCTTCTTGCTGGGATCGGACAGGTCTGGACCAACTGGTACATCGTGAGAAAAAGACAAGTGATCATGATAAATCAAATCATTTCTGCTCTTATGTTTATTGAACATTTAAACAGATAACAAAAAATGTTTTCGTAGTAGAAGAAGATATTTATCTACCCCTTGTTATTTGCGTATCTTCATTTGTGGTCAATCATGTTGTGTAACCCAAAAGAAAAAAAGTAAGATTTTAATGAGATAGAAAATTTCAGGTCAATTTCCATGGGAAATTAAGATGGCTGAATTTTGAAAATATTACACACTCAAAAAAAAATACAAGGAAAGGGGATTACATTTAAGTGTAGATATAAATATTTTGTATCCATTCACAGTGACAGTATTACAAATTAAAATAATTTAAATGGTTTAAATATTTTATCAAACAATCAACTATTTCAGTGAAGAACAAACACGATGCAAGTCAAATATTACTAATCCCCGGACTCAACTCATTAAAAAAAAAAAAAAAAAAATACAAAATAGCAACAAAGTCCCATTCAAAATTTTCAATAAAAAGAGCTCATCCCTCTCCCCCATAAATCCAGTTCAAGATGCAAATGAAAAAGCCTCTTCCTTCAAGCTTCTCAAGCCTAGCCTCTGCATTTTTGCTGAAGCCTTTCAGGCAATGGGCTCTTCATAATCAAATGTACTTGCATAAAATCTGCTTGTTTCAATCAAGGTTGTGTTAAAATATGGCGCCCCCCACTATATTTAACTTTCCTATTAAGAACCAACTTTGGTAAATGTTAGTTTTATTCCCACAAATTCCCATATATTGCCATTAATTTCTGGAATTTTGCAACCCTAATCTTGAGTGAAGTTTCTCTTACCTTCTATGTCCTGTGAGACCCCAGTGGAGTTGTCTTTGTCCCCAGGTGACACGCCGCTGTCGTTGCTCTCCGTCTCAGAGGTATGGCTTGCCCCGTTCCTTAAAGGCTCCGGCTCAGCATCGCCGTTCTCCTCTGCAACAGCCAACCTTCTTTCGGCCTCGGGGCTGCTGGCAAGAGCTGGAGCGTCGACAGTGGGGAAGAGTGATGGCAGTGCCCTGGAGCCCCCCAGTAAAGCCGACTGCAGCGCCGGATCCACAGTGACCGGATCTACAGGCTGAGGCTTGTCCTACAGCAAGAGTTCGTATCAACAGGTGCCTCCGTTTACAACCATGCTGGCATACTACATTTCAAGCTCACACATGATATGCAATGAACCATCTTAGTTTGCACAGTGGCAAAAAGAAAATGGCACAAGAAAGCAAAAACATTCCTGCGGCACTTGCTGTCAGGCGTTTGTAGCCAGCAGCTAGCAACGAGTGCCCAGCTGTCAACGATGGCAACAGCAAGTAGTCTGACCGCTGTTGCTTTACTTTCTTTCTTTTCTTCTTTTTCAATGTTGTGGACATGGGCTGGTTTGTAATTCACTGTTCATGTTTAAAGGAAGACGATGCGCCTTAAGTTGCACTTTGAGGTCTTTTTCATTCGCAGTCTATGTATAAAATAAGAAGATATCTAATTCATGGGCATAAGTGTTGCGCTGAAGCGACTAGTCATTTATTTCAGCAAAGTTACACTTGAGTTTGGCGTGCATACACCACATGCCCGTAGCGCAAAGATGAGCACTTCTTCGTCGGTTGAGTGGCTTCTTCTTGGTTGCGCACTCGGTAGACAAACATGCGGAAGACGAGCACACAATGAAGCTCAAAACTCGCTTTTGTGCTCAAAATGTCCTCTTACGTGCCTGTAATTGTGGCCCTACACTATAACGTAGCCTCTGTCTACAGCACAAAGAATTCCGGGGTCTTGAATTTATTTCTATCGAACATATTTTCAGTTGATATTGATCATGTTTCTATCATGATAGATATAGATGTTGGGTGGGGGGACACAGAGATTGAGGAAAATTTATTCAGCAAGACTCCTCTAATTGTGTGTGACATGATTACTTTTTTCCAGTGATGGTTATCTGACTCAAGTTAGCAAAACTGTGGTGATAAATATTGTAGCTAGTACAAATAATAATAATAGCCCTGAAATTGCAGGCTTTCCAAGCTCAATTAGGTCAGCAGCGCAAAAGAATTTGGGCCACCTGGTCGAGAAAAGAGATGGAGAAAACGGAGTCGACAAAACCCAGACTGCTGTTCATTAAAGCTTCAAAAAACTTGAGGACCCCCTGCAAGTGTGTCCTTCTGTCTGCCTCGTCCATCCAATGCAATGCTGGTTTGGAGCATTGCCTACAGCGTGAAACTACAACAGGCCATGAAAAAGGCTTTGAAAAACCATGGGTGTGGAAGAGCAGGAAATGGAAGAAGCACACAGCTGAATTTACAAACAGTGTGCTGAATGAGCAGAGTGGGTGATAGATAACGCCTTGCTTGACCCAAAAGTCAGGTTTAAGCGCTTTCCTGCAGCACACGTGGAAACATTTTCCGCATGATTTATTGCGCCTTTCCGCTACTCTCTCTCTCCAACTGTCTTGCTTCTTTGCTAGGCTGACATTTTTCAGAGGCTTTCATTTTGAAAATGAACATGCGCAACTATGTGAAAAATGTCCAAGCATCTTCCTTCTCTAACCTCATTCTCCTGCAGAGGTGGGTCTCCGGCGTGAATCAATTCATTTGGTTTCCTCCAGGTCTTTGGTGTAGCAGCTGAAGTCTCATTTACTGCAAATGAAAGTCACACTTTAGAACTGCCAGTACTTTCCATTTCGTCACACAACACACTTCAGGTTTCAAAGAGTTTGCTTTGAAAGCCAACATTTCACTTGCAATAATAAATCATTTTATGGGTACATACATATAGACTATTTATTTCTGAAGTCTGTGTTTAGACACAGTTTTTGCCCACCCATGAAGTGTGTGTGTTGGGGGAGTTTAGTTTGGGGTCGCACAGCGGAGCCTTTGCCTGCAAGCTGAATTTTCGCGGTATTTGTGAGTTCAAAAAAATCCCAAGAATCCATTTTGACCCGAGGCAGCTGATCTGGCTCCGAGCTGTACCACAGGTTGTGCGGACCAAACACAAAGCAACATGGGGCAGGATATGTGGCTGTGACAAAACACAAGATGCACCGATGCCGAGGGACACAAACAAACCAACAATGGCGACACCGGTGGATGAATGCATGGCTACTGCAATCAACTCTGGTCTTGCAGAATTACCCACAGTTGCCTTTTTGAAAAAAGAACAATGAGAGGTGCATTTGTGTGCATTTGTAGCTGGTAAAGATTTTTGTGCTTTGTTACCTACTAGATTTGGTAAGAGTTTGATATCCGATGATTCCCCACTCATAGACATTTAATCCACTGTCGTGATTGGTCAAAACAAAAGTTTGGTAGGCGTGCACAAGTTGCATTGCCCAATCAGCTCAAATATTAGAGTGAATGTGTGAATATCCCAAGCAGATATCACACTGGAGCAGTCCCAGATTGATACTGTGGAAAACTCTTGAGTGATGTGTGTGATCAATCTGGCTCTTGCAAGGTTATGCATGTTGAGCAAGTGCTTCAACTGTACCATGATACCTTGGCGTGAAAAATTACACACTAACACTTGTTTTCAGTACTAAAATTCTACAGTTCTAAAAGTAACAGTGACAGAATTGAAAGAACCCCTGACCAACTGTAATTCAGTGGTATTTAACTTTTTTGGATCAACGCTTCATTGTGCTTTACAGGGAGGACACTGTCTAGTTTTTCATGAAGACTTAGGCCTAATTTGCCACCGTATTTTAATGTTGGTCCTGATGGTGGTACTTGGAAGAGGTAAATGTTTTTAGAGGGAATTTGGTGGAAAAAGTTTGAGAACTATTGTAAGTTATTGTGGGCCAGTCCTCTATTATGAACTTCTATGGTACTCCAACTACTAGATTAAAAAAAATTAAATTATTACATGCAATGAAGGTTTCAATCGACCATCTGTTTCCAGTGTGTTCATGTACCTGTAGTGGGGCTCTTCCGAGTAAACGAATTATACTGCGGCTCTGCTTCAGTAACGCCTCCAGGTGCCTCTGCCCTCACCCTGGTGACAAGGTCATTTCTGTCCAGTGGTTGCTTGGGCTCATCAGTCTCTGCTGTGGCCTGCACCAGAGGCGGAAGGCCAGGGGGGAGCATGACACGCAAAGCCGTGATGGGGTTGGAGGTCAGGGTGACGGGCACGACTGCCAAAGTCGCCATGGGAGCCAGCTCGGCAGCAAGGGGCACCTCCGGCCTGATGTCAGAGGTCAATGTTTCCGAAGAGGAGGTCTCTTGGAAAGCGAGAGAAGAAGCAAGAAGATGTGCACTAGATGGTGATGCCGAAGGAGTCTCAGGGGCTGGCATGTCCAAATCAGTGTCAGTGTCTGCGACACCATTCACAGCCTTGGAAATCGACAATGGCGAGACAGTCAGAGACAGAGAGGGAGCATTTGAGGGAGGCTTCTCAGCCGTGGGAATACAAGGTGCCATCGCAGAATGTTTGTGGTCCCCGCCAGAGTAAAAAGAAGCTGCCGAGGGTGGTCGGTCACCAGTGTCGACAGCTGTCGGCGGGAGGGCCCCGAGGTCGGGCTGTGAGGCAGAGAAGGCAAGCTCTGGTTCAACAGTGGAAGAGGGTTCTGATGGAGGAGCGCTGGCTTCCGTTCTCTCCAAGGGAGCTTCCAGCTGCAGGAGCCCAGGTGAGGAAGACTTTTGGACAAATGGCTCCAATTTTGGTGTCTTATCTGGAAGTAGAGGTAACAAATGTTTGATACCAGCAACAATTAAGAACAACAGCGAAAAGAGAGAACATTAGACAAGATAGTGATTGTGGGTTTCAAAAGGTTCAGCCCACTTCAATAAATGTTTTTGCAACACAAACACAATAATGAAACAACCTTAAGACCAACAATGCGATGCATCACTGTTGCACAACTGCATACTGTGACATCACTCACATCAGGCCTGGGCAACTTAAATGTTGGAAGAGGCTACGATTTTTCATCAGAGCATCGGCGGGGAAGGAAGGGATCACACACTTCCTCAACAGATGTATGAAATATGTGCATAAGTACAAAATACGTGTTGCTAATAGATTTCATTTTTGATAAAATATATACACTTATATATATATATATAAAAATACAGTATATCTATCTCTCTCTCTCTCTCTATACACACACACACACACACACACACACACACACACACACACACACGTATGTATATACTCTGAAGTGTTTTCCAGCCAATCGCAGGGCGCACATAGACGAACAACCATCCACGCCCACACTCACACCTGTGACACACCTCGGCCCCTGGGCCCATGGTTGGAAATATGCATTTGAAAATTTAGAGATCAAATTACCGGATTTTCCTCTCTATAAGGCGCTTCGCAGTATAAGGCATACCTTCAATGAATGGCCTATTTTAAATCTGTCTTCATATATAGTGCGCAGTGCATTATGGTGTTCTGCATCACCGTGAAGAAAAAGACTCAAGGGAAGACCTCGTACTTCTAAGCAATATCCTGAAAGAGTGTGACAAGAATAAAACCTGGACGAGTCTTTTCGAGGACTTATATTGGTCGCACAGGCTTTGGCAACAGATAGGGTTCGATGAAGACCCGGCAGCATTGGACAGTATAACTGTTACAGTCAGCGTGTCTCAGACAACGCACGGGGAGAAGTTTTACCCCGAGAGCAATCAACAAGTGGCGACAACTTTAAGTTTTGAAAGCTCTATCAAATATGTTGTGTTCTACATTACGATTCCTGAGAGTCCTGCAACCCAACAGACGACTACTACATGTAGAAGTGCGTTTGATGTTTTGATGACCAAGGCCAGAACTCGCCTGGTACAAATTCCACGGAAGACTGGAAGTGCAATGAACGGTAGGCATGTTTTTCAGTATAAGTAAACAGGCAAAAATTTGCATGCGATCAATTAATTTATTCTTGGGGCTAATAAGATGAGAATTAGAATTGATGCTACAATAGTGGATGCGGGTGCACTATGCATCCACTAGATGCAGCTACCCAAAAGAATGCAATACAATAGAGCTTTATTTATACAGAGAGCTTTCACAACCACTGCAGCAGTAACAAATCGCTTTCCAGAACACCGGATTATAAGGCGCAATGTCCGCTTTTGAGAACATCGAATGCTCTTACATACTCCTTGTAGTGCAGAAAATACTTTAATATATAGTTTTATTATGAAATGTCATCACAAAGCCCAGTTTGCCCAAATTTTTGTGAGGAATGTTTTTATATTTCCAAAGGCAACACAACTGCTTCCAATGCTGAACAAAGAGGTTAGGCTTTGTCCCAGAATGGACTGTGATCAAATTTGCAAGAGTTTAAGGGAGGAGATGATGTATTGAGTCCCACCTGGCCCTGGTTTGGCATCTGGGGGCTCAGTTGTCATTGCTTGCTGTGACTGCTGCGGGGTCGACGACGGATCTGGCGCAAAGTCTTCGGAAGAGGCGTGCTGAGGATGGGGAGGGTGTGATGGCAACTGTAGCTCCGGAGTCTGCCTGCTGCTCAGCGGCTGCTGTGGTTTGAGGTAAAAAACGTGAGGATAATAATGAGGGTGAGAGCAGGAGAACTGAGCAGCAGACAAATCAACCAAAGGCACAGAGATGCAAGAAAGCAATAGACAACACAAAGTACACTGCAGAATTAAGCAGAAACAATTAGTACAAATGGGGTGTGGTTGTCATATGACGCAACAACAGGATGAAGTTTGAAGTGAGGTCAGTTGCAGCACAAAGGATGCAGACACATACATGCTAAGAATAACAAAACAAAAAACAGACAGGCAGAGGAAAGACACTGTTAACATTCGTGGACACACAAGGAGGACAAAAAAACAAACGCTACATCATCCTTTACAGCCAAGCTGATCTTAAAGTGATACTACCCTGAGCCTGTGGAGCCCTACCTGAGGGGGGGTTGGAGTGGAGGAAGCAGGCCCGACAGGGGGCGTTGAGTTCCTGCTCCCCGAGCCCCCCGCCATGATCTCCTCGGTGATGTCCCTTCCACCCTGATTGGGGTCGCAGATACGTATCTGGGAGGACAATGGCATGAAAACAACACACCTCACTAAAGTGCACATATCCAACAACAGCTGCTGAGAGGTCCTCTTTGCACACATTTGCAAAAGCGCAATGGCATTCATCTCGCCGTCTTCTTTTTTTAAAGATCTCTTAAAGTACTAAAACTTCAGAGGTGAAAACACTGAATTAACTACTAAGGTACTCACTGTTTTCTTCTCGCGCTTGGCTGGTGGAGGTTGCTGTGGTGTAGGCACTATGATGGGTGGCGAGGCCGAATACACGGTCTGCCCTGGGTAGTAGGGGGGGCCGGCTGTGGGTACGGCCGCGGGGACAGAAGGTGACACGGGTGGATGGTACCTGAGGGGATCTGAGGAAAAAAATGGTTTTAATATGTTAAAAAGAAATAGTCACAAATTATACTGTTTGTATAGAGTGTGCCCTTGTGTTGAATTTGAAAAACTCACGATAGGGGGACGGGTACTCCCCTGGTCCAGGACCTGGATAGAAGGTGCCTGACCCCGGGGGCTGGACAGAATACTGGTGAGGAGGTGCCACATAGGCAGTGCTGTGACGATACTGCAGAAAGGCAAAGACAATTATCAGGACGAGACTCCTCTCCAAGTTAGTTTCACACCACAAGACAACAAAACTGGTATTTTATGGTCAATGGCCTCATGCTCAAGCTTTCCTTCTACTTTTCACCCCTTCCATTCCTCACAAAAAAAAAAAGCAAATCAGCATGGTGACATCGTACACAGGAGGCAGCGTCACAACCCTTGTCAGACTCACTGCAGAAACAATTTACAGCACAAAGAACAGTTTCCAAACAACGCTTCCTAAAGTACAATCCTGGACATTTTGCTGAATTGCCTCAGAGATGAATGGCATTTCCCACAAGTGCTGATAGAAAAATATCAGCTTGGAGCTAGCAGTGTGAAAGCAGTTAATATGGGACATGAACTTTTTTTTTTTTTGTTTGCCATTTAAAACAGATCTTGTTTTCTTAGGACTTTACTACACATCAGAATATCCCAAGAATCAAGAAATAACACCTTATTACTTGTCTAACACTAACTCAAATTAGCACATTTTAAGGTAAGGTAAGGTGCAGATGCCAAATCAAAGCGTAAACCCGTGTTTAATGTGGATATGTTCCAGACGCAACCTCAATTTTTCTTTACCCTTCCCATCCACTTGAAAGGCATTTAAGCACACAAACGTATTCCAACACTTTTGAAATGCGCTGCAAACATATTTCCACATATCCACATAGGCCTGGTGAGGCGTTGTATGATGACAGCAAGGCTATGAGTGAGTGTTTGGGCATGAGCTCCCTCCTGTTTGAGTTTGCTCATTGTCTTAGCAAAACTAAGATCAAGTCCGAGTCATGCCATTTAAAGATTTGAAAACAAATAAGAGGATCTTAAAAATAACTCTAAAATGTATAAGGAGCCAGGGAAGGGATACCAGAGTAGGAGTTATGTGCTCCTTCTTACGAGTACCAGTCGGGAGACAAGCAGCAGTATTCTGGACCAACTGGAGATGCTTAATGGAGGATTGGCTGACTCCAAAATAAAGTGCATTACAGTAATCCAGCTAGGATGTGACGAAGGCATGAATTACTGTTTCAAAGTGCTCATGTGAAAGGAGAGCTTTTACTTTAGCCTGCTGCCTAAGATGAAAGAAGCTGGACAGGGATTTTTAGCAATTTAAAATCCCTGTCCAGTTTAAGACCCAAGTTTGAGACTGTTGACTTAAGGAGCCCGGGGGCCCCAAGTCTACAGGATGGGATGTACAAGGACCACTGGGACCAAACACTGTCACTTCTGTCTTCTTTTCATTGACATTCAAGAAATTTAGTGCCATCCAGGTTTCCTCCGGGCAGGATAAATGTCCCTGTAAATTTCCCCAGTGTGGGACAAATAAAGGATATCTTATCTTATAAAAGTTGCCTTGATGAGAAAAGCGTCTTTTTAGCTAAGTGGGACATAGATCTGACAGTCATCCGCATAGCAGTGGAAGGAAATACCATATTTCCTTAAGATGGAATCCATTGGGAGCAAATACAAATACAGTACAGTAGACCCCCACATACTCACGGTTGTGGATTAATCTATTGACTAGTGAGTATATGTGGTAGAGAAAAAGGATGGATGGGTGGAAGGATGTACATTGCATGTAAAGTAAAAAAAAGGTTACATTTTGTGTTTGGCAACTTTCCAGCATGAAAAACCCAAGCTACCAATTCAACAGCAGTGGCTAACTTTGGCTTGTTTAGAATGCACGTCTCGAGCACGTTAGTGAGGGGCGTGGCTTTGGGCAGGGAAGCAAGGAGGTGCGAGGGAGGGAGTCAGTTAAGGCTACATTCACATCTTGCTAGCAGCCCGAATACTGCAAACTAAACCTTTAAGACACCCTTTTCAACATCAATATCAATAATGCACCAGATTTTAAAAGGCATAACATGATTTTGAATACACATAGTCATACAAAGTCTCATTTTTAATGAAGAGCAACCAGAAGCACATCGGGATGGGGCGGGGGAGAAAAAACAGGTTGTAGTACATGTTATACACAGTCACTCCACCTCACCTGTGGGATGTAGTACTGTGCAGCCTGTGGCGATGGGAAAGGCATGGGCGCCATGGTCATCATGATTGCTTGATTAGTAGGGTAGACGGCCGCCGTGGGAGGCTGGGAGCCAGGCCGTATGGTGGGGGTGTTCGTGGGGATAGTGGGCCTTGCAGTCTGCATCTGAGTCCTCTGGAAAAACTGTGAGGCAAACAACAGAGAGAAAGAGAGCGAGAAATATAAGGTATTTATACACATCAGAGGCATTGGTCTTGATTTGTAACACAAATTTCAACCATCCCATTGTATGCTGCTTATTAATTTGACATTCCCACGTGTCACGTTTGTCAAATAGAGCTGTTTAAAAATAAGACGCAAAAGAATGGCCGGGGAGGTAGATTGACACTCAGAGCGCTAAACTCTAACATAACTTTCTCAGGTGCCAGATGACACTGTTCCACTCCGGTCTTGCAGGTGGTGGTAATGTGCATTTCAAAAAAGCTACCAACTGCCTCACGCACTTCAGTCACCATCCTCTGGATCACTGCCTCGCCTAGCCTGAATGCAAGCGGACTACAATGATGAAAAAAAATCAATTTCCTATTTATCTGGATCCGTGCCAAGACCTAACCATTTCTTTCCATATTTCCTGGAAATTAGGAAATGTCGTTTTTGCACCGACCTCTGCTAGCCAACTAACACACTAAAACCAAACAACAAACAGCGAGCAACCACCACGTGCTTTTAAGCTTGGCAGAAGAAGCTGCAAGATTTCCACTGGATTCACTAATTATCACAAGAAAGCCAACGACCTAAAAGGATAAACAGCCCCAAGCCATTAACAATAACAATTGTTGTTTAAAGACACTACATTTACTGTTCCTATTGTGACATCACACAAAGCATGATGCTTTGTGAAGCCGCCAAATAAGCGGCGCTGCAGTCTTGTTTATTGTCCTGCATCGATCCAACTCCTGGTAAAATGCCCATTACTAATTTGCCCTCGTTTCAAGTCTTGCTCTTGAACAATAAAACAACAACAACAACAAATATCTCATAAAAGCTACGTGACCTGGAGCGCTTCCACTTCATTACTACCACCGCGCAGTATTTACATTACATGCAGTTGTAAACGCTCTTCAAGTGGCCTTCTTGATTAGTTTACGGTTTATGAATGAGCTGGATTGATCGCTGCAAAAAGAAGCCGGCGAGGGCTGGCGGTGCAGGACTGCAATAAAGCAACCTTTCTCAGATTGAATTGATGATGATGTGGATGATTATTTCTTGAGAAATAAATTCATCCGTGTGGAAGGCGCTTTAGAGCTTGCTCTTGAACCAGCAAATGCTTTAGAGCTTGCTCTTGAACCAGCAAATGGTTCTTTGCTTCTTTCCTTTTAATTGACAAAAATGATCAGGAAACTATGAAACTATGTTCTCCTGACATTACATAGTGTCGGCATCTTTTTCGGGGACGGCGATGGATACATGTGCATGGTAAACATTATTGATTTTTTTTGGGTGGGGTGGGGGTCATGCTGACATGCACAAACCTGCAGGAATCAGTTGGCCACTGAGATCAGCGTGGAAATGTGAAAATAACCTTCCCGAGGTGTATTTCTTTAGCACCGATTTCGGGGTTCTGGAACGTAATCCCGGCAATGGAGAAGGATTTACTGTACATTTGTAAAGTTTCTCCAGTTTGGAAATCGAAAATGTGGACACCTTGAAAATATATATTTTTTTGAGGATTAAAAAACATTTCTAGGTAAAATTATTTGAATCAGTTGAGAAACGAAGTCAATTTGCGGTCAATGCCAAAACTGTCTCGATAAATTTTGGAATTTTCTCGAGGAAAATGCAACTGCATTCACAGAGTTGGAATTTTTGAATCATCAAATAATTTTATTTACAATGATTTTCATTAGCTGAGAAACGAAGAATTCACAAATAAATAAGTAACATTGCATGGGTTTAGGAATTCATGCAAGAAAACTGGACTTCTTCAAAAAGTGGGAATGTTGAAATATTCAACAATTTTTCAAGAAAGATTTTCAACTGTTTAGACATGTTGAATTTCAGAGGGATTGGTAACATTTTTTGGTCACTTGGTAATTAGGTGGGGCGTCCGTGGCTCTCTTGGTCGAATGGGTTGTCTAGTGGCCAAAGGGTTTGAATCCTGACTGACTGTCCACTGTCTAAATGTCTGAACCACAAGTTGGCTCCAGGTCGGCGTTGTAAACAATAAACTGTTCTCAGTTGCCTTGCGTCATTAAACAAAGAATAAATCACAAACATTTCCTCGTGGAAAATGTGCACTTCAAAACAGGGATAGTGGAAATATTGGAATGTAGTTATGTTTGCAAACCTCAACATTTTGAAGTTTGAATGACTTGAATCAAGTGCGAAATTGGGTATTTGTCACGTTTCTCCATTACTTTGCATGCTTTTGTTATTTCTTTAATTGCATGAAAAATCTAAACAAATCCAAGGCTGTCCTAAATGAGCTGGATATTTTGACAGTGGGAAAGTTTAGATGAGTTGAGGAAGGTGGAAGTAGAAAAACACTAACACTCACTCAATGTATCAATTTCAATGGCTTTTCTTGTAAACTGCTCAGTTAAAAATCTGGGAAGTTAACCAGCAAAAAGTTTAAAATAAATTACCAGTGAGTGCATCCATGAACCAGGGACAAGTTCTCTAGACACGGTGTTACTACTCAAGGGAAAAAATGCTCGTAAAACATGCATATGCACCTTGTTAATGCCACATGCTATTTGTGCAAGTGTGCAAGCTGGTTGGGAGATGAGTCATACACAAAGACAAAACAGTAAATGATGAATGGACAAAAGTCAAAGCGTTTCCTCTACAAGAGGGGCGGGGAACCTACAGCCAGTGGGCAAAATACAGCTCACAAATGTTCATCATGACTAATAATAAAACACGAGTTTGATGTTGGCATCAGGATTTGTTCCTAAATCGAGGGTGGCCCTCTGAATATTGGAGGACAAAGGTTCCCCACCCCTGATCTCTACAAATAAAAAAGACGACGCCAGAGGTCTGTCATATGAGTTATGAGGAAGGGACGGACAGGAGAGCCTGTTGGGATGACCCTCATCCACCTCATCGTCATCATCATGCCATGCAGGTCTGGCGGTGCAAATGTGTTACCTGGATGGGCCTGAAACCTCCCTTGAGAGCAGGAAAGAGACAAAAGCCAATTGCACTGGTGAGACTGCAGACACAGATGCACGCACACACAGGAAGGACGCAATCATTTCTGTCGACCCGACGAGGACCACCCGGACAAAAATATCTGTAGTCTCACAATGGGTGTTGAGTGGGAGCCCGAGTGGAAAACGCTTACCGGGCTCAGTCGGGATTGATTGGCTGGTTGATAAGTGTGAGTTTGTGTGTGTGTGTAATACATATCTCTCTCTCTCTCTATGTACACACAATATATATTATACACACACACACACACACACACACACACACACACACACACACTAGGACAAACAAACATGTCCATACCCATGCAACACACAAAGACGGACAATTGCACACAGCACAAAAAGACATACAGACAAGAAAATCAAGCAAGTCAAGTCGAGTCATTACCAAATTTCAAGCAAGTCAGGTCATGAAATCGTGCTCAATCATAACACATATTGGAGTGATATTTTGAACTGATCATACTACAAAAAGTGCATTCTTTCTAAAATTTTAATTTCACCATTTACATTTCTAAAAATGAAATCAAAAACAACTCATAAATTAATGTATGCAGTAGACAAATTATGTAGAAGAGTGCTTTTTTTCCACACAGACTTTTATATGAGTGGCACACTGTTAATAAGGTGATAAAAATTCAAATATGCTGAATGCGTGGTGAAAGATGGATGATAATCAAATTGAAAACCGACATATGTTGTTTCTGTTGCCAATCGGTTACCCAAATTGAACAAATGCGAGTAAATAGGTGACTGAAAGAAGCATTAACTTGCGATTTGTAGGTTGTCACTTTATGAAGCCAATTTGATATGCGTTAGTTAAGGGGTGTGTTGCCACGTCAAATATGGCAAAGTAATCTATGTGTTGACTACATGCCAGAAAATAACTGTTTGGACTCTATGTTTCGATGTCTATGCTTAAATAATGATTGCTGTTTTAATGGTATAGTTTCAAAATTACTGTGTCCATAGTGTTGAACGTATCACTGACTTCTCAATTAAACGCAGAACCGCCAAGAATTCTTTGACCAGCTGTTGGTGACCAAACTGTCGAGCTAACCTAGCTAGCGGAGTTTCACAGTGCTATCATGTGTCTGTCAGATCAATGGAAATTGAGTCTGTTGATGTTATCTTCTCTTTGAGTTCCACACCTTGCATGTTGCGATTGTCTTTTTCCCAGTTTCATCAAAACAATCAATCTTACGATACCTTGTGAAAACACACAGACACGCACGCACGAATCGTGACACTTGAAGCAGCGTAAATCCTGACAGTTACTTTTGGATGTAATACTCTGACTTTCAATCAAGGCAGCATTATGACACGTGATTATTTCCGAGGGCTTTTTCTGTGAGCACGCATGCAAATGCATTCGCCCACAAAAAAACAAGTATGCATATAAACTAAAAAGAATACGTCATCAACATAAAATAAACAGCATTCTTAACCAAGTGAATGAATTTGCTCATGGCTACACATGGAGTGTCTTACTCAGAGCACAATGGACATTTCTCAATTGGGATAAAAAGCCTGACTGTTTGGCTTCATCTGCTTTCCGACTCCACTTCCGTGGTGGCACAACCGAGCATAGCGCCAGTTAGTGACAGCCAGTGCATGCACTGTGTGTGTGTGTGTGTGTGTGTGTGTGTGTGTGTGTGTGTGTGTGTGTGTGTGTGTGTGTGTGTGTGTTGACACGAATGACACTAAACGCCCCACTCATTGACCCCACATGACTTGTCAGAAAAAAAACCCCGTCAAATGCTACAGAAAGTGGTCGAAAATAGTTTTGCATCTGGAGTCGGCGGTGAGTGTGAAGGGCATGATGACTCAGCAAGCCACAAAGCAGGCCGTCAGTAATTTGACATGTAAGCATCCTCAAGGTGACAATAACACTGATTACACGGCCAGACATGACCTCATTAGTACGGCATTTCTTCTGAATCTGGTGACATTGGATCACAGGAGTCAAATCTCAGGATCACATACAATACTGTAGCAGATATTAGTGGATGCTTTGTACCCCCCGTAATAACATGTTAATGTGTCCTGGTCTTCTCTTGGATCCAGGATACAGTGGCGTCTTGAGATACAGTATGAGTTTGATTCATTCCATGACCAAATATGTAACTCAAAACACTTGTAACTCAAATCAAATTTTTCTAGTGAATTTAATGTAAATGCCAATAATCAGTTTGACTTTTTTGTGTCAGGGTGAGGGGGGTCTTTGGGTAACATTTTTATGCAATATCACCTGTAGAAAACCAGCTTTTAAAAACTGCTTTTAAAAAAAATGAGTAAAACCTGATTATTTTTCAAACGTGTTTCCTGGATCCTTTGGTTTGTTTGGTTGTCATGTTTTAGTTAAAAATATCTACCAAAACATTGTATAGGATGAAATTACGAGTGCTTCCAGCAGACTTATCGAAGTGACCATTATGTTTCAAATGATGTCACTTGCCCCCAATACGCGACTTAAGGCCCTGTCACACCTTGACGATTCAGCCAGCGTATGCCGACGTATCAGAATTTCCCTAAAACGCTGGCATACGCTGAATTATTGATTTTTTTTTCAATTTTGGGCGTATACATAGCGTATTCATAACGGGTTGGACGTATACATAACGTATCAGTAAATTATATAGAACGTTTCGATAACTTATAGATAACTTATTCCAACGAATGCCTAGCGTGTTGCCGGCGTACACAACTTATGCCCAACGATAGCCTAATTTATGCATAGCGTGCAGCAGCGTATTGCCGACGATCACGTGACGTAGTCTATAAAAAGGCTGGCGCTCGACGTTTCAAATCATAACTGCACTAGACATTGCAGTACCAACATCTGTTTGGGGACTATCCCCGGTCTAGTTAAAATGGTATAACCCAAGAGGCAAGGTGCGGCTTGCCATCGTTACTGTGAGTTGCTATTCACGCTATTAAAGCAGCAATCAAACGCCATTATGACTTGTGTCATTAATAAACCAAACAACATCAGCGTCATGCCAAAGAAAAGTCTGGGGAGCTCATCAAAGGTCTCGCACAGCCTCAGCCCATCACAGCCACTGCAGCCTTCGCCAACTACGCGCGTGACAGCCTGGTCAGCATGTCCAAGCCGCAAGTTCGAAGGCACGGATGTTGAGAACAGCTAGTAGGTATTCTCGACGTATTTGGACTTATGAGTAACCTACACTTAACGTGTTTGAACGCAGCAACGATCGCATAACTTACCTATTACTTATGGCTCATGATACGGACGATAGCCATACGCTGACATACGCCAAGAAATTTTAAGCATGCTTAAAATTTCTCGACGACCTCGACGCATTTCGACGATACCAACGTGCTTCAGCGTGCTGTTACGTATACAAAACTTACCCATAACTTATTCGACGACGCCAGCGTATTTGCCAAATTTTTCCTACGTCGGCATATGCTGGCTAAATCGTCAAGGTGTGACAGGGGCTTTAGATAGCACAAATGGAACTTTATTGGTTAGAAGAGGAGTGAAGGCCATAGACTACAGTAGGTCATGGACTTTGGTCTTCAAGTTTTTTTTCCCATGAATTTATTTGTTCTGCAGCATTTTAGAGGTGTTTGAAGCACTCCTTCCATGAAAGTTGCATAAAGAGGGCAGCGACTTGTGACTTTGCTAATATTAGATACATATCTCTTAAAATGGACATACAGGTATACAGGTAAACAGTCCCCCCCAAAAAATCATAGTACAGTACATTGGAATTGGGCACTTGGAACGGATGTGTAAATCCAGCCTGATTGTAAGAAGTTATGCTAAATTAATTCCATTAACTAATCACCAACTTACATTCATGCCGATGGAGATAGAAACCCTTTTGAAATTAGTATCTAAAAGTTAACTATCATCCCACTGTATCATCAGTTCAACGGTACATTGCCAAGCTTTCAAAACAACATTTTGAGGAGGAACATGATAGTCGGAGTATCTACCTGATGGTGGGTTTGTCGTGGGCCCGTCGCAAACTGATTGGAGGGAGGTTTGAGGCAGTGGTGGCAAAGCAGGCAGAGGAAAGAGCACAAAAGAGACAGAGATGAGCAGTGTGACAGACGGTAAATGGCAATCAAACTGCAGGAGTGCACGAGCAACTTTGTCTTAATTAACTGACTAACCAGGGCTTGAACTCATCGAGATCATTACACCACATGGGGTGGGGGTGGGGGATGCTCGATTTATGACAGAGATCCATTCCTACAGCGACAACATAACCGGAATCTGCACTTCGGAATGCGCTTGTAGTCCATCACTAACCTATGCTAACAGAGTCGACACACTCAAAGTCATGCTGTAATGCCAGTATTACTATGAAATATATTTCCATGCCAAAAATAAGGCAAGGCAGGGACATTTTATTCATATAGCACATTTCTTACACAAGGCAACTCAAGGCGCTTCACACAAGCAAAGATAACACCTACAAACGTTTAAAAAAGATACTTCTAGGCCATAAATAAAAGAATCAAATGAAAAAATACGGAAAACACAGAAGGGAAATGCGTGTGAGCTCCTGTGCTCTGCATGAATGTATTATTTTCTGCTGTGCAAAACTAGTTCATGGTGCGCTGTTCACAACCTTGAAATGTTGTAAACTAACCTCTGTATCAGAGTATGTGTCACTTTCAACCAAAAGGTGCCTGATGAGGTTCTTCCACACCAGTCAGCGTGAAAGGCTGATCAAAGTCTAACAGACTGTGATGGATCTGAGGTGTCAATTTGTGTGAAAGATGTTAGAGCAGGAGTGGGCTGTAATGTCTGTTTCCTTAATTTGAACTTTACTTTTCCCTAAAACTGCTTCAGTAAAATTATTTCTTAATTTGTCGATCCATTTATCTAATCAAATAATAACTGATTCATTGACATATTGCAAATAATTCCTTCCCTATAGTGTGCCTTTGTTAGGGGTCGTGAGTGATCTGGTGTTTATTCCAGCTGAAAAGCAGGGTCCAATACAGGACAGCACAGGTCAATCACAGGACTTATGTGGACAAACAACCCTTCACACTCACATTCACACTGGTGGTCAATTTAGCATTCAATGACCCTGATCATGCATGTCTAAGTGTGGGCAAATGAATAATATCCCCCAAAATATATATATATATATATATATATATATATATATATATATATATATATATATATATATATATATATATATATATATATATATATATATATATATTTTTTTTTTTTTTTTTAATGGTGTACCTTCATATCACATTTTTACTTTTTCACCTAATCTACGAAATGACCTCAGCCTGTTTTAAAATCAAAATCAAAACGTGGCACAAGAGCAAAAAAGTTTCCCGATCACTGGGCTCTAAGAATCCTAACTCTCACAGTTACCGGTGGTGTGGGAGACATAGGGGGGCTGGGATGACACTCACCGGGCGACTCTGTGGCTGTGCATTCATTGGCTGTGTCTGAGGAGAATACACTAGAGGGGCGGAGCCAGCATTCTGCCCAGGGTTGTACGGAGACTGTTGAGAGGGGGTATAACAAGATGTAGAGGTCAGGTTGAAGTCAATTGAGGAGCACAGACTTCACAGTATTTTGAACAACAGCACATCTTGCTATCAAGTCTGTCGGGTAGTATTTGCATGTTGCTGCAGCAAATGTTATAAAATGGGGGTTGACGTCTTGTACATAGTGGCACCATGAAGGTCTGCAAGTCTTGTGGCGCATTATTGCTCATCAGAGCCATGTGGAGGGCCAGTTTATCTCCTTTACTCTGAGCTACCATCACTATGGTTGTACCCATTTAAGAGTGTGCTGGCTGAGTGTGCTATTTTTAGCACACTAAGACCAGAGCTGCTCCCAGGGCGCACAGTGGGCGAACGACCTGCCAACACCAAAGATTTCTATGATGCTCTCACTTATTTTCCCGGGAATACGTGGCACTAACGGTCCAAAATTAGCCTCATATGCGACTGAACTGGTATTGTATTTGTCCATCACATTTAAATATGACCCCCACCCAAAAAAACATGCATTTAAACTAAGACAGTGACAGCATTTAAACCAAAAGCCGTATTTACTAACAGAAATTTAGAAATTTTGTTGGTACGCAAGTGTCAAATCTGATGGGAATTCTGCATACAGTATACATTGAAGTTGTG
Source organism: Hippocampus mohnikei (assembly GCA_026261675.1). Lineage (NCBI taxonomy): Eukaryota > Metazoa > Chordata > Actinopteri > Syngnathiformes > Syngnathidae > Hippocampus > Hippocampus mohnikei. Next base: position 16,322,175 of record JAKGUB010000334.1, on the reverse strand, counting down.
TGCACAGGAAGAATATTTCTACACATATAGAGTTGAATGAGGCCCATTATAATGAAAGTGCTGTCTTCAAAATATACAGGGAATTTTGTATTAATTTATAAATGGCTAATTTACCTACCTGTTTTTTTACCTTAGCATCCATTGGACATTTATGTTTTAGGATAGATAAATGTAACTAGTTCTTATCATATTTTCATTTCAACTCATGCACATGTTATGCCGGTGTTAAGAACCAAACAAAAAGACGTCCTTTACACACAAGCAGACATTGCAGAAATCGCAAACATGAGTACGCACAGAGGATGAAGGCGGCAAATGTCACACAAACTCACCCCTCCGCCTGTCTCCCAGCCCTTAGGATAGCGATACGTGGTAGCTGTGGATATGGATACCTGAGAGAGCGCCGGGGAGTGGGCATGACCGGGCGGGGTGCCTGCCAAGCTTGGGTGTCCCTTAGTGATGTCGTGAGGGGTGAAAGGGGGACCAGCGTGCCTGGGGAGCTGGAGGATGGGAAAAACAGTGCGGTTAAGATACAATCAGTGATGCTAGTAATACACACGGAACACGCAAATGCTGGCAGGGGTGTGAGGTCTGACACTTCTCCCACCATGCTGTGTTGAAAGCGACTAGCTGTCTGACACTTGTGTTGAAGTCATCATTTGGAGGCTGGATTCACACTGCTTGGGTCTTGGAGCACTGACCGGTGCGCTAAAATTCTGGGCTACTAGCTGACTTTGAAGGGACAGGAAGTGAGGTTTTATTAACATAAAAAGATGACCAATAAAAATAAAATAAAATATATATATTTGTTTTTGAGGACGTGAGACTGATAGGGTGCAATCTGTAGCTAACATAAAACATGGAATAAGTCAACCGCGATCGACTGGCTGGGCGCTCCTGCCCTAAGATCGATGCAAATTTCCCTTGGCCAGTTTGTGGTGTTTCACATTATATGTCAGCATTATGCTAGTGGAATCATAAAACGAAATAATATCATTTGGTCAAACCTTCCGGGGTTTAAATGTAAATACCTGAATCCTTTTGTTTTTGTTTTATGTATTGGTATGTCTCACTGAGGGTAAGAAAACATACCGACTCAGACGTATTTTTCTTATCTTGACACTGAGAACAGACGGTCAGGAATACTCTTAAAACTGTTTTATTAATTTTAAATGTGTTTTAAGATTGTGGGGAGGATTAAAACAACAACAAAATGATATGGTCTCTCTATATTGAATTGACAGCAAAAGCACCCACGCATGTGGTCTAAATATGAAAGAGCCTTGGCTATCATGAAATAAACTAATAATTGACACTGGTAGCCAGTCGTGTAATGTGGAGTGCAGCCACAAATAAACCATTGGGCAATGGGGGTCCCAGGACAACTAAACACTATCTACAATGCAATGCAATAATAGTAGCACCTTCACAACAGCTACATTTAACATGAAATAACAGTACAACATTTTCAGTTTGTTTTGTTCTTTACTTCTGTGTTGTCACTGCTTGCTGTTGATGCTTGTAGGGTCATTTATGTGCGATGTGGTCATCTAATATTGGCATTAAATCAGAAATGGGCACTAAAATGTGCAATGTAAATCCAGCCTAATCATCTGATTACGGCATGTTGTGTGAAAGTGCACACTGGGTCATTCGAATTGACGGTGCGGCAGGAAAGGTGTCACTTGCAGCAGCTGGCACCATTCTCACCATTCGGACACGGCGCGGAATGAGAGCAGACACTGCAGTAAGGCAACAAGAAGCCCGCGCGTTTCTGCAAGACAAGTCTTTCCTCTCAAAGGGGCCTTTTTCTTCTCGACAACGGCGACATTCAGCTCATCACTGCGATGCGCAGTGCTCCCGATGAGCTGCAGGCACCAGGACCCGGGGTGCAGTGGCCATCGTTTGTGCACGTCTCTCCAGCTCTTTTGTGTGGCACACTTCCCTCACATGACCCACGATAAAGCAACTAATCTTGCTGATGTTGCCAAGGGAGGAGCCTGCTCTGCTTGGGCAACTGATTGGTGCGGAGGACATATGGAGTGATGGTGTGGGGGAGGGGAAGCTGTATAGGACATGTAACATGAGGGGACTTTTCGCTCTTCTTGCGCAGAACAAAACGCTTCACGTTACGGGCACTGCTTTAATTGATGAATATTACAATGATTATACAACGTCCCCTGCAAACTGATCAGTAAATTCTGAACCAAAAGCACATTTGCTATTCCAGAGTGCCATGTTAGACGCTCACATATACTTTTTTGAATCAGGCTTAAATTATTAATATAGACTGCATATTGAAGTGGTATCTAACAAATACAAATTAAGAAACTCTCGGAAGGGCACGCTGTAGGTCATGACTAGCGCCAAGACGCTCACACCGGCCATCTCGACTGCTGATGTAATTGCTGGGCCACGCCCCTTAAAGGGCGCACATGCAATATGCAGATATAGTAGAGAAAGCTTCTTTACTAGTGTGTTTCTTTAGGATTTGAAACTATACAGTGCCATTTTTCTGGTTGGAACGGATCGACGGCATTTCAATTAATTTCATTGGGGGAAATTGTGAGTTACTGAAGCTTAGCTTGGTCACGGAATTAATTAAACTAATTAAGTCAAGGTACCACTGTGCTTGCACATGGTTAAGCACGCAAGCTTTAATTTCTGTGTGAAATGTGTCAAGATACACAGCTGTGTGTGTGTGTGTGTGTGTGTGTGTGCGTGTGTGTGTGCGCGTGCATGCGTGCATACTCACACTGTAGACGGCAGCAACTCCAGGCTGCGTGGAGAATATTCTGTCATCCAGTGACTGTGGAACCCGAGCAATTCTGCAAAGGTGCATTATAAGGAAAACCACCACTGTGACACATTCTGTTAATCTTTTCCGATTACTTATTTCAAGAGAGCAAGAGAGGGAGTTTTAACATTTAACAGATGAAGTTACACGAGGACATTTGATACACAAAAAGGACGTTTTAAATAAGGGGTAAATTACATAATTAATGTGGGAACAGTGGTAAGGCATAGTTATTTCTAAAAGGGATTTTATTTCCCCAAGGTGTAACCCCCACCCCTGACCCCCCACAACCTCGTCCAGCCAACACCAACCAAGCCCCACACTCTAAAAGAGTACACTATACAGTATACGTTTCACCATTCGGAGAAGGTTAAAGGGAAAACGTGAAATTGATTTTAGTAGGAAAAAGCGACTGCTCAGCCGACACAAGGAGAAGGGTAGACTATACATAAACAGAAATAGAGAATGTCCTGTTATGACTTGTTAAAATGTACTGAGGATCAGAATCAGCTTTAATGCAAGCCAAGCAGCAGTGTTTAGGATGGTGAAGCAGAGAGGACCAAAAGTGGGAAGCCCACGGTTAACCTGCTTGGCCACTTGTTTGTGTCACACTCACAAACAGTTGGTCACATGGTTTAGGGGAAACCAAGCGTCTGGATGTCTCCCTCCTGGCCAAGAGTCACGCCTCCCTATTCTCACAAGCCAGCGTTCTGATGCCAGTCTTGGCCCCCTGCCAGGCCTGCTCGTCATACCGACTATGGAAGGAGGAGACTGAATGTTACGAGTCTTTTAGGCAAAAAAATTAAATTTTAAAACTGTGCTGAAGTGATCTCAGTGTTTTGTGTGCTCAGGCTTCTGGGCTATTGTTACTGCTACAGTACTACTATTACCACTAGTCATTAGCCCTGTCTTACACATTGACATTGGGATTTTGGCCTGTTTTACTGCTACTTCACCTCGCTCCTGTCCTGTTTGGACACAAAGTGAGGCTATTGCCGTGGAGGATTTTGCAACGACCTACTGAGACAGGTCTCGAGCAAGGAGGCTGGTACATACAGCTAGAAAGCACAAAGCACTTCTGCGGGGTGAGAGGCACATTTTCTATGCTTGTTAAACTTTCTTGCATTTCCCCCTGACATTTCAAGACTTGATTCCACTTGGGGCAATGTGCATTGTCACCATACAACTTTGAATAATGTAACCACACTTTTGACTCTTTCAATCTCCCCACCGTGACTGTCACTCCGTAGGAGCACCAACGTTGCGGTCAGTGGTGGTGGTGTGCTAAAATGGAGACAATTGTGCATTAGCTACTTATTTCTAATATCCACTAAAAAGTCTTGCATTATGATAAAAACCTTAAATACATTGAGAACTAATTTGACCATTAACAGAACCGTGTAGGGTGGAGCTTATCAATAGCCAGCCTTTAATAATTCGGCCCTGGGCCCAGTTAAGCACCAGGGCTTGCCATGGAAACTCGACTTAACCGCAGAAATATTTGAAAAACCGATACACCAATGTGACAGATGCCAATGAGAATGCACCTGTACAACAATAGTTTTAGAGTTTAATGCTGGCAAAATAAATTATAAAGAATCAACCAATTGGGGCTGTGCAGCGACCACTTTTGTCAAAATACAAATAACACCACAACCAAAGAGTCTGAGGCTAGCAAGTTAATCCACTCTTCTTATGTACTCATTCACATTACAAAAACAAACGTGTCCGCGATGTGACACGCACAAAACACAATGTTGAGTGACACGCTCATATTTTTTTTTTTAAACAACAAACTATGCCATGTGGCACAGTGTTTACGGAAGTAAATATCGTCTCGCATGTAGAAGCAAGCTGTGCAGAGCGCACATTTGACTTTTGGGGATGTACTCCTGTTGAGGTCGGATGAGCTCGACTTCAACTTTCATGCTGCACATGCACCAGATACATAGCTGATTTATATCCACATATGAAAGAAATCCGGGGCGCATTTGGCAAAACAAATTCAAATGAAAAAAAATCTGAATTGTACTGTTCACACAGCATGAGAAAAATCTGACATGATGTGGCATATCGGCAACAAATAATTGGAATTGAACTGCCGTGTGAACACAGCTTTACAAATAGAATGTCTCTCCACATAACTAAGAAATCCCTTGTGATCTCCTCTCAATGACATAGGCTACCCGGAACTCTCAGAGACGACGAATCAAGCGTGGAGGCACAGGAAGTGAGAGGACACATCCCAGCTGGTGCAAACACATTCCCTCCCCCTGCAGGTCCACTCCCCTCTTGCTGATTCTTTCCCAAACACACACACACACACATTAAAGTGGCACTAACAAAGCTTTCACTGCATGCTGCAGCTGAGACCACTCTTTCACTGCAGTGCAAACAATAGTTGCTAGCTTAGTGGGTTCAAGCCTCACAAACCAAAATCTGGGAACCAATTGCTATTGTGTGCTGCTAATCTGGTCGGTGGAATAAAATATAAAAGAAAGTAATATTTTAAGCCGACACTGTTTCTATTTTATGATTAGCGAATTACATGTTCCTTATGAAGAATTTTGTCTATCCTTTGTAAATTTATGGAGGCACTTTGGCCTTCACCGCGTTGCTGCGACCAACATATGGCACAAAAAAAAAATCAGGACCACCTTGTTTGCTGACTGACGGGCTAGTTAAATATATATATATATATAATAAATAAAAATCCTCGTCTCACCCCTCGGGTGGTGTCCGTCCCCCATTCAGCTCGGGTCCTCTACCAGAGGCCAGGAAGCTTGAGGGTTCTACGCAGTATCCTTGCTGTTCCCAGCACTGCACATTTCTGGACTGAGATGTCCGATGTTGTTCCCGGGATCTGTTGCAACCACTCATCTAGTTTGGGGGTCACTGCCCCGAGTGCTCCGACCACCACAGGCACGACTGTCACCTTTACCTTCCAGGCTCTCTCCAGCTCCTCTCTGAGCCCTTGGTATTTCTCGAGTTTCTCGTGTTCCTTCTTTCTGATGTTTCCATCACTTGGGACCGCTACATCCACTACCACGGCTTTCCTCTGCCCTTTATCTATGATCACGTTATCCGGTTGGTTCGCCATTACCATCTTGTCAGTCTGGATATGGAAGTCCCACAGGATCTTCGCTTTCCCATTTTGACCTTGGGGTTTCCAGTCCATACTCGGCACAGATGTTTCGGTAGACTATGCCAGCCACCTGGTTATGGCGTTCCACGTAGGCTTTTCCTGCCAGCATCTTACACCCTGCAGTTATGTGTTGGATCGTCTCGGGTGCCTCTTTGCACAACCTACACCTTGGGTCTTGTCTGGTGTGGTATATCTGGGCCTCAATGGCTCTGGTGCTCAGGGCCTGCTCCTGTTGTCTTGGATTTTGATCAATGTATCATTTGTACTCAAGAAATGCAGTAATTATAATGAATATGAGAAAATTGAAACAAAAAGGAGAAAGAAAAATTATAAATATACAAACCTAAAGGTGTATAAATAGAAAAGTAAAGTATACACAATGGTAAAAGTATTTGATGATATGTAGACTTCTTCTTCTTTGTTTTGAAAAATGATCAATTCATATTCTCCACAATAAGGGGTAGGACTAGATAAGTTGCTTACTTCTTCCTACTCCTTTGAGCATATAACTGTGATGATGTGTTTTTCTTTGACATACTTTTTACATTTTCCTTGCCTTTTGTCAATCTGTTACTGTGTGTACTATATATACAATACAATACATGCTGATTTATATGCTCAATAAACAAGAAACAAACAAATATATATATATATATATATATTAGCCAGATAGGATATGCAATACAATAGCGTAAATACACAGGTGACACACCCACATGTGCCCAAACAACGCAAATTTTAAAAACACCCGCTGTAAGCTGTAATTCTTAGCTATGCTAAAGCATATACAATTATTATTTGTTTTTCAAGCATTGAAAATTGACAGTCAGAAAAATTAAATGCTTATCCACGAGACCTGTGTATCCAACTATACATCATTGAGTCTGCATCAAAACAGCATCTCCAAGATGGTCCAAAACTTCCAAATACAGTGCCAACTTTATTGTGCAAGTAAGTATGCTCGCACAGTTTGAAAGCACATGGGCACAGAGAACATCTTGTTCTCATTTGGAGCATTTCCGGCACAACAGCAAACAAAAACAGAAAAAACTATTTCAAATCTGTCAGAATGGATGACTGTACTATATCATCTGCTTCAAATCAGCCTGTACGGGAAATGAAGAATTTGTCAGGTGTCACCCTGCAGGAAGAAGACAGCTCAAAACAGCATCCAGAAAACCATTAGCAACAAATTTGTTTCTGTCCCAAAAAGCAATTGCAAGATTGAACATCACCAACATGTTATACCGGAGACAAATTCCTTGTGTGTTCTACATACTTGGCCAATAAAGATGATTCTGATTCTGATCTAATTCTGATGACTCCGAGCCAGCACATGAAACACTAATGACACAACACGGGCGTATTTATGTTCTACAATCAGCATGAAAAAAACAAGTATGATACGAGGCGACCGTCACAAACAATGGCGAGCATGCCTACTGACATCAGGCAGGAAAGTTGTCTCGAACCACGGGCACGCCGTCTCTGGAATACGCTGTCCTGCATGCTGGCTCATAACAGCTCAGCAGTTTATTTATAACTTCCCACAGTGTGCACATGAACATGAGGACACTTTCACAGGCAGGCTACACAAATACACACTTGCAGTACAATGTTGTGTCAGTGTGCACTTTGGATATACAACATTATATATAACCATCCATCCATTTTCTGATCCGCTTATCCTCACAAGGGTCGCTGGGGCAGTCGGTGGGGGACACCCTGAACTGGTTGCCAGCCAATAACAGGGCACACAGAGACGAACAACCATCTGTGCTCACACTCACAAATACAGGAAGGCCGGAGCCGGAATCGAACCCTGCACCTCTCCGGACAATTTACCGTGTTCCATTAAACTGCAAAGCATGACTCTTGAATGTGAGAAGAACACACACCAACACCCACCAACATCCACAACCAGACAGACAGACACATATCTATCTATTAATGGATGCTACAGCTTCTTGTTGCTTTCAAGTTTAGCTTGTAGCAGACGTGTGCACATTGCAGCATGACGTCTTTGATCCACTGGTGAAAAAGACACTTTTATTCGCTCCTCTTTCATCTATAACTGCTTCAGACAACAAAGTGTATGCAGGAAAGTGGTTAAGAGTGCACGATTGTCTGTGTCTCATGTGTTGTTTTGTATTTTGTCTTTTTTTGTTAACTTTTCTTTTGATGGCGGCGCGGACACCCGCAGCGGCTCCTCTTGTTTCATGTTGAGAGGGAAGAAATTTCATCTGTGCTGTATGTTACACATACTGTACATTTGACAATAAAGTTTATCCTATCCTATCCTATCCTATCCTATCTATCTATCTATCTATCTATCTAAGTGGCCTGGGAGAAAGTCGTCAGTTTCTCAGCTGGGCCTGCAGTGAAGTGAGGTGAGTTGGAATGAAATAAGGACAGGGGGCTGTGGAAGCAGGAGGGGGTCTAAAGCAAGGCTGGGTAATCTGGGCCTTTGTTGGCAGATGGTGGGAAGCACCACCTTGGACTCTCGCAATGAATGCTAAGCAGCAACGCCGTTGTCAGAGCTTGCACGGCATCGGACGCATGCGCTGAGCGTTCCTCTGGCAACAGCAACGTACTACACATGGACACATACCTACAGGCAGCACACCATCTTGTCGTTCCGCAAGAGTTAACAACCCAGCAAGTGGGAACTGATGATCCTTTGGGGAGTCATGTGCCAGACGTGATATAAAGTCTACATGGTGCCAGAGGTTAGGTAAAAGGGGACGTTTGGATCAGGCTAGTGCGTTGCCATTTTATCAGTAGACCCAAACTACCCAGTAAAAACACATGTGCATTAACGCTATCTACATTCGGGGTGAGCGAATACTCGGACTGAAGGATTTTAGTATCCAACTGAATCACAATTTTTCTGACGGATATTGCCATTTCAATGCGATTTTCTTTCATTCAAGCTTCAGTGCAATATTCACAATGTACAGTAACATTTATAAACATGACAGAAAATGATCATCATCAGTCATACCATCAAAACATTAAAAGCAATTGGGCTATCGATGCAAAACACTCAAGAGGCTGAGCGAGGATGGCGGTCCATTTTAAGGTTATTAAAATGGTTCAATAAGGCAAGACCTACTGCACTATTTTTCTTCATGTAGAAATATGTAATTATGTTATTACTGTATTTTTTAAATCATTTTTTTCTACCAAAAATATTTATATTTTGTACTTATCTGCTCAAATGTATTTCTTTAAATATATTTTTCCCGTATTTTTGTTCAAGATTTAACAAATATAATTTTCCCATATTTTTGCTCAAGACTTAACAATTCAAACAGAGACTGAAGGCTATGAATTGAATCTTGGGGTCTTATGGTGAGTGTCGGTGTAAAAATATAATGGGAATATTTTTGACTGGGGTATTGAAATATGAAACAGTAACCATTTATTTATTTCATGTTCTTTCTTGCTCACTGTTGCATGCTCAGTGACTCCTTATTCGCCTCCTCGGTTAAAGTGCTACTCGTTAGTGGGGTAGTTGTCACCACGCAGGACAGGATTTGCACCACACGGTTTGTTGCTGTTGCTGAGCGCGAACGCCAAGTGTTCTCAAGCAGCCGTGAAAGCAAAGACTTCCAAGTGTATGAGTGACAGCGTGACGTAGACGCAACACTTTTTTTTTTTTTGTTAACTAGTTTGGAGCTGGTGAGTGTGAGCTGTGCATAGTACCATGCTGCCGATTGATGAGAGTGGGGTGATAAGAGCCTTTTAAAAATATAAAGCTTTGATGATCTCAAAATCCTGTGGGCCAAGATTGCAACTTTGGTCCCAAAATGAAAAATTGTTCAGCCCTCGTTTCAGACCAATACCGGCCTTATTTCAATGAATCAGGCACTTGCGATGTCGAACAATACCAGTCATCGATAACAAGGTAACTGTTTATGGCCGTTTTACGATCAGGAACTAAATCAAATGGCATGCATGGCTGACAGAACGCCCATTTACAAGGTTTTGTATTAATTTTTAGAATGCATTATTAGCGTGATGCTACCAACGTTATACATTAATTTGCTGATTCCTCTGCTATCTGAGAGGTGGGCGTCCACGATAAGGAGATCAAGGAGGAGGGTGACCATGACACAGGCTCCCTGGAGCACTTAAGCTGCCTGACCAGTGGCGGCCGCAGAGCTACTTGGCTGAGTGAGCGGCGGCGGTAGCAGATCTACTCAGCCGCCTCGACGGCAGGGAGCCACGACACAGGGCCCCATGTCTGGCCAGTAAGAAGTCGATCTCGTCCTGCTACCTCCGTATCTATCAGTTTGAACATGAAATATCTTGTCTTTGTCATGTCTTCAATTCAATATAGGTTGAACATGATTTGCAAATCATTGTATTTTGTTTTTATTTGTTTCACACAACGTCTCAACTTCATTGGAATTGGGTTTGGTTCTTGGGGTCTTCAGTTTCCGACAGTGGAATTCCTACTGTGGTGATGCAACCCAAAGTTATAAATCGCATTGCACCAGAGTCTATCACTAACTTACAGTTAAGCAGTCAATAAAAGTAAAGTAAAGTAAAGTAAATATTTGGATGACAAACAATTCTCGGCCATAAATACAGTGGACCCCCGCTTTTCGTGGGGAAGTAAGCTCGAGCCAGCCCGCGAATAGTGAAAATTTGGGGGTAACCAACACCCATTAGTAATATTGAAAAAGGGAAAAAAAAGTAATTAAAAATTAGTATTTTGTATGAAAAATGGGAGTTGACCCCAAAAACAAAAACAAAATAATATTAAAATACATTAAAAAGACAAATCTTAAATACCTGAATCTGAGGGTGCTGAACCGCAAATTATTTGTTTAAGCCAGAGATTATAGTTTTCATACGTGTTGTCACATATGTCATTATTTACAAGCAATATGGGTGTCTGTGTATCTTGCTTGTTTCATGTAGTCACAGATGAATTACTGAAAATGAATATTTAAATCATTTTTAAAAATCTGACAAAATGTCAATAATTCTGAACTGGGCATTTAGACCAGCAGTGAAGATCAGCCAACAACCTTCTTTGGGTTACTGACTGACTAGGCAGAGATGGCGCTGGCCACCATCTCGCACTTGACACCTTGTTGGAACTGTAACTGGAGATGACATAGGTTGAGTGACTCACTCCACTCTAAAGTAGCCTAGCCTGTCCTCTGTGTGAACACCTTGCAACAACACCGGTGAGGGAAAATAGGCCAGCGGTGGCATGTAGTAATGACATTTGGCATTGCACCATGCTCTGGATGTGAATGCTTAACAGACAGCGAAGCCATTTAGTAAGACAACCATTTAAAGGCTCCGCGACATGTTATGACGTCTTCTGATGGTTTGGTTATACTTAATACAGTGGTTCTTCAACTTACCGGTAAATGTCACTGCAATAATGTATGTGTTATTATTTTTAAAACATGCATATCTAACTTAACTGAATTAAACCAAGTATTCCTTCCGAAGTTAGCTTTGGGTAATTTAAAAGCTCCGATATCGTTCATACTGTATTACTTCAAAATCAGGACTTTTCAGGAGACTCCAAAACGACATTTGTTCAGCAGTTAATATTGCCATTTTCAAGACTTAAGATTTGTCAATAATTGGTAAAAATAGTATGGATTTGTGAAAAATATTAAATTGACCAAATCGTGCCAAAGGAGTTTCCGGCCAAACACCAGCGATATGATTGCTATGCGTCACATAAATTTGACATCCCTTCAGGAATTTGTTATGCTATTGCACTTTTTGTAGAGTTATGCAAAAGGACCTTAGTGAAATATTTGTGGCTTGGAAGCATGTATCTCGAGTTAAGCATGTGTTGAAATCGCTGTTTTTGTTAAATATATTTTGGGAAGTCTTTGGCACACTTCAGCACCGGTGACTCTTTGATTTCCTTCCACAGACTCCTTTCTTGTTATATGAAAAACAACATCAAAAGAATGAACAAAACTCACGAGAAGTTTTTGAGGAGAAAATAGTGACTAAATGGAGTGACCATATTGCTAAGGTAGCAACACTGGTCTAACCATGTTGTTGTGATAAGCATTGAACTTCAGCGTGTGACCATCAAGCATTTTTTACCACTTTTTCTGCATTCGGATCATGAGTGAACTGGTCCCTAGCCCACCAACCTTTAGACTAGACTAGAGACATGGGGGACACCCTGGGCTGGTGGCGAACCAATCCCATGGACATAGACAAAGAACCATTCAAAATGTGAAATTGACAGAAAATATGATCACGGACCAGCATTGCATTAGTTGGGTTATTTTTAACAGCAACTGTTATATCGGCAGTAGATGGAAGTTACTTTGATTTTCTTTTCTACTGCCAACAAGTTGGATGATTTGTGGTATTTTAGGCTAAATTTGTCTTTTTCTAACCATGCGCATTTGAGTTTGCGGTGAAGAAACTCACGAGCATTACACCTTATGTGTTTGGCTTCAAAAAGATGTAGCGTAAAATGTAAATACTTGACAGAAAATACGATTGTATAATCAAAACACTACTACCACTGGCTCCACTTGAGCGAGGAAAAGCCATGCTGGATCCAAAGCACGAGAGAACGCTTGATTTAAGGCAGGGGTGTCCTCGGGGCCGCGTATAATTTTAATTTTGAATGTCTCCCTTCTCCAATACACCTGATTCAAATGATCAGAATCAATATCAGGCTTCTGGAGCGCTTGCTGATGAGATGATCAATTGAATCGGGGTGTTTGAGGAGGGAAACATCTAAAACAGGCAAGATAGTGGCCCTCGAAGACAGGAGATGGACATCGCTGATTTAAGTGCTCGTCGAGCAAAGAAGTGACAGGCCTGTCATGGTGCAACTCCTTTCATCTCGCTCAACAACGAGAGGGTGTATTACAATCACCCCTCTGCCTAAAACCGGGCCTTATTTTGGGGGCTAACATTAGCACACTTCTCGAACGATGAGGTTAGCCACCGAAAATGAGCGAACAAAGCCGGCCGGGTGCCGGTAACCGGTGTCAAGAGCCATGAAAGCCTGGCTCTAACAAACAATGTCAGCCCGCCTTGACACTTAAGCAAGAGTTATAATAACCATTACTGATAAATAGTTTAACTTTGACTTTGGGTGTGGCGTTGTGATGGGCGCTAACGTATCCCCCAAAACAAACTAATCCAGGTTCATGGCGTTCGAAAACCGGCAAGCGTTAGCACATTTAGCATCCTAGCTAATTGTCCCCCTCCCCTCCCACAACCACCATCACAATCCAGCCTCCACTATCATTAAGAAAAGTCGAATTTCTGACGCATACACAAAGGGGAGAAAATTTGTTAGTGAACCACAAATCAGTGTTACCGTGCGGGTCAAAAGGATACTGAGTTGGCGGCACGGCTCCAGGCTGGGGGACTGTTGGGGCTCCTGGCGGCAGCGACACGGAGGTCAGGGTAGCCCGCAGTTGGCTCGACGGAGAGGGTCCGCTTCCAGGTCCACTCACGGCGACGGCGGCTGCGGGTTTGGGGACTACTTTCGGTGGTAAACTCATCGTAAAAAAATAAATAAAGAGAAAGAGCTAACACATTAAAAACAAAACAGCGCTCCAAATAGAGAAAAGACCGTCGTTTGAGCTCGCATACATGGAGTCAAAGCAGGCCCCAAGCCCCCAAGAGAAGCGGGATAACGAAGCCCAAATAGCAACACGGATCTTTCCTTTTTTTCATGGAAAGTCGCTGCCGGGATCAGTGGTGCTCTTCATGGGGACGGTGGGGAGCTTTCCCTAACCCGTCCAGAGCCTCTGCGGATCCCCGGCCCCCCCACCGGTTTCGCTTCGTTTCCACGAGAGGGGGGGAGAAAAAAAAGATAAACGACACGGTCTTCAACCTCCCGCGTGGGAAGCTTTAGTTGTGCTGCTCGTCAAGTGTGTTTTCTGTCATTTTTTTGCCCGCACATATACGTGAGAGTCGGCCAACATGGCGCAGCTGCCTGCCGCTTCTCCAGCCGTCCGAGTAGGACAGATGATTCGGCAAGTCTCGACCAATTACGGAATCACTCGGCAAAACAACCGAGCGACGACCCGCTTCCGCGGTCACACAGCAACACACATTACGCACGTTTGCGGGGGCATTTTCTCAAATAAAAACACGTTTCCAAACTATTTCCACATGAAAGGCTATGACGAACACTCACAAATGTGCAATAACATATGCTACGTTGAATGGTTTGAACCAGATATACACACAGTTTGCGTGGAACAGTTTCAATTTCTATCTACAGTCATTTTTACAGTGAAAAAGGGTTTTGGACGTTCAACTGTATTTTCCGGGACCTGTGTGCTAGTAGCACCCTCTATCGTATGTAGCCGCCCTCTGCATCTTCTTTCTCAGTTAAAACTTTTTTTTAGTTACACATTTTCAAAAAAGTAAAAATAAGACAGCCTACAGCACGCCCGCGACCCTTGTGAAGATAAGCTGATTAGAAAATGGATGGATGGCAGCAAAAACCTTCCGCATAGTAAGAATAGTCAATTATAAGTTGTTAAAGTGTGTAATGGTAGGTTTTTGGCTGGTGTCTTCACATTTGTTCATGTGAAATATTCCCCTTATTATTAAAATGATAATTACGAAATCTACGTCTTCATGAACACGCTTTAACAAAAAAAGGAGATGCAGAAGAGATGTTAAACTCAACTCTCAACTCAACTGTATTTATAGAGCACTTTAAAACAACCTCGCTGTATAAGAAGTGCTGTACATGGAGTACATATCATAGATACAACAATAAAATAATAATAACGAAGACAGTAGAAAGCACAAAACAGGCAAACGAAGATCAACTCTGAGTCATGCTGAGTCAAATGCCAAAGAATACAAATTCGTTTTGAGATGAGTTTTGAGATGGGCAGCGAGGAGGCTTGCCGAATGTTCAGTTGGAGCTCATTCAAGAGTTTTTAAAACTGTTTATAGGCGGTGGTCTCTGTCAAATTCGTCATTTGCGCCGCCGACTTCTGCCTGCAAGTATTAATATGGGCGAACATATTCCCATGGATTGTCGAAAATAACCTTCAGGTAAACAGATGGGAGGTTTGACGCCAGTTAACGCGTCACTTTCTACCGACAGGTGAGCAAATGATTCATTCGCATTTTGGGCCCACGCTCATGACCTTCAATAACCAAAACACAAGCGCGCGGTTTCGCGCCGTCTCATGTGAGTTTTGGGAGCTGAAAGTGAGGGTTGAGAATAAATCCTAATGTTTTTGCATTTGTTCGAAGGGCCGGGCCTGCTTAATTTGTATGCATAATTGGGAAAGGGAGTGGTCAAAATCCTTACGCAAACCATGTGACAAACGGTGGCGTTATTTTTCATCCTCTCGGTAGCGGAAGGAGAAAACCGAGCCAGTTTGCGGTCGAATAGCGTCTCTGCGCACTCCTTCGAAAGCCGCCGGTACTTGTCATTTAGGTGTGTAGTTCACCTCCACTGCGATGGTGGCGCTCTACTAGTACGTAATCCTTTTCGTTCGTTGCACAGGAAGTAGTTCGGCCCGGCGGGTGGGATGATTTTCCGTGTAGTTTCGTCAAATGTCGATCAAACGTCCAAACTGCTTTTCAAGCCAGCATTGTACCAACAACGCCCGTTTGTACACCGGAATGGAAAATAACTCCGGGGTGTTGGATTTGGTTGTCTATGACGATGTTAACGTGAAAAGTTGAAAGCAAAATGCTTTTCGGCCAACCACGTGAATCACGTGACGACCGAGCGTTCTTTTCATTTAATCGAGGCAAAACAACACAATAGTCCGATAACGAACCATGGTGCTTTTGTAATATTCTAGGGGGGCCCTCGTCGGGTTATTTGCTGGTCTCACAAACATGGAGATGCCATTAAAAGAGCGATACGTTCCTTGGTGCTTTTCTATTGGACCGCCATGAGCCACGTGACTTGCTGTAATCAACAATTGCTCGGTATTTGTTTGCTTTATTGTGCTGGAAAACGACACAGTCGTCTTCATTTCCAGTTCGGTTGCGTGTGTAGTTGTTTGGTGTGTAAATGTTTTTCGTTGTGGTTGCTCGGCGTTTGTCACCGCCACTGTACCTCGCACCGTCGGGAATCAAGTGGCCTCCCGTGTCAACCATCGAGTTATCGCTTCTCGGCCTTTTGGCTAAGATCAAGTGTAGTATCTGTTCTTATCAGTTTAATATCTGATACGTCCCCTATCCGGGGACCATATATTAAATTGATTTTTGGAACTGGGAGATGGAATAGGGGCTTGCTCCGTCCACTCCACGCATCGACCTGGTATTGCAGTACCTCCAGGAACGGTGCACCCCCTCTATCGGTGAAATACAATACAATGTCTACCCCTTAGCTTCAGAAAACTTAATTCTGATTAACAAATTAGGTACCAATAGTATTTAATGCTCTCAACCACCTTGCTAACGTTCGAAGTAGATTCAAATAGATCAGCAAGCACTTATTTGCAGGGTTAACAAGAGGTTAATAGCCGTTACACTATTACACGAATTCCATTAAAATGGCATCATTGTTCTCCGATCAAAGTGTTACTTGGGTCGTGTTTTCGAAGTTCTTTTTACAATGCTACAAAGCGGATGAATGAGCGCAAGCCTTTTGCTCGTGATCAAGGATTTGCATAAAGGTAGACGTCATAATCAATGAATAACTCTGGCTGTTGTTTACGAAATATTATGCGTGTACATGGATATAATCGTGTCCAAAGTCATTCAAAATGTGACTGCATGGATGGGATCCTCTGCAATGGTTTGCAACTAACAATGCCGCAGAAGGCCTCCCGATATATTGTGCGCAGTGACCTCCGACGCAACAGAACTACCTCACTTCACACTTGACCTTTAAAATGCATGACATTCTCCGAGGAATATTTTTGGAGAGTAGATCCAGATTTGGGGGTTAAAAAAAATATTTTTTTTATAGAAAAGTGTATCAGAAGTCGATTTTGTGGAATTGTTTCTAGAAAAAAAATGTTACTTCATCGGAGCGTCTCTTTCGGAATCAGAATAATCTTTATTGGCCCAGGACACACAAGGAATTTGTCATCGGTAGTAGTGTCTACACTAGTATTGCAATAACAAGCAACGACATATAAGTATCGAAACATTTTCCGTAACGTAAGGGTACCCATTGTTCAAAAGGAAAAAAGTAATCCTTTTACCAAGAAAATGAATACGTTCATTGAAAAAAAGGAAAAAGGCATCTTGCTGAATCCACTCAACCAAAAATTCAATAGAAAACTAGCCTATAGAAAACGAACAAATAGAGGAGCTCAATAAAAAGGATGAAGTGGAATATTTACAATGTATGGTGAAAATACAAATAATAGCAGTTCCAACATGGTATATACTGTACAGTTAAAAGAGTGCCAAATCACGAACCCCCAGAAAGATACATGTATACAGTTCTGTCGACTGCAGTGTTCAAAAGTTGCAGAGTGTAGTGTTTGCTGCACACCGCTGGATGGCACCAGCATGACATTGTGTTCCCGACCACACAAAGAAACAGGAAGTGAGCGCTGCCGAGGCGTGGGGGCCGGGGCATATCTCGCTTTGAATTCTCGGTAGAAATGAAGCAATGCATTGTGGGAATGATTAGAAGGTTATTTTTAACGTCTATTTTCATGGTTTAGTTCTACGGGGTGATTAAATTGTACAGTTTAAACTGGTGTGTTTGTGCGGTCTCATTCGGTGAGTTTGTCAGTGATGCAGCAAATGAGCCCGTGACTGAAGACGGTGTGCGTGCCAAAGAGGTCGGCCTTGGCGACGCTTCCAACTCATACTTACCTGGCAGGGGAGATACCATGATCAAGAAGGTGGTTCACCCAGGGTGAGGCTCAGCCATTGCACTCCGGTTGTGCTGACCCCTGCGAATTCCCCAAATGTGGGAATCTCGACTGCATAATTTCTGGTAGTGGGGGACTGCGTTCGCGCTCTCCCCTGATCATTGGTCAATGACAACCTAAAGCTCAATGCCGTCCACCAACTCGTAAATAGGCATATATGTGTAAAAGTAGAGTGCAGTAGCTCGCCGAACCAAAGTTTCCAACACCTTTGTAAAGCTATTCGTTTTTTCCATAGGAAACGTGTCTGAAAAATTTAAATCAAGTCAAAGAAAGACAGGCTTGCCCTTCCTTCGCCGACCACTGATGGGGAAAAAAGATGCCTCTATAGAAAGCTACTAGCCTAAATAGAAACAAATAGGAGAGCGGAAAAAAAACTAAGATGAACTGAAATATTTACAGCGTGTGGTGAAAATGCAAATAATAGCAGTTCCAAATGTTTAACACTGTATTGGATATCATCGTTATAATAGTTCCAATTCGCTCATCCCAACATGCTATGTATTCTCCGTTGGGTTTGAACGTTGAAGAGTGTACTGTAGTATGTGCTGCACACCACGAGATGTCTGCAGCGTGACACTCTTCCCCACGCGCACAAACAAACCGGAAGTGAGTACTCTCGAGGCGTGGGAGCAGGGACAAATCTCGCCATGAATTCTCTGGAGAAATACAACAATGCATTGTGGGAATGTTTGCGATGGTTCTTTTGACCTGATTCATGGTGGTTTAGTTCACGTGAGGATTTAAAAGTGTACCTTAAACTCGGGTACCGTTGATGCCTCATCAAGCCAATTTGTGAATGCTTGTACTTCACGTGTCGGGCGGATGAGCTCGTGACTGAACACGGTGTGCGTGCTAAAGAGCCCGGCCTTGGCGACGCCTCCAACTCATACTTACCTGGCAGGGGAGATACCATGATCAAAAAGGTGGTTCACCCAGGGCGAGGCTCAGCCATTGCACTCCGGTTGTGCTGACCCCTGCGAATTCCCCAAATGTGGGAATCTCGACTGCATAATTTCTGATAGTGGGGGACTGCGTTCGCGCTCTCCCCTGATCAATCCGTCCAACAGTAAGCGTCCTCATCGGGGCACCGCATTAACTAATTTGGCCGATTGCGGTCAACTATAACCATACTGTATCGTATAGAATACAATAGAACAATACAGTAATATACAATATGTCCTATTGTATATATACGATACAATATAAATATTGCATTGTTTTCTATACAATACAATAGGACAAATTCTGATTTGTTCTAGAATACAATTGAATAAGTCTAAGTAAAATGTCAAATCAAATGTACTTTTAATACATTTTTGGAATGGTAAAGAGACTTTAATGGACACCCTGGAGAAGTAGCAGAGGACAAACAAGAGTTCGCGAACGACACATTACCACTGATTTCCTTCAGATTGCTACGTCTGTACTGTGCACCCGTGACGGCGAAAGGAAGCACACCGTTTCCGCCATTCTCAATGCACTTTCAACAGTCTCTTACTGTCCGGCCTAGTATACAAAGTTCTCTTGTTTGTCCTCTGCTACTTCTCCAGGGTGTCCATTAAAGTCTCTTTACCATTCCAAAAATGTATTAAAAGTACATTTGATTTGACATTTTACTTAGACTTATTCAATTGTATTCTAGAACAAATCAGAATTTGTCCTATTGTATTGTATAGAAAACAATGCAATATTTATATTGTATCGTATATATACAATAGGACATATTGTATATTACTGTATTGTTCTATTGTATTCTATACGATACAGTATGGTTATAGTTGACCGCAATCGGCCAAATTAGTTAATGCGGTGCCCCGATGAGGACGCTTACTGTTGGACGGATTGATCAGGGGAGAGCGCGAACGCAGTCCCCCACTATCAGAAATTATGCAGTCGAGATTCCCACATTTGGGGAATTCGCAGGGGTCAGCACAGCCGGAGTGCAATGGCCGAGCCTCGCCCTGGGTGAACCACCTTCTTGATCATGGTATCTCCCCTGCCAGGTAAGTATGAGTTGGAGGCGTCGCCAAGGCCGGGCTCTTTAGCACGCACACCGTGTTCAGTCACGAGCTCATCCGCCCGACACGTGAAGTACACGCATTCACAAATTGGCTTGATGAGGCATCAACGGTACCCGAGTTTAAGGTACACTTTTAAATCCTCACGTGAACTAAACCACCATGAATCAGGTCAAAAGAACCATCGCAAACATTCCCACAATGCATTGTTGTATTTCTCCAGAGAATTCATGGCGAGATTTGTCCCTGCTCCCACGCCTCGAGAGTACTCACTTCCGGTTTGTTTGTGCGCGTGGGGAAGAGTGTCACGCTGCAGACATCTCGTGGTGTGCAGCACATACTACAGTACACTCTTCAACGTTCAAACCCAACGGAGAATACATAGCATGTTGGGATGAGCGAATTGGAACTATTATAACGATGATATCCAATACAGTGTTAAACATTTGGAACTGCTATTATTTGCATTTTCACCACACGCTGTAAATATTTCAGTTCATCTTAGTTTTTTTCCGCTCTGCTATTTGTTTCTATTTAGGCTAGTAGCTTTCTATGGAGGCATCTTTTTTCCCCATCAGTGGTCGGCGAAGGAAGGGCAAGCATGTCTTTCTTTGACTTGATTTAAATTTTTCAGAAATATTTCCTATGGAAAAAACGAATAGCTTTACAAAGGTGTTGGAAACTTTGGTTCGGCGAGCTACTGCACTCTACTTTTACACATATATGCCTACTTACGAGTTGGAGGACGGCATTGAGATTTGAGTTGTCATTGACCGAAAGATCAGGGGAGAGCGCGAACGCAGTCCCCCACTACCAGAAATTATGCAGTCGAGATTCCCACATTTGGGGAATTCGCAGGGGTCAGCACAACCGGAGTGCAATGGCTGAGCCTCACCCTGGGTGAACCACCTTCTTGATCATGGTATCTCCCCTGCCAGGTAAGTATGAGTTGGAAGCGTCGCCAAGGCCGACCTCTTTAGCACGGACACCGTCTTCAGTCACGGGCTCATATGCTGCATCACTGACAAACTCACCGAATGAGACCGCACAAACACACCAGTTTAAACTGTACAATTTAATCACCCCGTAGAACTAAACCATGAAAATAGACGTTAAAAAATAACCTTCTAATCATTCCCACAATGCATTGCTTCGTTTCTACCGAGAATTCAAAGCGAGATATGCCCCGGCCCCCACGCCTCGGCAGCGCTCACTTCCTGTTTCTTTGTGTGGTCGGGAACACAATGTCATGCTGGTGCCATCCAGCGGTGTGCAGCAAACACTACACTCTGCAACTTTTGAACACTGCAGTCGACAGAACTGTATACATGTATCTTTCTGGGGGTTCGTGATTTGGCACTCTTTTAACTGTACAGTATATACCATGTTGGAACTGCTATTATTTGTATTTTCACCATACATTGTAAATATTCCACTTCATCCTTTTTATTGAGCTCCTCTATTTGTTCGTTTTCTATAGGCTAGTTTTCTATTGAATTTTTGGTTGAGTGGATTCAGCAAGATGCCTTTTCCTTTTTTTCAATGAACGTATTATTTTTCTTGGTAAAAGGATTACTTTTTTCCTTTTGAACAATGGGTACCCTTACGTTACGGAAAATGTTTCGATACTTATATGTCGTTGCTTGTTATTGCAATACTAGTGTAGACAATACTACCGATGACAAATTCCTTGTGTGTCCTAGGCCAATAAAGATTATTCTGATTCCGAAAGAGACGCTCCGATGAAGTTACATTTTTTTTCTAGAAACAATTCCACAAAATAGACTTCTGATACACTTTTCTTTTTTTAATTTTTTTTTTTTTAATCCCCAAATCTGGATCTACTCTCCAAAAATATTCCTCGGAGAATGTCATGCATTTTAAAGGTCAAGTGTGAAGTGAGGTAGTTCTGTTGCGTCGGAGGTCACTGCGCACAATATATCGGGAGGCCTTCTGCAGCATTGTTAGTTGCAAACCATTGCAGAGGATCCCATCCATGCAGTCACATTTTGCATGACTTTGGACACGATTATATCCATGTACACGCATAATATTTCGTAAACAACAGCCAGAGTTATTCATTGATTATGACGTCTACCTTTATGCAAATCCTTGATCACGAGCAAAAGGCTTGCGCTCATTCATCCGCTTTGTAGCATTGTAAAAAGAACTTCGAAAACACGACCCAAGTAACACTTTGATCGGAGAACAATAATGCCATTTTAATGGAATTCGTGTAATAGTGTAACGGCTATTAACCTCTTGTTAACCCTGCAAATAAATGCTTGCTGATCTATTTGAATCTACTTCGAACGTTAGCAAGGTGGTTGAGAGCATTAAATACTATTGGTACCCAATTTGTTGATCAGAATTAAGTTTTCTGAAGCTAAGATACAGGAGTAGACATTATATTGTATTTCACCGATAGAGGGGGTGCACCGTTCCTGGAGGTACTGCAATACCAGGTCGATGCGTGGAGTGGACGGAGCAAGCCCCTATTCCATCTCCCAGTTCCAAAAATCAATTTAATATATGGTCCCCGGATAGGGGACGTATCAGATATTAAACTGATAAGAACAGATACTACACTTGATCTTAGCCAAAAGGCCGAGAAGCGATAACTCGATGGTTGACACGGGAGGCCACTTGATTCCCGACGGTGCGAGGTACAGTGGCGGTGACAAACGCCGAGCAACCACAACGAAAAACATTTACACACCAAACAACTACACACGCAACCGAAGTGGAAATGAAGACGACTGTGTCGTTTTCCAGCACAATAAAGCAAACAAATATCGAGCAATTGTTGATTACAGCAAGTCACGTGGCTCATGGCGGTCCAATAGAAAAGCACCAAGGAACGTATCGCTCTTTTAATGGCATCTCCATGTTTCTGAGACCAGCAAATAACCCGACGAGGGCCCCCCTAGAATATTACAAAAGCACCATGGTTCGTTATCGGACTATTGTGTTGTTTTGCCTCGATTAAATGAAAAGAACGCTCGGTCGTCACGTGATTCACGTGGTTGGCCGAAAAGCATTTTGCTTTCAACTTTTCACGTTAACATCGTCATAGACAACCAAATCCAACACCCCGGAGTTATTTTCCATTCCGGTGTACAAACGGGCGTTGTTGGTACAATGCTGGCTTGAAAAGCAGTTTGGACGTTTGATCGACATTTGACGAAACTACACGGAAAATCATCCCACCCGCCGGGCCGAACTACTTCCTGTGCAACGAACGAAAAGGATTACGTACTAGTAGAGCGCCACCATCGCAGTGGAGGTGAACTACACACCTAAATGACAAGTACCGGCGGCTTTCGAAGGAGTGCGCAGAGACGCTATTCGACCGCAAACTGGCTCGGTTTTCTCCTTCCGCTACCGAGAGGATGAAAAATAACGCCACCGTTTGTCACATGGTTTGCGTAAGGATTTTTGACCACTCCCTTTCCCAATTATGCATACAAATTAAGCAGGCCCGGCCCTTCGAACAAATGCAAAAACATTATGATTTATTCTCAACCCTCACTTTCAGCTCCCAAAACTCACATGAGACGGCGCGAAACCGCGCGCTTGTGTTTTGGTTATTGAAGGTCATGAGCGTGGGCCCAAAATGCGAATGAATCATTTGCTCACCTGTCGGTAGAAAGTGACGCGTTAACTGGCGTCAAACCTCCCATCTGTTTACCTGAAGGTTATTTTCGACAATCCATGGGAATATGTTCGCCCATATTAATACTTGCAGGCAGAAGTCGGCGGCGCAAATGACGAATTTGACAAGCTGTCTCGTTAGCTAATCAACAACAGCCGCCAACTTGACTCGTGACCAGTGACCACCCGTTTTTTTCTCTGAGTGATGTTCAAGGGTCACCTCGTCCGTCTCACAGTTGTTCCGTCAACGGGAAATAGAGCTGGTCTTTTCCAATTAAACAGAGTACGCCAATAATAATCAATTGGGAAAAAGTGACTTTCAAAATATTACAGCCATCCTCTCTTGTTTTTGGACCACCACCCATAAACAGTTTTCAGCACCTCTTCTGGATCTCGCACACTCAAACGTAACAAATTATGTTTTCGTTTTTTGGGGGGAAGAGGGCTTGTTAATGAACACGTAGTTTTTGTAATTATCTTTTCAATGAGGGGAATATTTCATATTAACAAATGAGAACACACCAGACAAAAACCTAACTTTACACACTTTAAAAACTTATAATTGCCTTTTCTTACTATACGGAAGGTTTTTGCTGCCATATCAGGAAAAAAATCCCCACGAAACATCTCATGTAAAAACCCAATAATTACCATGTAAACACGTAAACATTATCATGTAAAAACGTGATACTTATCATGAAAAAACATGAAAGTTATTACGCAAAAACATGTCACGTTGAAACCAAATGGATACAGTTGCTCATTTAAACGATGTGATTGAGTTCTATTTTATGTTTGGGTTGAGACATGGTGAGATTTTAGATTTAGTGCCATTGCATTTGGAAGCATCTGCCTCTGCGTCCGGCTGCAGGATGGAACCAAAGTCGCAACAGAAGTTGGGGACTCCTCCGCGAGGCCAACGTTGTCACATTTTGTACGTTTCACATTTTTACACGATGCGTTTCATGTTTTCATATGATAATTATCACGTTTTTACATCATAATTTTCACCAGCTGTCTTTGGGAAGCAGGTGGGAGACACCCTGGACTGGTTGCCAGCCAATTGCACGACGCACGACAACCATTCGCACTCACAATCAGACCTAGGGACAAAATATACAAATGAAACAAACATAAGAAGATCATTAAATGTATAAAGTAGTTCAGAAAATGAATGGAAAATAAAATAATCCCAAATATGTTTTATAATCATTTTAATATACAAAATAATTTTACACATAAAATCATAATTGGTACATTTGGTCTGTTTTAGTTGTGAATCCCGTTATGTTATTTCTGTATGTGTTAAAATCAGTCCAAAATTGGCTTTGTCATTAAAATACCGACAGGAATTCAACTTCACATTCTCCCAATAAAAAATACTGTGTGAGGGCCTGACCACGTTGTACCTCCCCCCAACAGTGCAGCCGTTTCCTCAATATTTGCATTAGACATTCTATCCATTCTGTATATGGCTTTTAAATCCTTTTTAAGTGGACTTTCATATATCGACAGGCAAAACAACAACAAAAAAACAACAACAAAAAGACAACATGCTTGAATAGAGATTCACATCATAATGTTACATAAATAATAACATTCAGTGGTTCCTTGAGATACAAAAGAAAATTGAAATGCCATTAATCTGCCTCAGCCTACTCTCCCCTCACAAAAAAACAAAGTTAGGGAAAAATAACTTTCTTTAATAATGTAATTTATCGAGTAAAAACATAGTTTAAGAATGTAAAAAAATAGACGGTGTGCATATCATGATTTAATGCAGCGATCCAATTCATTGTGCTGCTCCTTCGGGTGTACCTGCCACTTCCACCAGAAGACAGTATAATGCAGTCATGCAGACATCCAGATACAAAGAATACTACTTCCAATTCTACCACTGTAGTTGAGTCAGTAAGATTCTGTAATAATTGTCTTTTTCATTTGAAGAGGGTAAAGAATGTATGCCCATCAGTATTGTTTTATCTGTCCACATGTGTTGCTCCACCGTTTGTGTTATACTTGTAAAATAAAGACTATTGATCCTAACTGTTTGCATTGGCATTTTGGAATAAAGAATGTTTAATTCTGTGTAAGGTGAAACCTTTTTTATTATTTTTATTTTTAAGAGGATTGTTCATTATCTGCCAAACTGCTGTGTGTTGTCAAAGAGTTAACTTCACAGCTACCGCACAGTGCTCATATTGAAATATGTGCTAGCAAGTCCAAGCAAAAAAAAAAAATGTCCGAATGAGGACTCGTATCTTGAAAAACCTAAGTCGGATCACTCATATCTCAAGGCACCACTGTAGAAGTGATATAAAGCACAGTGCAGAGAAGGGTTTCCCAAACTTAGGTTACTGAGCATTTATCACACCTTTTCTCATCAAAAGTATTTTTTATTCGATTTTACCGAAGAAGATTCATACAGTTATATACATGTCTATGTTTCGGCAATATGTGTTATACTGTATTGTTAGCATTCAAAAGTTTGGGAAACCATGGCACAGAGTGACAGCAAGAAGAAAAAGCAGCTCACTGTGACTGTCACTGAACCTGACAATATGTCCTACCGGCAGTTTACAACACGTGACAGTTTATCTCTCAACTTCAAAAGGTATAACACCAGTGTTCCAAAAATAAAAAGCACATTTGTAGCGAAGCAGTCCACGTGATGGAAAATTGACGATTAAACTACTTATTTACAAATAGTTGGCCCTGTGAAGTGCCGCCCACCCATTACGTGTGGGATTAAACGTCCAAGTAAAGCTTGTGATCTGCCTAGTTCTGAAAATGTATGTGGTTTGTAACAGTGGGGCTAATTCACATAATAACGGCTTCCAAATTGAGTTCCTCCAACCGTGACATGATCAGACAGGCTGAAAGGGATCCAGGGCCACCTTCAAGTGACTGAAACTGTGACAGAGTCACATCAAAACTACATTACCACTAAATGTCTCTGCCTGTGACAAGGCAGCTGTGCAGGGTCATGTTTTATGTTTACCAGAAAAATTACCTACCTGTGTGCAAATGAGACTCATTGATAAACAACGTCTAATTCACTAATACCAGCACAAAGAGCCACACGCAGTTTGCGTGAAGCAAATAATGGCTTTCGAATGCTGCTGTAAACTTGGCGCACCTTTGTGGAAGCCTCATAGAGCAGTGATGCGGACAAGGCATCATTATGCCCACAGTGTTTCTGAGTGAATATTCATAAAGAGAAGCCATTGTATTTCTTCGGAATCGATTCGCAACGGGACAGTGGAAGACTTAAGCCCGTATCTCACTGAGCGGGGAATGCTTGCCACGATAGCAAATGTTGATTCGTCGACTTTCTGACTAATTTTGCTGAAAATCAGGCTGTCACCTCTGTCATTCGCGATCTGACCCTTCTGAAAATGTCATCTTTCTCTTCTGAAGTGCCATTGTTCTGCCACGGTGTTTTTGAAGCAAAGCTATTGAATTTCAAGTCACAGCAGTCCACAGTTCATTCTTTGTAAATTTGGCCCAACCGTGTAATGTATGAAGTGCTGTCTCCATCAGTGAAAATACCCCCCTCCTGACACACACACACACACACACACACACACACACACACACACACACACACACACACACACACACACACACACACACACACACACACACACACACACATGGGCTCTGTTCTCTGAAGTCAAATCATGTAAGAAATCTCTCGTGCCATCTCTTGGTGTCATGTCAATGAAATCTGACTCAGCATTGGTCCAGCAATACATGGAGCGGAGTTTATAAGTCGCTCACTTCCCGATGCAGAGCCAGCCCCCTAAATGGGCTAATTTCAGCAAGACAAGAAAACATGTTTAAGAATAATTTTTGATTTTTGGGGTATTTTTTTATAAAAGCATGTCACAGACATGTTTTTAATACACCCGGGTTTTGAAGTGTGGGGAAAAAAATGAAGGTAAAATACATCTCCTTTAAAAAAAAAAAGACTTGCTCAAGCAACCATCCATACAAAGCAGGCATGCTGACTCATGACAAACGCTGATGGGCAGTGAGTGGTTCTTTCCGCCAGTGAGCCTCTACTCTCCGTTTCCCCATGTCCCCCCTCTGCTGTCCATTCTGAGCCATCACCAAAGCTTGCACTTGTGTTTGGGGTTCATAGGCGTATTTACTTTGCAGCCAAAATGCTTGGAGAACTCGTGCGAGTTGGAGACGGACCCGATGACTCGGAATCTGGACGGGCTGTGCGGGTCGGTGATGACACCCTCGTGTGAGCTCTCGGGCGTCCTCACGGAGCACCACACCTGATGGCAAAAAAAAAAAAGAAGCAACGCTCCATCGTTATCTGCGATTCTTTTAGTGTCTCAGTTGCAAACGGCTGACGACACTCTGGCGAGATGGAACATTTGGCCATTGATCTTAGCTTGTTTTGTTTGTTTTATCTGAAATCCCATCAAAGTTAGTTTGTCTCTTACACAGGCACGTGGTGAGTTTGTCTTTGCTGAAGAGGATTCAAAGTGTTGCTTGAATGTGGATGCTGAGATAAGAAGCAAAACATATCTTCCAGGGGTTATTTATCGACCAACAGATGATGGTCTATATGACTTCAGAAGGAAATTAGAGGAAATCCTTTTTAAACAGTAAAAATAAAACATAATAAAAATAAATAAGGTTTATCTTGCTAAAGAAGATAAGGTTAAAAATATGTTCATTAATCCGTATCATTCCTGTTCTTTCTTTGCGACAATCAACACTTTGGGGGAGCTTCGTAAAACAATGACAGAAAACGTTGTCTGGGGCGGGAGCAATACACATTTGGACTAGTTCAATACGTGTCTTGTCAAATTTAGATTGAAAAAAACAAAAAAACACAGACACACTCGCACAGATGCCACAAACCTGTGCAAATCCCACAAAGAACAGCTGGTGGTTAGTCATTCCCAGAGCTGGCAGCGTGGCCTCCTCACCGTTCCTTTCGATCCAGTTCACGTAAGCCTTGCAGGGGAGGCACACCATCACGTTACACAAGCTGGACACTGACACTCAGAGAGGTAACGAACGGTAGGTGCTGCGTTCGTGTTGAGCAACGGGGTTCGATTGGCAGCTAACTGTTTTACATCTGAACCTCATAGGCAGCTTTGAGTCCACCGTTGTCTGCGATGTTCTCTCCCAGCGTGTGGCGACCATTCAGGGTCTCCTGGTTGATGCTGTAGTTGCCGTACTGCTCCACCATGCACTGCGTCTGCTTCTTGAAGGCCTCCACAGATGAGTTCTTCCACCAGGAGCGCAGGTTTCCATCTTTGTCAAATTCTCTGCCTTTTTTTCAAGCACAAAATCAGGACGCGTCACTGATTATAATCAAACTTCGCCTGTAAGAGGAAATAAACCCCTGCGAGCGGGGACAGAGACCTGCTGCAAATAGGAAAAAAAATGGCAAATGACATCCCCCCAAATATTTAGAATTGCCTATATTAATGGTGGGAATATCATATACTGTATGCCACAAACTATGATCCCAAGTACTGATCATTTCAATCATTTTACAAGAACCTTAAAAATGAATGGCTGACAGCTGGTTCAATTTCAGCAGCACAACGACACGCAAGACTTGGCCCGTCCACAACATACAAAGCTGATATGTGTCATTTCCACATCTTGCTTTGACATGATTACTGCTTTCATATTATGCAGGGATTTTGGAGGGCTTGTGGGAATCTGAGAGTGTTACAGAAAGAGGACAAAAACACAACTCTTCTGAGGATTAGTGTATCCGATTCCTTTCAACGAACACAAATGATTGCCAACCTTGGTCATCAAAGGCGTGAGTCAGTTCATGCCCCATGACGACCCCAATTCCACCAAAGTTAAGAGCTCTGCAACAGACAAAAAAAGTAGTCTGAAGATGATTACGTTGATCATCACACAACAGGAAATGGAACATTAGCATTGATTGATGTTGTTCTTCCCATCCTCACACCATTGTCCCTTCTGGTTGAGATTCTGGAGTCGTTTGTGTTAAGCCAAAATGGCACTTACAATAAAAGGCGGCTTCACATTCAAGACTTACTTGGGCCAGTGGCGGTTGTAGAACGGCATTTGGAGGATTCCTGCTGGCAAGACAATCTCATTCTTGGTGGGGTTGTAGTAGGCATTCACAGTTGGAGGGGTCATGCTCCACCTGCAAAAGACATAAAGTGCCAGTCCATTTAGTGCCATGTCACATATACAGTAGATACAAGTGACTCGACTTATGAGTATTTTCTTTTTCTTTTTTCCCGATTCGAGCCATCATTTGGCTAATTCTTTGCTTTGACTTGCGAGCTCAAATGTTAGATATGAGCCCTGGAGCAGTGACCTCCTGTCACCTCGCTTCACAATAAGCAGCTAGTGACTGATTTAAAAAAAAAAAAAAGGCTTGAAACTGTTCAATGTACTACAATTACACTTTGGCCCTTTATGCAATTAATATTGAAACACAAATGGTGGAGCAACACATAGAGGCAGAGAATACAGTACTCGCAATGGTCAACGGGGAGTTCAATCGCGTTCCCCTGTCACCCCATGTTCAGCATTTTGTTGTTAAAGTACTCCATACGGTATATAAAATTAAGTCGAGGTGCTCTCCTGACCGGCTCTACTATTCAGCGCCCCCTCGGATCACCAGAGACACTCACTGGTTTCTGTTTGGAGCTTTTCTCAGCTGGTCAGCTGTCACCCTGGCAGAGAAGTTGAAGTACTGCATGACATTCTGGAAATACAGATCTGATACGACCTCGAACTGCAAAGAAAGATTTTGGCGGTTTTGATGAGGCAAAGTGACGCATGGTTGGTTTGAATATGACCACATTTACTTACATCATTGAACACTTTGTCCAGCTTGGTGGCATTCATGATGAACTCCGGATAGCCCACCATGTCGTAAATTGCATCTGCCTGTAAAAAAAATTGGATACTAAGACACACCAGGATGCAGCGATGTCCCCCCAATACTTCCACCCGCCAAGGTCTTTGTTGTTCTATGCCATCTCACCTTTTCCTTTGCCGCCTTTTTTGTGTCATCATCCATCCAGCTCACGTACTTCAAGCCGTCCTCAAACGCCCTTTTAATGTCACTGACCATGTCCACAGCCTGCGCACCGGACAGAAGGGTCCGGTGAGAAGAGCGTTATCTCACGCTGGCCGAGAACTTATGCACTCACGATGGCCTTGCTATCCTCGGCGAAGGTGGTCTTGACGAACATGGCGCCCAGAGCGAAGCCCAGGCCACTGTCTGTGTCGCTGACGCAGAGCTTCCAGCGTGGAGTGCAGCTCTGTCACGTCAAAAGTAGCAGAAGATCAGATGATTGGAGGGTTAAAAATCGTCAAACAAATTTTAATATTGGTAGGATCAGCCTGTCCACAAAGACAAAATTAAAATAGGGCGGGGAATGTGCGGGTGAGCCTTGGCTCATTTGCAGGAGACAAAACTGCTTGGAAAACAGTGGAGGCTGACAATTGGGAGTGTGAAATATGTTCAAAAGTTTGCTCATCGAGGATTTCATTTGAGGGATACATGTGCAATTTAAAAAGCATTTTTAAAATGAATTGAAACACCCGAAACACTGAAAATATGAATATATAAAAGGGCGGTTGAATGGCAGGCTGCAGCGAGTGAATATTTCGGTAATTAAGTATCTTATTGAGATTTCTATAGAATAATTGTGGATTTGGGTATAGGATATTTTTACTTAATACGTGTCACTCGACAACAACAAAAAAACATTTGATCCCTTTTGAAATAATCAGCCTATTCTATTTGTTAAATCTACACTGTGCAAAGCAGCAAACAGTATTTCATTGTGCAGAAACATTTTCAGTGGGGCAATTTCATCCATTCATCCATCCATCCATTTTATAATTCGCTTATCCTCATGAGGGTCACGGACGTGCTGGAGCCGATCTCGGCTGTCTTTGGGCAGTAGGCAGGGTAGATCCTGAACCAGTTGCCAGCCAATCGCAGGGCACACAGAGACGAACAACCAACCGTGCTCACACTCACACCGAGGGACAATTTTGAATGTTCCATTAACCTGCGATGCATGTTTTCGGAATGTGGGAAGAAACCGGAGTACCCGGAGAAAACCCACGCAGGCATGGGGAGAACATGCAAACTCCACACAGGAAGGCCACAGCCGGAATCGAACCCTGCACCTCTGCACTGTGAGGCTGGTATGCTAACCAGTCATCCATCGTGCCGCCCGGGTAATTTCAAACAAACTTAAATTTAATGTGGCTACATGCATGCATCCAGCAGATAAGCAGCCATGAGTCAGAAGGAGTTTGAGTAACTGGAGCGTTTGCGTAGTAACACAAGCCTCAACTGCACTGCCCCATAAAACTCACACACAACTTTGTAATAACAAAATCTTTGTTTTTACAGCTTGACCCGCTTGCAAACCAAACAGGATCTCACCCTGATAAACGCTAAAAGGTCACCTGCACTCATTCCATGGACTTTTTCTCCCCTTGCCTGCTTTATGAAATCCACCAATCCACTTGAGGGGCAAGCCATTTCCTGTGTAGTACTGCAGCAAAGCATAACACTGCCAAAAGGCTCTCCCTAAATGAGGACTCTGTTTTTTTAAAACCTATTTTCCCTATGTTTAAGAGCTAGTGATGAGCGTAAAGTAAAATTGGAATTTTAGAATGTCAAAAATAAATGTGTATGTGTGTGTGTGTGTGTGTGTGTGTGTATATGTATATATGTGAGTTTGAAATGTTTTAAAGCATTGTACAGCACTTTGAGTTGCATTCTTATGTATGAAAAGTGCCAAATAAATGAAGTTTGATTGATTGATTGAAAAATGGGATATAATCAGGAACAAAAAAAAAGTGTCACTTACCTTTTTAGTTCCGTACATGACCTCTAGGAAGCGCTGCTCTGCATCCTGGAACCTTTGGTCCAAGATGGGCACCATCTTCCGTACCACCTTCATGATCATGTAGTTGTTGAGAAGGCTGAAAAGCAGACACTGTCGCTGACTCACTGGGTAGTGAAAATTGCTTTTTCTCAACCTTAACCCTCCTCAAAAATGCACCACTGCCCGTGATGTCACACTACACAAGATCCAATGATCTAGACCATAGGTGTCAAGTTGCAACACACCTGATTCAAATGAACAGGTTCAATATCAGGCTTCCTCAGAGCTTGCTGATGATCTGATCATTTGAATCAGGTGTGTTGCAACAGGGAGAGTTGGAAAACATGCAGGGCATTGGCCCTCCAGGACCTGAGTTTGACACCTATGATCTAGATTCTAGACCAATGGTTCTTAACCTTTTTAGAGGTACGGAACCCCACTTGTTAATATGCACATTCACCGAACCCTTCATGAGTGAAATATAATTCAATATATAACAAATAAATCAATATAATTCAAGATATTAAAAAAAAACACATTTAATAAAAAGAGAAGAAAGCAAATAGGATTTAAAGTATACTTTTTTTTTTAATTGTACGGCGTACTATCACGACAGTCACCCGTTGACTACTGAGCAAACTAAATTTCCTACAGCACTGATTGGACAAGCAATGTCATGTGATCATCTGCAGTCAGTAATGGCCAAGACGGTGTGTCATAACTATTTAACATGTTGAGTCAAGTGGGTCTCATGCTGCATGGCAGAGGCTCCGTCGAACCCCTGAGACCAACTCACCGAACCCCTGGGGTTTGATCGAATCCAGGTTAAGAAACACTAATCTAGACCAAAGAGCGCCAACTGAAATGCGGAGCAGTACAAAACGAGCACACTGAAGAAATTGAAATCAACAGTCCGCGGACAGAAAAGGAAACGCATTGCCATATCGGCCTCTGGGCAGATTGCGACCATATCGAAGTGTCCTTGAGCAAGATACTGAACCCCCAGTTGCTCCTGATGCTGCATCATCAGTCGGTGAATGTGGTAACAGTGGAAAGCGCTTTGAGTACCCAAGGTAGACAAGCGCTATATAAGTGACAGCCCATTTGCCATTTGCCCAAAAACAGGACATCACAAAAGCAAACTGAAAAACATGATCAATGAATTCAACCTAAAAACAATGACAACATTCCATTAGATGGCGCCAAAGTAATCATTTATTGCTCTAGCCAGAGTCTTAATCAGTGATTAACAGTTTGGGGTGGGGGAATCACAAATATGCTGATTAACGGTTTGGATATTTTGTCATAAATGAAGAGGAAGGGCCAGCATTTGACAAGCGAAGGAGGTAAATCAGACCTTTTATTGGTGTTTGTTATGAGGTCCGACACGTTCTGGAGGTAGTCTTTGGCATACACGACCACCGGCTCGGACTCGTTGATGGACACAGGAGCAAACACCTCGTTGAGGTAAGGGATCCAGTCCACTGCAGGAGCCAGATTCTGCAAACAAAAAGGGCAACACAAGTTCAACATCAGGATGCTGTTGCTCAATCACCCGCTTGCTCTGTCTGGCACTCGCGGTCACGTGCAACCCTCCGCCCAAACGCACTTAGCAAACACAACAGAAGAGACAGTATGCCAGAGAGAGGCAGACGAACCGTCAGAAAGTCAACAGCGTGACGAGGCACAAGGTAAGGTGCTGGGTGGGGCTACGAAGATGCGCAGCCAATCAGTTCACGCGATAAATGCACTCGTGCCGTCATTGGTTGACATCGTGCCGGGAACCAATGATGCTTACAGTCATGTACAAAACCTTTGAGTCATGCACATTTTTTTTCCTGAATACAGTACTCTGGGAAAAAAAACGCGATGTACTGAAGCCACAATAAAAGAAGCGCAGTTTAGCGAGGGATCACCATAACGGAAATGCTATTGATCCATCAAAGTGCCCTCAAAAAGATCATGCATCTTAAATAATAAAAATAGCACTCCACAGTAACATATTTTATGGAAACAAAGTAATAGTATATTTGAACAGATTGCAAAGAATTAATAATAAATTAATCGACATTCTGCTGCATACTGGTGTCTTGACCAGAAGGGGGCGGTACTATACAAACGGCACTGACAGTAGATGCCATGATAAAACATAAAACTGAAAAAAAGAAGGTGCAATAATAAAAGTTGTTTTTTGTTATATGTCCTATCCACATATGTTGCTACCGCTTGTTTTCTAATATTGTTCATAGGTCGAAAATTGCGTAGGCATCGATGCTAGTTTTGCTAGCACATCGATGGCGTATTGCATGTAGGCCAAAGTTATTAATGGTTTGGTTAAATACAAAGTTGTGATTCTCTTTTTTGAATCATTTATCACTAGCTGCCAAACTGCTGCTTTTTGTGAAGTTCGCTGCCTCGATAGCTAAAAAAAATCTGGTGAGTAATCTCTAAAAACATTCATAAATGGGTGTAACACTGTATTTGTTTTTCTTATTGTGCTCAACCAATTAGCTCTAACTTACTTTCACATCTTTGGCCTCCATCTTGTGGTAGATGAGCTCCTCATCCCGTCTCGCCTCCAGGGGTACCGTGATGTTGGCCAGGGTCGTTTCAAAGTCCAAAATCTCCCCCATAAGTAGCCGCGATGTTTCCTCAGAGCCCCCCAGCAGGACCCCTAAATCCACCAGGAAGTTGTGGTATGCCGTCAGATACTGCAAAAGGGATAAAGCAATGAGGGTGTGTGCGTGTGGGAAACTTCCCGCAACCAGACAATTAGCAGCAAGGTAATCCTCAACTATGCAAACAATCTCCAGTGGATTCCATCTCCGTTGCACAATTCACTCAATTTATTTGTCTAAAAATCTATCTGAGATTTAATTTATGGCCTAACAACAAGTATGAATGATACATCTTGTGCGAATTAATTATGTTTGTACATTATGTTTTATGTGCCATATAAAGAACTAAGAACCAACACAAAACTTGAGGACCAGGTTTGGACGCCCCTGATCTTGTGAAATATTAGACTTGTAAAAATTTTAACTCATGACATTTTACTAGATATATATACATGACACATATGTGGTGAGTCAGTTTTAATCACCACTTTATGCAGTGGTGATTAAGAGATTAATTTGCTCCATGACTAAACTCATAACTCAATACACCCATATCTCCCCAAAAACTTTGTCCATTGCCATTAAAAATAAAGCAGTAACACCTGAACAAAAATGCATTTAAAAACTTTAGAGTAACATACACTCACAACATAATTATACAGAATGCAAGTAAAGTTTTGGACACATTTGTTGCTTCAACTCAATGGATATTGAGCTGCTCCTCCTGGGATGTGTGCCTTTGCCACCTGAGGGCAGCATAATACTAACATACAGCTCTTCACCATGCTGCAGTGATACTTGATTTTTCAAGACGACAAAAAATATACTCCAAAAAGTATTGATACATTATCTGTCTGGACGTGTTGCTACACCATTTGTATTAAAATATCCATTGTTTAAAGGGTACAACACAAACACGACGCGTTAGCCTGTCTATGGTGTGCCAGTTTGCATTGTTGTTTCGGGGTAAGATAAGACTTAAGGAAAAGCGATGTGGTTGTTTCATATAGGCCAACAGCAAGACTGTATTATATCAATATTGCGCTTGATGATTTGCGGCCCTACTTTATCACTGATTTATTGTTGTATTATTACAATTAATAGCGTTCATACTGTTGCCAACATTTGTTATCAATTGTTCTCCTTCTCTCTCAATATGTGTTTGTTAGGTGTGTTGATGACCGTAAAACAAATGTAGCTGTCTCAAATGCTATTAAAAACATGGCCAGGGCGTATAAAAATAGGGCATTTCTATTTTGCAGATTTTCTCTTTTTGATTAATTTGAATGGAACCTCCGTGTGTGTAAAACCACCATATACCTTTTCATTGGCTGTTTTGTTGAGGTAGTAATCCCTTGAAGGGAGTCCCAAACTGGATTGATCCACCTACATCGGCAGAATGTCAGACGTCATCACCCAATGAGATCAATGCCAGGTCTGCATTGTCAGAATCAGTGCTCAGCTTACTCACCTGAATGATGTTAGTGGAGGAATTTTTGGAGTCAGTACTGACGAACACGGTGAAAAATGGCGAAGTACGGTACTTTGCAGACACGGCACGGAGGACTTCCTGGAAATTGTCTTTGTCCCAGGGTCCAGTCAAGGCCCATCCTCCTATCTAAAGGAAGCAGCAGAATGTGATGGAAACACTGAGTGGCTGGAGCAAAGATTCAAATCCAAAACTCAGAATGGTCAGGCAGTCGTGCTAATCATTCTGTCACTGTGCTGCCATCCTAAAATTATTTTCACAGTTTTTTTCTTTTATGAGTTTTAATTATCTGAAAGCTAATCATCAAAATTATTTGAAACAATAAACACAATTTCACTCTGTGTCGTGAAACTAGATGAGTTTCACTTTTTGAATTGAATCGGACCCCATTTGTCACCCAAAATGCAATGGAATGCATTCCACTGAAATGAATGGAAATGCAAATAATCCGTTTCAGCCTCCAATCTAAATTACAGATATCCTTTTAAACAGTGTGTGGTTGA
This sequence comes from Hippocampus mohnikei, assembly GCA_026261675.1. Taxonomy (NCBI): domain Eukaryota; kingdom Metazoa; phylum Chordata; class Actinopteri; order Syngnathiformes; family Syngnathidae; genus Hippocampus; species Hippocampus mohnikei. The sequence goes on along the minus strand of JAKGUB010000334.1, from coordinate 16,285,217 downwards.
AAAAAAATCTAATGCTACAGAGAAATAAGTGGAAAAACACTATGAAAATGAAATAAAACACTTGGAAAAAAATCATAATTTTTTTTCAGCTCATTAATTTTAAGTGAGGAGAGGGAAAAGGGGAAGAGAACTACAGCTACTCCATTGAAAAAGGTATTCTTCCAAAATAACATGGGGAAATACTTATTCATGTTTTTTTTTTTTAACTATTTCTTTTCTATTTATCGGGATGTTCAACTAGGGCTGCCACAAACAAATAGTTTGCTCGTCGACTAGTCAACAATCATAGTTGTGGTTAGTTGACTACCGGTAATTGGATCAGATGTAAATTGAAGCATATTGTATTAGCAAGCAGCTGCTCTTATTCAACCATCATTCACTTATAGCTAGAATTTTTGTATAATAGTTATTATTATTATTTCTGAATTCATTATTTCCCAGTGTCACGTGAATTTCAAAGTGGGCATTCTAAAATCAATTCTGGCCAGTCAGAATTGGCTTTTCAGTGTTAAGCCTAGCAACCACGCCACGGGATTGTTTTTCCGCCTCTGTTTGGTTCCTATATGTCATGACAGAAATTGACATTAAATAGGTTTCCTGTTGTTAGCAGACATGACTTGTCTTTCCTTGGTTTGTGCGCAACAGCAGCCGATTAGTTTTACTGATGTTGTGACTTCTGTCATTGCGATTTCGCTGCACCCTCTCTGGAAAAGCATTCTTTCGAGGGATTTTGGTGAGAATATTTACAGAAATTCCAACTGGGAAGTGATCTTGACCTATTTTTCTTATGTTTGAATCACAAATCTGAAAATTGATCATTTTCACCAAGTCAAAATTGAATGGGCTCTAGCGCAAAACAAGGCTGTGCACCTTTATTGAGCTGAGACAGCAACTGCAGCCGACGCACAAACCTGCGTGATGAGTTCCTGCAATGGCTTCGCTCCCAACTCCTCGATCTTTGTCTCGTTCATGCAAGCCTGATAGTAACGCTGGGCCTTCTCCTCTGCTTGACTCAGACCTTTCATCGTCCTGTTCTCTGCTCAAATCACACCGACAACAACAAAAACGATCACGGCAATGTGACAACAAAAGAAACATCAATCGACTCCTCCGATACTCACCTAATAATTGCTTCATCACAAGCATGTTGCGCTCCCACAGCTTGCTGAAAGAGCCCCAGCGGGATTTGCCTTCGGGGAGGGGGTTGTTGTTCATCCAGCCGCCGCAGGCATAGCTGTAGAAATCATGGCAGGGGTCCACGGAGCGGTCCAAGGCTGACATGACGGCGCTGGCCACGGTAATGCATGGCTCAGTCAGGCAAACGCCGGGATGTGCTGAAGAGGAAACAAAAGCGGGTTGACATCATTTGATTCCTTCCTCTGCGTAGTGTGGGACATGTGGTTTTTGAGCAACAATGTGAGTCATTGGAAAATCTTTGAAAAGAGAGGCAGGACAAATGAATAAAAATCTGGAAGGCATCGTTTTTGATGGGCTCTAGCCAACATCCCCCTCTCATAATAAGTGAGTTTTAGTAATTATTCACATGTCAGAGTGTGACAGATTAGAGACTCTTGCGCACCTCTTCACAGTAACCAGAATGATTCTTGGTAGACCGTAGACCTCAACCAAGGGCCGACCGACTACTGTAACGTTCTGGTCGTCCTTGTTCCAATATTACAAGCCTCCAGCAAGATTCTTTGCTAGGGCTAAAAAGTTGGATCATATCACCTCTACAGTGGCCAACTTGCACTGGCTCACTGTCCTTTTGAGATGTGATTTAAAGGTTTTGCTCCCTTACTCACAAAATGTTACATGGCTCAGCACCTTCTTATCTTGATGTGTTAGTGGTACCATACGTCCCATCCCGAGACCAACACGTGCAACATGTCTGCTTTCCTGGGGATTTCAAGATCTAAAAAGAGGCGAGCGGGTTAAACAGCGTTCCTCATTCTTTATTTATCACTCTGGAATTCCCTACCTGTGGAAAGAAGAGCAATTAACTCGGTAGGAATGTGTCAAGATGGACTTGAAATTTATTTTTACACTATTGTATTCAGTTAAACCACACCTAGAATACAAATTTCCTCCTGACCGGCATTACGCCCTGACATGGGGATTATGGCCTATTTAACTGCTGTGTTTCTCGCATTTGGATTATTATGAATGTAAGTGATCAAAAACGGCAGTTCATTCTTCTCTAAATGTATCCTGAGACGACTGCGCGGGACAGAGTTCCGCAAAGCAAAGAGGTTAGCACCCAGAGGAGAATTCATCCTTGTTCCTTCCATTATGCCAATGTATGTCATGACATAGACTCTCGTGAATGGCAGGAAGTGGCAGGAGGCGTCCCATGACAACCCAGAGGAAAAGCCACATATGAAATGGCTCATCCACAAGCTTTTTTTTTTTTTTTTTGTCGGGATGTTGAAAACTCACGGGAGAGGCTGTAAAGGTGTTGCTTGGAAGCAGAGCCAAAGGTGTGGCTGCAGCATTTCCATACAATCACTATCCAAATCCATTCATGTGAATGGGAATATTTATGTTGTTTGCATATTTATTTTTTTCCTTTGAACATTTATTTTGTAATAGGTCTACGTGACCCACGGCGTGTCTTAACAAAAAAGGGAAAGAAACAAAAATAAAACAAAATAATTTAAAACATCATACTTAAAGGATTTTCTTTTCAAATTGTAAATATGAACTAGAATAGTCCTCGGTACCACCTACGCCTCTGCCAAAATGTCATTCGGGATTTTGTTTTGTTGTATTTGCTCGGCAAGCTACTTTGTCATGCATGGCGGATAACATTCTGAGCAGATAGTGCCACTTTTATTTCAGGTTTGATAAACATTAACAAAAGAGCGATTGGCATCATTCCCACAGTTTCTTGATTTTTAAGAATTCTGTCAACCGTGCGAAAGTGGTTGCCCATAAATCTCGTTTTGAGGCAAATTAAGGCAAAATGGAATGCATCGGTCAAAAAAAGGTGACATCATTTGTGGGAAGGTGAGTCATATCCCGTGGACGGCACAACTCCTTCGGGCAGCATTATCCAGCTCATTGTGTTCAGGCTGGCGATGAAAATGAGTACTCACTCTGCCGGTAGAAGACGGCGGTGGTGATGAGCGATACGAATAGGCCTGCGGACAGCACACACACGAGAAACAGAAGCTGCCTCTCCCTCTGCGTTTTCTCAGGCCAACATGAGGAGCCACAGCCCTGCCGGAGAGTCACCTGTACACACATTGACACCTTTTAAAGGGGACATATGATGGCCAAGTGACTTTTAAATGGCAAAGAAAAAAATTAACTTACATTTTTTGCAGTTTTTGTGGGCAAGACTATCAAAGACTATCTCTAGCGCCCCCCCATATAAGTTGAGTTTGAGTTCCCCGATTTTGTCTTTTGATTAAATTTTGGAATATGTTTTTGGACTGTGTTTTTGTTTGACTTGAGACCCAAATTCAAAGTGCTGCCTCTGTGAGCGAAGATAGAAATCAATGCTTTTCTTTCTCCTTTTCTTTTCAGAGCAACTCACCTTGTCACGAACTATCTCCTTCCTTAGTCATCGTGGTAACAAAGCCGTGTTCACCTTCGGTCCAGCGGGAGCATGATGAGCACTGGCAACAATCGTTTGCGTCCCTGGTATATCTCTTTTTTAAGCAACTGTATTTTCTGGGGTTTATGGACTATTACTACAACAGATTATGCAGTACACTGTAGCCTCAGTTAGTGATGAACTACAGTGTGTTCTGACCCCCTATATCAAGACAAACCCTGGAAAACCTTTGTAAAGGTGTCCATAAGGGGTTTCCTCAAATTCACAAAAATACATTTGGCTCATTGAAAACATATCGCTGGCCTGTCATAAATGTAAATCCCCTGCAGAGTTACAAGATAATTGAGCATTGAGTGTTTCCTCTCATGAGCAGAGACAATACAGTGTTATTTGACATACCCGTAACCCGAAGACTGACCACACAACAGTAATAATGTAAAGAATTAAAGGGGTGTGTAGATTTCAGGTCCAACAACCTCAAGTGATGGGTCAAGAGAATGTGTTCCCTATAAGAAAGTTGCCAAACTGCAGCGCTTATTGAACAGCTTCCACCACCACATCATCCTGCCGAAGCAGAATCCACTGCAGAAAAATCACATTTAAAAAAAAGAAATAACATGATTCAGCTTGCTCTCTATTCAATCAGATTAGTCCAAGTTAATGTGGCCGTATCCAGTGCCAAAGTCGCAGTGTTCCTCAATCACTCAGTTCGAACCTAAACTCGGTTCATCAGAGAGAAAAATCCACAAGGTAAACTTTCTCTCACATTTTCGGAAAAACCTCAGGGAAATAATCTACTGCAAAGTCAAACACTCACTTTGGCCTCTCAAACTTCTCAGAGTCTCTCCCGTCTGTACTGAACAATATCAGCTGCACAATGTGAGGTCTTCAAACGAACGCTTTAAAAAAAGTTGATTTGATTGGAGCAGACCACCCCCGACACCGTCTGTGAGACCGCGAGCCGAAAGAACACTCAATCACGTTCAGCGAATCTTCAGGCAGTTATTTACTGCACTTCTTCGTGCACACGTAACTGTAATTATCCAGTCTGGGCCCAAAGTTTACATACATAAGTTCTGTATACATACCTATGATACCTACAATAACAATGGCGTCTGACACATCATTTTCCCATGTATGGAAATTTCTGGGCCACCCAGATTATTTGAGATTTTTGCATTGTCAGAGAAGAGCTTTAGTCTAGTTTCTTCTTTGTTGGTCGTGGAAGTGAAGGAGAGTCTTCTCAGTCTGTGCACTGTATGTACATGCACGCTTATTTTTAAGGGTAATGTTCTAAAACGACTCTGAAATCATATTAAAGTGTTGAGGGACCATGGTTTTGTAGTACAGTACCGTAAATTCCGGACTATAAGCCGCTACTTTTTTCCCAAACTTTCAACCCTGCGGCTTATACAGTGATGCGGCCAATTTATGTAATTTTTCCAACGGCCGCCAGGGGAGCTCGAGTAGAAAAGGTAAGATTAAGACCGGTGGAATATATGCGTCGAGGAAGACTGCAACTTCTTTTCTTGTGCATAAATTAAATTAGCGTGAACATACACTCATCATGGAAAATGCAAAAAGAAAGGCATATGACGCATTGCTATTCTGTTGCTAGCGTGTTGTTACCACGTTGCTACCGTTTTACTGCCGCGTCACAGGCACCGTTTGGGAAGAAAGTTATATTATTATTATTGTTAAGTTATATTATTAAAACTTTGAAAACTCTCTCTGTGTACCGTCTTTCTTTGTAAATATGTTTACATGTTTTAATGTGGGCACGTGCGGCTTATATACAGGTGCGGCTTGTGTATGTACAAAATTGGTTTTCCTCTAAAAATGTAGTGGGTGCGGCTTATAATCAGGTGCGCTCTATAGTGCGGAAATTACGGTATATTTAGTTTAGTTTATTGAGGCACATATGAGGAAAATCCATATGAACACAAAAAAATCCCAAATGTGTGTTTCCCTGGGACGACTATAATTTTTTTCCCTTTCTTCTAAATTGGGTACATCTAAATTTGTTTCTGTTGTGTTCACATAGGTGCCTTGAAAAAATAAATACAGTATACTGTATTTTCCGTACTAAAAGGCACACCCAAAAGCCTTCCATTTTCTTAAAAGTTCACAGCTCGCCTTAAAATCCGATGCATCTTGTGTATGGTCAATACGGTAATATTTCAACATTTCAACAGCCCCTTCTTGTATCTTGGACTGTCTGCGATGGTACGGCTGGATGTATACAGTAGCTGAATGGCTAGAGGAGCTGAAGATGAGGAGAGTTCTGATTTTTCCCAGATGTTTTTTTTTCTTGTTGTCCTCCAGTGGGGTTAAGATCATGAACCCTTTTATGCACCCTGTAACCTGATAACATGATAAGCTCTCCGCTGTAGTAACCGCTGTCCCAGAAAGGGTTAATAGTTGTCAACTGTCATTTGAAACCCTTTGAGGCTCTTTTTTTTCATGAAGGGCTGTATAAATAAATTGGACTTGACTTGAGCGAGGAACGTCATTAACATTGTGCTCGGAGGAGCTATGGAGAGGAGTTGGCATTTGAAAAGTGAAGAGGATGCAATTGGGACCGTAAAAAGGAGACTTGTAATCCTCTTTTAGCTAGAACCGCTTCAAGCAACGAAGCATATGCCGGAAAGCAGAAAAAGATGTTATTGGTTTGTTATGTTTGTGTTATTTTCAATGTTTTACTTTACCTCATGTGTTGCACCTGTTGTAAAAGCGCTATATAAATAAAGTTGAGTTGAACCAATTCAATATTTATGATCTGAAATCTTTATGTGCGTGTGGTCAACATTGAGTTTGGCACAACAATTGGTATGTGCGTATCAGGCCTAAAACATTACGTTTAGATGCATGGGACAATTTCAGGGTTGCCACTGTTTTCTTGAAATGATGTTCCAGGACTTTCCCAGGGCCATTTCATCTGCTGTAGTATGAATCAAAATAGACTCATAAATTCCACCCCAAAATATTTGGAGACGTGTTATTTTCTATGATCGTATCTTACATTTTGTTCATTTAACCAGATTGTTTCAATGTTATAGAAGACCAAACTGAATTGGCAAAAAAAAAAAAAAAAAATACGGCTCTCACACAGCTGTCAATGGATTCTCATCATTCATCCAAAAGATGCTGTTCGGAAGAACAACTTGTTCCCGAACATCACAACACGAACACAAGATCTCATTTGGATGTCGACATGTAAATTACTTTCATTGGCAATTAAATCCAGACAATGGCACTACAGCTGAATGACTACTGAGCTGTTGATGGGTTAGAGCAGTGGTTCTTAACCTTCTTAGAGGTACCGAACCCAACCAGTTAAAATGCACATTCACCAAACCCTTCATTAGTTAAAAATATTCATTCATTCATTTTCCGATCCGCTTTCATCCTCACAAGGGCCGCGGGGGGTGCTGGAGCCTAGCCCAGCCGTCTTCAGGCAGTAGGTGTGGGACACTCTTAACCGGTTGCCTGCCAATCGCAGAAGTGAAAAATAAATATATATTTTTCAGAATTCAAGATATAAAAACGCATTTATTAAAAACAGAAAAAAGTAAATACAATTTCAAGAGATAAGTATCCTTTAAAAAAATTGTACTACAGTAATCCCTCGCTACTTCGCGGTTCGTTTATCGCGGGTTCAGTGCATCGCGGATTTTTTCAAACATAAATTATTTTTTAAAATTATATATATATTTTTTTTAATATACATGGAGTACAGTACTGTATATGTTGCTCTATGTGACTCGCTGTTGTTTTGCAGCTTCTCGCGGACCGTTTTTGGACTTAAAAAAAAAAAAAAGAATTTAACCTGTTTATGTTAATTGAAGGGGCGGCCCAGTAGTCCAGTGGTTAGCACGTCGGCTTCACAGTGCAGAGGTACCGGATTCGATTCCAGCTCCGGCCTCCCTGTGTGGAGTTTGCATGTTCTCCCCGGGCTTGCGTGGGTTTTCTCCGGGTGCTCCGGTTTCCTCCCACATTCCAAAGAGATGCATGGCAGGCTGATTGAGCACTCTAAATTGTCCCTAGGTGTGAGTGTGAGCGTGGTTGGTTGTTCGTCTCTGTGTGCCCTGCGATTGGCTGGCAACCGATTCAGGGTGTCCCCCGCCTACTGCCCGGAGACAGCTGGGATGGGCTCCAGCACCCCCCGCGACCCTAGTGAGGATTAAGCGGTTCGAATGATGAATGAATGAATGAATGTTAATTGAACGCTACTTCGCGGATTTTCGTTTATCGCGGGTGGTTTTGGTCCCCATTAACCGCGATAAATGAGGGATTACTGTATTACGACAGTCATGTAGTGACTACTGAGCGAACTAAATTTCCCGCAGCACTGATTGGACAAGCGATGTAATGTGATCTTCTGCAGCCAGCGATGGCCAAGTGGTCGTGTCATAACTAATTATCATGTTGAGTCAAGTGTGTCTTAACCTCCATGGCAGAGGCTCCGTCGAACCCCTGAGACCGGTTCACCGAACCCCTAGGGTTTGATCGAACCCAGGTTAAGAACCACTGGGTTAGAGGGAGGACAAAGCCCAAGCTCGCAACCATGACACTGCCGATGCCAGATTCACTAGCGCAGGGACGTAACACGAACTAACCCACATGAAAACTCAGTGCTCTGCTCTTTGCGCATATATACGTCATAGAACTCTCATTCATATATTTTCTGTTTCTGCTGTCGGACAATGGAGCAAGTATAAATTAGTGAGTGAAACGTGGCCCAGTAAGACCACCCGTTGCTCCTTTCGAAGCCGCTGAGACTCTCCTAATGAAACGAGAGATATATCTTTGAGCGCACAGCCAAAATTGACGCCAAATCTACTCCAGCTCTTTGTCACTTCATGGGTAACCGGGTACACAGGGCAGCAGAACTGTTCAAAGGGAATATGCAATTTGATTGGTTGGTAGCGTCACGTGGGGCACCGTGCCGGCTAAGAGACATACATGTCTGTTGAACCCATCTGCATTTACCCACACGGCAGTAGCAGAGGGAGGAAAAATTATTTTCCAAGACAATCCAAACTTTTCCAGGACATTTTACTTTTTTTTCTCATTTTCCATCACTGGAAAATTGGTCACAAATTTTCCAACTTTCCAGGATGTGAGAGTACCCTGAATTTGTTTTCTGGTTCCATTTAGACAAAACAGGAAAAACTGAAGAGGCAAAAAAACAAATCTCTAAGGCACATAAAAAAATAATTTCCTTCCAAACTCAATTTAGACAATTGTTTAATAATTAGAACGTGGCTCGTTGCTGACTTCTTGACACTTTACGTTTTACATGTTTATCCAGATGAATCCAAAAGAACATTTTGGAAATGTTTTCATGTGATTTAAAAGTCTCTCAAGTGATATTTTTGTTGTCTGTCTTACCTGCATGGGTGTTGACTGGTAGACGTCATCGCCGCTGGAGTCCACCAAGTCTTCCTCGTCCAGTGTGGCTCTCTTGTATGATGACATCTGAAAAGTCAGATGCATAAGAGAGTCCCTGAGTGCCTCCATGCTGCTTCTTCAATCCCCTTTGGCTGTCTACTCCATGGCCGCGTTTGCAGGTTCGGGTTTCGCCCCGGCGTCCATTGCAAGTGAACGATCAGGTTGGGCCGGTCTGCATGCACTGCTACCAGTATTTCAAAGGCGTTCCCTGCCAACCCCCATGGCAGCTGACACTGTACGTCACAAGACTAACACCTCCCTATAAAAACTTGAGTTCTCCTCTTTTACAGCTTCCTGGTTGCACATGATGCGAGGGAATACAGAACCATTGAAAAACAGGAAGAAGCGGTGACTGCGACTTGTGTGTCTGCGCACATTCCCAGAAAGTTTTGGGCAGACAAAGGCCACACCTCGTCTCTTTTCCATAGGACAAGACACTCTGAGAAGGAGGCGCCCTGGAAAGCGTGTTCCCCTCCCATGGCATGCTTGCTCCATCACCACGGTAACCGACACCTGATAGTGTCTGGGGCGGTCTGGTCTCCTCTTTAAAGCGTCATCGCCAGCCCTCTCTGATGTCTCTTTTTCTTTCCAGTTCAAACTTCCATCCATTTTCGAATCCGCTTATCCACACAGGGGTCATGGGCGTACTGGAGCCTATCCCAGCTGTCTTTGGGCAGTAGGCGGGGGACACCCTGAACTAGTTGCCAGCCAATAGCAGGGCACACATAGATAAACAAACATCCGTGCTCACACTCACATAGGGACAATTTAGAGTCCATTAACCTGCTATGTATGTTTTCAGAATGTGGGAGTAAAACGGAATACCCGGAGAAAACCCACGTGGGCATGGGGAGAACATGCAAACTGCACACCGGAAGGCCAGACCGGGAATCAAACTAAAAAAATAAAAGCCTTCTATAAAGCTTACAATGAAGGAAACACATGCTGTATGTATGTAGGAGAATGGACTGTCTCAGAATTGTTTATGTCATTCATTCCTTTGTTGTGTGTTCACAAACGCCCCCATAGAATTTATTTTGTGATTTCCTCGCTTGATTTTCTGTTTTGGTGCATTATTTTCGCTTTTCTTAGTGTCATTGAAGTGATCATTAATTTCCGTTTTTCGGAGGCTGTCTTTGAACGCCTCTCGAGTCGAACGAGAGGAGAGAAGGCACGGAGGCAGACGCAGACGTGTCTGTGTTTGTCGAGACTATTAAAAGCATAAAGAAAGTGTACGTTTTAGACGTGTCTGTGTTTGTCGAGACTGTTAAAAGCATAAATAAAGTGTACACTTTTAAAAACGTTTTTTTTTCTGAGCTGCAACATGTATCTATATCTACATAAGCTATATTAGCCTACTATCAAAATGACCAAGTTTGCTACAATTACACGATGAGCCTTCATGATTAAATGTTTTTTTTTGCAGTGCATTCTGTAGAGCAGGGGTGCCCAACTTTTTTTGACCGAAGATCTACTGTTCGTTCAACCAACCTACCGCAATCGACCCGCGCATACACAACACACTTACAGACGCATGCCTACCTACCTTCGTCGAGATCTGACGCGGAGGCACGGGACGCACTTTTGCAGGGTTTTTGACTACCGTAGCTCATGTGTACCGTTTTGTAAAATGCATTTCACGGCCCTCCAGATTCTCTTTGCCAGTACCCTCGGTAAATTGTACATGAAACGTCGTTTTTGTTTTGTTTTTTTGCAACAGCCACCTGCCTTGCATCCCGCCCTGCTAATCAAAACGCGTGTTGCAAGCTATGACGCAAATCTTCGTTGACAGAAACGTTGAAAGGCAATATTTATTCTACACATTTTTACAGCATTGGGAAACGTTACGAATGTTTGTGTCATGTTTTTCCTCCTACAGAAACCATATTTAAAACACAAAAATAAATTTCCCTCCCACATCTTTTTCCATTTTGAAACATTTTTTATAAAGCTCCAGGGAGCAACTAGATGGCGCTAAAGAGCTGCATGCGGCTCTGGAGCCGCGTGTTGCCGACTCCCGCCCTAGGGTATGTAAACTCAGGTGCGTAACTGTACATTAACAATATTCAGAGCTGCAAACAGTGATCAATATACATACTAGACAAGCAGATTTTTTTTTATGGATTTCTGATATGAGGAGAAATGTAAAAAAGAAAAACTGGTACTTAAGCTGTTCCACTGTAAATGAATTCTGAGCCATCTCGTCCGGCTCACATCTAAATAAGCTCGTAATCCAGTAACCCGATATGTTTGCTGCTTGACCCAGACAGCTACCCGAAAACCACAAATGCCATGCGCTCACACGTCCCTGATTTGTTGTACTTCACGACTTGTTTCTCATAAACACAAGGGAACGGGCGGTCTCTTCCCACCGTTGGACATTCCAGGAAAAGAAAGAGAACCATTTAATTAATTTCCCTGGAAAGGTGATGCACGTACGAGTAACACCTGGTGGAAGGAGCTCAAAATATTCCTTGATGGTAAAGGTCAATGTGGATGCGCCTCTGCAAAAAACAACAACAGCAATGCTTTTCACTTTGCAGCCAACCATGGAACCACACTGCGTTAGCAGGTCATGAAAAGTTTATAGACGAAGACCATGTTGTAAAATGCACATTCCTCAGGACAGCAACGTAGGCAGTTAACTACTGACTAACGCATCCACCTTCCTTTGGTTTTACAAACAATGACAAGCACTTTGCTGAGGAATATATGCTGGTACAGAGAAAGACAACAAACAATATGAGACACTCAAATCAAACTACTTTTTTTTACCACTTTGGGAGTAATCACAAATGCCACAAACAGGATAGGGTTTTTTTTCCTACGACTAAAATATTTTATTTCGAATGTTGAAAGTGAAGTGTTTTTTGGTTTGATTGTTTTTGCGTGTTATGGTTATCACATCTGCCTCACAGCCAGGAGAGATCTAGTATCCTGCGGTGTGAGGCGTGTTCAGACAGTTTCCTCCCTAATCTGCTCGTCAAACAGTCAGGGACGACAATCGGAAAAGTTAAACCTGTTTAGCATTTACGTCAAAAATGCTTCCAAAAATGGCACTCATAAAAAATACGAGGAGAAAAGCCAGTTACCAGAAGAGCGAACAATTGGCCTAGCTTGTTTGATGACATATTTTATTTACAACGGCTCCTTTTGTGTATTTTCTGGCAGTCGGGCATCATGCTGAATCTGCCAAGTTGGTATTGGTCCTACGACTGGAATTTGAATGTCGGGCCTTGCTTTGGCCCTCGATTTTGCTGTGTCAACGTAAGAAAAAAGAGGCTTTAAATATAGCTGACACATAAACGCACGCAAACAAATACACTGTTTCTTTGTACAGGGAAAATCATTTAAGTAGCAGCACAATGTTGCCCTTAAAAATTAGTACGTAGCAACAAGCCTCAGATTATTTCAAACGTTCAGCTAAAGGTCTCTCACACACACACTCACACACTCTCTCACACACACAAACACACACACACACACACACACACACACACACACACAGGAAGATCCACCCACAAGACAAACATCCATCCATCCATCCATCCACTTTCCGATCCGCTTATCCTCACAAGGGTCGCGGGGGGTGCTGGAGCCTATCCCAGCTGAAGACAACAGGAAGTGGGGGACACCCTGAACCGGTTGTCAGCCAATCGCAGGGCACACAGAGACGAACAACCATCCACGTTCACACTCACACCTCGGGACAATTTAGAGTGTTTCATTAACCTGTCATGCATGTTCTTGTACAAACAGACGTCCATAAAGAGACACGAGTAAAAGACAATGTTAGTTTCACACAATGACAAGTGCGACACAAAATGACACACACAGGCACACCATGTGCCACTGCACACGCAACATGAGCTAACTTGTTGGCTTTCCGATGCCACATCACACTGGTGCTTGCTGTTTGTTTGTTCTCCCGTATGGAATGGACACAAAAAAACTGGGCCCATGACTCAACAGGCAAACACTCACGCCAAGCGGCTCTTGCACTTCACTGTTCACACGGTCGCGGTCGGCATGCCTTCTCGAGAGCGAAAGATAGCGGTGCGGTCGTCTCAGGGTTTAGCTCCTGACCCCGGACGTCAACACTGGGCAGGAAAAGGTCACTTTTTTCCCCATCGCGCAGCAATGACATTTCCTTTTCGGAGAGGAAAACACACTGATAATCATGGGAGTGCGGCTGCGGGCAAATAAAGCAAAGTAAGCTGCTTTCCCATCAATATTAAAGCAAAAAAAAAAAAAAAAGACCAAAACAAAGTGTATTTTTAGGAGCAGCATTGCGAGAGAAAACAGCTTGTATTGGCAGCCACGTGGTTATTAATGTGCATGCTGCAGCTCAGCAATTCTTTACATTCCTCTGTGCGTAGTTCAGGTATTGTGTGTGCGTGTGTGTCAGAGTTATAATAGTTTTGCATTTTAAATGACAGTATTTTTTTTCAGTTTGTATCAATGAGCTTACAGAGCAGTTTTTTGTTTGTATTAATTGGCCATTTTTCAAAAATACTTTGTTTAAATTGAGTTTTCATTAGTTTCAGTATTAGTTTTGCAGTATATATATATATATATATATATATATATATATATATATATATATATATATATATATATATATAGGGAAGAGGAGTAGAGCTCCTCCATTTAGAAATAGTCTACTTTCATAATAACATGGAGAACATCTCATTCAAGTGTTTCTTATTATGTTTCTTTTCTAATTCATGGATTAATTTTGCCAGACAAATTCAGGGAATTCAATTATTGCCTCACTAATGCTGTCAAGAGCACCATGTTCCCACTGATCATCCTTTAGAGGTTCGCTCTGTCAGAGCTCCAGTGGTCGTCTGTGGACACCAATCAGGCCAGTGTGTAGATTAGCTAAACGGGAGCCACTCCTTAGTAAGTGGGATATGGCGCCCCACAAGAAGTTTGCCAAAAGGCAAATGAATGTTGAACTCTTTGGCAAGAATGCCAAACTTGATGTTCCAAAACCTTCCCTATAGTGAAGCATGGTGAAGCATTAACTTGGGGATGATTTTCAACAGTCGGAACTGTGAGACTGATCAGATCTGAGGCAAACATGAATGCAGCAATGTACAAAGATATCCTGGATGAGAAACATGTTTCAGAGAATGATCGGGACTTCTGATTGGGGCGAATGTTTACCTTCCAACAGGACAACGACCCTGAGCACACAGCCAAGACAACCAAGGAATGGCTTTATGACAACTCTGTGAATGTCCTTGAGTGGTCTCGCCAGAGCCCAGACTACAATTCAACTACTGTAAATGTTTTGTCCTTACTTTACTCTGATGACTTGCGCTGAATGGAATCAACCAAGGGATGCAGGCAGGACAGGAAATGCCGATAGTGAGCAGTATGTACACTTCCTAATAAACGTCAGTCATGTTGGAATGTTACTTGGACTTCATGTTTAAATCAATGGTCCGAAAATGCTGCTGCACATTCCTTCCTTCCAGTAAGCGTACCGGGAGGACCGCCCGGCATGACACAACTGTCAGCCAGACAGTCACCAACCCTTCCACCACGGCAGCAACCGCCAGCCACAGCATAGGCCATCGGAGGGCACCCGGGCTATTGGTTGATTGCGAATGGTGCAATTGGCAACCCTGTGTAACACAACAAAATGTGAAAAAAGTGAGAGGTGAATACGTTCTAGATGCACTGTACAGTTAAAATCAATGCTGAAAGCTTACTGTTGATATTAATGGACAAAGACGAAAATGAAGGACATTTTCGCTATAGTAGTGCAGTGGTTAGCACGTCGGCTTCACAGTGCAGAGGTACCGGGGTTCAATTCCAGCTCCAGCCTCCCTGTGTGGAGTTTGCATGTTCTCCCCGGGCCTGCATGGGTTTTCTCCGGGTACTCTGGTTTCCTCCCAGATTCCAAAAACATGCATGGCAGGCTGATTGAACACTCTAAATTGTCCCTAGGTGTGAGTGGATGGTTGTTCGTCTCTGTGTGCCCTGCGATTGGCTGGCAACTGGTTCAGGGTGTCCCCCACCTACTGCCCGAAGACAGTTGGGATAGGCTCCAGCACCCCCTGCGACCCTTGTGTGGATAAGCGGATCGGAAAATGGATGGATAGTTAGTTTCATAAAAGGGAGATGTAGTTTCAGTTACTTTACATTTATTAAAAAGCATTTTTAGGTTTTTTTTTCATTAACCAAAATGCTCTCTCAATTTGCATTTTGGTTCTTCCGTGACTTTCGTGTATGTGTTTGCCATGATCAAATATCAGCGTCGTTTATGACTGCTTGATTGTCTGTTCATAAATACCTCCCACCAGTCTCAGTTGTAACTTTAGAAAATGAAACAATTACTGTTTAATTGAATGTTTAGCCCAGGTCACTTCTCTGCTACCATAAGTGATGCTACACCCCCTTTCAACCTCTAGCTGTCACACAGCAAGCAGGGGTCTCTCTTAACGCTGCATACAGTAAGCTACGCACAAAACGGGGCCTGAAAGATGCATTAAAAAAACAAAACAAAACAACTAACCCATCCAGATTCACATTTTAGAGACAAGAAATGTTGCGACACAGTTTGAGAATTGAAGCCAGAGTGTATAATCATGCCTGTCCTATTTCACAAAATATCAAACGCGAAATCATTTTCCCCTCCCCCACTTTGTGTAAGATTTTATGTTGTTCATGTTTTGTCAGTACTTTGTTATTGATGCTGCTCATGCATTTGGAAGTGCTACTCGGGGATAAAGTGTTTCGATTGCACAATCACATATTGGTGTGTGGCGTGCACACTGGCGTGGGGGAGGGGCAGGGGTCCTCGAGCTGCTTCAGGCCTTTTCTACGAGTGCACAACAGCCACTCCCAAATCCAGAGGAAGAAACGAAAGACATGTGAGATGACTACTTTCACTCGATCCACATTGGCTGGTGTTGAAAAAGTTCATTTAGAACGCCGACTACCGATACCTGGCTGAACAGCCATGGAATAACAGTACAGTACTTCATTGGCTAGCAATCTCATTTGACTTGTGCCCCATTTAAAATTTATGAGGTATTGCCAAGAGGACGATGAGGAAACAGAAAGCCCCAAATGCAGACGATCTGAAGGCCAACATCAAAGCAACTTGGGCTACAATAACATCTGAGCTGTTTCTATGCCTGATCAAATGCCAGCTTGCTGCTGTCATGAATTTAAAAGCAGACCCAACAAGTACTGAGGGCGTATTACTTTAAGACCCTAATTTAATACCAACATTTCTGTGTTCAAGATCCTTTTTTCCATCACATGAAATATTCTCATTTTTGGAATACTGTTTTTTTTTTATGTCTTTCTACCATAACCATCAAAATTGAAACAAATAAAGGTTTGAAATATTTCTCTTTATGTGTGGTGAACTAATCAATACATCCATCCATTTTCCGATCCGCTTATCCTCACAAGAGTTTGCGAGCGTGCTGGAGCTAAATGCTAAATGCTAGTTTTCAGCCGTCGTCCCAAGGCAGGTTTTTTAAAACATAAACATAAATTGTTTTGGCGTCCACCTATATGCGCAATGAGATGGGCTGGCCGCCAGTGCAAATGTAGCCTGCTTCTCTCAGCTTATTTTTGCAATAACCCCCCACTTGGCTTCCTGTGCCCATAAAATGATCAACTACTGGCTGGGTGAAAATACACAACCACATGCACAGAATGTAGCATTTGTACTGCTGCCCTTCAAGTTAAATGCTTTTATTAACCGTAGCTTTTCAGATGAGTGCTTCCGTTTTTTGCAGCTTGGGATCATCAGACACCATGTGCAGCCATCAAATACTGCGAAGACTCAGTACAAAGGAACATCAGTTCCAAGACATGATAAATATAGTTAAACATTCAACTGCCTTCTTAAAAGCACAAAAAAAACCCAAACTTTCCTCTGTTTACCAAGAGTGCTAATCTAAGATTCAAGACTTTAGCTGTTTTTTGTTCCAGATGTCTGTCCTGTCCTGGACATTGTCTTGGGATTCAGGACTTGCGTGTTTCCATTGTGTCCTGAATCTCTCCGTTTCAGAGAGACAAGTATAGGTCATTTAAAAGCTGTATGACATGGATGACAAAACATTTCCGCTTCTTTACGAGCAACTGTTTAAAATGTGAAAAAACAATTTCTTTAAAAGGAGCGGGGTACATGCTGGTGCTTTCGGTGGCTTTCGAGTCATAACACAGACACAAATGATAAGCGGCGCTTCCCGCTACACGGCTGTTTGTTGTGGCTCTTTGCCGCACACTCTCCAGACGCTTCGCTAATGAATAACTGTTGAGCAAACAAGTCACTCACAAGTCATACCGTGAATGTGTGTGTGTGTGTGTGTGTGTGTGTGTGTGTGTGTGTGTGTGTGTCTATTATAACACCGATCACTCACTCTGAATGGGGGAACTTGTGCCATCCTGTTCTGTGTGGTAACAATATTTCCTGCACATGATATGAAACCATGAGGAGAATAAAAATAACAAACCACAGTGTCAAAACACTGTGACCTAGCTGAGAAATACACTGATTGATGACCCCTTTTTCAAGGTTGTCATCTCTTTGTCATAACACATATACAAACCCAGTTCCAATGAAGTTGGAACATTGTTTTAAACATAAATCAAAAAAGAATACAATGTTTTGCAAGTCGTCTTCAACTTATATTTCATTGAATACACTAAAAAGACATTACATTTAATGTTCAAACTGGTAAACTGTATTGTTTTTAGAAAAGGATCATTAACTTAGATTTTCTGGCTGCAACACGTTCCAAAAAAGGTGGGACCGGTGGCAAAAAGAATGCTCATCAAACACCTTTCTGGAACATCCCAAATGTGAACAGGCTAACTCGGAACAGGTGGGTGGAATGATTAAGTATTGAAAAAGCTTCCCTGAATTGCTCAGTCATTCACAAGCAAAGATGGGGTGAGGGTCACCTCCTCGTAAACAACAGTGTGAGAAAATAGTCAAACACTTTCGAACAATCCTCCTCATCATCCAACCGCAAGGAATTGAGGGATTTCATCATCTTTGGTCAAAAGGTTCAGAGAATCTGGAGAGATCACCGCATGTAAGCTGCAAGGCCGAAACCACCAATAAATGCCTGTGGCCTTCGGTGGCACTGCATCAAAAAAACAACATCAATGTGTGAAGGATTTCACCACATGGGCTAAGGAATACTTCAGAAAACCAATGTCAGTTAATACAGTTTGCCAGTACATCCGTGAGTGTAACTTAAAACACGACTAAAGCAAAGCAAAAATCATGACTCAACAACCCCCAGAAATGCAACCCGCTTCTCTGGGCCCAAGATCACCTCAGAAGGCCTGAGGCAAATTGTAAAGGTGTTCCGTGGTCTGACAAGTCCAGATAAATTTTTTTTTTGTTGTTGAAAATGTGGACGCCGTGTCCTCCGGGCCAAGGGGGAAAGAACCATTTGGACTGCTATGGACGCCAAGTTCAAAAGCCATCATCTGTGGTATGGGGTTGTGTTAGTGCCAATGGGACGGGTAAGTAAGTAAAACAACTGTGAAGGCACAATTAATGCTGAAAGATATATACAGATTTTGGAGAAACATTTTGCCATCCAAACATCTTTTTCATGGACGCCACTGCTCATTTCAGCAAGACAATGCCAATCCACGTTCTGCACGTGTTACTTCGTCTTAAAAGCGGGTACTAGACTGGCCTCCCTGCACAACACTGCCCTACGTTGGCCAAGGCGGAAGCCACCGGATGGAGGAAAATGTCTATGGACATTAAATGAAATCATGAGGTCAGAAATACTTTAATTCCGTTTTTTTTTTTTTACTGTACTGTATTTTAATACAGTGCATTATGGTTTAATGCTATTTTTTCCTTGTCAATCAAGAAACATATTGATGTTTATGTGGAGGCATTTTCAATTATTTCAGTAGTAACCTACACTCGTGGGTTAAGACACTACTGTGTCATATAAAGACAGTTGATGGTTGAGCAATATGAATGGATGACTCTTCTGATTTTCTACGACCTGTTTCTTCTTGAAAATATAAATATATTGTATATTTTCAGTTTAAAATGCATGTCCCGTTTTTCAATAATTTTGTCCTCCAATTCTAGAATGAGCCATATATATTTTTGTCAGTCGCACTATCAAGGTTGGTTTTCTCCAATGTAAATATAGTTCACATCAGCCCCCTTAAGTAAATAGAGTTATAATGGGCACACCAGCACACAAATACACTGTTTTACGTGAATTCTGAGAAAAGGAATAGACGCTTTTCGAGACATAAATGAACATTCGCGGACACGTGATTTCACGTTAGCGCCCCCATCCCGGAAGTTGAAATCCGCGCAGTTTTGGAGTTCTTTCCAAACGACAATTCTGAGAAAAGGTTGTCACGTTTGTAACAAAACACGAAGACAAAGAAAGTGTACTCACCTCGCCGTCAGATTGTCCACTGGTCTAACTCGGTCAGTGCGTCTTTTCTGGCCCGAGGGACGGGAGGTGGGGAGCAAATTCAGATCCAGCCCACCTCGACATCCAATCCAAGACGCCTCTCCGCGCCGCGGCGTCAGAATCGTTCCCATATCTCTGGAAACGTCATACCGGAAGTGGTCGAGCATTATCGGGGAGAACACACACCCACTTATTTTGGGGGGATCAATCCATGTCTCTATCATGTGCACTGCCGTGGGTTCCCAACTGGATTAACACGTGCTGTCCATGTAAAGTCATTAAACGTTTGTCGACCCCGAGACGACGATATTTCTTCAGAACTGCATTTATTAGTCTTTGAACGAAACATCTATCCATCCGTTATCAACACCGCTTATCCCGAATAGGGTCGCGAAGGGGTGCTCGAGCCTATCCCAGCTGACGAAAGGCATACTACACCCTGAACTGGCCGTCAGTAAGTCTCAGGGCACATATAGAGACGAACAAACATTCATACCCACATTCACACCGTCACTGAGTGGGAATCGACTCCATGCTGCCCGCACACAAGTCGAGGGTACCACGACAGCGTCGGTGACCTTGCACGAAACTCCGCTATTTATTATTACTGTATTAGTAATAATAATATTCAAGAAAAAAACGTATACTCCTATGAATAATAATAATAATAATGCTTCAAAAAAAGCAAAGCAAAACAAAAATATATTGATGACAATTACCAAATAAGAACCATTTAAGTAGATATTAGTCATCACATCAGCCAATCAATCAGATATTCAACTCCTTCACAGATTCGATAAAGGTGTGAGCATACCGTTGAATATTTATGACCTTCATTTTTTATTATTTCTATTTTTGTTTCATTTATGTATTTGTTTTTGTGTGAATATTTTACAATCGATTTTTTAATTTCATAGTTTGCCATATTTCATACTCTAGTATGTATTAGTTTAAAAATACTTATAAATGTACTTTCCCCCCCTTTTTTATTTGTACAGTACTGTATTATCTGATGTTACTGTATAAAGTTGTCATGAAAACACGCACAAAACCGCCCTACAGAGGGCGCATCGAGTCCACAGTGCGCCTCTAACAGCACTCAGCGAAGCCTCCTCTTTCGATAGTTTCCCCCTCCTCCGCCGGAGTTGCAGATCGTCCCCCCAAAAAGCCTCAGGACAACCTCTCTGGGGCTTTATAAAGCACCGAAAGCGAAGACCAGACACATTCCAAGGTGAAACATTCAAGTGCAACGCTTGATGAGACACTTGGTGCAGTAAGTGGAACTTCATAACTTTTTTTTGGTAAGTTTGGACAATGAACTCGTGTTATTTGATGTATTCAGTCAACGTTTGGCTTTTCTCTCTTCTTTTGCAACTTAGAATGATAATTATTGATATGAGTATTCAGTGATCATTTCTATTCAGCGTGTGAAATGTGGAATGTTAACGTGCAGCTTTTTTTGAGCTTTGCATTTCTCCACATGGTTGCTGCATGCCGTTGGTCTACACGGGGGCACATTATCGAACGGTTCATTTGTATGACTACAACCAAGTTGCCAGCATTCATTTTAAAATCAGTCCTTGCTCTTTAATGCACCTTAGTTTTAAGGGAAATGCGACTGAATTTAACACATCTGAGATATAACCGCCGGTGTAGGGTCGCTGCCTTTTTCTGTGCACGTGCCATAAATGATAAATAATAAATAAATAAAAAGGCAAAATATTCGATGTCCAAAACACAACAACAACAAAAATTCTCAACAACACGACTCGTTTCACCGGGCCATTAAAACATGTCATTTGTCAATTGTAGGTGTATTATTATTATTATTATTATTATTATTATTAAAAATCAGATGAGATGAAATGGTCATGAATCAACATTCTTAAGTAGTCTTTAGATAAACTTCCTACTGTGTTTTTCATCATGTCCAAACGAGAAGTTATGCAAACACACTGTAGGCTATATCAACTGGTTCCACTTTTTATTACCTGTTTTTAATTGCGAACTTTTTAGCCCTTGAGGACAAGTTTCGAGAGATGGAAAATGATTCCTATAAGCTGATGTTTCTGTAGCTGCGATTTTATGTAGCAAACATTCATAAGCATACCGTACATGTCCTCCAAGTGTCCTTTCAAAAAGCCAATGCCGCTTCGCACACACACACACACACACACACACACACACACACACACACACACACACACACACACACACACACACACACACACACACACACACACACTTCGATCTTGGAGATGTGGCTCTCTTTACCAAGTCTAAAAGGCATCAGGATGGACTATTGAGTATGACATCTAGCCTTAAAACTGCCTCAAAAACAAAGAAACAAGGAGAAAAGCAAACGAAACAAAACAAAAATATAATTCTGTCAAAGAATGGACGGCGACTTGGGTGTCAATTATCAAAATTTTAATTGACTGTTTTGTATAAAAGATGGCTTTGCTTTGTACGAATTTACTCAGAAAATTGGGTCAAACTGACGCAAGTAGCCAGTCGGTCCAATTTTTGACCAAAATTGCGTTATTTGTTACCTAGCAATTTTAAGAGTTGTACTTTTCGGAGTTTTTGATTTTGAATATTGGTTCCAGGCGTCAATCCGGTGTACAATATAGATCATTGAAGACTATAAATTGTCCATGTGAGTGTGAATGCTTATTTCACTTTGTGCCCCATAAATATCTGATGAACAATACAGAGTGCACCTCCATCCCACATGAAATCGTGTTTAGTATGGCCAGACTAACATGGATTTTTTTAAGGCGGATGCTGACTCAGATATTTGACAGAATAATTTATGAATGAGCTGATTAATAAAAATTATATTAGGGGTGTCCCGGTATAATTTTTTCACTTCCGATACGATACCGATGTTGCAGAGGAGACAAGAGTCCTGTCCGATAGCAATATCGATCCCATACTATATCGGCAGGAAAAATGCCTGCTTTATTTACTGTGCTTTGCAAATGTTGCACTCGGCTGCACCGTCTTTCTCTGGTTGAAATTAAAAATAACAAGTTTTGATCATGTGAGCTCTGCATGCTCAATCCAGATGTTGCTGGATAGAATAGCGGAGGAGGGGAGCCTGGAATGAACTGCTTGCATACGAGTGCTATTATCGAAGATTGTAAATGTAGACTGATAGAATCCGATTCGATACTGTTTTTTTCCTGATATTGGAAAGATATCCAATACCAATTATGGATCGGGACAACCCCAAAATATACATCTAAGGACTATAATAACTTATTTTTGGGTCCCTTAACACTTATAACAACAAAGATATGAAGACAGACAGTCCAACAAAGCTTTGCTGGGCTCACGTCACCTACCACAGGAAGTCGGAGGTCGAGGGAAGATCTGTGTAGAAACAGCGATAGTATCAGCTTTGGCTAGCTCTTAGTGCCCCTAAATACAGTATATTGCTGAATCGCTCCTGAGCCAGTAATTATTGCCTGCATGGTGGCGAATAAGATACATTTCTGAGAGAAGTATCATATTCGTGAAGGGATGATGAGAAAAGATGCTAAGATAACCTAAGGTTGTTACAGCTATCACGTTCAACACCAAAAGAACTAATTGTTCATTTGTGACATTTTCATATTGTATTGTTTAATAAAACCTCTAATCCCTGTGATTAACCTCCAAATAAATAAACAAACAAATAAATAGATAAATAAATAAATATATTACTTAATTGCTCTGCGCAAAAAGAAAGTTGCTCTCAAATGAAGTCAGTGACTTGCAAAACCGCTTCGCAAAGAAAAACGATATTTCAAGGACTCAAACAAATTTTTAATATTTATTATATAATTATTATGGTGCAAAAAAAACCCCAGCTGATTTTTATTGAGACGATTTTTTTTATTTTTATTTGTTTTTAACAGATTTTAAAAGAGATCGCGGAGGATTCATACTAATGAGTATGAGATTGACTCTCGACCAGTCTATATGTCCCCTGTGTCTTTCACCAAATTTCAATTGGGATAGGATCCAGCTCATCCCCAATAAGGACAAGATTGTTTGTCTATATGTGCTTTGCGGTTGGCTGCTGACCAGTCCAGGGTGTATTCTTTTACTAAAAGTGAGCCTGCATTGGCGCAAGTTGTTCTTTCTCTGGACCGTAAATGAGTAAAGGCTGAATCGTCTGTGGTTGCCTTTGGAAATCCAATTTAGTCAGTGCTCCAAATCCTAATCCCATTTTAAGGGTTGAGCATGAGGTGAGTGAGAACAGTCGCTGTTGGTGCTCCATTTTGACACAAGCTGGATTTGATAAACTTGGTGGAATGTACGGTGAAGTCATGACTGAAGTGACTCGCCACGTAATCTTGATCACTGTTCTGTCTGCTCTTCTGCTGCTGGCTGTAGTGGCTCTGCTCTGCTTCTTCATGTGCAGGCTGGCTGGATCGCTGCCTCTGGGCGGACCGGGCACCTTCTGAGTGGGCAGGTCGGTGTGGCATTTAAGGTTGTTGTGACATGCAGACCGGGTAGAACATAGAACAGCTTCCTTTATTTGTAAAATGCTATCTAGTGTTGATAGCATACCAAAATTCGGACTTTGACACTACATCTGCTTAAAGTACCTTCATTCGATACTGAACGTTTACCAAGGCAACATTAGTAAAAGCATCTTAGATGACAAAACAAGGGACTTGGATATTAAATGTACACCTGATGTGGATATCACAAATTATTTTTACGACGTTATACTGTAGTCCAGCTTTGCTGTTTAGACACAAAATGAGCACATTCGTAACGTCAGTCATATGTTTTAAGTAATTCTGTCTCTTTCTCTAGTTTCTTATGTGACTAACAAATTATGTTACAAGGCTGTTTTAGGCAATTACACAATGGATAACACCATAGCAATCCAAATTATCAGTTCGAAAAGACCAGACGAGGACGACTGAAATTCTTACAGCTAAAGCAAAGAAGCTCAAAGACGCCACTGATATGTTATGATTATTGTTCATTCAGCCTTTAGCTGTCTACACGTTCTTGGGTTGCGTCCTTGAGGACCCTTCGCAGGCTGCGTCGATCGAATGCTCCTCCTCATGATGGACCTCTTAAACCGTGACGAATTTGGACAGACCTACCATAGAAGAAGAGCGGCGCAATGTTGCCAGCAAAAATCTGCTCCCAATTAGCCTTTGCTCAGCGCCCATCTTCATGGGAAACAAAAACTAGATTTAAAGGCTAGATTTGAAGGCTTCGTTAATTTCGTAATAAGCTTGAACAGAACACGGTATTCTTATATCAGAATCTTCCACATCGTTAACATTACATTTCACCCTTATTTATATTCGATGGATATTGAGTCAATGCAGCATTACGTGGTTGCGGTCCTCTTTTGGTGTTAAAGCAGCATTTGTTTTATTTTATAACAACTAACACCAAACTAATTTCCGTGAGCATCTATTGTATAGTGTATTACAATGTCTTAGCATTAAGCTAGTGGACTTTAATTCAACGCACTATAGATGGTTGAAAATGTTGGCGATTAAAGTTGTTGTGCAATGTTTAATTCTGTTGGGTGTTTTAGGTGTCCGTTTTAAAATAAACTTCAACAGGAGTAGCAGCTATTGTGGATTCGACTTTTCTTCCATTGCTGCTTTAGGTGTTGTTCTGTTGGGCCGGACAATGAAAAAAAATGTGTACTGAAGTCTTCCGCAGCGCAGTTGTCCATATTTTTGTTCTTTCCACCTGCAATACTGAACATATTTTACATGTTTGAGTAATAATTAGCTTGAAGCAAGCACACTGAATTCCTTTTTGGAGACTTGTGTACAACCTGCTTGGCTGCGTAGATGTACCGGTCATATTGTTTTGTGAAATCTGAGGAAAAGCAATTTTGCACATTGGACCGATCGCCAACAAATCACAGGGAGCGTCACCCCAAAAACCTTGTTGTCATTGGTGTCGCAAATGTACCGGAGCCTATTCCAGCTTAGTTTTGGTGAGAGAAGGAAGTTACACATTGAACTGGTTGCCAGCCAATCGCTGGGCATGTACAAACAGTCACAGTATCCACGGAAGACCGATGCAAGAAGGCCAGAACCAAGCTATTCCCCCATAAATTCAGAACCGTGAGCCAGACGTGCTATCATGCTGCCTAAAATGCTTTCAAGCCATGCAAAAAAAAAGAATCATACTCCAGTGTAAGAATGTTTTGTGTGTGTGCAGTCAATCATTGACTGTTAATCGGCTTTGTTCTGGCCCTTAAACCTCTTGGTGTTATGGAGCTCAATCCCATTAAAACAACCTTGAACGCTCTAAAGGCCAATGAATAAAGAGGGAGGGTGTGGATAATCGTAAGTGAAAGCCTGCCTGAGCAGACCCTTTTAAAAGGCTCCCATTGTGACCACTTTCCAGCACAGCAAGGCAACTGGAAAGACTTCTTTGGGGATGCAATATCTGACGTGGGCCCCCAGAGACGTTACATCCTGCCGGTAGGATATCGCTAAAGCAGATGTTTGCAAAACTTGGCAGCAGAAGGGCATAGGAAGACCTCTATTACATTCATTACCTCATTTTGACACACCGTTGACGATTTATTGCTCACCAAGTGGCTTTCTGAATTGCTTGAGGAAGAATTCTTCGCCATGTGAAACTGCCTGGGAAAGGTTTTAATATGGTAACATTTTTAACTGTCACACATGTCAAAAGAGATGTTAACTACAGTACTACATAATACAACAAGAGGAAAACAACTACATGGAGGAGGGAACGGGAATGAGGTTGCACAGTGACACCGTCTAGTCAGTGGATGATGTTAATTTGGGTTATTTTGTTTAGTTCAACATTTTTGCAAGTGGCTCAATTGGGATATGTGTTATGGAAGCGTAAAAAGAAAAACAAACATGGAACTAGATAGCTTCAGAATCAGACCTCATCCAAATGTGAATTAAAGTCTGGTATAAATTGAATATCTGCTATAGCAAATGAAAAGTAAAACACTCTGATCGCAACTAACGCAAACTAACAACTAGCCGGACATCGTTACTATTGTGAGGCATCTTTTGAGTGTCCAGAAAAGTGTGACATATATCTGATGCATTATTTTGATTAAAAATGGCATTAAAGTAACAAGCAAATCTAACAAAAAGAACATTTAGGATGTGACACAAAAAGCATCTTTTCATAATGTGGGTGTCCTGTGAGGAGCGGAATGTGGACCCTGAAGCAGACATGACTCAGGAGTTTAAAAGTAAAAGTCTTTATCTACGAAGATACAAAGTAACTGGAGAGTGCAGGGCTAGATGCAGAAGACCCAGAAGAGAGATGACACTCTAGAGAAAGCTCGACATACCGACATATCACTGAGTAATGTGAGCGAGTTTATATACTGTGCCTGTACGAGAGTATAAAGGCCCAAAACATTCAAGAGCCACAGCAACTGTATAGCAACTGAAACATTAAGGGGGAACAAACAGTCACAACAGTACCCATACCACCCCCACTCCCTCAAGGGGCACCACTCGGTGCCCAATTCGGCTTGTGAGGCAACTCCTAGTGAAAATTCAAAATTTGTGTCAAAATCAGAATGCAAAGGAACAAAAGATAAACGAGGTCTAGATTGTATCAGAAATACTCAATAAACAGAAGTCCACAACAACAAGAATCAAAGTAATTAAACAAACACTAGGAGACCAGCTTAACTTGGACTGAGATGGCAATTAGACGTCACAAAGACAGTGAAGCAAAAAGAGGAAAGAAAGCAAGGAACGAAAACAAACGAACACCTAGAAAAGACACAAAGCGGAAGAGGGAGCTGATTGGGTAACACAAGAGATTGAGTAAACGAGCACAGGCGGGAACAATAACCTAATAAGTCAGATATAAACATAAGAACATGAGGAACATGAAACCTAAATACTAAATTGAAATCAAGACGGACTGCAGAAGGCCAGACAAGAGGTTCTTGGTGGGAGCAGTCCAGGGTCTATGCAGGAGGCGAGAGCGGTCTTGGGCATTGTCGCAGTAAGTTCGGAGGGCAGTCGCAAGACAGGCACTGACGGAACAGGGTCAGAGGGCAGTCGCAGGGTTTGCATCGTCAGACCATGGTCAGAGAGCGGCTGCAGGGCTTGTGCTGAAGGAGCAGGGTGGAAGGGTGTCTGTAGCACTTGTGCCGCCAAAGCAGAGACAGAGGATGGCCTCAGGGCTTGTGCTGCAAGAACAGGACCAGAGAGGGGCTGCAGAGCAGGTTTGGAGGGCAGCCATAGGGCGTATGCTAATGGAGCAAGGCGGCCGCAAGGCGTACGCCACTGGAAAATAATTGGAGGGCAACAGCAGGGCTGGGGCCTGCAGAGTAGAATCAGAGTGCGACTGCACGGAATGCACCACTGGAACAGGTTCAAAGGGAGGCCGCAAAATGTGCGCCATCGGAACAGGATTGGAGGGCGATCAGATGGCTTGCACCAATTGACCTTGGTCAGAGGGCAGCCGTTGGCAGGCTGAGGGCGGTAGGAGACAGAACAATGCCAGTGATGTTGAGTGACCCATCGAGGAGAAGCGACATGAGGGGATGCCGGTGAAAAGGTGAAGCAGCAGCCGGTGGGACGATCGCTCCCTGATTGAAGGTGGAGGGATGGCTAAGAGCAGTTGGTCACATCTGCAGCTCAATGGATTTCATTTAAGTCTAGTGGTTCTATGACGGGTCGGTACATACTGTCACGTTTGGAGTGGAATTTGGACCTACAAGCAAACATGACTGAACATGAAGACTCTACGAAAATACTAAGTAACTAGAGAGAGCAAGGCTGGATGAAGAAGACACGGAAGAGAGCTGACACTCTCACTGGGAGAAAGGTTGACATACTGACATCAAGCCTGTATGACAGATTTAAGGAGCAAAGCAGAAAAGAGCCACGGTCACCGAAACATTGAGGAACAAACAGTCACAACAGTAAATACACCATTAGTGCTGTTGTACCGAATAATCACAAGTGATGTGGTGAGTCATCAAAAAGTACAGTCAATGACATGAAGTACTCTAGAGCTTACTTTAAAAAAAATAAAACAAAGCAGGTTATCTCACAATGGTGGTGATGCCATCGAGGACTTCAGGCATACATTGTTAAAATAAAGGCAAAAAAAAATTCTATATATTAAAAAATAATTTAATTTTAATTTCATCTGCAGGATAACAGGAGTGTTTAATGTAGAGTAAATTACACAGTATTCTTAATGTGACTTTTCTGGTTTTTCGCTCCATGTTTGCAGATAAGCATCATTGCCAGCACCCCATTAATATTGTCAGAGAAAACAAGACACACGAGTTTGTCACATCGAGCCGACAACATGAAGGGGATGTTGCAGCTTGTCGTCATCTGTTGCACTTTGTTGGCTGTGACGTGTTCAGGCCAGGCAAGCTTTCCTGGTAAGTTGGGAAATAATTTGCTGTCACTTACATGATCACACTTTGAGGTAATAGGCATTTGTCGAAAATGATCCGTCATTCCCAACCACTGTGCCTTGGGAAATTCACTTCATTGGTCTGAAAATGATTTAATTAATCAAAATAATGTAGAGGTGCATCTGTCTATGCGACCGACATGTATTGACAGGCAGAACAATTAAATCTTCAATTCGTAGGCAAAAGGTTCAATTCATCTGCGTATCCACCTGTTGCCATTCATTTTCACCCCCGCCGACAGCAGTGTGTGCCACTGCAAAAACGGCTTTTTTTGCCGTGATGACTGGGCACAGAGTACCAACTGCCAAGTATGTGTGATTGACTAGCGACCAGTCCAGGGTGTACCACACTAACCCAATCAGGCTCAACTCTAATGAGAACAAGCAGTGAAAAAAATTAAGTGGATTTCCCTTTTAGTTAACTTATTTTTCCACGTTATGTCCTTGGCTGACATCATTGGTAGCTCTTTCATATGATATATGTACTGCCCATGCATTAGAGCAAGAAAAGGATCCCAATTTCTGGAGATCCTGGGCCCAGCGGACCTTGACCAACGCGCTGATGATGCAGCAACTAAACCAGAACAGAGCCAAGAATCTCATCATGTTCCTTGGAGATGGTGAGTCACGACGACCCGCTTGCGTCGAGCACGTTCGCAATCATGATCCCATCTTACATCAACAACTATACTTATATATATCAGTTTTTCAACACAAACAAACCACCTTCACACAAGGTTCCATAATATAAGCTCGCCCACGAGCCTAGATAACGCACTAGCACAAACTGACATGACATCCCGCATGGTCAAATAAACATGCACACTAGCACTTTACACATTTTGGCATTCACAAATGATAATAATGCTGGCAAAGTAGCCTACATTAGTAGCTGATTTGCCTGAGCACAAAAACATCAAACCGGTTTTTACAGAAAGTAATGTATTAGGTGAATTTGCAACAGATGAACTGTTTATTTAAAAAAAAAAAAAAAAACGTTTCACTCAAAAACCTCCACTAAAGTGGGGCGCGATTTACAGTTGAGTGGATTCACTGTGTAGTAGCTGAAAAATGAATCTAATTCAAATCAAAATCAGAATGTAGGAGAATTGATTGTTGTAATCTGACATATAATTTACGTGTGCGGCAAATTTATATGGTTCAATTTTACGACGTTGTCATAGTGGACACTTAAAAGTCCGCAAGTTTGTGTTGAGTAAGTTAACAACTCTCATTGAAGTAAATAAGTAACATGTCTTTAAACCTAACCATAAACTAAAAACCTTAAACCTAACTTCGAAGACCAAAACATTATGTGTAATCAGTCTGATATTATTTATTGTAATACAGATTAATTTATTGATCGTGAGGACCTTGGAAAAAATAATTGCATACTCAATCACAATCAAAATCACAATCGTGAAGGGAAAAAAAAATCACAATGCGATCATTTTTCTACATAGTTCAGCCTGACTATATCGGCACTAAATCCAAATTGGACCGGCAGCGTAACTCTGCTCAGCCGTTGCAGTCTGTGTGCGGTGAATGAACATCGGGAAACCAAACAACGGTGGTGGAACAATAACTTGAGCCTTTCATCGGGGCCCCTGCACTGGGCGGTTTGGACGCGGGCCACAACATGACATTCCTGTCCAGCACGGCGCACATACTTATTCGCATGGATCCACTCAATGTCTGTCATAATTTTTCCTTTTATAAAAATAAATAAATAAATAAACAACAACCAGCAGGAAAAGTTATGTCACTTCTAAGAATTTGTGGAAAGAGCGAAGTGATGCAGCTGTGGTGATTTATCAACACGGGAATCAGAGCTGAAATAACCCCGTTGTTTACATGTTTAAAGATCTTTAGTGTGACTCGGTTTATCAATCAATGGTACATGGTTAATTGACTGATGAATTGAATTATTGATCATGAGTTCCCCATGAGGGGAAAACAAATGCATTCTTCACGGTTGACCTGTTTGTGGCGTTTTAAAGGGATGGGCGTTCCCACGGTAACAGCTGCTCGGATATTGAAGGGTCAATTGAGCGGACACCCTGGTGAGGAGACCGTGCTGGAGATGGACAAGTTCCCCTTTGTGGCTTTGTCCAAGGTGATTCGTGTTGTGTGTGTGTGTGTGTTTTAATTGTAGTCTTAATATAACCTGTATAATCTTTGAAGTTTTTTAATTTTATTATTATTTTTTTAATGCAAGTCGTACTTTAACCTGCCCCATTTTAAGATTTAAAAATAATAATAATAACAGCCTATTTGAACCTACCTGACTACAGTTTTTTTGTTTTTTTTTTTACAGTACTGGAGTCTTGTTTTTAACTGCCAATGTTTTTTTAATCTGTCTATTTTGGTATTTTCCATTAGTGTTATTTTAAATTAGACAGCTTTTTGGAAGCTTTTCTGCATTGTTTGGCATGCATTAACAAAACATCTCCCACGTGATGATCGTCGTCCAGTCAAATGGTTCAATCAGCGCGGCTTTGGGAGTGGGTTTGTGTGAGGCAAGCATCGGTTATCCCGCTTCACATGTCAAGTCACAATGTTCAAAAACCCAAGGTTACTCTCCACTTAACGCCAGAATTTTTTTTTCAGGACTCGTACGGTTTTAAACCTCTTCAGCAGAGTCCACCGAAATTATTTTTCCTAACTGTGACGTGATCTGCGCAGACATACAACACGGACGCGCAGGTGGCTGACAGTGCCGGCACAGCCACGGCCTTTCTGTGTGGCGTCAAGGCCAACCAAGGTACAGTGGGCGTGAGCGCGAATGCTGTCCGCTCCCAATGCAACACCACGCAGGGTAACGAGGTCACCTCCATCCTCAAGTGGGCCAAGGACGCAGGTAGGCTTTTGGCGACTCACGGTGCAATTCGCCATTCGAGGGGGGTGACTGTGTTACTAGTTAGTAAAGTGTTGAAGACAATGGGGACAAAGGGTTTGTATCGCTAACTGCACTAAGTGCATGTCTCTAAGCCCCTTTCACACTATTGTATATTCATGGCAAGATAAGATAAGGTGATCCTTTGATTCCTGGAGGTCACTCCAGGGTGCCCCCCACCTCTTACCCAAAGTCAGCTGGGATATGCTGAAGCTCACATGTGAAGAGTGCTGCATGGCCGCAATGCTCTACCAACGTAGTACAGTATATAAAATACAGACAGTATCTTGAGCTGTACAATAATGCTAACTGTAATTTATAATTTACAGTATATGGACCCGTGTGCCAGAAAGCAAAGCGCAGTAAGTTAATGGAGTGATAGATCATTGCAAGCAGTCTCTCAAAATATCCAGTCTCCTTTATTGTCGCCGGTTTCATGTCTTTGAGGCAATCTGCTTCTGTGTTGACAATTGTGCCATGGTTTTGTGGTTTAATAAGAGATGCAAAAGTGCAGTATATTGCATGTGAAGTGCCATGACACGATATAGTGTTGTATATAATGTCTAACTTTTATAACGTAAAAACCTCATGCTCTCCTTTGAATTAACTGTCTACATTTTGATTGTTGAATTGGGCACCGCAATGTCAAATGCGTTCTCCATTCAGGAGTCAGTACGGAAATACCATACAGTAGCCATCCCTGTAATTGAATAAAGTCAGTGCCTCAATTTGTCATCCTGTATCTACCTCCTCCCATCTCCGGTTGCGTGACTACTCACAGGCACTATTTGCACAAGTATGCTTATGGAGACTCCTCAGTACGGTATAATTCATAGCATCATTCGTTTACCACATAATATGCTGTGAGCTTCATGTACAGTACCTGGAACAGCTATGTATATCTTTTTTTCTAACTGGCTACCCGCAGGACAACATACTCTAATCGGAACACTTATACTGGACCACAGGCATTCCTTCTGTATTCCCAAATTCCTGTGTCCTCTGCAGGCAAGTCGGTGGGCATTGTGACGACGACTCGTATCAACCATGCGACACCCAGCGCCGCCTACGCGCACAGCGTCGATCGAGAATGGTACTCGGACAACGAGATGCCAGCTGAGGCGCTGCAGGCTGGCTGCAAAGACATCGCCAGGCAACTGTTTGAAAATATCCCCAACATTGATGTGAGTTTCACAAAAACACATATCCTTCTGAAGTCCAGAATGAAAATGTAAACCACGAGTATTGACGGATTCAGGCCACACTGTTGTCACACCTGTTACAGTATATAAAGCCTAACTTTCAACCTTAATACCAACACATATTAAGGTAGAGTGGTCTATTCCGGTTTTTTTGGGGGGGGGGGGTTTCACCAAGGACTAACTTATACACAAAAGTCAACTCTACTTGGCGATTCAAGACTTTTCAGTTCTTCAATTCGAAATGTGCGATTGTTGTTACCAGGTTTAGTTGGTTAACAACTGTTTGGTATAACAACAAGTTGTTCACCTGCCTGATGGTAAAATGGTGCCTTAGTGGCCATTTTATGCATGGGTTGAGACAATCTCTAGGGGATTACCTGTACTTGGATGACTGACAATCTATAGACTCAGTACAAAACAAAACAAACAACATTTTTTGACTGCTATTTCACCCCGTACCTTAATAACCGTAACAACCAAAGACTATTTGCAAGTAAGCAAATTTAAACAATTTTTGTCTTTTTTTCTCGTTTCTTTTGATTCCCATTGTCCGAAAAATAAAAATACTGATTACCTGTACACGTGGTTATAGTGTGACTAGCTCCACTGGGGGAAGAGGCTCAGCTACACAACCTTAAAGAATTTAAGTTCAAAGTGCAAAGCAATGAACTGTGTCTTCAATGTTGTGGCTTTTCAGGTTATGATGGGCGGGGGAAGGAAATACATGTTCCCCAAAAACACGCCGGATGTGGAGTACCCTACTGTCGAGAAGCACAATGGCACGCGCAACGATGGTCGGAACCTGGTGCAGGAGTGGATCGACAAAACCAAGAACAATGTAAAAAGAAAACAAAAGCCTGTTCCAACTGAGGGAAATAAATCAGAATAAAGGTTTTAAATTAGGGTTCGAAGAAGCTACGGTTGGAGTTTCAAATTTGAATGTCAAGCCGGGGGTTCCAAAGGTGGGTATCAATCAATGGTTAGGGTATCAAGCAAGCCCGGATTCGGGTTTCAAAGTACGGTTTCAAGTGAGGGTCAGGGTTCAAGCCTGGGTTAGCTTTTCCAGCTGGGGCTAGTATTTCTAATTTGTGTTTCAAGACAGAGTTATGGTTTTAAATTGGGGTTTCAAGCAATAATTTGTGTTTAAAGCAAGACTCTGTGTTTTAAATTAGGGTTTCAGCAAGGGTTTGCATTCCTAATTCGGTTTTCGACTTCAAAAAAAGGTTAAGGTTTCAAAGTAGGTCTGCAAGTCAGGTTTGGGGCTTAACAAAATTGAGGTTACGGCTTTAAATGGGGGATTTTATTCCTTTATTTGATATTGCTTATCCACTATACATTAGTTTGGTGCGCATTGCTCACATGCTTGCTCTCATTGTGCAGAAAGGCTATTACGTGTGGAGCAAGACTCAGCTTTTATCTCTCAACCCCGCCAATGTTGATCGCTTACTGGGTGAGTTTTGCATGCAAGTTTCCCTTTGGATTATAATTACAGTTCAGTAAGTCCATCTCCTGTCCTCCCACTCTTAGGTCTCTTTGAACCGGCCGATCTTATGTACGAGTTGGAGAGGAACGCCGAAAGCGATCCGTCACTCACAGAGATGGTGGATGTGGCCATCAAGATCTTGAGGAAGAACCCTAATGGATTCTTCCTGCTTGTAGAAGGTGCGTTTGTGCAAGCTTTTACAATTGTTAAACGAGCCCCTTGCTGTAAATTCAGTGGCACCTTGACTTACGAGTAACCAAACTCATTTTTCAAGTTCAAGTTGTGTGTGTGTGTGTGTGTGTGTGTGTGTGCTCAGATTTCACCTACTCTTTACAAATGTCCGATGGGATGGATTCCGGCGCAACAGAGACACGATTAACGTATTAGAAAATGCATGGCTCGATAGAAACATACAAGGAAAAAGACTTGAAATAAATGTCAAAGTAAGTGATGGCCTGTCCTTCAGGCGGACGTATCGACCACGGTCACCACGGGAGCTTAGCCCAGCTGGCTCTGCACGACGCCGTGGAAATGGACCGGGCCATCGGCCGAGCAGGCCTGATGACCAGCATCTTCGACACCATGACCGTTGTGACTGCTGACCATTCGCACGTTTTTAGCTTTGGAGGTTACACGTTCAGAGGAAACAGTATTTTCGGTTGGCTATGAACTTGATTTCCATACATGTCGCTATACTGTCTGCATGTGGTGGGGATATTAAGATGTTTCTCTTTCTGCAGGCTTGGCCCCTGAGGTTAGCGATGTTGACAAGAAGCCCTTCACCGCCATTGCATACGGCAATGGCCCGGGTTATAAAATGGTCGACGGTGAAAGGGAGAACATCTCCCATGTTAACTTTGGTAGGTACCACTACCTACGTTTATGGAATAATTTACACTTCTCTGAAAATGTTTACAGGCAAACGTAATTTGCCCCGTCGCTATGGTTTTGAATGCAAATCAACCTTACATGGAGGTGAACAGCAAAATTGATACCAGGTGTTTGATTCTTGAATATTTCCAAGGATGTCCATTTCTATTCCTTTTTGTGACTCTTCCAGTCTCTCAGAATCTCTGTTGCAACTCCTGATAAATGCCATGTTGTGAGTTGTTGTCCGCGCATTATTGGACATAATATTTTGGCAGCGAAGATGGAACTGCTCGCAAGGCTAGCGTCGATAAGATTAACCGAAGCTTGTGAGGCGAACCGCTATTGTCATCCACAACTTTTCAGTATCGCCGGACCTGTTCAGGCTTATGAATACGGTGTTAACTTGTTGGCCAGATAGTTTGGTGATCCAGGGTTGCAGCCTGGCAGCATCAGTATACAAGCAAGTTGAAAGGCCTTTTTACTGTGACCGATTCCAACACCAGATGCATTCACACCATTAAAAACCAATGCAGAGTAGTTAACTCGACTTGTTGATGAATCGGTTAAAATCCTAGCCTGCGGTGAAGAGGGGTTCAGTTGTTTACAATTAATTAAAAAGTAAAATATCCTCATAAGTAACTGTAAACCATTTTGTAAAGTACATCTCTTGTCACCTCTCTGCTAAAAAAAACAGCTTCGACCAGCATGGTTTTGTTGTAAATTTTTGGTGCTGGTCCTCCTGGTCACCAGCAGCAAAAGCCAAACAAAACAGCCAAGATTCAAACAGCCCCAACCTTTTGAGCAATGAGCAACCCACTCTATGAAATGAGCCAAAGCTGCTCAGCAGGGGCAACATGGTGCTGGGGTCCTGCCGGGAGCTGGTGATAGCTGATCAGCTGGAGTCTTGCTGGTGTCACCAAATACCAGCAGTGTAACAACAACATGTTGGACTTGTGGCTCAATTGGTGGAGGGGGTTGCCCAGTGACCCAAGGTTTGGGTAATCCAATCTTGGCTGTTGCTGTTGTACTTGCACAAAACCAAAACCATACTGGTCTATGCTTTTTTTTAGCAGTGCAAGTATTGGCTCTCTTTATAGCAGATATCTTTAATAAAGTGGTAATTGTGTGATGTGTTCTCCCCCACACAGGGGACATCCACTACCAGGCTCAGTCTGCCGTTCCGCTCAGCTCAGAGACCCACGGCGGCGAAGACGTGCCCGTGTTCGCCAAGGGCCCGCTGGCCCACCTGCTGCACGGCGTGCATGAGCAGAACTACATTCCGCACGTCAT
Source organism: Hippocampus mohnikei (assembly GCA_026261675.1). Classification (NCBI taxonomy): domain Eukaryota; kingdom Metazoa; phylum Chordata; class Actinopteri; order Syngnathiformes; family Syngnathidae; genus Hippocampus; species Hippocampus mohnikei. The sequence goes on along the minus strand of JAKGUB010000334.1, from coordinate 16,248,586 downwards.
GGCGTACGCGGCTTGCATCGGGAGCAACAAGGCACACTGCACCCAAAGCGGCTCCATCTTTGATGACGCCACACGCCCCGTCTTCTCCAGCGTCGTCGCCGCGCTGGTAGTCGTGCGATTTCTGTGCTGACAGCAATGCGCCATATGTGATTTTACCGCTGTTGCTCTTGTGCTATACTCTTGATTTTATCCTTACGATAACACGAAGAATTTTCGGGCACGCATGTCAAATATAGCATCATAGCGCCACACGTCGTGGAGGTTGCCACATAATCTAATTCCCCCGTCACCCTTTTCCAATGGAATAGTTGTGGCATACGTGATAGCAATGTTTTCCGACCTTTACTGAGCCAAGGTACATATTATATTACATAAACCATAAACAAAATCTCACAAAAAATATGCTAAAATGATGATCTTCTCTGAATTTTGTGAAATATTGGCCTGGACACAAATGAATTCTGTGACATAAAAGACAACAGGTGGATGCACAGGTTAATTCTACCTTCTGCCCTCTAGTGGAAGAGTATTAAATTATTCTGTTTGTCACTATATGTCACTGGCATACGTAGATAGAAAGGAAATATCTCACAAACTGAGTCTAAGCCTTACATTTTAGGATATCTTTGATGTTTTGGAACAGTGAAGAAATACCACTTTGTAGTAGGAAGTGCACAACTTGCATAGTGTTACTGCCGTGTCAAAGTAACACAGCCATTAATGTCCGAACCACTGGCGACCAACTGAGTACACGCCTCGATGAAAATGTCCAAATCGTGTCTAAAGTGTCAAAAGCATACTCTGTTTTGTGAGATACTGTCTATTTGTTGTAAATAAATAGTCTTCAGACCAATTAAATGAAATTAGGTAAGTCTAATGTGTTGGAAGAGTGGTTGGGAATCATTGCATAGTGTTTAAGTCTGGGATTTGGCAAAGAGGTTTTGCAAGCATTGCCTTTGCTGTTTTTTGTTTTTTTAAATAACTTCTACCTCACACGTGTTGGGTTGATGAATTGCAGTTTGTGCAAAAGTTATTTTTTGAATGTATCAACTAAAAATAAATTATATGTAGTCAGTCGGCGTTGAGGTCTGAAAAAAAAAATGTTTTCAAGAATTGTTTCCTTTTCCCAGCAGCCATTTTGATGAATAAAGCATTAGGCAGTCAGACACATTCGGCAAAATTGTTCAATAAAGACGCACATGCTGAATATATTTGTTTCTGTGACTGTGGTGTCAGTGGAAGCATCCAAACCCCCGGAATCATAATGGCATAATGGCACCATCCATCTGTTCATCTTTCGTGAATTGTGCAGTGCCCTATCCAAGTGGGGGATGAGATCTTGCCCCATTTTTGGAGTCTTGTTCACGAGTGAGGGTAAGATGAAGTGTGAGATTGACAGCCGGATCATTGCGGCGTTTGCGGTGATGCAAACTCTGCATCGCTCTGTCGAGGTGAACGAGCTGGGCCGAAAGGCGAAGCTCTCAATTTAATGGGTGATCTACTTTCCTACTCTCACCTATGATCGCAAGCGGTGGGTCGTGACCAAAACAAGACAAGCGGCTGAATGGGTTTCCTCCACAAGGTGTCTGGGCTCTCCCTTAGAGATAAAGTGAGAAGCTCGGTCATCCGGGAGGGACTCGGAGTTGAGTCTCTACTCCCCGCATTGAGAGGACTCAGATGATGTGGCATGGACATCTGATTAAGATGTCTCCTGGACGCCCCCCTGGTAAGGTGTTTCGGGCAGGTCCCACCGACACGAGGCCCCAGGGATGACCCAGGACACGCTGGAGAGACTGTTTCCTGGCTGGCCTGGGTTACACCTTGGGATCCCTCTGGAAGAGTTGGAAGAAGTGGCTGGGGAGAGGGAAGTCTGAGCTTCCTTGCATCCAACTGAACCAAATTGAATCGTTCCAAATGCGTATCGATTGTTTGTTTTTTGGAGGGGTGGGGGGGGGACAATTTATGGTATATCTTATGGTATATCTGACAAATTCCATATTCATATCTTACTCAAAAAGTAGAGTAGAAGGCATCAAATATTCATTGCTTTCATGCACCGTAGTACAGTTCTGGTTCAGAAACAAAAAAAAAAAACTTTACCTACAATCTAGAGAGCAGTAGGATCTGGTGACACGATATGGGATGACGTCCAAAGAAAGTTTACACATAAATTGAAACACGAGACAAATGTCTGACACTTTGGAATGCTTTTTATCTGTGATCAAAGATCATATCAATACCATGAATGCCTTTGTTTAGATTAAGGTTTACGGTATGAAATAAGGTTTTTGTTAGGTAATTTCAGATGAGATATAGGAGATAATGACAAACACAATACGATAAACCCTTGCCTACTTGGGAATTTTCCGTCAAACTAAAACTACGAGCTGAAAACTATGGCTAGCTTGATCGCAAACAGCAGTGTGATGAAAGACTGCCGAATCACTAGAAAAAGAAAACATTCACTGTATTTTTCTTTTCATCGTTGAAACAATAATCACTTCCAGTTTCCCTCCCCCTTGGGCTTCCTCTGAGCTGTTACTCCTTTTACACTTCCTGCGAGCAGCTAACTCCCTGCCCCCATACACATTCAGCACCATCAACAGCTGCATGCACACTGTAGTGAATGCCGGCCCTTTCCCCATCCTTCTTGAATGCCTGTCGTTAAACGGGGACTAGTGGGAGTGAGAAGGGACCTGACACGCACCCTGCATTTTAACTAAAGGGGATCCTCGATTCAAACACAAAACCTCCGATCTACAGGATTTTCTGATTGGCCGATTCCACCTTGACAAGAAAACCTTATTTTTCGGAAAAGGAGGACAGACATAGAAATCGCACGGCACAGCGCCAAACAAAAATCCTACAAAAAGTCGAAGCCAGTGGTTTGACTTTTTTTGCAAAGTCTCAACCAGCTTTTATAGAAGAAAAAGAAAGAAAGGGTCATATATGCAACTGAACGGAGGGCAGGGCCCCTTTTTTTTTTCCTCCTAAAGGTACCGGTACATGTAGATCTGGCAAGAAGAATTGAGCACATGTAGTGGCCACAATATAACAATTTATAAAAATTACCTCAACAAAAAATCCTCAACAAACCAAACTGTTAAGAATTTCACCCAAATAACAGCAAGGAGGGGGAAAAAACTAAACAAGAACCCCCCCCCCCCAAAAAAGGGGTGAGGGTTAGGGAAATAAAAGGAAAGAACAACTTAGACTAGGGAAGAGATTTTTCAGTACTTGGGAGGATTAACAAAGAGGAGAGCAGGAGAGCGAGCGAGAGAGAAACTTTCAAATGAGTGTGAGGTACTGCCAAAAGGATAACGCTCGCCATGACTTCTGCTCGTCAAAGGTTGAGCTGCACCAGTACTGTATTTGTTTATGGCATAATCTTTGTGGCACAAGGCAGCTTCCCTTCCTGTCGCTGATCGAATATATTCTATGTGGGAGCTGGGTATGCCTCTGTGCTACAGCAGAAAACTCAAAATAAGACTACATGTAATTTTGTTGTAGCTCTCCGCAACTCAACCAAACACGTCAGCAATCCACTTTTGTGTCCTGACCCAAGAAAGTCTGGCTGCCCGGGCCTTTAGCCTAAAGGTTAATGAACTCCACTCCTCACTGGTGAGGCGGCGTTGTCACATTTTGAAGCCCCGTCGCCACTGTTGCAAATTTGGTGCAGCAGCTCCAAAGAGCAATCAAGTATTTGCCACTTATCAAACGCTAACACTCATGCTAATCTTTGAATTCAGCCAACCTTGATGTCATGGTTAGGCTGGAACTCCAGAGACCCATGTACATGCATACAAACCATTAAAAAGTAATTTTTGAATCACATATCCGATACAGTGGGCTCAATCTGAATGTTTTTCAGCATATATTGGTGAATTTTCTGTCCCCAGAATATAAATGTCAATATTTTATTTATAATAAATGAAATGTCATGACTGCCAAGTAGGCCAAATTGATCATTCTACCAACGTGTTCTGTTCTGCTGTGTAGTATGTTCTCAGAGAGAACACAGCAGTTTTAAAGTTCCATATGTTTATGAGCAGTTTTACATCGGTCTAATAAGTTCCACAATAGTGGTGTTCCTCCAATCCATCCATTTTCCAATCCGCTTTTCCTCCCATGGTTCGTGGTGCATGGCCGAGCCTATCCCAGGTGTCTTCGGGGAGTAGACGGGGTACACCCTGAGTCAGTTGCCAGCCAATCGCAGGGCACACACAGACGAACAACCATCTGTGCTCACACTCGCACCTATGGACAATTTAGAGTGTTCCATTAACCTGCTATGCATGTTTTTTGGAATGTGGGAGGAAACCGGAGTACCCAGAGAAAACCCACACAGGCACGGGGAGAACATGCAAACTCCACATAGGAAGACCGGGGCCGGATATGACCTCTGCTGTGAGGCGGACGTTCTAACCAATCGACTACTGGGTAGCCCCGGTGTACCTCTCATGAATGCATTATTTATGAATTATTGTATTCACCTTATGCGGCATGTATGCAGTTGAATATACAGTATGCTTATATATTTTATATTGCATTCTGTACTGTGTCCAGTTCATTAAAAAAAAATGTTTTGCACATGCAAATACTTTTTTTTCCTACTTTCTTCCCTCCAAATTTTGCTGCTGTAAATTGCGAATTTCTCCATTGAGGCAAATAAATGTTTTCTTATGTTATCTTAAATTGAATGTTAACGTGTGTTAATTATTATTTTCATCTGGGCTTGGGACTGGCAGTGGGTGGGAATTACTAGCGCACTGAAAGGGAAGTCAAGTTAGTCTTTGAAGAGTCCATAAAAAGAAAGCAAAAATCCAGCTTTAGAGCAAAATGGCAGACTTGCTGAATCTTTTCAGGCAAGACTTCTTGACACGTTTTTTTTTCCCACAAAAGAAACAAACTCCATGCTACAAGGAGAAATTGGCTTCAGGGGCTATATTTTGGAGTCAAGAGAGTTTTGTGTTTCAAGGATGAATCATTGATGGTTTGCTGCCAAGCTCCCCCCAGACTGTGTGAGAAAAATTGGAATCTTTCCCAAGTTAATTGCTCTCATGGGCCCTCTAGTGGATGTTTTAAGTTTGAGAGAAATTGCACAAAATCTACAGGGATTGGCCAAAAATGATCCTAAAATGGTCACGTCAAAACAAACCGCAGCCTTGCTGTGTCTTTTCAGGCATGTCTTCGGTAAACTTTTTTCATACATCTACTCATGACAGTCATGTCAGCCGATTCCCATGTTCCAAAATGAAAGTGCCTATTTTAGAGTGGAGTCCCTGAATTGAGTTTTATGGATGAAACATATAAGTTTGTGAACAAAAAAACCCTGTCAAATCTTGCATTTTAGCATCACGCGCCTGTCTTGTAGTCAAGGTTTAAATTTGGAACTAATCAGAGGCTCCTGGAGGAGAATGTCTGGGAACAGCAAACACAAACCTAAAATGGCTGAAGTGATGAAGAGTCATTGAGTTCATATCAAACTTTGAATCTTATCAGCATGCCATTGTGACTGAAGTTCCACCTTAAATGACAGCACCTTTTGTGTAAACATACCTTGAACAGTCTGAGGAGGAGGCAGCAAATCTTCTCTGCTTTCACGAACTAGAGTTCCACTCTTCTTCAGTTTTGAGGTTTACCGACAAACCCTATGCCACTAAAGTCGGGACATTGTGTGCAACATAAATAAAAACAGAATACAATGATTTGTCAATTATGTTCAATCTATATTTCATTAAGTACACTACGACGGCAAGGTATTTCACGTTCAAATGATCAACTATATATTTTTTTAGCAAATAACCATTCACTTAGAAGTTTACGGTTGCAACACGTTCCAAAAAAGCTCGGACAGTGGCACGTTTACCGCGAACAACAGTCAATAAACATTTAGGAATTGAGGACGCTGTTGTAGCTTTGTAGATGGAATTTCTTTCCCATTCTTGCTTGATGTACAGCTTGACCTGTTCAACAGTCTCGGGTCTCAGTTGCCGTATTTTCCCCTTAATAAAGTGTGCCATACATTTTCAATGGGAGACAGGTGTCTCCCATTATAATGATGCTACCTAGCGCAATATTAATCAGAATGGTGTGTGGATTTAAATACACAAAATGCAGTTCCTTTGTTTTATGTTTAGTTTGACAGTAAACTACAACTACGAGTGACTATAAAAAAAACTTGTTGGGTCACTAGTACCTGAAGGCACCCCTGAATTTGCTACAATAGCCACTCCAAACCAAAATGCTGAACTGACTGCCCTTCCGACTTTTTTGTGTGCCTACTCATGACAGACGTGTCCACACAGTGTCATGTTGTCTTCAACTCTCTTCAAGTGCAGAATTTTGGAGTTTGGAGAATTACTATCTCCGACTGACACTGCGTGCTGTCCACTTGGATAAAATGCCACATTGCAAATAGATGCCAACCCCCCACCACCATAAATGACTAACAGGTGGTTTGATGACATTTGCAATGACTGACAGCACAATATGTCGCAGTAGTTGTCATTACCATGACCCACTTGTGCCTGCCGAGTAAACATGGCATCTGTAAATCTGACAATCTGTATTAAAATGCATATTACCAGTACTGTATATTGTGATCTATGAATCGAATGATGGAATCTGAACAAGAATTAACAGCCAGTGCTTGCTTCTGTTTTGCTTTCCCATAATTTGTATCACGTTCGTGTGTGTGTGTTATAAGTCAGTGATTTGACTTACTACAGCCATCTCAATTGTTTCCTTTCATGCAATAACTTGCCATTTCAGGATTTCACAATATACTTCTTGTGTATTGCTATCTTTCTCCTGACATGTTTGCCAAAAAGAAGAAAAAAAAAACACAACCCTGCCTAAATCTTTCTCCGCAGGGGGATTGACCCCTTGAGTGTCACCTCACATGAACCCTTTCAAGACAAAAAAAAAGGTGGAAAATCAGAGCGCTCTTTTTCCTTCGAACGTATAATCTGTGAGTGAGTGATATGATGTTATCAAGAAAAACATCTGCTCAACTTTCTAGTGACAATGCATTAGATTTTGAAATGTCTGCAGAGAAGGAAAGCAAACTGTGAGTGTAATCTGACGCCCGTTTCCTATTTTTGTGCTACGGCTGAGAAATGTTAACAGCTTCACTTCTCAGCCACCTCATATTGCATATATGACTACACGTTATGTCCAGTTACTGGATAAGGGTTAAAGCAACCACATACCCACCGCGACATTCATGATAACATACAATGGGAGAAACTTCATCGACTTACAGGGTAACAATTTGTATCTATTTGGCACTGTTGTTAGCCTTTAAGCAATTGATATCTGAACACAAATTGTGCAGCACCACAGGTTAATTGACAACAAAACAGTACTCTCAGCCATATATTCCTTATCCTCTGCAAAGAGTGACTGAAATTACCGCTGTACTGAGAAGCTGAGAGAGGAGCTGAGTCTCCAATACAGAATGGGATAAGACATGATTTGAACTGGAAGGCAATGATTTGTCTTTTTTTGTATCATGCGTAAGTCGAACTATTCAAGAATTGTAGGTAATTAAAACATGCAACTTATACCGTTAAAACATGACATTTATCAATAAAATGTGAAAACATATGACAATTAGAACATGAAACACATCACGTGTTTGTGCTTTGGTGAGGAAGCAATTACACTTCTGTAAATTTGAATGTGGAGCTATTAAAATGAATACATTAATTGACATGGACTGATTATCAAATTTATTGACAACTATTTCAATAATAAAGTAATCATTTAGAGCCATTGTTTAACTTATAATTGTCCAAATCCTCAGCCTCTCATCAATAATTATTCTCTGATTTCTGTAGTCCTTCATGAAAATAGACTGGTTAGCTTTTGTGTTTCATCAAAATAAGACAATCGCATACATCGGCTTTTACCTGGGAGAAAAAAAAAAGACAAACCCAGTACAGTAACTGAAATCACTACACAATATCAAATAAACAACAATAGTTGGTTAACAGTATTTAGGGAGAAAATGCTGTTTTCATCCGCTTTAACCCAAAATAAAATTGTATCCAATTGATCAATGGAATAATTCATAGAATAATTCATTCTAAAGTAGTGACAGCCTTACTTGAATGTTTGCTATGCTACTGCACTTCAATGTTGGTCATGATTGTGGTACACTGAAAGAAAAAGTACTTGACTTTCGGTTGCACATGATGAAAATGTATTAAACGCTTATCACTGCATGGGAAAATTACATCAGTTTACCACATTTTAATCACGCGCAACCGATGTACATGTTTGAATTAAATAAATCCAAAGGATCCTTTTTTTCATTGCATTAGAAGAGCCAAGTATTTTTTCAAGTGGTACTGGGTTGGAGTGTTTAAAGGCCCTGTCACACCTTGACGATTCAGCCAGCGTATGCCGACGTTCAGATTTTCCCTAAAACGCTGGCATACGCTGAATTATCGATTTTTTTTTTCAATTTTGGGCGTATACATAGCGCATTCATAACGGGCTGGACGTATACATAACGTATCAGTAAATTATATAGAACGTTTCGATAACTTATAGATAACTTATTCCAACGAATGCCTAGCGTGTTGCCGGGCGCACACAACTTATGCCCAACGATAGTCTAATTTATGCATAGCGTGCAGCAGCGTATTGCCGACGATCACGTGACGAAGTCTATAAAAGGCTGTCGCCGACGTTTCAAAACCCTGTCACACCTTGACGATTTAGCCAGCGTGATGCCGACGTAGGAAAATTTGGCAAATACGCTGGCGCACGCCGAATTAAGTTATGGGTAAGTTTTGTATACGTAACAGTACGCTGAAGCACGCTGGTATACGTCGGCACGTCGAAATGTCGAGAAATTTTAAGCATGCTTAAATTTCTCGTCGTATGTCAGCGTATGGCTATACGTCCCGTATACGCAGGCCATAAGTAATAGGTAAGTTATGCGATCGTTGCACACGCTCAAACACGTTAAGTGTAGGTTACTCATAAGTCCAAATACGCCGAGAATACCTACTAGCTGTTCTCCAACATCCGTGCCTTTCGAACTTGCGCTTGGACATGCTGACCAGGCTGTCACGCACGTAGTTGGCGAAGGCTGCAGTGGCTGTGATGGGATGAGCCTCTGCGAGACCTTTGATGAGCTCCCCAGACTTTTCTTTGCCATGACGCTGATGTTGTTTGGTTTATTAATGACACAAGTCATAATGGCGTTTGATTGCTGCTTTAATAGCGTGAATAGCAACTCACAGTAACGATGGCAAGCCGCACCTTGCCTCTTGGGTTATACCATTTTAACTAGACCGGGGATAGTCCCAAACAGATGTTGGTACTGCAATGTCTAGTGCAGTTATGATTTGAAACGTCGAGCGCCAGCCTTTTATAGACTACGTCACGTGATCGCCGGCAACGTCGAGCGCCAGCCTTTTATAGACTACGCCACGTGATCGTCGGCAATACGCTGCTGCACGCTATGCAGCAGCGTATTGCAGTTCGAAAGGCACGGATGTTGGAGAACAGCTAGTAGGTATTCTCGACGTATTTGGACTTATGAGTAACCTACACTTAACGTGTTTGAACGTGTGCAACGATCGCATAACTTACCTATTACTTATGGCCTCATATATACGGGACGTATAGCCATACGCTGATATATGACGAGAAATTTTAAGCATGCTTAAAATTTCTCGACGACCTCGACGCATTTCGACGTATACCAACGTGCTTCAGCGTGCTGTTACGTATACAAAACTTACCCATAACTTATTCGACGACGCCAGCCGTATTTGCCAAATTTTTCCTACGCCGGCATACGCTGGCTAAATCGTCAAGGTGTGACAGGGGCCTAAGAAGCACTAATGTAGATTAATCAAACAAGCATGTTTGCAGACATGCTCTCCACTAGATTCTGCTTGTGTGCCATTATTCATGCAGTCACAAACGACAGACTGGATGGCCATTTGAGTTGCTTTCACTATGCAGCATTAGTTTGTCAGTCACTCTCTGGCCGGGCCTGTGCACTGTGCTGGGAAGCCATTCTAACATACTGACCCTGAACTGGGAAGCCAACGGTATGCAGGGAGGTTCTTTCTTATCTAATAACAAAACATGACACTTCTTCTCCAACATGTGCAACTTGGACTTGGGAACTTGTCAGAAGCTTCAACAGAATTTCCGGAACTTTGCATGGGAGGTCAAACCGAACTTCATCTATTTTTCTGTCAAGCAAATAGCTTTAGTTTATTGTCTTTTAGTGGGGCAGTGTGGGGTCACTAATGGTTGAAAATGCTTATTTAGAGGTGCCAAGCCACCAGTCTAGGGTGTACTTCAATTCCTCTCCCAAAGTCAGAAGGGGAACATTTTAAAATCACCCATAACCCTAATAAGGAAACGGATTCTTGTTGAAGAGAGCCCTGTGGTTGTGTGGTCAGCAGTCCAAAGGATTCTATAGTACTCAGCTTCTCTAATTTGCACCCACGACTTGTAAGAAAATGGATGGATGTCTTGTGACAAGGATTATTCTGTTGTGTTATCCCGATAAGACGGTGCTCAGCAGCAAACCCCTCGGTTGGAACCTTGCAAATGAATGGCAACAGCACAGTTTACCGTTACTATACTACAAATGTTGTCGAATATACGCCGGGAGGGAAAAATAAATGACTCACTCCTGTCCTCAGGTGGTTAAATCACGAAAGTGCGATACCAAAAATAAAAGGGCATGAAACTGACGGCAGAGCCGCTTTGTAAAGTCGAATGTCCTTACCTTGACGCCAATTTACCTTGTTGGTATTCGTCACTAGGTCAAGGAGAGAAGAAAATGCGTTTGCTTTCAAATTAATTCGACTCCACTTCTCCGAGCTAACGTCATTGCACAACGGGGAACATCTATTATCTCTAGCTTGCTTTCTTCTCTCGCTCCCTGTTTTGCTCTGTTTTTTTCTGCCGTTCGTGTCCTAGATAGAATTCAGCCGACCTGTCCTCCAACCAAGTACTTCCGAGTCTTCTCTCTTGTAAAGTCAAATCCTAAGAAACATTTGAAGAGGCCCCTGGCGTGCTTAAACAGCGACCAGCGTTGTAAATGTAGCCTCTTACTAATTAAAACTCGGAATCTTATTTATTAATGTATTTCCATAGTTACTTAAACCTTTTAAGTAACTATGTAAATAAATTAATTAATTTGGGAGGGAGAAAGCTCCGTCCAAAAGGAAAAGAAAAATAGAGGGCTCGTCCGGGATTTGAACCCGGGACCTCTCGCACCCTAAGCGAGAATCATACCCCTAGACCAACGAGCCACGTCATTAATTTCCATATCATGTTATATACAAAGACTAACTATGTAGTGCATCGAAGTATCCTGTAGTGTACTGTACTTGGAAAAAGATAAAATATTTAACCATGGATGATTCATGGTGACGCATTATGGTATTGTTCCCCTATATATGTATTTAAAAAGTTTGGAGCCATAAAGGTGCTTCTTGTCAGTTAAAACTACCGATGCAATTAGGTGAGTCGAAAACCAAATGTTATTGTGCAAAAATGTTCACTACAGTACATGCAATTGTTCTTTGGAATAATGGTTACATATAACACAAAAATAAATCATTATTGAGGAACATATATGGTAATTGCCAGGCCTGATGGATGACAATGGCACTTGATTGACATAGGATAAGTTTAGAAACTAACTTCAATTCCTCAAAGTGTGACTTCAGTATATTATTAAAGACACTCCCTCCTCATAATTTGTCCCTATGGCTAGAGAAGTAATGAAAATTAACAAATAAGATCCTCGGATTCAGCGGTTGATGATCTTAGATTAAAAGCAAATGTAAGGATCAATTAAGACAAAGAAAATATCTCACAAAAATTACATTTCCCGATAAAACAAAAACATGATGCATAGTGAATTTGTTTAAGACGATGTATTTGACACTCCCAGTACCTCTTAAAAATACATTTTGAAATAGTGAATAATATTTACCCATCAAAAGAATTATTGAGTTCACGCTTCAATATTGAAGATGATGTCTGCTCAATCTGTAACAATGACACTGTAACCACTGATCATATGCTCTTCTCTTGTACAATAACTAGGACTGATGATGAAGCAACGCATTTCCCAGCATGCCTGTAAATAGTGGTATAAAGTACCCTTTATTTGCTTTGTCATAAGTGTGTATGTGATGTCTTTGAGATGGAAGAGTAAAGGAACGGAAAATCAAAGAGTCAAAAGAACATTGCGCATGAAATGGTAGGAGAGCCATATAAACATGAAGGTTGGCTTAAGATGGCAGTTAGAGTGTGTTGGAGGGATGGGGGGTGAGCTGTGGCCAAAAGCAGCTCCTGAATGAATGTGCATCCTGTTACTGCTTATGGTAAAAAAGCAACTCAAGAGCATGTACAACTGTGTGGTCCTTTGATCACAAATACGGGTGTTACATTGGTGTCAGAAGTAGGATTGTAGATGGTGACCGCACTCAGAGATATTGAAGACTTTGCACCTCACTTGAGAAAAGAAGAGGAGGCATGGAGGAAGGCCCTGAGGATGGATGGTCCAAATGGGAAGAGCGAGCCTGCCTTCAAGAGCAGTAAGCACTTCCTTCAGCCAGGGGTGTATTGAGGAGGCGACAAGTAACCCCTGGCAACAGGAGGTGAGAAGCGAGACCGGCTTCCATAGAAACCATGGAAGACTTATAGCATAGGCTTTCAGAGTACCCCATTGCTTCCACACTTAACAGTGGAGATACCACAGCAATGGGGTACGGTCAAACTGCTGTGTTACAATGGAGAAAGACATCCGGAGACGTACCTTGCTCAGGTCCAGTTGGCAGTGCAATTTAATGACTCGTCACTTGAGGAAAAAACAGTCCAGGTCACCCTTGCCCTGAAGAGAAAAGCCCTATAGATCTGTACGGACCTGCGACAACTTCAGCGTCTTGATTGGCAGGCTATCAAGGGAGCCCTGCGGCACTGTTTTGGCCGTCCCCTGTACGAACAAAAGATCCAAGAAATGGTGGCAGAAGGAGGCATCGAACCATTAATGGTCCCATACACTGTCACAGCCAACTTGGAACTGTTGATGGAGAGGGCCCTGGACAATATTCCGCGAGAACACTGCAAGCTCGACCTGGATGACCTCCTGGTTCATACTGCTACCTTCCAAAGTGCCTTGGTCCATTTGAAGGAAGTCTTCACTGTGATCGGGAAGGCTGTGGAATTTGCCTGCATCCCAAAACGTGCCTCCTCCGCAGGCGAGAGACAACTTTCCTGGGCACGTCGTGGATGCAGCTGGGACAGCCATTAAAACGAAGAAGAATGAGGCCATATCCCCGTGCCAAAAGACCTCAGCAAGGTGTGCGGTTTTCTCAGCATGGCACCATACCACCGCCGCTTCATGAAGGACTTTGCCACCATTGCCAGCCCACTCCATCAAGTGACTCAAAACCATGACCTTAGAACCAACTGTTACACCCTTTGTCATTGTACTTTAATATAGGTTCACCATTACAACCAGATATAGACGGTGCCAAATGCAAGAGAACCAGCAATCGGGTAAAGAAAGCACATTTTATTAGCAAGACAGAGTCATTAAAGAGTCCAACCTGAAAAGCGAGTTGATCATTTAAAATAATAATTACGATTCTGGAAACTTACATAAAAACAAAACAAAACATGAAAGTGTGTCATCATTTTTCTTGTTGCTTGCAGATGATGATTCCTGATTGTAACGTCAGTCTCAATGCAGACAGCCAAAGCAGGAGGGGTTGGCGCATATCTCACATGGGTCAGAAGACACGAGGACATTCACTAGAAAGGATAACAAAAAAAGAAGTCATACATTTGTGAGAATTAGTTGTAATTTTACCAGAAAATTTTCATTTGGTAAAATGAGATACATTTTGTCATTTGAAAATAATTTTACATGAAAAAAGTCATAATTTTCCGAGACTTAAATTGTTAGATTTCATTTTTGCAATGTTATGAATACTGTACATAATAGAAAAAAAATATAAGAAAACTCATCCATCCATCCATTTTCCGAACCAGCTGTCTTCGGGCAGTAGGCGGGGGACACCCTGAACCGGCTGCTATCCAATCGCAGTATAAGAAAACCATTTCAATAAAATGTCAAAAGTCATAACTTGGGCAGCACAATGGAAGACTGGTTAGCACATCTGCCTCACAGTGCAGAGGTCAAGGGTTCAAATCTGAGCTCTGCCCTTCCTACAGTATTTGGAATTTATTGTATTTGATTATATTTATTTCTTATAATTTCACATTTCCCCCACTGAATATCCAGCTTCACTGATGTTTACCAAGTCTGGAGACGACCTCGGCAGCACCTTGGCCTCGGCACACGGGATAAAAAATTCGTGGCAGGATGGGGTCGGTGCACACGGCAATCACCGCCGCGCTATGGGCGAGCTGAGGACCGAGACGTGCCCCGGCTTTGTCCATCAGCGCCTTCAGCTGCTTCACCGCCTCTAAGGGGAACATCCTGTTGCCATCCTGAGAGGAGAAGAAAGAGTTCAGGGTCAGAAGCATTCCTCCTACTTAGTGCATGCTTTGTTCGAATGGACAAAAAAAAAATAAAGGCTGAGGACAAACTTGAACATGAGGACTGAATGCCTTGTTTGGAGGTGAACTGGAATGTCAAGTGAGATTTTGATGAAAGCCTTGAATGCACCATGCAAACATGGCTCGCAAGATTTGTTTTTATTTCACACGAACCTTTGGACCTTGCACTTATTTTTAAAATTCATCAAAATGGGCCTGTTCTCGGTATCGCAGTGACCAAAACATTAGGTACACAAGCAGAACAATCATAAAATGACATTTAAGCTCACTTATTATCAATATGGCTATTATTGGGACAGTAATACTTGGTTGGGTTTTTTTTTTGTAACATTTTGGGTACCTCATGTATAATTCTGAAATGACATTAACAGTGCAGTAGGATACAATCATGGATTTGTCCATCCATCCATCCATCCATCCATCCATCCATCCATTTTCTGATCCGCTAATCCTCAAAAAGGTCGCAGGGCGTGCTGGAGCCTATCCCAGCTGTCTTCGGGCAGTCGGCGGGGGACACCCTGAACTGGTTGCCAGCCAATCGCAGTCACGGGTTTGTCCTAACTGTAAAACACATGTTCAAATAGCAGCACCATTTGGTGAGGCAAATTGTTTTGAAGGGTCTGCATGGATGAGGCTCGAGATCAAACCTACATGCCGTTATTTTCTTGAGAAAGAAATTGTAGTTTTGCGAGAACAAGGTTAAAATATTAAAAGAAATCCGCATAGATATTCTAGTTTTAATATGTATTTTTGCATCAGAATCATTATTTTATGAGAATGGAGTCGTTTTTGAAGGGAAAATGAGGAAAAATGTAATTTCATATGAGGAGAAAAACATGGACTATAGTAATTATTATATATTTTTATTTTGGCAGGCAAAAAATAAATGAATGCTGTCAACTTGCGATTTGAGAAAAAAACATAACTGCATGTGAAAATAAGTATTTGTTTTATAATCATAATTTTAGAAGTGTAATTGATATTTTACAAATAATATTTACAATTTTCAGAGGTTTTGTATGCATAATTAAAAACAAAAAACAACAAAGTCATAATATTGTATGGAAATGTTTATTATTTTCCAGAAAACATATCGAATGTTTTACCAAATAAAGCAGGAAATATTTTAATGACTCAATTTTATCAGATAACATCAAAATTATACAAGAACCCCCACAAGAAAAAAAAATCACGTTTCCCCAAAATATAATAAGCATCTTTTACAGAGAAAACTGTCATAATTTTATCAAAATTAAATTGCTCTTTTGAAGTTTTAATTTTTTTGTGATGTTGATAACATTTCACCTTTACAACATTTTACCTTCACAAGAACAAATTTAAAATGTACCCCCTTGCCCCTACCTCCCCAAAATATCCAAATTTTACACGAAAGAAAGAATGCTGTTCTTAAGGCAACCATTTTGCAGAGTCTTACCATGAAAGAAGTTCTCGGCTGGCAAATGGCATAATCTGTGCAGTAACATTGAATCACAGCTTTGTATTCACAACAAAAAAAATGCATACCTTGACCTGCACACATAAGACAGTGCACATGCACAGCAGCAAGACGAGCACGACTACAGTTTTCATGGCGAGTGAGAGGGGCACCACGACGCAGAGATGCTATCTGGCGCTGACTTTTCTTCTCTTATGCCGCGTGCAGGGCGTCGCCACTGCTTATAAAAGGTGTGTCAGGGCTTAGCAATGATTGATTTACACTAGGAATGAAGGTGTGTGTGTGTGTGTGTGTCTGTGTGTTTGCACGCGTGAGTCAATAAAGCTCATTTGGTACCTTTTGGATCCTAAAGAGTATTCTTACTGCCTTAATGGCAGGTCTGTGTTTGTTCACCCCGTCGAAAGGAAGTTTCGCTGTTGACTTAAGCTTCCAAAGGGTCATCATCCTCATCACCATAAATGTCAGCCCTCTCGCGGCTCTGATGCTGGATAACGTACTCAGCGCATTTTAATTGGACACTCGAAAGTCCGACGTGCCTGAAGGTCAAACATGTAATGTGACGCATTGAAGACTTGATGGCAAAGACGAAAAAGCATATTTGAGCATATTCAAAATTTGACCAGAAAAATGCGGCATTTTCGTGAAACTAAAGCTGAAAAGCAGGGTTGAAATTTATTCTGACTATTTTACCAGTCAATTAATTCCATTGTGTTTTTGATTGATGTGAGAAAGCCCAGAGTGCTGTTTTGGGCCGTCTCAGCGGCTGGTTCTCAATTTTGTTATTCATTGTGTGGCGCAAAATGTACATTTTGCCTGGCAAATGACAATTAGTGTCCTCAGTTCTCAACCATTTATTGAATCTTGTTGAAAGAAAATGTGATGTAACACACAGTGCAAAACAAACCTGTTCCAGCTTTTTTGGAACACTGCAGGAATGAAATTCAAAGTCAATGATTTGCTAAAAAAAAAATAAATAAATAAATAAAAGTAAGGTTATTAGTTTGAACATGAAATATCTTGTCTTTGTAGTGTATTCAATATCGTTTGAATAACGTGCAAATCCATCCAGCCAGCCATTTTTTTAATCCGCTTATCCATTTGCGGGTTGCGGGGCGTGCTTCAGCCTATCCCAGATGCGACGGGAAGTTGGCAGGGTACACCTGAAGTTGTTGCGAGCCAATCGCAGGGGACACATCGAGAAACACCCACTGACAATAATAATCACACTCAGTGAAAATGTTGAATATTCTATGCATGTTTTTGGAATGAGGGAGGAAACCGGAGTACCTGGCTGAAGCCCACGCCAGCATGGGGAGAACATGCAAACTCCACACAAGAAAGCTGGGGCCTGGAATCAAACCCTGCACCTCTACACTGTAAGGCAGGCATGCTAACCAGACCTCCACCATGCTACCCATGGTAAAATGGTTTGTCGCAGGCCTTAATTTTATTTTAATAAAAACATTTTCACGTATTTGTTTGTTTTACTATTCCTACCTGTTGTATTTGTGACCATAGATGGAGTGGGAGTGTGTGTGGGTCTAAGTTGAACAGCTATGTCAAGAGAGTGCAAACATTCCCTGTGAGATTAAAAAAAATAAAAAATAAAACGTGCTTGTTTTCATTCGTCTAGTGATGTTCGAAACACACACACACACACACACACACACACACACACACACACACACACACACACACACACACACACACACACACACACACACACACACACACACACACACACACACACATGCACACCCACAAACACAAACACACGTGTATGTGACTTGCACACATTTTTATTCCAAACAATAATATAGAAGTAGATGTTTAAATAGGTACACAAAGTATGGTAAGACAGAAATGTAACAAAAACAATTTCAAACATAAAACCAATGACAAAACAAGGTGGCAAATGCTTTTTTCCCCCCCCTTTTTTTTTAAGTAACAGCTGGCACTTAGCAACTCCTTTCTGATTCCTGTTCTTCTTTTGGCCTTTTTCTTCTTTTTTAAGAAATGGTGTTTGTTTTTTTTAAATAAAAGAAATGAAGACAAATACAAATAAGAAAACCAAGCGCGTTTGCGGTGTCGGCTTAGCAGCCGCTGCAGGCGGCAAAGGCACAGATCTCGCAGACATCCAGCGGCACCATAGCTGCAACAAAGGAAAATGGTTTGCATTGGCGTTAGTGTCTACAGTACGTTAGAATCTATAGGTAGAGGATGTAGTGGAAAAGGTAATCCATTTTTACCGATTTGTTTTACTGTTTATTGTATATGTTAAATTGCTCCATGTACAGCACTTTGTATGCAGCGATGGCTGTTTGAAAGTGCTCCATAAATACAGTTGACTTGACTTGACATGACATTTTTGTAGTTCAATTCACAAAGTGACTCTCATATTGGATTTTCATCACACTGTGATAGTTTATGATTAGAATTTTTGATAATTTTCATGAGGTAGCTTGGTTAACTCATGGTTGGCACACCTGCCTCGCAGTTCTGCATTCGGAACATTCCAAAATCATGCATGTTAGGTTCATCGCAGACTTGAAATTGTCAGAACGTCAAGTAATTGAGAAGTACGGCCTCATTCAATTGGCTGGCAAGCAGTGCAGGGTGGATTCTGCTTCTCTCATCAAAAGTTAGCTGACATTGAAGACTCTTAAATTGTTCATGCATGTGAATGTGAATGCTTGTTAGTTGATATGTGATTGCCTGGGAAGCAATCAGGCGAGGGGTGGGGGTGGGGGGGTGTCCTGCTTCTCAGGCCAAAAATTTGCTTAGGTTAATGATAGGTTTGAACCTGTCATCAGAGTGTAAATGTGGATCTGCTGAATCTGCCCTGTGATTGGCCAGCAACCATCCCAGGGTCTCGAAATTCAGCTGGGGTAGGCTAAGCTCTAATGAGGTCAAGCGCTGTCCAAAATGCGCAAATAATTTTGATGGCGACGACTTACCGGCAACGAAAACCCCAATTTCGTTGTCATCAAATTTGAATATTACACTCAAAAAAATATTTTTATGATAGAAATTCCATTTGATGAATCTGTATAAAACACCAGTGTCCCTTTTTGAATTGAACAACTGAACATAAAATATTTGTTTTTGCTCATCTCGTGTATAGAGATGTAAGGACAAGTGACGAGGATCCTCACCGAGTCTGGCGAGTGATGCCGACGCCCCCTTCAGCTTGCACAGGGGCAGCAGCTCCTGGGGCAGCATGGGCTCCTCGCACATGGACGGGGAACTGGCCCGCAGCCGCGGATTTTGCAGGGGTGTCCTGACGCTCTCGAACATCTCCTGGAGTCTCTTGACGGCCTCCAGGGAGAAGGACAAGCCGTTCTCCTTTAAGGGGATACACAGGAAGAACGTTGAGGTCCTGCTACCTCCTGTGGATGTCGATCAACCTCTGCATTTTACTTACCTCCACCTGCACAGCCTCGGTGCTGCGGCCCACGACTAGAACCAGGAGAGCGATGCAAGCCAGTGTGATCTTCATTGTTGCGATGCTGATCTTCGAAGAGTCTGCTTGCTCCTCCAGGTCTGAGACACCTTTTTAAATCCTACTGCGGTCATATGACTAGAGGTGTGGCCAATGGGAGCAAAGTTTTCTCACGGGTTAATGAGTAGCACTTTGGTTTTTACAGGCCGTAAAGGGGAATCCATAAATCCTGCTCCGTCCGATTAGCTTGTTGCGCTCGACAGTCGCTAGAAACGCCGCCCGTGTCAATAATAATGCCTCATCCAATGACGTATTGTATGTCAAAACTTTTTGCAGAGCACACAGGATGCAGTTTATTGCAACTGGTTATAATGTGAACTTGATGTTTCACTCCTTAGCTACCGTCGCTGAGTCGGACAAACTTTGAGCTACAACTGTCGGCAGGTCCTTGGAGAACTCCATCTATCCTGTTGTATTTTGCGTAGCTTTTTACCTCATTAGGTGAACTGGAGACTATCCCAGCAGTAGAAGTGGGCTTCAACCTGGATTGGTTGCTAATCAGTCACAGGGCACATCCATCCAGCCATCCATTTTCTGTCGTGATTGTCATAATTAGAGTCGACAGTGAACTGGTGCCCATCCAAGCTGATGTTTGGCATTAGAAATGAGGTCCACCCTAAATGGTCTACTCTCAAAGTCAGTGCTCATAAGGACAACCAACAATGCACAACTACGGACAATTTAGTCTGCACACTACTTGACACTGCTCAAAGGAACAGAGCTTGAGCAACTAGTTCTTCGTCCTTGACAATTGTGCCATGTTTTTGTGGTTCGATTAAAAACTAAAAACAACAACAACAAAAAGTACTGTGTATTATATGTGCAGCATCCACACCCAACACAGGGTTGCAGTATTTCCATTGGAGCATGTCGGTCAATGTACAGTGAACAATCGCTGTGTGTGTGCGAAGAGTCGCTGAATATAATTTATTTTATTTTTTTTTGTGATGGTCTACTTGAGTCACTTTTTTCTGCCTGTGCGGCACACAGCAAGCTTAGAATGCATGCTTTTTGAAATGTGAGAGAAAAACACGCTTGTTTGGTTTTTTTAAATACATTTAAATGCGGAAATTACAAATGGCCACGGGCAACTGGTTAGCCCGTCGGCCTCACAGTGCAGAGGTGCAGGGTTCGTCTCTGTGTGCCCGGCGACTGGCTGGCAACGGGTTCAGGGTGTCCCCCGCCTACTGCCCGAAGACAGCTAGGATAGGCTACAGCACGCCCTGCGACCCTTATGAGGATAAGCGGATCAGAAAATGGATGGATGGACAAATGGCTGCATAGCTTTACTGAGAGTTAATATTTATTGGGGTTAATTTTT
Source organism: Hippocampus mohnikei (assembly GCA_026261675.1). Classification (NCBI taxonomy): domain Eukaryota; kingdom Metazoa; phylum Chordata; class Actinopteri; order Syngnathiformes; family Syngnathidae; genus Hippocampus; species Hippocampus mohnikei. The sequence goes on along the minus strand of JAKGUB010000334.1, from coordinate 16,227,721 downwards.
GGGTTAGAAAATAAAACAACAACTAATACATCAGACTGGGATGTCACAATTGATATTTGAAGGATTCAAACTGCTAATCAATCTGCTAATGATCAAGTAGCTTTATTCAGAGCCTCCTTTCCTTTGCAATTGGGTTCTCCAAGTACCTAAACGTTTACATTTAGTATGAAGCTGTTAGTTAACTTGATCTTGCAAATCAAACATTCACTGCTAATTCTATTATTGTGCTGACAATATTAGTTTCTGTTTATTTTCTCTTTGTTGGACTAAAATGTGGTTTCAAATTTTGTTGTAAAACTTGTGAATCTCTTCTTTTATTTCAACAATTACTAAAACAATAAATGCTGGTAATAGTTTAGAAATTATATGCCTAATAGTTCCACAGAAAAAGAAGCCACAAACTTATTTTTCTCGATGAGTAAGATTAACAATAAAAAACAGGGCGTCACTTCCTTGGAGTATCCACTACTTCCCGCAACAAGCGCAGATATGAATTTGACGTGTGCTTAAGTTCATGTCTCAGACTGATCCTTAACATTGATTATTTGGTGTAAGTCAGCACAGATATCTACAATAAGTTCAGACAATAGCCACTATTGGCTCAATGATACGCGACCTATCCTGCCTTACAGACAGGTGGGTGGATGTCGCCGTGCATTTTAACAACCGATTGTGTTGAAATGTCGGGGAGGAAATGAGTGTTTACAACACAGTGACATGACACACTCATGGCCATTGCTGATAGCTGGAACTGGATTTCAAATGACTAAAAGACACTCATTTTTCTCAAAGGACCTAACATTGAGGAGTCCCAAAGTAGGGCGGAATTGTAGTGTACATGTTTACAATCAATAGAGTGTTTAAATAGAAGCATTTCCTGAATGAAATGTAACCTAGCTCACGAGTAATTTATTGTTGGTCATAGCCAAGCCACTTCACCACTGCACAAGAACACGTGGAATTTCTCTTCCGATCAGAATCAGGCCCTTTTAAATCTAGCTTGTATGTAAATATGATCAAAGAAATGTATGCTGGGCACCGTGGAAAAACTTGTTTTTGCCATTGTCAAAATTGTCAAGATTTGACTATGAGTGATTCTTGGTCTCGTACTGACAGCGTGTTTAAACAGTTAACACTGAAGAAAAACGTGGCAACTGAAGGCGAGTAAATCATCAGCCCGTGTGTGAAAAGAATACATTTTTGATTGTTTATCTGACCTCCTCTCCTCATATTGTCGAGTGGCTTTGTAAACATTGTCTTTCACCCTCATGAAACCGTGAGCCCTTGATCTTGTAGGAGTGACTGAGCACAAATAATAAACAAAGCATTGCTTTTTTGGTGGTCGGGGAGAGTAACCTTTATTCTATATATATATATATAGATGGTGGAAATGTATTTTCTACTCTTCTTGATTTGTTTTGACAGCCTGCAATACCTTGAAATACACTCTGCTGACACCTACAGGACAAAAGAGGAACAACAATGAATTGAACTACAGTGCTTGCTTCATTTGATACAATATGAAACAATACATTTGTATTTATATAGCGCTTTCACAACAGCTGCAGCTGCAACAAAGCACTTTACAAAACAGTTAACATAAAATGAAAAAAATAATATAACACAGTATGTTAAATACGTTTTAAAGACGTTAAGGCTAATTGAACACTCAGTGTGAGTGTGAACGCGGATGGTTGTTCGTCTCTGTGCGCCCTGCGATTGGCTGGCAACCGGTTCAGGGTGTCCTCGGGCTACTGCCCGAAGACGGCTGGGATAGGAAAATGGATGGATGGATGGATAACCTGCTCGTTGCACTACCCAGGTGTCAACCTTTAGTTTTAGTTTTTGTTGTTGTTGTTAAACAATCTATAGCTAAGCGAGATAAACGAGACACAAACAAACGTCACATTAAATATGTCAGGATGCACTAACTTTTTTTTCATATCTGATACTTTCGTCATGGTTGTGAAGCTGACTTTTTTTACGATCACATCTGAAGCTATAAATTTGACATGCTCAAACATGTCATGTAATAGTCATAAAGAGATTACTTAACATCCTCAAATGTCATCCATTCTCACGAGATTTTTAAAAATCCTTGATTATCAATATAATCAACGCTATAAGTGCCCATGTTTGTGCTGTGCATGGTCAAACGTATGCAAAAGTACACAACATATGAGAGGTGACAGTATTAACTTAAGCACAGCTGATAAATGTAAATGGTAAGTAGAGTTTCTATTCATTATGAATGACATTTTTTAATCTTTTTTTTATGTAGGAAATCAAGCCTCACGCTATGACTTTTGTTGAGATCAAGCACGCTTTTATTACAAAGCCATAAAAAGCAAATTAAACTCCTGAATAGTTGTTGTAAGAAGGACAGATGTCATGCAAAAGAAGTCGTTTATTCTGCACACGGTCACAGTGACATTCTGGCATACTGTCACATTATCATCAAGTCATAAGAAACACACATAAATATTTGCATTAACAAAAATCATGCCTGCACGAATTAACAGATTCACATCCCTGTTGTTGCCATGGTGACCCTGCAGGACCAACTGTTGCAGTCACAAATGCTGGTAGAGGCAGAGCAGGTCAGGACACCTCTTGTGCTGTGATCGCGTCAGCACGCTATGCTGTGTTATCTTTAATGTTAAAATTGCCTTTCCTTGTGTCACTTTTACTTATATGAACATAATTTAAAAAGATGACCTGAAAGAGACATATGCTTTTCTTTTCCCCATTGAAACAACTTTTGTCAAGACACACCAAAGCTCACAAAGAACAACACACTTTTCACTTGATATTTTCTCGCATCTCTGAAGTTTTTTTTTTCTGTCTCGTGCAAATGACCCTGCTTTGCTCTACAGAACTGTGCGCCAACCTTAGAATGGTTTTACTGCCAAGGTGGGTGGAACTGAAAGTGAACGCAAGTCACTCAAAGTTTTACTTGGTTGTGTGATTTTACATTTGATCACCGGGCAGTCCAGAGGCCCATAGATATACCTCAGTGCTTCTAAATTATTTTCTGTTACCGAAAAGATTTGATGTGCAGCAATTTGCCTGAAATTTCAATAAAAATTAAATGAGAGCGGCATTGCCACCTAATGGAATGGAGGTGCAATTACACCCTACTCAAGTATGACAACAACATCTCCCCCAGGGTCACACGCACCCCCGAGGCCCTACAAATAGAGAAGGACAGAGAAATACTGTCACGATAATGCAGCCGCATGTCCCAGTCCACAATTAGTGCCTCGAGCGTTTCTGCTTTATTATCCAAGCTTAATGATCTCCTTGCTTGCTAGATAAACTACAGACAGTTATCACATAGGTGTGATTTACTTATCTGCTTTGGAAAATGAGCCAGAATAGATGCCTTGCCCCAAACAATTAGAGCAGTGTCCCACTAGTTACTTATTATGATGCGGCTGCATTGATCAAGTTGATAGACATTGGGGTAGCACTGGTGTTTAATGTTGTGGTTTTAATGTTTGTATTAAAATGTGGTATACAAGTCCATATGAATGTACAGTATTACAATGTACAATAATTGGCCAGTGCACCTGCATATGACAATCGTACAGACTGGCATGGCAAAAACACTATGACTGCAAGTAAATTTATGGTTTTTAATTATCAGTAGGTGTGTTAAATGTTGGGTTGTGTTGTAAAGCAAGACGGAAGGGGGAGGAAAACAACAACATTTGGCAACATTGAGGCCACCAGGGTGACATTACAGGGCACTCAGGTGAAAAGTAACTTTGGACTTACTGCAGGTAGCATAGGCAGGTCTACGTAAACATTTATTATACTGCATACATTATGTAGGTACAATGTAATAACATGATTCTGTAAATACACCTGCAAAAGGAAGTGAAGCCACATTCCAAATGAAAGTGTGGAAAGAATGTAGGGACACCTTAATAACCTTCTGAGGAAACAACTGTATTGGCATGCATGCTAATCTCATCAGCAACCCACCATTGTTGTCATGCTTGCAGTTTGAAACCACAATTTAGAGATATAAGTGAAAACAACTGAATTTTTGTTCTAATACGGTTGCCAAAAATGTCAACAATTTACTTCCACAGCTGAAATATAAAGCCTGGAACAGTTCCAGGCTTTACTGTATAGTCCCAGTGGAACTATACAGAAGGAGATTAAAAGGAATTTATCTTATCCACGTGTAAAGTAGCTCATGCTCTAGACAATGCAAACCTAAGATAAGGTTCCCAAGGGTACCTTCTTGAAAAACATGGATTAAAAAAAGGTTTTAACTAGTGCATGTACAAGAAACCTGACTGAATGATGTGTTTGCTAGAAGGGGTGTACAAAATAAAATAAAATGAAACCTCAGGTATAATCCTGGTTGGGAATAATTCGAAATACAACATGAATAATTTTTCTCCCACTACAATTCCAAAAGAAATTTGTAACTGTACAAATGTTACTGTTCTTCATGAATGGTTTTCTTTACACTTTATTTCCACACTCGTTCGTATCATTGCGTTTATTCAAATCTACTTTGAAATTCAAGCATACGTGTCCACTTCTAATTAAAATCCCTTACCCCTGCTTGAAACCTAAATTAGAAACCGCAACCCTTCTTTGAATCAATTTCTTTAAAACCTTAACCTTTGCTTCAAGCCCTGCTTTGAATCATAAACTTTGTTTGAAACACTAACACAGACGTGAAAACCTACTGGTAATTTGAAATGCTGAACTTGTATTTCAAACCTCACCTTGGTTGCTACTGACCCCACATTAAAAAGCTACCCTTTTCTTTTTTGAAACTCTCAACCCCGTTTTGAAAAAACTCATTCAAAAATGTCACCCTGGCTTTAAACCTTAATTTGAAACCCAAAGCACTGTTTTAAATCGTTACCCGGACTCCAAACCAAAAATTGAAACCCCAAATACATTAAAAAGTTCAAGACTGACACCCTTGCTTTCAACTTTACCTTGAAACTGTACTGCTTGCTTGAAACCCTAATTTGAAATCCCAGCCCTGGCTTTAAACCCTAATTTGATACCCTCAACTCATTTTAAAAGCTGAATTTGAAACATGAACCCTTGTAAACCCTTGTTTGTAACCCGAAACCCAGGCTTAAAACCCAACTTGAAAACCTGTTCCAATTTAAGAGCAGAATGGATAGCTAGCTAGCTAGATAGCTAGCTAAATAGATAGATTTATTGTATATATTCTTAAGAGAATGACCACAACTTACAATTTCTTTTTGGAGAGGGCCTGGGGGTTTACCATCAACAAATAGTAGCAACGTCATATCTCAAAGTGTAAGCATAACTAAAAGTGCAATTGAGTTTCTCACAGTGACCCGCATCCGCTTTTTTATAGTTAGTGTTGCAAAAGAGTTGAACTTTGAAAATGTGTTAAAATACTGTATGCCGCCTCATCTCATAAAACACAGATTCATTATCTTGTCATTGTCAGTAACAATGCGTTGTGCTGGTTACGTCAAAAACACACAAAGTGGTCAAGGTCAGTTGATGTTACGTGAATCAAACAGTCTGCGTTCCCATACGATCACGTTCATATTTGAATGCTTTTATGGAGGCAACAAAACACGCTGAGCCTGGCTTGTTGTACTTTCACACAGGGTGGCATGGTATTTGCCTGCACTGTAAATCATCACTTCCGCAGCCCTTTTACGTCATGTGAATGTACACCTGAATGCTGGAAGAATAAGACTGATATTTTTTCTCGCTACTTTTTGTGAAAGACAGGAGACATAAACAAGACTGAATGTGATTCAAACAGTAATGTACCCATGTGCCCCATGTCAAATGTGCAAAAGCAAAACATTGCTGTCTTACGCTAATGATAACTGCATTGATGAACAGTAGCATGATAAGCATAGAAAGTGGATCTCCCAAAGTGCTACAATTCATAGTTTGTCGATTCCAGCTAAGAATGTCCTAGGAAATGCTGTATTTGAAGTCAAAGTAAACTTGGGAGCTCAAACCGGCATCATGTGTGACGTCAACCGGTCAAAGCAGCGATTTTCAAACTGTGGCATTGAGTCCTGCCAGTGGCATGTGAGCTCCTCCAATGGTAGGCACAAGAATAACTGCCTACGTTCAGTTCACTTGTTTTTAACAAATACATTCAAAATATTTGCATTTAATATTGAAGAACTGTTTTTTCAACATTTAGGTGAACTATTATTGTTATATTTTATGTGTGTACATTTTAATTATTTAAATTCTGCCCCTGCCCCCTTCATTTAAGTGTTGTGTCATCGTTGAAACTGTGCAGTAATCTCACAGGTATTTACTTTTTATCGAGACAAAGTGTTGCATATGGACATTTTGCTGTGTCTTTCCATGTTAAAATGATTGATGATCATTTTTGTGAGAAGTCATGAACATGATCAGCATCTTCACAGAAATGAATATTATTGCTAACAATGTAAATTCAAAGTAATTTGAGCCAATGATAGTGCAATCAAATGTTTGGAAACACCATCTCCAGAGTAATTCAGTGTTTGTTCATTATTCAAAGATTTCCGGAACTGGAGTTGAATATTTAAGACATCGACATTATGAAGAAATATTGATCAAATGATTTGGTATGCATTATGCATTGTTAGGAGATAATAGCACGAAGGATGGCTGTGATTTTTTAAACGAACTGACTAGAAAAAGGCTGATTTGCAGATCAATGAAGTGAAATCAGATCATTTCCCTGATGACGTCTCATCGCTAATATGCTGTGGCAAATTGCTGGGGAATCCATGTCTGTTTCACAATAAGGATGCAGCACAATGCCAATAAAGGTTCTCCATATTGAAACTCAGGTCTCAAGAATTCTCCCAAATGTCCTCATTGTTGTCATTACGTGTCACAAACATTTGCTGTTAACTCCGTCATCATCTTGGGCCGCCTTCCCCCAGCTGTGTTGCTCGCACGCGTCCGCCCTGCTGCAGAAGCCCGTCCTGTGCAGCTCCCGCCTCACCGTGTTGGTATTGATTCTAATGCCAGATGACATCTGGAACTCGGTGGCGCACCAGAGTCCTTCAGGGTCTGGCGGCCGTGCTTCCCAGCTGCTTCCACTTGGCTACGATGCTGCCGACGGTAGAGCGTGGGATGTTCAGGATGGTGGAAATCTCCCACAGCATTTTGTTGCACTATTGCATTGCTTCTCAATTATTTTATGTGGCGCCTTCCCCAGGAAAAAGAAAATATTTGGCGCAAACAACTAAATAACTGAATACTGTGATTTTGTTCACAGCGCAAAAGGGCTGTCTTGCACAAAAATTACCATTCACGGATGAACAGTAAATCAACATTAAGTGCAACAACCCATAAATAGTTTTTTTTCCATATAGATCAACTCACTGAAAATGTTCACATTATCGAGAAACTATGTTTGTCCTGCATATTATTCCAAATCTCCTCTCCAAAAATATTAGGCTTATATAATGGCATAGGGCACTTAATGGCCCAGTGGAAGTTTAGAAACAGTGGAAGTTTAGAAACACATCCCCAAATTCACTTTTCATGGTCTTTAATTTCTTGTTTCCATGCATGCTTTGAGTGTTACCTTCTCTAATTTCACTAGGCCCAGTGATTCACGCCTCACAAATTCGATGGCTGTGGCAGAAAGTAATTACGGGAGAGTTAATTCACGTATGAAAGTGCAAAAGCCACGCACCTAGAAAAAAAAAAGACTTACACATGAGCATAAGAATATGGCCCATAATTAATAAGAGATGGCATTGGACAAAATGACTCTTTCAATGTTGAAGCAACACGGTGTGTATCAACATGTATCATGCAAATATCAATGGCATCCGATTCCCTGAATAAAACGTTTAAGCCGATTAAGTATCAAAAATAATGGCATGCCCTGTGAAGAAAGTATTACGTCTTATTTTGTAGCATCAAACGTTCGGGTGCCTTCACATAGTCTGTAAACTTCACGGGTGCTCATTTTCTTAAAATATTGCTGTCGTCAAATAACAATGAGAATCTGAAGAGGGCCCCGTTCTGGAAATGGGCACACTCTGCTGCGTATTGACAACAAAAACGGAGATCATGGCTCACAATTTGACGTCAATAAACCATGTGACATTGATTTAACCAATAACATAGCAGTGGGCTGAGAAAGAGAAAGGCACAACTTCGTCTTCTTCGGCCTTGCCTGTGTGAGACCACACTTTTGTGTCCCCACTTGTCAGTGTGTTTTTCATTGAAATGTATGAATCATAACTGCATGCATAGTTTTTTTTTTTTAAGTCACGTACAATTTATAATGAAAGTCACCCAGCATCACGTATTGTCGCCAATAAATGTGACCAGTTTTAATTATATGTCACTATGAGGATGGCGTGAGTGCTTTGAAACGGACATTCAACATCGCCGCAAAGAGCATAGACGCCACTGCGATTATACGATTCAATACAAGGACATTCTGTCATCTCAATCCATCACTGTGTTCTAAGACAGACTACTTATGTGTGCTGTTCGGACTAATACTGTCATCCGGTCTCTGGCTACAAAACCATCATGATTTACTCTGAAGCGGTCTTTGGAACGACCTTTTTTTGGGTGGTACTTGTAAAATACTAAAGAACCACTGCGGTAAACAAACAATATTGTACTTGGAAAGGTCACGGCTGAGCTGAAGCCTATCGCAGATGACCTTTGGCCAGACAAGTCCGGGTCCACCCTCGACTGGTCGCCAGTCAGTTGCTGGCCACATATAGACAAACAAATTCACCCTCACAGTCTTCAATGAACAACATGCTTGATTTTGGAGAGGAAGCTGGAGTATATGCAGAACCAACTGCCAAGAATAAAGGAGCCCAGGTTCAAACCCACGACCTCTTGACTGTGAGGCAGACGGGTCAGCCACGATGGTACTGTGCAAGTCACTGTGCAAAGAGTAAATTGATATGCAAATGAGATGACCTTCTTCGTGCTTCTGATTGCCCTCATCCTTAGCAGGGGTTATCCTGTAGCACCACCTGTTGCTTCGGCATGCCATTTTGGAAAGTAGTGTGCAGTGTATAGCACATTCTTTAAAAAAATAAAAATAAAAAATTTGCACTGTACTGTACTCGACACTTGAATTCTTTTTAAAAGCTGCCCATAAACAAATGAGCCATTCACGAGCTGCTTGATTTTATTCATGCATCTTTTATGGTTACCTGCACCACATCCCCTCTCTCTTTCTTGGCGCTCTCTCCCCTCTGTACGGCATGGGAGGTAGGGAGGATGCGCCTCCGCCTCCTACGCCGCCGCCTCCTCCCCCTCACACCCACAATTACACTATCGCATGTGTGCACGTCAAAGGAAGACGCTTTGCAGACCTGCAGATTCAGAAGGTGAGTTTTAATTCATGAAACGTACTTAATTTGTGTTTATTCGTGCCTGCCTACGTGTTGGGTCGTCTTTTATTGATGCTTACAGGTACAGTACCTATTCAGGGGGTAATTTTTTTTTTTTTTTTTTAATGAACATATGCACCGTCCAACCATAATTTTGCTTTAATGATCTCAAGCACATTATGGTAACATTGCAGGTTTAGTTTCACATTGGAAGAGTCAAGGGTCAATCATGTATTATGCACATGAGGCAGCCTAATTAACCTTGAGGTGGAAAAATAAGTAGTGATTGGCATTCATCAGGGCGGCGCATCTAATTTCAATCATCCTCTGAGCACCACCAGTTGATAGAACATATTTAAAGCTCATTAGTATGGCGGGGAAAGATAATCTTATATTCCCGCACCAGACTGTTTCCTTTTCTTTCCATTAAATGGTGGCAAGGAAAAAAGGGGAAAAAGGCGGCAATGTTTTTTTTTTTTTCTGCGTGCCAGTTGTCTCTCGAACATCCCCGCGAGCTAAGAAGCACACTCACCTGCAATTGTTACCGTTTCCCAAATGGAACAAGAGATGCATTCAACAATTTCTTGCCTGACTTTCCCTGTGCAGCACAGATGGTTATCATGCTGATCTCACACTTCTGAGCTTCTGTGTTCAAATTTCAGCTCCCTCCTTCCTATGTGGGGTTTGTATGCTCTCCATCCGCATCACAAAAATCTGCTTCTTAGGTTTATGGGAGATTCGAAATTGGCCAAAGGTGTGAATCTGAGTGTGAATCCTTGTTTATCTCTCTGCGTACTGCAATTGGCTGGCCACCAGCCAAGGACATAGCCACCTTATTTTGCCTGAAGTCATCATCACATGAAAACCCAGCAGGCTTGAGACAAGATTTGAATCAACCTTTCGAGTGTGAGACTGACGTGCTAACCGTGACTATGCCATGCTGACAAATGTGGCAGTTTTTAATCATCAGAATGAAAACAAGGTCATAACATTTTGGATTTGATTTACTTTTATTGGAAGTACAATTCAAACAAACAAGGTCAGGCAATTTGCTTTTTTTTGGCTTAAAGACTTACCAATTGACATTGAACTGACCAAGATGTTTTTTTTTATTTTTTTACAACCAAAATGACATATGTCAGGTGAATCGCTATGAAACAAAAAAAAAAAAATCTCCTTTTAATCCCCCAAGTGAATTTTTGTCTCGCGTCCTTTGTTCTCCTAAAAGGTACTGTACAGAAGTTACAGTATTATTTCGCGTGGATTTTTCATCACTGACTACTTTATCAGGGTAGCATCAAAGCCAAGGATGCCAAAGCATACGTATAAAATAATAAATAAGTGTAAGACATCACGGTAATGGACATGGAAACGTTTGAGTCAGTCTGGGACCAAGAGAGCACTAAGCTAACGTTTTTCTCCATCATGGATAATCCTTCACATCCTTCTTATGACACACTGCACTCTGTACATCTTGGAGGTGTCATCATAACTCATATATAGATAAAAAATTGCCACATCGTCACAGTGTGGAACTGCGATCCGAATTTGGAATCACTACAAAATCATTACAGTGGATGACACCGGCCAACTCATAAAATGTTGTGGCAGACCCTGCAGGCTGCCCAAGGGTTGAGTGGATTTGCGCTGCATGGCTCAGAGTGCAAGGGCTCATAGAAGACGTTTCACCTCTCATCTGAGAAGGCTTCATCACAAAGGTTTGTTTCGGACTGACCAGCCTGAGTTGGTGTGGCAAACCCAAATATTTCTGCTCCAAGTTGGAGGCACACCCTGCCACCAAGAATCGTATCGGTCTTTTGGAATGCTAAACATTCATCATTAAGTTGCCTTGCACAGGCCTCTATCGGTCAACAAGTTAGGTGGAAACTCCCTCATTAATATTCCATTATGTTGTAGAAAGGTCATGGAGCTACCTCTGTCATGCGAGACTGAGTTTTGGTTGAAGGAGAAATCATTGAATCTCTTCGGAATGGATAAAAGGACAGCATCGGATTTGCGGGATGGGCGGTGCCCTACGTAAACCACGTCCTCTGTTTAGAAAAGGTCTTTCCACCTTCACCTCGATGGATTCTCTCACTCCTCTTTCAAACCGTTCTCTGTCCTGACCAAGCCTTGTTGCATGAATTGATGACAGTTCTGTTGAAAGAAATGACTTGGATGAATGCGAATATCCACAACCATCTTTTTTTTTCCCTTTCAGTTCCACATGAGCAACTTAACAAAGCACTGATTGCTCCCTTGTCCTTTCCGCAGCCGTGAGATGGATGTCTTTTGGCAAGGTCCCACTTCAAATGTCTCCAGCAGACTCAGCAATGCTAGCTCGTTCCCCAACTTCACTGTGGGTAACACCACCACCGCCAGCACCAGTCTCGACATCGAAACCACCCTCTTGTACATCCTCGGCCCTAAACGCTCTCCCTTCTTCCTCCCGGTGGCCGCTGTCTACCTGCTCATCTTCCTGGTGGGCTTGAGTGGTAACCTTTTGACATGCGCCGTGGTAGCCAAACACAAGAAGATGCGCAATCCCACCAACCTGTACCTGGTCAGCTTGGCTGTGTCCGATCTTCTCATGCTGGCCTTCGGGATGCCCATGGAGATCTACGACCTGTGGCAGAACTACCCGTTCCCCTTCGGTGCCGTCGGGTGCTACTTCAAGACGTTCATCTTTGAGACTGTCTGTTTCGCATCCATCCTTAATGTCACAGCGTTGAGCGTGGAGCGATACATTGCTGTGGTGCACCCTCTTAAGACCCGCTACCTAACCACCAAGCGGCACGCCAAGCGGGTCATTGGTGCCGTGTGGGCGGCGTCCATGGTGTGCGCTGTACCCAACACATCCCTGCACGGTATCTACTACCTCCTGGGCCACATGAGCGAGTCGGCCATTTGCACTGTGCTCAAGCCGCTGTGGATTTACCACACACTCATGCAGATCACCACCATCTGCTTCTTCTTCATCCCCATGATGGTGATTAGCGTGCTCTACCTGATCATGGGCCTGCACCTGGGCAGGGAAAGAACACAGAGGCGGGGCTACTTCGGCAAGAAATGGGGCAGCGACTCTCGTGTGAGCATCCACGATGAGGGCGGTCGCCGGACCCAAGTCATCAAGATGCTCTGTGAGTTTTCTCTTGAGAAATAGCAAATATACAACTACAAAAAGCATTTTGGTGGATCGTAAACAATTCTAAAACGAGGCTTCAAGCTATTGAATACTATTCCCATTTTAAGTTAACTGTCAACCTATACTCTGACACGAGTTTTTAAAACAACAACAAAAACGTCTTTAGAATGCCCCTGGTAGCTTAATGCTAATGCATAATAGAAAATGACGTTGACGGATTAACCCAGGGGTCGGCAACCCAAATTGTTGAAAGAGCCATATAGGACAAAAAAACAAACAAACAAAAAAGAAATATGTCTGGAGCCGCAAAAAAATAAAAGCCTTCTATAAAACTTACAATGAAGGAAACAGACGCTCTATGTATGTAGGAGACTGGACTGTCTCAGAATTGTTTATGCTATTCAGTCCTTTGTTGTGTGTTCACAAACGCCCCCATAGAATTTATTTTGTAATTTCCTCGCTTGATTTTTTGTTTTGGTGCATTATTTTCGCTTTTCTTAGTGTCAGTGAAGTGATCATTAATTTCCGTTTTTCGGAGGCTGTCTTTGAACGTCTCTCGAGTTGAGAAGAGAGAAGGCATGGAGTCGGACGCAGACGTGTTTGTCGAGACTGTTAAAAGCATAAATAAAGTGTACGTTTTAAAGAACCAACACCACAGCTCTCCTTTTTCGGAGCTGCAACATCTATATCTATTTGAGCTATATTAACCTACTATCAAAATCTTTTTCCATTTTCAAACATGTTTTATAAAGCTCCAAGGGAGCCACGAGATGTCGCTAAAGAGCCGCGTGTTGCCGACCCCCGGATTAACCCTTTGTATCAGTAGTGCTGGCTTGAATCGGATAAATCACGATGCACAAATTGTACCCACAAAATTTCGGGATATTGGGCTGTCATGTGAAATTTCATAATGAATCTAAAATGCACTGTAACACTTATAGGTGAACTTAAATTGACTCAAAAGGGAGTTTGTGTTCAACACACTCTAATGTCCCTCTACCCAACTTCTGTACTCTATTTTAGGTGAATTTGGGGTACACCCTGGACTGGTCATCCAGCTATCGCAGGGCACAAAAAGTTTAGGATATTGGACTTTCGGTTGAAACTGACAGAGCGCCAGAATCTTAGTTTGTAATCCATGCCACTGTTGCCAAGGCATGCGCCCAAAATACAAAAATATGTGCAAAGGCATGTTGCTGGTTTCTTACACGAATCATTGTTATTTACAAAAGCGTCTCTGGTGAGCTTCGCAGCCTAAAGAGACTTCAGGTAATTTTTACACCAAATCCCCATCTGCTGTTGAGTCCACAGCAAAGACTGTACTTAATGAAAAGTAAAGACAAAAGCACGTTTGTCAGGCTGTAAGGGGAACAACTGCCGGAGAAGATTCCTCTCAAACTAACTGGTGTTTTCATCCTTCAGCCATCGTGGTGGCAGTGTTTGGCGTGTGCTGGGCGCCCTTCCACATGGAGCGTTTGCTGTGGAGCTCCGTGCGCCAGTGGACCGACCTAATGCACAACATCTACCAGTACGTCCACATCCTGTCAGGGGTGCTCTTTTACCTCAGCTCTGCCGTCAATCCGGTCATCTACAGCCTGATCTCCACACGCTTCCGCGAATGCTTCCGCGAACTCGTGTGCTCACGGACCGACAAACTAGACTCTCCACCGCCCCCGAAGAGTTCACTGGTCATCTCCGCCTCCAGGGTCCAGAGCGGAGGTCAGGACTCATTGATCCGCTTACTGTCTCCGCCAATGACAGAGGGACCCGACTGCGTGTTACTCTCAAGTGCTTGCCAAGAGATAGCTGACAAGACTTCGGTGTTCTGAGATAACACTAGATTTACAAAGTAATACAACATTATCATGTGGGACTAAAATAGATCCTTACAACCGTTTGATTTCATGCAACCTGGACTGGTCGGCTGTCAATCATAGGATTGACACAAAGAGACAGCATGGAAGACAATTTTAAGGTGTACTCACACTACGAGGCAATTTCAACCGTGCCAGACGTTTTGCTGTGCAATTGCTTCAGATAACTGTTGCAGCACTGTAACTATTGTAAGTCTGATTTTTTGGGAGGTTCTGTTTATTTCCATTGTGAGTGGTGGTGGTTATCATGAAGGAATGGTAAGAGGCATCATCGCATTAATTATATACGTACATGTGCCCATGTTGTGGAGTCTTTCTTTGGACTATAGATATAAATTTGTCTGTTTCTGTTGTACAAAGTGGCAGTTATGACCATCTCGCAAGAGGAGTGGTTGCTTTAATTACAGTATGTGACATGTCCATGCTGTGGATTAGTAGTATTGTTTTTTTTTTTTTTTTTACCATCGATTATTAATCACTATGATGATTTCTATTGTTCAAGATGGGAAAGAACTGTTGACAAAAGTGATTGCATCATTTAGATGACATGTACCTGTATGTGCCAATGCCGTGGACCTTTCTTTCATGTCACTGTGGAGGAACTTTTCAATTACTGTTCATTTCTACTGTGCAAAACGCTGGTTGTAACCAACTGTCAAAAGCAGCGATCAAATTAATTAGAATATGTAAATTAGATGTGCCTTTGCATTATATATTTTTTTAACACAAACCCAATACAGTACATAGAATACAATGCTTTGATAAAAAATGTTCAATCTATATTTTGTTGAATACATGAGAGATGATAATTTTTAATGTTTTTGGCAAATAATCATTAACTTTAAATATAATGACTGCAAAATGTTTCAAAAAAGCTGAGACAGGTGGCAAAAAAGACAGTTGTGGAATGCTCATCAAACACCTGTTTGGACCATCCCACAGGTGAACATGCTAACTGGGAACAGGTGAGTGAGATGATGGGGTATAAAATTGCTCAGTCACTAACAAGCAAAAATTGGGCAAGGTCCACGTATTTGTGAACAACTGCGTGAGAAAATCGTCAAACAGTTTCAGGACAATGTTCCTCAACCTGCAATTGCAAGGAATTTGGGGATTTCATCATCTCCGGTCCATAATATCAAAAGGATCCCCTGCTTATTTCAGCAAGACAATGCCAAACCACATTCTGTATGTGTCATGATAGCGTGGCTTTGTCGTGAAAGAGTGTGGCCTGGCTGCAGTCCAGACCTGTCTCCAATTGGAAATGTGTGGCGCATTAAAAAGCGTAAAATATGACCACGGAGGCCTCGCACTGTTGAACAGTTGAAACTATACATCAAACAAGAATGGAAGAAAAAAATCATCTTACAAAGCTTCCCAAATGCTTCTTACTTACTACATATCGTGGTAAACATGACCCTGTCCTAGCTCTTTTGGAACATGTTGCAGCCAGCCATAAAATTCCAAGTCAATTATTATTTGCTGAAAACAATAATGTTTATCAGTTTCAACATTAGCTGTTTTTATTTCTGTTTATCACAACGTCCCAACTTCATTGGAATTGGGTTTGTATTACCAAATTTCTTTTAACCGTGGATAATTGTTTATGTCTCATGTGCAAGGTGGCAGTTATAATTCAAGACTGGAGAACATTTTGCCCCTAAAATTTGAGACAGTGCAGCCTCAACTTTCATCTACCCGCTCCACCACAACCAGATAATTTGCAGATTAAAAAAGAAAAATGTATTTAATTACCATTCATGAATATTTGTTGTTGCTGACAAACACCCGGTCTGCACTTCAGCCCATTTATCAGTTATATAGTGAAAATGAGGGGGAGGAATATTTACATTGCAATTCAATTTACAGTGTGTGTCCCTAAATCTACTTGCATGCCTGAAATTTCATATTCGGGCCACTTTCGTTAAATTAAATTCTCTCTCTCTTTTTTTTTAAATCGAGCAAGCTGATGGTTGTCATTTATAACTGTGGAGAGGAGAAATCTTGCGCTCATGTTAACTGTGTGTCTAGTCTCTTTGGCCGTTAATCAGGAGGCTTGATTAATGGGCCTGGGGCTGCAATGTCATTGCAGCAAAATTTGATGCAGACTCAATTACTCAATTAACGCTAGTAATGTATCATTGGACTCCAAAGGAGACTGGAGGAGACCTTGGGGAGATGGAATTTGGACACGGCAGATTTTTTTTTTTTGGTCTAAATGCTCATGTAAAATCAAATGTGGACGCCATGATCCTGTTTGCTATTCATGTCCGACTCTCCTGTACAATCACTTAGGCGAGAGTGTGTGGGGCAGTTTATTTACCTAATGTAATTGGTTCTATTTGAAAGCTCTCTGCATATTCCACCAACTCATCTTAGATTCCACCTGCTGCTTCCAGGCTAAAACCACCAACAGACGGAAAGGAGCTGAGTTGAATCAGATTGGAATAATGTCATCCTTGTTGTGAGGGGGAAAAATGTCCAAGAATGTCAAGGTTTTTCCTTTGAAGTTCTGTTTTGAGTAGTTGTGATCACTGTTCGATAATAGGACAATTATTAAATGGAATTGTGTAATTCAAAGGCTTCATCAATAAATGTCAATATTAAATTATTTGACTTGCTAAACCCAAATCATGACTCGAATCAACTTGCTTGGAGACTGTTTTTTTCTGCCAAAGTAACTTGGGACTTGCTTGAAACTTAAAGATTCAGACATCAGGCTTACGTGCACATACGACTTAATTGACAAGCACACTGCAATTACTGGTTGATGAAAATGTGAACGTGTCAATCAATGTGGAAGTAAATACGTTTGAACGCACTTTCAAATACAATAGAATGTACATTTAGGCTACACTGGCAGTCTTTACCAACAGGCTTGCCTTGCCTGGAGCCTAACTACCGTGATCAAGTGTCTATCAGATAAAAGAAAACAATTTTTGCATAATTCCCGTGTTAGCAGCGTTTGGCCATTTGCAGCCATGTCGGCAATGAAAATAAGGTCTGCTTTATTTTTTTTTTCATACCGCACCTGTATTTCAGGGATCATCAACCTTTTTAAAGCTGAGAGCTACTTCTTCGCGACTGATAAGTGCAAAAGGTTCGCCAAAGTCAACCATAAAAATTGGTCAATACAAACATATCTGCCTTGAAACGAAGCAGGGAGCGGGCATTTTTATCCGAGCAATCAATGTAAAAATCTCATTAGTGGCAGCCGTAGTTACTATTAGTAATTAATGACATTTATGTGAAGACAGTAATCATGTTCATGATTCGTCACAATTGTGAGGAAAAAAAATAGCCAAATGTAAGATGGTGGTCCTGTCAATCTTTTCTATTGTTTACATTTTCAAATGGTCACTTAATACAACAAACATTCCAACAAAATCAGAATCCCCCATCAATGGTGAACTTATTGGAACAAGCCCACAGGCTACTCATGTGGTCCTTGGGGGCTACTTGGTATCGGGCGTTCGGAAGGTTGCGGACAGAATTGGACATCACAAATATAGATTTTGGAAAGTTGATTTAACAAAAATATTGATTTACAACAAAAAAAAGGCGCAAGGCGACAAAGTACAAATAATGACGTTGACAACAAGCCAGGAATAATGCAAAGAAAACAAAAAGCGCTTGCACAAGCCAAGGAAAAAAACACAAACAAATATACAGGTAGCTTGGAACAAAAGTACAAGAAGGAGCAAACCACGCGGAGAACAAACCACGGATACACGTAAACACACCAAGACCTACTTAGTTGAATAACTAATAAGAGAGCAGCTAGACGAAATGCACATGAACGACATGAGCAAGGCAATCTTATCCGGCAGTTTGACGTGGGTCCATTAGGTCCTGAAATAGTTCCACTAATTGTGATGGCAGACAGGTGCGCAGCAGGAAAACCGGGAACACCTCTGCCACACAAACAGAACGTGATCATGACACTTTGTGCCCTCGGGCACCACGTAGGTGAGCCCTGCTGTATTTGCAGCATGTATTTGCTCCTGTCGGCCACCGTAGTTTTAAACATGCATAGCCAAAGTATCCTTTGATATTCAGTACACTGACTGCCCTCTGCTGGCACACTACAGTTAAGATTAGTTCAATAATAATAATAATAATAATACATTTTATTACCGAAGTGTGCACCGAAGGCAGGGGTCAGGAACCTATGGCTCGCGAGCCATAGATGGCTCTTTTGATGATTGCATCTGGCTCGCAGAAATATTCTCGCTTGTTTATTAATGCAGCCATCGATCGATGATACTGGCCAACGTTGCCGTTGCTGTGGAAACAACCCGCTCGGCCATTAGCTCAAAGCTAATCCTAAGCGAATGAGATGGCGAAAAGTAAAAAAGATGACGAGTTTGGTAGACTTCGGGACGAATGGACCGAAGGAGAGAATAGGTTCTGTTGTGTGTCTTATTTGCAATGACAAAATACCATCGATGAAACGGTCGAATGCAGAGCGGCACTTTGACACGCCCCATGCAACGTTCGCATCAAAATACTGTGCGAGAGACGGCCGAAAGGAAGCGTGCAAGCTACTGAGCAGTGTGCAAGCTAGCCAGCAGTAACTTCGCGTATGGACCGGGCAAGATGACTTTCATTCCGATAGTTTTGCTGGATTTTTAGCAATTGTGAGGAACGGAAAACCATTCACATTAATGGTGAGTAGTGTCACAAAATTATTTTAAAGAAAAGGTTCCCGACCCCTGACCTAAGGGGAGACCCAAAACCGTGGAGCAAAACTGGGATGTGAGGAAGACACAGGGAGGACATTTGTGGTCATTTGCTTTGCCACGGTGCATGGGGATTTAGAGCTGACAGCACATACCATCATGAAATGTCTGAATACTTTCATGTCATTATGTTGCACTTAACGTGTCTGTAAATTGCTAGTTTTGCAATACGTTACTGCCAACATTGCCAGCAAAACACAAATAGTCGGAATGAAAGTGTTGCTTTCCCTCATGACCCTGTATACATATTTAAAATGCCAAATGGAAATCCTGTGCTGCAGACATAATAATAAAAGCATAAAATTAGGAATAAACAATATTTACTCACTTAATTTTGGAACGTATTTGTAGGAGCCAAAATATTAATTTATTTTCCCTTGTGCATGTGCAAGTCAATCCCCTGTGGATAAAAATGTGTGACTGTATGTTTTTAGCATTTAGCCAACAAGTAACTTCAAATGTATTTGTTCGAACATACTGTATATGCAAATGTGTTCGAACGTGGTTGCAAATACATTCAAAGGGATTTTGCCAGCCAAAAACCTTTACTCTACATTAGTAGTTCCAGGCATCGGTACTGGATAAATTAGTTAGTCTATCTTGTTCTATTTCTTCGTCTACTAGTACTTTGGTAGTGAGGATGCCATATGGCACTGTGCTGCCTCACACAGCTCAATCTTGGTATTACTCTAGACCAGGGGTCCCCAACCTTTTTTGCCCCACGGACCGGTTTATGTCAGACAATATTTTCACGGACCGACATTTAAGGTGTGGCGGATAAATACGACACAATTATATGGTAAGAGCTGCATGAACACTGTGGTGTTTTTGAGAGATAATAATAAATACGAGCGTCTAATCTGGCCGCTATGGTAATGTTTAATGCATTCAAAATACTATACAACGCAAATTCAAAAGTGCATGAAAATATCAACTCACCACAATGCTGAATCAGTGCGAGCCCTGAGCTTGATTTTCTGCAACCGGGCGGTCGCATCTCGGGGTAATAGGAGACAATGACACCTGAAGTGTGTGCTTTATGTTGAGTCTACTTCGTAATCTAGTCACCATTGCTGCACAAAACCCCTGCCTCACACAGGTAGCACGTCGGAAATAGCAACAGTGCTATTGTGGCGATCTCAGAGTATTCAGCCATAACTTGAATCCAGAACACCGGCAGAGTTGTTGTCTCGAACGTACTTTATAAGGCCGTCGTCATTTGCGATCTCTAGCAGTTTATTTTGCTCATTTAGCAAGCTCCGGCGTTTTGTTTTTAGCCATAATCAGTCACGTGACGGAGAAGCGTGGTTTGACGTGCGTCAAGAGTGACACGGAAGGATGTAACGGAGAATCGGGTAATTTTTCAAAATAAAAAATCTTTCGTTTTCCAAAATAAATACTGTACAACGGAATTAATGTAAGTACTTATTGTGCGTCCCGGTACCAAATGAACGGCGGTTGGGGACCCCTGCTCTAGACATCTGCTTCCCTCGTTCTCCTCTTGACACAAACCACATTGAATAGCTTGTCATATTTCATTGTAATTTCAACATTTCCTTCACATTTCCATCAGATGACATTTTCAGTTTGGTCTTTTTTATTTCCCGGTAGCCAAGGCAGGCAGGAAGGCAAGCACCGGAAAAGAAAAGGGTAAATGTAAGCATTTGCATTATGAGAGTTATTTCTGTCTTCTTGGTCTGCCAGCACCCACAGCGCATCAACAGCGTATTATATGAATAATCCCTAGCTGTGTCGGGGGTCACAATGAATTGGAGTCCATTTTCAGGGATTACGCTGCAAAGAGCCACAAGAGCACAGGCAGAAGCCTCTCTGTTAATGTCAAAAATATTTCACACGAGGCTGTTTGGAGAGTAATTTAACCTTTAAATACTCTTACAGAAATCATAAACCCATGGGTTTATGACAAATACAACTCATTTTCACCCGGCCACAACATTAGGTACATGCCTGGTGCAATTGATAAAATGGTTAAAAAATGATCTATTTTACAAAGACAAATAACGCTCAGTTTTGAATAAGTATCAGAGTTATTGATTTAACAATAAGTGTTGGTATGGAATGGCAAACAACCCAGAGTTTGAAAACATTTTTGGGAACATCACTGAAATGACACACAAACACACACACACATTCTTTTTAATTTTGTGGCACACGGGTTATAGGTGATATTAATGGTGCAAAATTTTTGGAATGATTTATCTTGGTCTTATTTATTTATTTTACACGACAAAACCCTCATCATTTGAACAGGGGTGTCCGGACTTCCACTGTGGGTGTGCCATATTTGTTAGATTTGCTGCAAAAGGCTCATCAACAAAGTAAAAAAAAGTTTGATAATACTGACAAAAACTACATGTGAGTTGTCTTTATTGCATGATGTGTGTAGAGTTTTGAGAAAAAAATGAATATCATCAATTTCGGAATAAGGTTGTCACAAAAACTGTGAAAGAAGTGCTACGCTGTGAATACCGTCCAGCTGAACTGTATTTCTGAAAACACATGAGTACTAATTGTACAGAGTTGCATATAAAAACCTACCTGAATACGTCATCAATCAAAAGTGAACATTGTACAGGCAGACTTTGCTATTATTCCAAACAGCTCTTTTATAGCATTTCATTTTCAAATTCTTTCTCAAAGAGGGGCGAGTGACAAAATGGGATCGTAATTCATGGCAACTGTGCAAGAATGTGATATACAGTGAACCCCGACCTATTGTATTCCTCAATAACCATTTGCTTTTTCACCAATTCACAATTTGTGGCCAGCAGTTTGAGCACAGAAGCGATTCTAACCTTTATGGTAAAAGTCTTTCTCTCTTCCATTTCGTTTCCGGTTTCCTATGGACAGACGTAAGGCCATTAGCATTTGACAGCTTCGACTTTGACATTTTTGTCAGCATATCATTCCCTTGCCGTGGTTGCCAACTTGCTGCACGGCTTCCCAACTGCAGTTCAGCACAAATTTGAGAGTATTTATGGCTGTCAAATTGCCCCAACCTGTAAAACAATGCACACTATGCAAGTCAAGTTTCTTGAAACTGGATCTATCCTTCACAAACTACATAGTGCAAGGCCTGCTACTACCATCACTGGTGAAAACAGTGAACTCCCAGAAAGGGCTTTCGCAAAAAGCCAGGTAAGGTCTATTTGCAGAGGGATGCACTTGAACTTGGCATCAACAAATGTTTGATTCAGCGGATACTTTGGAGCGTGAGAGAGCTGTACTCGTATCAACGTGAGAGCTTCTGATGCTCAACCACCTCAAGTGTAAATTGTACAAAGCGTTGGAGTAGCAGGACTTTCATAACACTTCTCCATCTGGCAATGAACACGACAGGAAAACCTGTTGGCAGGTGTCGATTTAATTTCAATATCAATTGGCGAGCCATGGTTAGGGGAATGAAAGCTTACAAAAACAGGGAAGCTCAAGCTGCCAAATGCTAATGGTCTATAGTTACTTTTGGGACACCCTTTATAAACTATATTCCTACTTTTGCACATTGCTGCATGTATTTACATTCAAAAAAAAAACTTCTACTGTATTTACAGCACCACAAAGTCAAAAACTAAAAAAGTAATCGGTATTTTCACATTGCATTTTGCCTAGATCAAAACGTCTGTGTCATTTATTTTTTTAAGGGTGATTTTACAAGATTTAAATGATCAGCACATCAGCAAGCTCTGCAGTAGCCTGGAAATGATCCTGATCGTTTGAATCTGGTGTGTTGCAGTAGGGAGAAATCGAAAAGATGCAGGATAACGGCCCTCGAGGATGAGAGTATGGCTGACACCCGTGGTTTAAAAGTGTAGTAGGCAATTATTAAGGGGAGTGGGGGGTGTCAATTATCCATAGATTTATGCTGCGGTCAGATCAAACGCTAGCCGATCATTTCTGGTGGCACGTTTCCATATACAGTGATCATCTGCTCACGATGGAAAGCGACACAAGGAAGCGTCACTTCCTCGTCTACCCGAAGAAGCGTCATTTCCTCGTGTAAGGAAGGCGAGAGGAGTCAAGTGGTGCATTCAAGTGCGCTCAGTTTGTTCGAGAACCGAAATTTGTTCGTCATCCGAGGCATAAAAGACTCGAAATTTGTGGTCGAAAACCGAATTGGTCGAGAACCGAGACGTTCGAAAACCAAGGTTTGACTGTAATTGTAAAAAATAAATGACTACTTAATGGATTTCACTTATCGGGGGTTCTTTTTGGAAAGTAACCCTCGCAATAAAGGAGGGATTACTGTATAGTCAATGCAGTTTGCACAGTTACATGACTGGCAGCATGAATGAAGCGTTTGGACTTTTGGCGGTGTTGCGTTACCGACGCATAATTGGTGTTGGTACTACATCAAATAAAGCCACAGCTGCACACGTACAGACACAGAGCCAAAAAAGTTATTTAAAAAAAAGGGCAAACAGCGTGGTGAACTAAGAACAATGCGGGACAATATCATTGCAGTTTTGGCTGGCAACCAGTTCAGGGTGTACCCTGTCAACTGCCCAAAGACAACTGTGATAAGCTCCAGCATGCCCGCGACCCTTGTGAGGATGAAGCGGTTCAGATAATGGATGGATCATTGAGGTTGACAACACAGCCGGCTTTCACTAGTGGCTGGGACCAAGCCAAAAAAGAGAACGGGAAGCAAGGAAGAAGATGTGTCAGGTGAGCGCACTGACTTGTTTTTAGCTGTTGAACAGTCCATCAAGATAGCATTTAGCAGCCAAAGCAAGAACACAACTAGCAATGTTCAAACATGAAGGAAGGTCCCCTCCTTTTCTCAGCTCAAAGCAACCCGTGTGGTTCAACCGCGAGCAAACACGTATGCGGTGCAATATTTTGTGTTCGGTCACAACCTTAGCATTAGTCTGTAACTCCTGTTAATAGCAAGGGATCACTGTCAAACCTGTAAAAGATGACATGACATCCCAATAGGAGCTTAAGGAGAGCAGATGAAATGTGAAAAGTAAAATAAACGGTGTTGTACAGGCAGGAGACAAAATGATGTGTGACCAGCGTCAGAAGATGAGATGAGTAACTTTCACAGCTTGTCCGCATGACCACCTTCATTCATAACAAGCCCCTCAAGGCCACTATGCAAACAAGTCCGCTTTAGAGAGAAGCGACTCAACTGGAGAAGGACGGCTTGCGTGCTATCCTGACCACATTGTATGTGTTCAGCCCCGGCGCATCAAACCCAGGGGACATGCCATGCTTGTCGTATGCGTAGAAGTTGAACAGTTGTCCATCCTGCGCCTCCAGGGACACGGAGGCCGAGCCCACCCTGAGGACGCAGGGGTACTCCCTTTCAAAGACCACCTTGAAGACGCGCTCCACCAGGAAATTGAGCTTTATGGTCCGATACGTTTGCGGTATCAGCTCTTCGATTTGAGGGCCGAATTGCTGCATGGTGAGAATACCGTCTGAGCCGGCTTTGATTTCGTAGAAGGTGATGTTGCTGTAGGTGAAGAAGCCTGCATAGGCCTCCGGATTTGGGGGTGCGAACAGCATCCTCCGAGCATCCCTGAATGCATTTTCTAAGGCAGGGACGATGTGACGGTAGGCTTTGGCCACAACGTCCTGCTTCTGGGACCGACCTCCGGCCATTAGCACCACCAGTCCAAGCTTGAGTCGCGGCACCAGGGAGAATGTGGCCGAATAGCCGTCAAGGTCGCCATCTTTGCGCACCATCTCGTAGCCAAGCAGCTCATTCACCTCCCAAGGCGTCCCCGTGCGGTTGGCGAAGTAGTCCTTGTCGCACCTGAACAGCGGCGTGAGCATGATCTTCAAAGAGTCAGGATCCAGAAGCTTGCGGTGATAGGCGCCCAGCAGCATCATGGCCAGCTTGGCCAGGTCTGCCGCTGTGGAGAACATCTGACCCGATGGGCGATACCAGCCCAAGTCATAGAGCGGGGCGGGCTTCCCGTTGGAGTACACGCCCACGGCCACCTGGCCCTGCAGGCCTGGTGTGATGTCAAAGCCGGTGTCCTCCATGCCCAGACGGTCCAGGATGTTGTCTGATACCCAGCGCTGGTAGTCCATGTTGAC
Organism: Hippocampus mohnikei; assembly: GCA_026261675.1. Classification (NCBI taxonomy): domain Eukaryota; kingdom Metazoa; phylum Chordata; class Actinopteri; order Syngnathiformes; family Syngnathidae; genus Hippocampus; species Hippocampus mohnikei. The sequence continues at coordinate 16,202,529 of JAKGUB010000334.1, read as the reverse complement.
CACGCGCTCGGACATCACGTGAGCCAGCAGTGAGAAGGCGAGGTTGCTGTAGTGACATCTGGAAAGAGAGGCGTAACGTTGAATTATATTAAAAGTCCGTTTAGCGAAATGTTAACAAACAAGGCAAAACGCAATAGACGGGATAATGAACAGCTGCGTTGTGTTCCACCCCTTTAAGCATTGTATTTTTAAACACAGACCATCAAGCAATACATGCAGACAGATTACATAACAGTGCTCAGACACATATATTCTTTATCCTCTTTTAAAAAGCTTACTGAGGAGCTGTGACCATCTCCTTGTACTCCATAATCCATGGATGTTTTTTGCCCCAAAGTGGAAAAGGCGCACACACCAGAAGGAGCAGCACAAGCGCAAGTCCACAAAATGTGTCAAAAAAGGTGTAATTCTTTACATTCGATTTAATTATGTGACGTCATTACCGTATGTTTTTCTCAAGTGCAATACAAGCGCTATTTTTCTTCGTAAACAGATGGAAATATACTGTTATCAACGTACACTAAAATTCACATGCGCCTTTTTATTCATGCTCACATAAACGGACTACATTTAGGCATTTTGGTGCATATGAGCAATTGCCAGTTTTTAAAACCCAATGGTCTCTAAGCGATCAATTAAAATGAATCAATCTGCTGGCACCTCACACTCGTGACCTGCTTGCCGGTAGATGTCTTGAGGATGCACCTTTTTTCTTTTGAACTTCAAATAATGATAATAATGAGTGACAGGTAAAATATTTTTTTTTAAATCTTGATTTTTTTCCATTTTCTAAAATTACGATTGCTGTAAAACACTACACGGAGCTATTTATTTGCATACATTTTCATTTCACATTGCTGCTTAACCTGCAAGTTTCTTCCACTTTTGTAAGAATTGTTCAAATGGTCGGTCAAGTGTCAATACTTATGTGAAATAATACTTTGTAGTTAGCAATCATGTTTTTAAATGATCGGAGGTTTGTTCATTGAGGCGTTGTGCCTGACAATACTAAACGAGATTTTGAAAACAACGACGGCAACACATAAGAAATAAAACAGCCATAACCTAGTTCATTACAATACACTATGTTGTTATGGTGCTTTGAAGAAAAAAAAAGTTCATTTAAACCCGATATGCATAAAAATTGCCAGGGGATGCAGATATTAAAAACCAGGATTAGCGTGCATTTGCATTTGTCTGCATGTGGGGAGGGCTCTATCCTTCACTCTCCCAACTGAGCCGACTATCAACCACTTGCAACTCCAGATAAAACTGTCTAGAACCGCTAGTTAGAATAACCAAAGCCCTACTTGGTTCCCGGGTCGGCGACAAGGACATCGTCCTGCAGAAGGTTGATCGCTGACTGAGTCTTTCCTTTCCAGAGGAGGTTTGTTGCCCTGAGTCTCCTGGGCAGGCCTAGTGTTGAAAATGAACCACAGAATTGACCACAGCATTTGTATGCTTGTCACAGACATACACAAACACTCCTGTCAATATGTTGCCCTTCTTCATTTGTTATTCTTCCACCGATCAATTCTCCCACACAGCCATTAAATAGCTATGATTCTTATCACGCAGGCTACGAAAGAACACAAGGTGCTGTACTGTTTAGATGATGGGTGTCAAACCTGTCACCGTAGTTACGTCCTTAGGGGTCCCGCGATTACAGTCAATGCAATCATGAGAGTGAGTCAGAGCAAATGTGGAGAGATCTGCTCTTGTTGCTGTCCAATCAATGTCCAAATTATGAAAAAAAAAAAACATATTTGAATAAAAAAAGGGAGATTTTTTTTTTTTAAATGCAAAACTATGAAGCACAGTTCATTATTACATCGTTGCTGTCCGATAAAAAATTGGATGTTCCAATGTAATGTCAATTACTGAAACTGGTGACTGAGAAAGTCGTCATGTTTGGGACTCCCAAAATTCAGTTTTATCAAGATATGTGCACTTGCCAAAAATGTTTTCACGATGTTATTTTTTATTTTTCAGGAGCTTTGTTGAAATTATGCTGTAATATCTACCTCTGTAAAAAAAAAAATAAAATAAAACAACTTGCCATAATATTTTCAAAACGGAATCGGAGTGAAGGGACCTTAGGAAGCTGAGAGCATTCAGAAGCGATGGGGAATTTGGAACATTTCTGCTCCATGAGTAGTTTTAATTGATGGTACATTCAAAAAAATAAAACGAGACAAGATTCGAACATCAACCTCCGAGCTGTGAGGCAGACGGGCAAACCAGCAGTCCACAAATGCTTCCCTTCTATGTTACAAATCTCCTAAACTATTAAACGTTATTGAGTTTGGATGTTAAAATCACCAGAGAGCTGGCTGACCATCCTGCGCAGCGTCACCGAGGAGGAGCGAATAGGCACTTCGCCGCTGTCCAGAAAGATCAGGCCGTCCGTCACATATTTTAGCTCCGACTCGCGGGTCCTTCCCATGGGGTTCTTGATAGTGAAGTTGTCCACGTACTTCTCCAGCGGGTCGTCCAGTGAGCCGATCTTGCCCTCCTCCCACAGCCGGTACAGCATCAGCGTGGGGAAGATTTTGGACAGGCTGGCTATTCTGAAAACAAGATAAAGCAACGTTACTCAATGAGCAGCGAAAGCTTTCATCACGGGACATGTTGGAATTATGGTTCCCCTCAGAGGTTTGCTATAACTGGGAAAAATATAAATCCATTCATTATCAACACCGCTTATCCTGAACAGGGTCAGATGGGCGTGGGGATGGGAGGGGGCGTAGGGGCGGCGCTGGAACATATCCCAGCTGACTTCAGGCGAATTACACCCTGAACTGGTCACCAGTCAGTCGCAGGGCACATTTAGAGACAAACAACCATTCACACCCACATCCAACCCATCATTGAGGGGGAACCGATCCCACTCTGCGCGCACACAAGTCAGATGAGTGTCCCAATACAGCGTCAGTAACATTGGGACACATATAGAAATGTATGATCATGTCATCACGTTATGTTACATACACTACTGTATATACAATCCATTCTGCATTGGATTCTTATGACATTCAATGTCCGTCCAGCCATTTTCAACACCGCTTATCCTGAACAGGCTCACGGGGAGTTCCTGGAGCCTATCCCAGCTGACTTTGGGCAGAAGGCAGAATACATCCCGAACTGGTCGCGAGTCACTCACAGGGTAGATATGGAGACAAACAACCATTCACACCTCCAGCCACGCCGTCACTGAGTGTGAACCAATCCATACAATGTCAGTATTTTTAAAAGAAAAGCAATACTTTTAAATTCAACTCAAATTGTTCATAGAGCACTTTGTGCACTTTACGTCTTCCTACTCAGGAAACTAAGGTATTTTGGGGTTCAGGGGTCACTCCTTAAGACCTTCTATGGCTCTGTGGTGGCTTCGGCCACCCATTTTGGCATTGTCTGCTGGTCGGGCAACATCTCAGCCCGGGACAGAGAGAGACTGGAGCGACTGGTCAGGAGGGCCAGTTCTGTCCTGGGCCCCTTGGACACTCTGGAGGAGGTGGGCAACAGGAGGATGCAAGCTAAACTAAAAGCTATGATGGAGAGTCTCTCCCACACCTTCCAGCCCACCCTGACAGCACTGTGTAGCTCCTTCAGCCATAGACTGTTACACCCGCGCTGCAAGAAGGAGAGATACCGCCGCTCATTCCTACCGACTGCTGTCAGGCTGCTAAATAAACTCACATGAAAACCTGGACTCACCCCATCCATACATTGTAAATAGCACAGCCACCTTATGCAGCATGCATGCAGTTGCATATATGTTTATATCTATATTTTATACTTTATATCGCATTCTGTACTGTGTACAGTTCTTTTTTCTGAAACATTTTGTGCATGCAATACTTTGTCCCCAGTGTAGTACAAATAAAGGTTTTCTTATCGTATCTTATCTTATCTTATCTTAAGAACAATAACATCTAAAAGAAACAACGGGAGATGTTTGAGAGAGGTCTGCATTGCAGTAATCCAGCCGAGGTGTGATGAAGGCATGGATTTCTGATTCAAAGTGCCGGCCTGTCAAAAGTCTTTACCCTTTAGGTGTCAAAAGCTGGACTTTACGACCGCACAGTTATGCTTATCCAGTTTAAATTCACTGCCCAACTTAAAACCCAAGTCTGAGACACTTGGCTTCACAAAGTGTGCTAAGGGACCCACATCAACATGGAGGGATTTACAAAAGCCAAGGAGATCAGATTTGTCTTTTTTTCTCATTAAAGATTAATAAAAGTTCAAAGGCTGCCAGAGCTTTAATCCCTTCAAGGCATAATAAAAGCAGTTGTAGGGAGAAGGCACTTTTCTTCTCGAGTGGCACATAAATCTGTCATCAGCATAGCAATGGAATGAAAACTCTCCAGACTAGAAAGACTGGACTGTATTTCTGTTTATTTTAAGGTTATCATCATTGAGAGAAAAAAACAGCGACTTAAAAAAAATCATTTCTAAGTGACGTTTACACTTTTGAACGATAACAAATTGAATTTACAGTCACAAGTGATGTCAATTGTTGCAAGCAAATATTTAAGGATACAGCTTTCGTTCAATTTATATTAAGAATGGATTCGGTGAGAAAACCGCTTGTAATATCTAATGTAAAGATTTTGGTACAGATTTTCATCCTTTTGTCACAAAATATATATAGGACACTCTATTTGTTTTATTAGGCCACGTTAAATGATTAGTGGGCTAGATCTGCCCCCGAAGGGCACAGCATACTCAAACCCCAAAATAACGTCACCAAAATTAAGAATACAGAAATAATGATCTTGTCTTATCAGAAATTGACCATTTAATTTAACACAAAGCTGATCTACTTACAAAAAGCCTTGACTTAATCTGTTGTATGGATGGTCACCGTGTCGTTCTCTGCTAGCTGGTTGCCATTGACAGCAGCGGCTCGATACACCTCCAAGTAGAAAGCTGCCAATATCTCAGCGAATAGAAATAAATTGCCTGCCTTCTTCAACACAATTACCGGTACATAATCATCTCGCAGTGCGTAAAATGGAGCGTCACCATCATCTCATCTTATAAGGACTGAATGATTACCTTGTTATTAGCCACATGTGGATTGTCTATGCATTCTTCTACGAAATAATTTCGTGACCACCAGGTCAAGCTAATTACATAGTCCCTGCAAAGTAGAACTAAATTTGTTTCTGCTTACATTATACATTTAAGATAACTGTGGTTAAAATGAGCCAATGCTGAGAAAAATGGACTCCTGAATTATGGAGAAACTTGCTTTTTCTCTTTTACTTTTTTTTCCTGATTTTTTGGAGCGTAGCTAGAATCACAGAGCCTGCGGAATGGCTTTCGGGAGGAATCTACGAGATGATTGGCGTAGGAAAAAAATCCATCTATCCATTATCCGTTCTGTTTATTCTGATGAGCGTTGCGGGCGTGCTGGAGCCTATCCCAGGTGCCTTCGGGCATGAACTGGTTGGCAGCCAATCGCAGGGCACACATAGAGAGACACCCATTGACGATCACAATCACACCTAGGGAAAATCTGGAGGATTCCATTAACCTGCCACGCATGTTTTTGGAATGCGGGATGAAACCGGAGTACCCGGAGAAAACCCATGCAGGCATGGAGAAAATGTGCTAACCAGTCAACCATAGGTTCCACTGTAGGAAAAATTTAAAATACATTTACAGAAGTGGAAAAAAGTATTTTGTTTGTTTGTCACTTTAGTTAGCAGGCGACATTCCCATTCATGCGGGATCATTTTGTTAGTTTTGTTGAATATAATGGGACAGATAGAAAAGCCTTGAGGAACCAAACATCCAAAAATGAGCTGGAAAGGGTGTTCATGGTTGTTTGAAGGAGCCACTTTGAGCAAATTCCAGGGAATTTGTTCCAACGAACTCCTGTTAATGAGATTTGCTCCAAGTAGGTCGCCAAGATACATGCACGTTGCTACATTGTGAAGCTTTTCCCCTGGAATGCATATGCTTCCATGAACAAATAAACAAACAAACAAAATAAATGTAGAAACAAAATTATGTTGTTAAATCACCTGTAGATGGTGTACTCATTAGGCGGTCCTGAGAATGCATCTGAGATGTTCCTTTTGCCAAAATTGCCGGTCCATAAAACGGTGTCGTTCAGGATGACTATGGCGGAGAGAGCTGGGAGACTAACTGGATTGATGCTCTGGCGAAGCAAAATGTCCACCTGCAGGGGCAACAGAAAACACATTCAGGGATGGAAACCCCCCCCAACCTCAATGCATGTTGGAATGACTACTGGCCGACGCTTCTTAAAGCAGCATATGCTCAAGCGTCTGTCAAGTCAACCAGTGCGTCCTGAAACCTTCACAATGACGTCACCGGCTTCCATATGTTCTGTCGCGTCTCGCTCGGCTGACAGTAAACATGCAAAGAAGTAATGAACGGATGTTCTTTTTCCTTGAGGGAAGCACATGGGAAATGTTGTTTCGACTGTGCTGGTGAGAAAGCACTTTTTATTATTTTTTTCCTCCTCAATTCAGTTTTGCTTTTGGCAGGATTTTTTTTCAACATTTACAGCTCAGACCCATATTGTGCTCATCTACAAGACCCTTTAATGACAGTTACGTAACGTTCTCTGTCTCATAATGCAAAAGATAACAGCCTCTATACATCTTTCGCTATCCAACATGAATGCAATGGAAACAAAGAAAACAGTACAGCGTTCTGAAATGTTTTCTACTTCTGTTCATTTATTTCCCCTTATTTATTGCAAAGCTGTGTTAGACTGCTATGTTTTGTTGAAATCTTTTTTTGTTTACGAAATGTAGCATTTTGAGATTTCACATTATTATTTCCTGTCACAATTTAAGCGTCCTGTCACAATTTAAGCGTCCCTTCACCAACATTCAGATGGTATAGTCCTGCCCGCAAACTATCAAATGGACAAACAAACAAAAATATAACACTAGAAGATTTTCAAATTCATAACATTTATTTTGCCTTTTTGCTGCCACAATGATCCATGCTGCTCCTTGCAAATGGAGGTTTCTGACCATCTGAATGAATGTACAGTATTACGATATTGTCATGTTCCTGTTCTTGGCCTGGCCAGCAGGTGGCATACTGAGCGGACTTTCTGGCTGCACACCTGCTGCCAATCTTTCAATTAAGGAACTGTGTATTTAAGGACCCGCAATCTGTCTGCTGGTTGTCGGAGTATTGTTTATGCCTTGTTGCTTCCTTGCTCACAGATTCTTTGCTATACATCTTGTCGTTTTCGCTTTTGAACTCTTGGTAGCATTTATTGTGTAAGTATGGCTTTGCTTTGTGATTTGGCTTTTTCTTGCGTGTAGTTGATACATTGTTTTTCGTTTGTATTCTCGGTTCTTGTTTTCCTCTCTTGCCTTTTGTGCAAGGGCTTTTTGTGTTTTGGTTTTGTGCTCCCTGCTCCTTGTTTTGACCAGCGCTTTATGTGTGAATTTTTGTACATTAAATATTTTTTGCTTCAGAGACCTCGTCTGGCGTCGACACTTTTGGGATCCAAAACTTGATTCGGTTATATATATATGGGAAAGTATAAAGTATCTCTTCCATTTCTTTGAATTTATTTTTTATTTCTCTTATGCCAAAATGTAAATGGTAGATTCTTGTTCCTTGAATCCAGTGCTTCTCAATTGTTTGTTATGCTCTCCCTAAGTCGAAGAAAACATATATATGTGTATATGTATGTGTATATATATATATATATATATATATATATATTTGGAGAGCATTAATAATTTTCCTGGACTAAATAAAAATAAACAGTGCCACTTCACCACCCATGGGAGAGCATTAATAATTTTCCTGGACTAAAAAACTAAAAATAAACAGTGCCACTGCCACCTACAAAGCATGTTCCTGGGATCACATTGGGGTTCACACCGCGCCTCCCACGTTCGTCCGTGCTCTATACTGCCTCAGGATTATCAGTGCATCTGTTCTGTACATCGAACACAGATACACCCACTGACTTGAATCTCAAACACCTTGTTCAACATAAGGGTGTCCATATGTGCTCACCAGGACACCCTTGGCCGTACCTTTTCCAGTGCCTCCTTCAGAGCAGGAATGGGATGCTGTAATGGAACAGCCTCAGGAAAGCGAGGACACCTCATCTCGGATTTGGCGTTGTCACCCAGCCCTTCCTATCGGGCCTTTATGGCCTGTGGGACCCCAGAGGCAGCTGACGGGTATCGACTGGCCGTCAAAATGGAAATCGAGAACAAGTGGTCCACCATCCGACGTCTCAGGAGGAAACAGTGCACCACTAACACTGTGTACAGTGGGGATGGGGCGCTGTTGACCTCGACTTCGGGACGTTGTGAGCCGGTGGGCGGAGTACCGAACCTCCTCAACTCCACCAGCACGCCTTCCTTGGAGGAAGCAGAGTCTGGGGACTCTGAGGTGGGCTCTCCTATCTCTGTGGTCGAAGTCACCGATGTGGTTAAAAAGCTCCTCGGTGGCAAGGCCCCAGGGGTGGATGAGATCCGCCCGGAGTTCCTCAAGGCTCTGGATGTTGTGGGGCTGTCCTGGTTGACACGCCTCTGCAACATCGCGTGGTCAGCAAGGAGAGTGCCTCTGGATTGGCAGACCGGGGTGGTGGTCCCTCTTTTTAAAAGGGGACCGGAGGGTGTGTTCCAACTACAGAGGATCACACTCCTCAGCCTCCCTGGTAAGGTCTATTCAGGGGTGCTGGAGAGGAGGGTCCGTCAGGAAGTCGAGCCTCGGATTGAGGAGGAGCAGTGTGGTTTTCGTCCCGGCCGTGGAACAGTGGACCAGCTCTACACCCTTAGCAGGGTCCTCGAGGGTATGTGGGAATTCGCCCAACCAGTCTACATGTGTTTTGTGGATTTGGAGAAGGCGTTTGACCGTGTCCTCGGGAGTTCTGTGGGGTGCTTAGTGGTATGGTGTACCGAACCCTTGTTCACGGGCTGTTCGGTCGCTATACCACCGATGTCAGAGTTTGGTTCGCATTGCCGGCAGTAAGTCGAATCGTTTCCAGTGAGAGTGGGACTACGCCAAGGCTGCCCTTTGTCGCCGATTCTGTTCATAACTTTTATGGACAGAATTTCTAGGCGCAGCCGAAGCGTTGAGGTCCGTTTTGGTGGCCTCAGTATTGCATCTCTGCTTTTGCAGATGATGTGGTACTGCTGGCTCCTTCAAGCTGGTCTCTCCAGCTCTCACTGGAGCGTTCGCAGCCGAGTGTGAAGCGGTTGGGATGAGGATCAGCACCTCCAAATCTGAAACCATGGTCCTCAGTCGGAAAAGGGTGGAGTGCCCTCTCCGGGTCGGGAGGAGATCTTGCCCCAAGTGGAGGAGTTTAAGTATCTTGGGGTCTTGTTCACGAGTGAGGGCAGAAGGGCGAGAGATCGACAGGCGGATCGGTGCAGCGTCTGCTGTGATGCGGACGTTGTATCGGTCTGTCGTGGTAAAGAAGGAGCTGAGCCAAAGGGCGAAGCTCTCAATTTACCGGTCGATCTACGTCCCAACCCTCATCTATGGTCACGAGCTATGGGTGCGTGACCGAGAAGAACGAGATCCCGGATACAAGCGGCGAAATGAGTTTTCTCCGCAGGGTGTCCGGGCTATCCCTTAGAGATAAGGTGAGAAGCTCGGTCATCCGGGAGGGACTCAAAGTAGAGCCGCTTCTCCTCCACATCGAGAGGAGCCAGATGAGGTGGCTGGGGCATCTGATTCGGATGCCCCCTGAGCGCCTCCCTAGTGAGGTGTTCCGGGCATGTCCCACCGGGAAGAGACCCCGAGGACGACCCAGGACACGCTGGAAAGACTATGTCACGCAGCTGGCCTGGGAACGCCTCGGGATCCCCCGGGGAGAGCTGGAAGAAGTAGCTAGGGAGAGGGAAGTCTGGGCTTCCCTGCTTAAGCTGCTGCCCCCGCGACCCGGCCCCGGATAAGCGGTAGAAGATGGATGGATGGATGGATGGATGGATGGAGTGCCACTGCCACCTACTGTAGTGGATGTGTTGTTACAAAGCATGTTCCCTGGGATCACACGCGTCTCCCACGTTCGTCCGTGCTCTATATTGCCTCAGGATTAGCAGTGCATCTGTTCTGTACATCGAACACAGATACACCCACTGACTTGAATCTCTCACTCTCGTACCTTTTCCAGTGCCTCCTTCAGAGCAGGAATGGGATGCTGTAATGGAACAGCCTCAGGAAAGCGAGGACACCTCATCTCGGATTTGGCGTTGTCACCCAGCCCTTCATCTGGCCGTCAAAATGGAAATCGAGAACAAGTGGGAGAAGACAATGACTACAGGGAGCATGAAGGTACACTTCATCAGACAACTGAGAAAAATCAGTTCCATATGCTGCGGCAATTGGAGGACATCAATTCTTTCCCCGTCGTGCTTGCATAATATGTCAATGCTCAAACTATAATTTGCATTTTGAACGTGAAAATGAGAACATTGCGTTGTGACATGTGGCGCTCATCTTTTCACACGGAGGCCGGGCTTGGCAAATACGTGTGGTATTCTATTCACAGTTACAAATTTGATATTTGTCATTTGCGATGCATTCGAGAAACTCTAATATCCAGAGCTAAAATTGAATGGACAAAATGTTGACTCAGAATTGCAATTTTGATCATGTAAAAAGGATAAAAGGAAAACAAAAGAAACAGCCACTTGTGTTGCGTGGCCCCATTTAGAGGTGACCCAGAGAATGAGTAGGGAGCAGTAGCCGCCTGAGGTGTGAATAAACATAGCTGTGTCCATGTTACACAACCCCTTCTCCCCTGAAAAATAAGGAATGAAAAAAAAAAAAGGAAGTTGTATGGTATACTGGTACCAAGGTATCGCGCTGTCAAACATACTATGCCACATTTTTTAAACACGGGGTCTCAAAAAATGGAGAAACAGCAGTCTTTAACTCTGTGTCTCAAGCAGGCTCTGCTTTTTGGGGGAAAAATAAAGATTTAAAAAATGTCTAACACCTTGTGATCCTGCGTACCTTCCAGGTGCACACTTCCACACCCACCTGCCAAATAACACGTGTCAATTAGAGTATGGATCTGTGCATTCTGACAATGCAGAGGACACATTGCTAAACCGAAGCAATTCTGATGTTACAATTTGGCAATATACGGTACATAATGGCTTACTTCAGATAGAACAAAGATTTTGTTTCGTTTAATTTGATTTAGGTAGGCACACCCTTCTCAAATTGACTATTTTAGCATTAGCAATCTAGTCGACAAACTTCTTTAATTGTTTGTTGAATGTTTAACTCCCAATTTGTATAGATGTAGTTTTCACAAGCAAAACCCAATCTAAAGCTGACAACACATTCAGTGCTATTTATTGTTTGAAAAGTACATTTAAGAGGTTATATGAACAAATCTTGAGATGTTTCAATATTTTCTCATGTGAAAATGTGTCTTTAAAAAAAAAACAGCCCTACTATTTGTAAACAGGCAAGCAATTTTTCTGTATTTCACCTTTAAAAGATGCACACAGCTTTATTTTTAGCATTGAGATTCCTGGTCTGCTGTACTGACTTTTTGATTAGTTTTGACAGTTGGCAACGGTTTGAACACTATAACACTATCTGAAAGCATCAAATACACCAAGTTCAGTTTTTCATCATCAAGTCCTGAGTTCGCTGAGGAATGCCTTACAGTATTTATGTAATTTCACATTTGATGGGTGGGCAATCTGGGCATGCACTCCGGAGACCCAAATATTTGTACACAAGCCATCAAAACGTAAATTCTCGATAGTATGAAAGCTCCCTCCCTCCCTTTTTTTTTTTTTTTTGGACTTGGAAACAGTTTGAGGACTCCAAAACCTGTCCGAAAGGCTAAAAAAAGCGCTCACCTGGCTGCAGCTTTGGAAGCTGATATTGCCAGAAGAAGCATCCCGTCATCACCATGGACAGCACGAGGAAGAACACCAAACCCACTTGGGTCCATTTCACCTTCATTTTCTTGGTTTTTGTGATTCCTTGGAACTGGATGGTGGGAGCAGGAGGAGGAGGAGGAGCCGGCGGGACGGCGACTGCTGCGGCGGCGGCTGGAGGAGCTGTCTTGAATCGAAACACACATCACTCACTCATAAAAATCTTGCTCAAAAATGACTCGAATCCAAATCACAAGTGATCCCCTTGGCACTCCACACAATACTCACCCCCAGAGCAGGACAGCCGAGATTAACAGTGACACAGCAATCTTCTTACCACCCAATCAGTCACCTAAACATCATTCCGCATTATTTCCACCACAAGAGCGAAGGCATGTCACATATTGACAAATGGCACTAAAGCGAACCGCCATGTCTGCTTTTTGCTAGCACTGCACTGTAATCTGAACGCCGGTGCCACTCTTTCCCCAACACAATTCAATTTCCTCTCCTGTAGCTCGAGCCTGTTGACATCATAATCCCCAGATTTACTCCACCAAAGCAGTCGGCTGGGGGGGTGGATTTTAATCCCTAATCCCTGTGAATCACTTTGCTTCAGTCCATTCTGCCGAGGGTATCCCGCGAGATGGTCGGTGGTGGGATGTTGCCCCAGACGACGCAGCATTAGGCCCCTGGGTTGGGTCTCTATACCTGTATGTCGCTGCGGTGTGGCCATTGGGGTTCAAATGAGGAAATCGAGGCAAGGCAACTTCATCTAGCATGTTTCATACCCAAGGAGCTCAATGTGCTTCACACAAGCAAAGACAGAAGACTGACAAGTATTTACCAACGCTACAGTTAAGGACATTCAGAGGCAACGTTTGAACACATCAGCAGAAAACATGAAACATTTACAAGCAATGTTAAGAAATAACTAAAAGATCAACTATATTTTAAAATGTTTTGACGACAAGACGAAGTTTGAGGGGAAAAAAAAAAGGAAACATTTTGAACCTGTTTTTCAAAGCATTTAAAATAGGAGGTGACTTCACTTCTGTTGGCAGTTTATTCCATTTGTGTGCAGCATAAGAGCTAAATCCAGCTTCACCATGTTGTTCTGACGAAGTGACGCAAGTCGCCAGAGCTCAGAGCCCTTCTGGGTTCATATTTCCCCGTAGCCTCCACAGATTCATGATACCCTGTGCCGGATGCAGCGTAGTCCTACTCTTTGCATTGAGTCAGAATCAAACCACTTGACAATTGAGTTTATTTTTTTCCTTATTGAATGCCAGGCACAAATAAAAGAGCCCAGCCTTCGTGGGCTTGTAAAAAAGAAAAATGTGTAGATGGCAGATATTCACAAATACAGTAAATCAAACAAAGAAAATCCCCTCATGTCGCATTCATGCATGTAACAGAAACTGAGCCAACTAAAATGGCTTCTTAGGAGATATTTGAGTCTTTCTTCCTTTGCCTTTGACATTGCAAACAAATATATAGCCACATTTGACAGTTTACAAAATAATTGCTTCCTGTGTGGAGTTTGAATATTCTCCCCGGGCCTGCGTGGGTTTTCTCCGGGTACTCCAGTTTCGTCCCACATTCCAAAAACATGCATGGCAGGCTGATTGAACACTCTAAAATGTCTCCAGGTGTGAGTGTGAGCGCGGATGGTTGTTCGTCTCTGTGTGCCCTGCGATTGGCTGGCAACCGTTTCAGGGTGTCCCACGTATACTGCCCGAAGACGGCTTGGAAACGCTCCAGCACCCCCCACGACCCTTGTCAGGATAAAGCGGATCGGAAAATGGATGGATGGATATTGATGCTTAATCGACTTGCAGCAGCATGCAGCCAAACAATTAGTGACTCATCAGCAGATTCTGAAATAGGTGGCCATGACTGACCGGCCAGGGGTGGGCGTGGCTGACTACTGGAGCTGTGACAGGTGCTGATGAATTGAGGAATTCACCTAATTCATGTCTCAAAGCCGGATACCAAGTGTCGAATGCCAGACAATCTTTGCCGGATACAGCAAAGCCATTAAGGGCGACTACGCCTTACATATACGGAGTTATGAATCAAACAATGGCATCCTAACAATACAAATGGCGCTGATTGTTTTCTATTATTCAATGGTTGCAATGAACATATCTTACCTATATAGTACCTTCAGTACTATATAGAATTTTCTGTTCCTGAGGTTTGGCTGGGGCTTTATCACAATATATGAGTGGTTTGTGGAAAAGCTCACTCCCAAAAGGATTGTGTGCAGGTGCTGATCTGGGTTATATAACCTGTGACAAAGCGCACACACACACACACACGCACACACGTGCACATGCACGCCTTTTCACCTGCACTTGAAGCCCATCCATGGTGGCCTCCCTGAGGACTTTACTCCCGGCCTTGCCCATGCTTGCAACTCACCGGCTGTGACCTGACATAGAAACACACAAATGGGGCCTCATTTGCATTTGCAAATGTACTCATATTCACATTCTGTATTTGTGCAACATGGCGATATTCACACTATCGCGCACCAGCTAGCGAGCGCCACCTCACCCCTACGTCATCTAGATATAAGCTATAACTCGGTAACAACAGGTATGGAAAAAAACCCAACCGGATCAGTCGATACAACTACATATGCATCCATAGTAAATATGTCCCAGTGTGAAAAATAACAGTGAGGATTTTATGACACACACACACAAAATATCCATCAAAAAATTAAAGAAGCGATTTCTGGAAAACATCCTGTTTCTAATAAGGCAGTCATATGCAGCTCTATAATGACAACATATTCCAGTTATTGCAGTATGAAACAATATGGCCCATTATTACATTTTTACTTTCAATGACCATTTATTTGATTGCTGAAAAAAATAAATGCACGCTAGAAATAATGCTGACAGATACTTTCAGTGAAAATATCACAAAAAATGCAGAAATCTTAGACTAGAATGCTATTTAACGCATGACAGCATATCAGATCAATCCCCGTAAGCCATATTAATTATGTATCAAAACCCCAGATGATCTAAAACGATTATTGCAGATCAACGTGTTTCGTGTTCTCTGTCTTTTCTTTCTTCTTTCTTCTTTCTAACATATTGCGACTTTTATCCACTAGGACGCTGTATCATCTTTCATTGTCGAAAGAAGAGTAGCTTAACTGTATTTTAGTTCACAGTATTGCACTGGGACCCGACCAATTAAATCTGCCAATTATGGTTCTTCAAACATTGGTCAAACAAACACAGCCACAAAAAAAAATGGGCCAAATAGGCCATGTTTGGCGATTTTATTTAATTTTATGCACTTGAATGATTTATTGTATTCTAACCATTTAATCAACTGAGTCGTTCAATATAATTTGCAGCCCAATGTTTACAAGCAATGGTAGGGTGAATTGACCTGAATGTTGACCTGAGCGTTTACATACAATCTAAAGTCATGATTTGTTGAGAAAAAAAAATAAGGAAACATAGTGCAACATCCGTGCATCCATCCTTCCATCCAACTGTTTGTTTTTAGGTGGTAGTTGGTGTAAAAACATTTTTTTTCCCAAGATGGCGCCCGAGTAGGCATCCTTCAGCAAGTGCTCTTCAAGAGCCTTGCTTTTGTTGTTCGTTTTTTGTTTTTTTTGTCTTTTTGTTTTGTCACATATTTGTTGTTTCGTCGTGTGGACCTGATGTGGACTGTTTTCAGCGTTTTTTTGGCCACGACATTCGTTAAAGGAGAGGCAGCACGCCTGTACTAGCACATATTTTGATTGGGAGGAATGTCGGCGCCATTGACTGTCAGTGCTGGACAGCCCCGGGGCGCTTGTGTTTTTTTGCGCCTGTAATGGGCAGCATTTTTCACAGCCCCGTTTTGTTCAGTGGAGATCTCGGCGCTCTTGGACAGTCTGCGTTGGTGCGGCTAGATGGATGGCTGCTGAAGTGGAGGATGAGGAGAGAGGAGCGTCGGCGCAGAGTGCCAATGCGTATTTGGAACTGAGAGTCACCGCTTGGAATTGGAATGGATTTACATGGGACAGGAGAAGTGAACCAATCTCTTTTTTCGTCAATGGATGCTACAGCTTCTTGTTGACTTTGAAACTTAGCTTGTAGCCGACGTGTGCACATTTTGAGCATGACGTCTCCTCTCATCCACTGGTGAAAGGACACTTTGATTCTCTCCTCTTTCATCTCAAACTGCCTTAAACAAAGCGTATGAGGGGAAAAGTGGCTAGGACTGCACGACTGTCCGTGTTTTATGTTATGTGTTGTGTTTATTATTTTACTTTATGTTAACTGATTTGTTAAGCGCTTTGTTACAGCTGCCGCTGTTGTGAAAGCGCTATATAAATCAGCATGTATTGTATTGTATTGTAAATCGTTTGAGAATCACTGTATTAGGGATTATTCGGAAGTACACTAGAATTATTCTTCTCATCCTTTGCAGTACAATGATGATCCACAAACCCAATGACCTAAAGTATCATTCAACTTTAATGCACCATTAAATATTTATAGCTTGTGTGTGTCGGAAATCTTGCCTTTGATGTGGCCACAATGAGCATCGGTCAATTGATATGAGGAGTTATGTAATAATTCAGCCCAGCATCATATTAAACTTGCACTCTAAAAAGAACAACCCATGAAATCTACTCAATAAATGTAGGGTCACAATTTGCAGCCACTTGAATTGGTTAGATTTGAATCATATATTTTGAAAAATGAGGACATTAATTCAAAAGCTATGAAATGATGATGAATCCACTCAGAGGGGTTGTCCCACGCTGGTGTCATATTTCTGAAACAAATACCATGATGTCCAACACACAAATCCGCGGAGTGCCGAATATGTTGATCAAATACACTAAAATTACGTTCGACCACCCGCGCAGCAAAATAAACCGCATTTTGGCCAAACCAAAATATGGCCTCATTTTTTAATCCAAATTTGCAGATGCGCTGTGGGGCGAGGCCAGAAACGGCCAGAATCTATCAAATCATAAAAATGCCGAACTAGACCATTGCCCCACGGAAATTACAATGCAGCCTACATTCTATTACCAAATTGTCAGATGACTCGGGGGCGAGGCAGGTCCGTGCGCTGTGTCACAACCAGGGTGGCTCAAAAACATTCTAGGGAGGCTTAAAATAGGCCTAACCACACCACTGAGTGACGGTATAAATTACTCTTTTTTTTCTTTTTTTTTTTTTAAAGATTGACTGTCTAAAATAATCAGGTACGCTACATTTTACATAATTCATGATGGGTAATATTTAACACACTACCAAATCTTTTTTTTTTTTTTACAGTGTGTGGCTTCTAGACACAGATTCATCAATCTTCTAGATATACTCATAAGTTCCAATGAAGCAATAATAACCAACGCTTTGACGTGACAGCCAGTGTCCCTGCATTATTATAGTCAGGACTGCACACAAGCACATTATATAAGCCCCGTAATGAGTCAAACGGCTTTTTTTTTAGGCCACGAGATGCCCCATGGTCATTCGCTCCTTGTCCACTTACCTCAGGATCTATCGGTGACGGTTCTTTTGGGTCTTTATTGACACGGAGACGTGGTTAAAAAAAATAAAAATTAAAAAAAAGAAAGAAATATTCCGCTTTGCTTCAGTTCCGAGTTTGGGAGCTCGGGATGCTCGCCTGACAGATGTTGGTATCATAGTTATGACTAAATCCGACTCGTATCAAACCCAGCATTCTGGATTAAGCAGCACAGCCAATGGATAGTAAATATGTCCCAGTGTGAAAAATAACAGTGAGGATTTTATGACACACACACACAAAATATCCATCAAAAATTAAAGAAGCGATTTCTGGAAAACATCCTGTTTCTAATAAGGCAGTCATATGCAGCTCTATAATGACAACATATTCCAGTTATTGCAGTATGAAACAATATGGCCCATTATTACATTTTTACTTTCAATGACCATTTATTTGATTGCTGAAAAAATAAATGCACGCTAGAAATAATGCTGACAGATACTTTCAGTGAAAATATCACAAAAATGCAGAAATCTTAGACTAGAATGCTATTTAACGCATGACAGCATATCAGATCAATCCCCGTAAGCCATATTAATTATGTATCAAAACCCCAGATGATCTAAAACGATTATTGCAGATCAACGTGTTTCGTGTTCTCTGTCTTTTCTTTCTTCTTTCTTCTTTCTAACATATTGCGACTTTTATCCACTAGGACGCTATATCATCTTTCAATGTCGAAAGAAGAGTAGCTTAACTGTATTTTAGTTCACAGTATTGCACTGGGACCCGACCAATTAAATCTGCCAATTATGGTTCTTCAAACATTGGTCAAACAAACACAGCCACAAAAAAAAAATGGGCCAAATAGGCCATGTTTGGCGATTTTATTTAATTTTATGCACTTGAATGATTTATTGTACTCTAACCATTTAATCAACTGAGTCGTTCAATATAATTTGCAGCCCAATGTTTACAAGCAATGGTAGGGTGAATTGACCTGAATGTTGACCTGAGCGTTTACATACAATCTAAAGTCATGATTTGTTGAGAAAAAAAAACAAGGAAACATAGTGCAACATCCATGCATCCATCCTTCCATCCAACTGTTTGTTTTTAGGTGGTAGTTGGTGTAAAAAATGTTTTTTCCCAAGATGGCGCCCGAGTAGGCATCCTTCAGCAAGTGCTCTTCAAGAGCCTTGCTTTTGTTGTTCTTTTTTTGTTTTTTTTGTCTTTTTGTTTTGTCACATATTTGTTGTTTCGTCGTGTGGACCTGATGTGGACTGTTTTCAGCGTTTTTGGCCACGACATTCGTTAAAGAGAAGAATCTGTGCTTGGTGGTGGCGCCTTCTGGAGCACGCCTGTACTAGCACATATTTTGATTGGGAGGAATGTCGGCGCCATTGACTGTCAGTGCTGGACAGCCAACGGGCGCTTGTGTTTTTGCGCCTGTAATGGGCAGCATTTTTCACAGCCCTTTTGTTCAGTGGAATCTCGGCTTGGATTGGTGTTGGTAATGATGGCGCTAATGAGTTGAAAAGACCGCCAGATCATATATTTGGAACAATTGCACCCTTGAATTGGATGGATTTAATGGAAGAAATGAACCAATTTTTTTTCAAGGATGAAGTTGATACTTAAGGTTGTCACGCTGGTGTCATATTTCTGAAACAAATACCATGATGTCCAACCACAAATCTGGAGTGCCGAATATGTTGATCAAATACACTAAAATTACGTTCGACCACCCGCAGCAAAATAAACCGCATTTTGGCCAAACCAAAATATGGCCTCATTTTTAATCCAAATTTGCAGATGCGCTGTGGGCGAGGCCAGAAACGCCAGAATCTATCAAATCATAAAATGCCGAACTAGACCATTGCCCCACGGAAATTACAATGCAGCCTACATTCTATTACCAAATTGTCAGATGACTCGGGGCGAGGCAGGTCCGTCGCTGTGTCACAACCAGGGTGGCTCAAAACATTCTAGGGAGGCTTAAAATAGGCCTAACCACACCACTGTGTATAAATTACTTTTTTTCTTTTTTAAAGATTGACTGTCTAAAATAATCAGGTACGCTACATTTTACATAATTCATGATGGGTAATATTTAACACACTACCAAATCTTTTTTTTTTTACAGTGTGTGGCTTCTAGACACAGATTCATCAATCTTCTAGATATACTCATAAGTTCCAATGAAGCAATAATAACAACGCTTTGACGTGACAGCCAGTGTCCCGCATTATTATAGTCAGGACTGCACACAAGCACATTATATAAGCCCGTAATGAGTCAAACGGCTTTTTTTTAGGCCACGAGATGCCCCATGGTCATTCGCTCCTTGTCCACTTACCTCAGGATCTATCGGTGACGGTTCTTTTGGGTCTTTATTGACACGGAGACATGGTTAAAAAAAAAAGAAAGAAATATTCCGCTTTGCTTCAGTTCCGAGTTTGGGAGCTCGGGATGCTCGCCTGACAGATGTTGGTATCATAGTTATGACTAAATCCGACTCGTATCAAACCCAGCATTCTGGATTAAGCAGCACAGCCAATGGCCACATCTGTCATTGCACTTTACTGTGTGTGTGTGTGTGTGTGTGTGTGTGTGTGTGTGTGTGTGTGTGTGTGTGTGTGTGTGTGTGTGTGTGTGTGTTTTCACTTTATATTTTGGGATGACAAGTTAACCGAATGAAAAAAAACAAAAACACCCACTCACACGCAGTTTGCCAGCCGGACAGAGATCATGGTAATGATGTGAATTTGCTTTGTGGTGTACTGCAAAACATATGCCAGGGAAACTTGGATTCCTCAGATCAGAGAGTCTTGTTTCTCACAGTCTGGAGTAATACTTAACCACACACTTAAACACCAAAGTTTTTTTTTTTTTAATATACAGTGATACCTCGGCTCATGAACGCTTTAGCTCACGAACTTTAATTTAATTTCGCGAGCATATAGTCTCTGCTGACGAACTAGTTTTCGGCGGACGAACCAAACCAAGCGGTCGAACAGCGCCACGGTGGCGGCCGCGAGAAGCTGACGCACGCTCACGGCGTCCCAGTTCGTCACCCCCTTTCTTTGAATACGGACGTGGTTTGTGTTTGATAGACACTTTTGCTATTATGGGACCGAAAAAGACCCCACCACAGGCTAGTGTCAAGCCCAAGAAAACACTAAAGAAAATTACGATCGAGCAGAAGAAGGAGATAATTGAAAAACACGAACGAGGTGTGCGTTTGTGTGACTTGGCGTCCCAGTACCAGTACGCTAACATGCAACAGGTGTCAATTAAGAGGTTTTTAGTCAGCAAAAAGGATAAAGAGTTTCCTTCTAAGAAGCAAAGAAGAGAAGCCACACGGAGGTTGAGTTACCTACAGTCCTTATGGAAGGTGACTCTCCTTC
Source organism: Hippocampus mohnikei (assembly GCA_026261675.1). NCBI lineage: Eukaryota > Metazoa > Chordata > Actinopteri > Syngnathiformes > Syngnathidae > Hippocampus > Hippocampus mohnikei. The sequence continues at coordinate 16,181,732 of JAKGUB010000334.1, read as the reverse complement.
CAAACCGTAACTCCCTCCCTCCCTCCCTCGCCCTCCCACTCCATTCCATCAAGCCATCAACTACGATCACAAAGGTAAATAAAACGACTTTATTATACAGTACAGTTTATTTCTTTAATTTCAATACAATAGCACATTTATTATATATATGTGTATATGTGTAGTTTTAAGCCTTATTTCATAGAAAATTATGTTTATGGGGACCTGGGAACGGATTATTCTCATTTTAATGGTTTCTTATGGGAAATAAATGTTCGGAAGACGAACTTTTCGGCTCACACACACTTTCTGGGAACCAATTAAGTTCGTGAGCCGAGGTATCACTGTAGTAGGGTTTCCAGCCAGGGTTAGAGTGTCAAAACAGGGTTTCAGTTTCGGGCTCACATTTTGAGTTTGGATTTACAATGTGGTTTAAGAGCCCTGATTTGAGTTTCAAACTATGGTTTCAAAATACTATTTTCCTCCATTCGGATCTCAAATATGGGTTATAGTTTCAGTTAGAGTTTTAAAGAAGGGTTTCAAACTAGGGATTCGAGACAAATAGAGTTGGGGTTTCAAATTAGAGTTTTATGTCTGAGTTAGGGTTTTAAACTAAATTTAGGGTTCCAAATTAGGATTAAGAATTTGTGTTCTATGTTTGCTTTAGAGCAGGGTGTCAAATTCATTTTTGTCATGGCCACATTGTTGTTACGGTTTCCTTGGAGGGCTGTTATGAATTTTGGGAAACCATATAAATGTTTAATCACCTCCACATATTACATACACAGCGCACAACAAATTGATGGATAACTAGCTTTAAAATCAGAAGTCAAGAATAATTAGTTATTGTGGATTACATATGACACATTTTGGGTAAGACTTTAGCAAGCATCATGGAACTTGACATGCTTGATTTGCTTTCGCGGGCCACATAAAATGATGTGGTGAGCCAGATCTGGCCCCCGGGCCTTGGCTTTGACACCTGTGCTTTAGAGTCTCTAAATCGTGTTACAAGCCAAGCATGTATGGTTCCCAAATAGGGTTTCAAGCCTGGTTTGGTGTCCCAAAGTCGAGTTCAAACCAAGTTTCAGGTTTTAACTTAGTGTTTCAAATCAAGAGTGGGGTTTCAAATTAGGGTGCCAAAGTAGTAACTTAAACCTGGGTTAGGGTCTCAAAGACAGGTTAGGCTTTCAAAGAAGAGTTTTAAACTTAGGTTTGATGTTTTTATCAAGATGTCCCAATGGATATCCATGCAGAATTTTCCATGGACCCAACATCCAGTCAGACCGACGCATGCAGGGTCAGTTTGTCGGCCTCGGACTGCAACAGTCACATTCGTGACCGACGCGCCACGGAGCCATGACTGGAGTCAATTTAGTAGTGTGGCAATGTGAATTTAATCGACAAAAAACTAATTGACTTCTCTTGTGCACTTTCACCAGACTATTAATATGCAGGCTACACACTTATGTGCACACGGCAGCTTCATGTGCAGAGGCTCGGGCTTAACTCAAGCTGTCGTGTTCAATGGCTCTCACGTGCAAGATCTGTCCACTCTAACGTGTGTGCGTTTGCGTGCATGCGTGTGATGCAACGAACCTGATAGTTTATTCAGTTCATTCTCACAGTGTCATTATTTATTCCATGCATACAATTTACACGTGACATGGGCAAAGTGCAATAACTTTTTCTCCTCACTTCATCGTCTCCACGCTGATGCTATCTCCATTTAATTAATGCCTCATAATGTATGCTCCCCTACTATATATGTATCAGCGGAAAAACCTTTTCCATTATTCCACGAGCTCACTTGCCGGTAATCCTTACATTAGGAGGACAAAGCAACTTGTTTCAATGCTTTGCTTTTGTTGAGCAACAAATGACAGCAGCTGCCTACAGTTCTTTTCATGACCTCGCCTCAGAAAATAAAAACAGGCGAGACAAACATTTTCACACTCGAGATAGCAATAAGAGGTGTCTTGACATTCGCGTGATCTGACAGGCGAGGTTTATGAGAGACAAACTGTCATTCCGACTGTTTTTTTGCTTTGGCTTGGGAGTAACTTCATTGAGATATGACGGTTGTATTGTGACAACTCACTTCACAACCAGCAGCATTTTGGTGGATAATGAACAATTCTTCAAAAAAGAGACTTTAAGCTGTTTAAGGCCACTCCTTGTTGAAGTTTACCGGTACTGTCCAAATAAACACAAAACACAGAGAATTACACATTTCAAATTTAAAACAACCAAACAACATTGACTGAAGAATGGCCTGTGAGTAACATATTATGGAAAATGCAATTGACATGCTAATGCTAACAGTTGGCGCTGTGGGCGAGGCCAGAAACGGCCAGAATCTATCAAATCATAAAATGCCGAACTAGACCATTGCCCCACGGAAATTACAATGCAGCCTACATTCTATTACCAAATTGTCAGATGACTCGGGGCGAGGCAGGTCCGTCTGCTGTGTCACAACCAGGGTGGCTCAAAAACATTCTAGGGAGGCTTAAAATAGGCTAACCACACCACTGAGTGACGGTATAAATTACTCTTTTTTTCTTTTTTTTTTAAAGATTGACTGGCTAAAATAATCAGGTACGGTACATTTTACATAATTTTCATGATGGGTAATATTTAACACACTACCAAATCTTTTTTTTTTTTTTTACAGTGTGTGGCTTCTAGACACAGATTCATCAGTCTTCTAGATATACTCATAAGTTCCAATGAAGCAATAATAACCAACGCTTTGACGTGACAGCCAGTGTCCCAGCATTATTATAGTCAGGACTGCACACAAGCACATTATATAAGCCCCGTAATGAGTCAAACGGCTTTTTTTTTAGGCCACGAGATGCCCCATGGTCATTCGCTCCTTGTCCACTTACCTCAGGATCTATCGGTGACGGTTCTTTTGGGTCTTTATTGACACGGAGACATGGTTAAAAAAAAAAAAAGAAAGAAATATTCCGCTTTGCTTCAGTTCCGAGTTTGGGAGCTCGGGATGCTCGCCTGACAGATGTTGGTATCATAGTTATGACTAAATCCGACTCGTATCAAACCCAGCATTCTGGATTAAGCAGCACAGCCAATGGCCACATCTGTCATTGCACTTTACTGTGTGTGTGTGTGTGTGTGTGTGTGTGTGTGTGTGTGTGTGTGTGTGTGTGTGTGTGTGTGTGTGTGTGTGTGCGTTTTCACTTTATATTTTGGGATGACAAGTTCACCGAATGAAAAAAAAAAAACACCCACTCACACGCAGTTTGCCAGCCGGACAGAGATCATGGTAATGATGTGAATTTGCTTTGTGGTGTACTGCAAAACATATGCCAGGGAAACTTGGATTCCTCAGATCAGAGAGTCTTGTTTCTCACAGTCTGGAGTAATACTTACCCACACACTTAAACACCAAAGTTTTTTTTTTTTTTTAATATACAGTGATACCTCGGCTCATGAACGCTTTAGCTCACGAACTTTAATTTAATTTCGCGAGCATATAGTCTCTGCTGACGAACTAGTTTTCGGCGGACGAACCAAACCAAGCGGTCGAACAGCGCCACGGTGGCGGCCGCGAGAAGCTGACGCACGCTCACGGCGTCCCGGTAAGTTCGACCCCTTTCTTTGAATACGGACGTGGTTTGTGTTTGATAGACACTTTTGCTATTATGGGACCGAAAAAGACCCCACCACAGGCTAGTGTCAAGCCCAAGAAAACACTAAAGAAAATTACGATCGAGCAGAAGAAGGAGATAATTGAAAAACACGAACGAGGTGTGCGTTTGTGTGACTTGGCGTCCCAGTACCAGTACGCTAACATGCAACAGGTGTCAATTAAGAGGTTTTTAGTCAGCAAAAAGGATAAAGAGTTTCCTTCTAAGAAGAAAAGAAGAGAAGCCACACTGGAGGTTGAGTTACCTACAGTCCTTATGGAAAGTGACTCTCCTTCCAAACCGTAACTCCCTCCCTCCCTCCCTCGCCCTCCCACTCCATTCCATCAAGCCATCAACTACGATCACAAAGGTAAATAAAACGACTTTATTATACAGTACAGTTTATTTCTTTAATTTCAATACAATAGCACATTTATTATATATATGTGTATATTTATGTGTAGTTTTAAGGCTTATTTCGTAGAAAATTATGTTTATGGGGACCTGGGAACGGATTATTCTCATTTTAATGGTTTCTTATGGGAAATAAATGTTCGGAAGACGAACTTTTCGGCTCACACACACTTTCTGGGAACCAATTAAGTTCGTGAGCCGAGGTATCACTGTAGTAGGGTTTCCAGCCAGGGTTAGAGTGTCAAAACAGGGTTTCAGTTTTGGGCTCACATTTTGAGTTTGGATTTACAATGTGGTTTAAGAGCCCTGATTTGAGTTTCAAACTATGGTTTCAAAATACTATTTTCCTCCATTCGGATCTCAAATATGGGTTATAGTTTCAGTTAGAGTTTTAAAGAAGGGTTTCAAACTAGGGATTCGAGACAAATAGAGTTGGGGTTTCAAATTAGAGTTTTATGTCTGAGTTAGGGTTTTAAACTAAATTTAGGGTTCCAAATTAGGATTAAGAATTTGTGTTCTATGTTTGCTTTAGAGCAGGGGTGTCAAATTCATTTTTGTCGCGGGCCACATTGTTGTTACGGTTTCCCTTGGAGGGCTGTTATGAATTTTGGGAAACCATATAAATGTTTAATCCCTCCACATATTACATACACAGCGCACAACAAATTGATGGATAACTAGCTTTAAAATCAGAAGTCAAGAATAATGACTGTTATTGTGGATTACATATGACAAATTTTGGGTAAGACTTTAGCAAGCATCATGGAACTTGACATGCTTGATTTGCTTTCGCGGGCCACATAAAATGATGTGGCGAGCCAGATCTGGCCCCCGGGCCTTGGCTTTGACACCTGTGCTTTAGAGTCTCTAAATCGTGTTACAAGCCAAGCATGTATGGTTCCCAAATAGGGTTTCAAGCCTGGTTTGGTGTCCCAAAGTCGAGTTCAAACCAAGTTTCAGGTTTTAACTTAGTGTTTCAAATCAAGATTGGGGTTTCAAATTAGGGTGCCAAAGTAGGAACTTAAACCTGGGTTAGGGTCTCAAAGACAGGTTAGGCTTTCAAAGAAGAGTTTTAAACTTAGGTTTGATGTTTTTATCAAGATGTCCCAATGGATATCCATGCAGAATTTTCAATGGATCCAACATCCGGTCAGACCGACGCATGCAGGGTCAGTTTGTCGGCCTCGGACTGCAACAGTCACATTCGTGACCGACGCGCCACGGAGCCATGACTGGAGTCAATTTAGTAGTGTGGCAATGTGAATTTAATCGACAAAAAACTAATTGACTTCTCTTGTGCACTTTCACCAGACTATTAATATGCAGGCTACACACTTATGTGCACACGGCAGCTTCATGTGCAGAGGCTCGGGCTTAACTCAAGCTGTCGTGTTCAATGGCTCTCACGTGCAAGATCTGTCCACTCTAACGTGTGTGCGTTTGCGTGCATGCGTGTGATGCAACGAACCTGATAGTTTATTCAGTTCATTCTCACAGTGTCATTATTTATTCCATGCATACAATTTACACGTGACATGGGCCAAGTGCAATAACTTTTTCTCCTCGCTTCATCGTCTCCACGCTGATGCTATCTCCATTTAATTAATGCCTCATAATGTATGCTCCCCTACTATATATGTATCAGCGGAAAAACCTTTTCCATTATTCCACGAGCTCACTTGCCGGTAATCCTTACATTAGGAGGACAAAGCAACTTGTTTCAATGCTTTGCTTTTGTTGAGCAACAAATGACAGCCGCTGCCTGCAGTTCTTTTCATGACCTCGCCTCAGAAAATAAAAACAGGCGAGACAAACATTTTCACACTCGAGATAGCAATAAGAGGTGTCTTGACATTCGCGTGATCTGACAGGCGAGGTTTATGAGAGACAAACTGTCATTCCGACTTTTTTTTTGCTTTGGCTTGGGAGTAACTTCATTGAGATATGACGGTTGTATTGTGACAACTCACTTCACAACCAGCAACATTTTGGTGGATAATGAACAATTCTTCAAAAAAGAGACTTTAAGCTGTTTAAGGCCACTCCTTGTTGAAGTTTACCGGTACTGTCCAAATAAACACAAAACACAGAGAATTACACATTTCAAATTTAAAACAACCAAACAACATTGACTGAAGAATGGCCTGTGAGTAACATATTATGGAAAATGCAATTGACATGCTAATGCTAACAGTTGGCGCCGATAAGCATGGCTTAAGGAGGGTATTTGAATACAAATGGGGAAGCAGCACTAATAAACAAAATATAACGCATATTTTCTTCATCCTCCATGAAAAAGGACAAATATTACAGGAATATGATGGCAGTATTTCAAGTATTGCAGAAGATTGTTCTCATGTCCTGGACTGTGTAAATTCACTCCCCCACTTGGTCTGTGTACAATTGTGAAATTTGCGGTGTTCAGTCTGTGTTGAGCATATGCTACGTACGATGACCTGGAACTGCAATACACAAGAACGAAAAGCCAAACAAAATGGCAAAAAATAAATAAATAGTAAAAAGAAAAAAAATAGCCTGAGAAAACCAATCACAACAGCAAATTTTAAAAACATGAAAATTATATGACAAAACTACAGTATATAAAATATTAAAAGAATATATGGAATATTAAAAAAGGACGTCATTGTAAATTAAAAATGGTTCTCAACTGACCTACCTGGTTAATTAAAAACAAAACGGAACAACAAAAACAAATAAACACCAAATCAAAAATGACAAAAACAAATAATTAAACAAACCAACACATGGAAATTAAACACACCAAAACAAATAAAACAAAACAAACAAAAAAATACAGTACTGTACTTGATTGCAAATGACTAATACGTGAGTGATTCAAAACTGCAGTTCTTGAAGCAGGAAATACTGATCTCTAGTGGACCAAAAGAAAAGGAAATGCAGCAGTGGATCGATGAATCTTACCTCCGCAAACAATATATTGATTTTTATTTAAATGGCAGATGGTGACCAAGCAGAGACATCTTGTATATTCTATTGACAAATTCCCAAGAGTTCTTCATTTCCATGTTTTATTCTCATCTCATTTCATCCGAGTATTTTCGACGTCATAACTAATGGCTTGAAAGTAGTCGTGTGTTATTTCTGTGTTCGTGTCGATAAAAATGCTTCTTTCCATTGCTTTTTTCCTAGAGATTTTTTTTCACCGAAAATAAACCCCACAACGCTTTTGTGATAGTTAACGAACTTGTCAAACAGCCAAATAGAGTTCCACATGTATAAATGCAATGTGTTCAGGAAAAGCCGGTCAAGTATGAAAGGAGGCGTGGTCTACATTTTGAAATTGAAACAGTCCTTGACATGTTTGTAACGTGCGTTTGTCAAAACATCCATCGGTTTAAAGAAGCATAGGAGACTTTTCGCTCATTTGAGCTGCCGTTTCTCCACCGTCAGCCCTCCAACCTTCTGCCGCGGGGCCAATGCAGAGTTCGGCTTCCATTATAATGGTGACCGGGACTGGCGGTAAAGAGGATTGTGACAGGGAAAACGCCCACAGCCCGAACCACAAAGATGAAGTAAAAGCATAATCTCTATTTTTAGCGGTGAAGGTTGTGAGTTATCAACAAACCTCAAACATACAATTGTCAATTAGGTAGTGGGCCTCACAGCGGCAACTAAGCTGAACATTCCCATGCCGTTTATCAGAAGCTAACAACAACTTTGAGATCCTCGTACTTCTATGTCGACTGGCCGTTGCTGGAAAGCGGCTTTGAAGCTTGTCAGATTGCCAGGTCACAGGCAAATACTGGAAACCTTTATGCAAAAACAACCCATTAGTCACAATTTGGCAACATTTGAAACTAGGCAGATGGGAAGCTATTTACTGTACTTGGGTTGTTTTCATTCACGTCATTCTCGTTGGGTGGGCTGGCGCGCCAGAGACCCAACTATTTGTATAAAAGTGATTGAAAAATTAAACTTGAAGAAAGTACAGTAACTGACATAGCAGTGTCATATCATCGCCACTAGATGATGCCAGAGCTTCATCAATGTTTTTAAATTTTCTGCGGCAGGAGAGAGGCGCTTCTGAGTATTTCTAACAATAGGACTGTTGGGGGAGAACTAAAAAGTCTTAGGCAAATACATTAAAAGGTGTAAAAAAAATCATCTGTGTTAAAACATCTTCACAGAATGAGCGCTATACGCACATTGCTGGGAAATTAAGTTGATACTATAAACCTTACAATGATGTCATCCAATTTGCCAACTTCCCTGATGGCTGCATACAGAAAAATAGAAGCACACTTTGACATTATTTAACCTTATTGTTATTATTTTTTATGCACCAAAACCAGAGCACAATATCCCAAGATAGGTTATGCACCCTGCACTGAGCAAGTCTCCACATTCAGAAATAAAATGTTCAAGCTGTAGGAAGATAAAAAAGTTTAAAGCAGTTATTTGAGGATCATTAATGGGATCCTGTTTTATGTTGAGAGGGAAGAAATTTCATCTGTGCTGTATGTTACACATACAGTACATTTGACAATAAAGTTTATCCAATCCAGAATATTCACAATTCAGACCGTGACACAGAGCAGAAGGTATAGTAGTGTAAACCTTTTTGTTTCTGCAAAGAAAAAAAATTATAGTGCGTAAATCTCACGGTTGAGCCCGTACTCTTTGTAATTAATTGCATCTCTCAAGAGTTATTCTGACAGTTAGAAAAACTCTGCAGGGCTATGATTAATTAAGCTCCGCCCTCACACCTGCACTTCTCCAGTTTGAGAGAGACAAGTCAGCACCGTTTTCCACCTCCTCTATTTACACATGGTAAGTGAAACTAGGCTAAAACTTTTAAAGGTAAGTCAACACAAACATTTCTTTTCAATAGTATAAACAATGTATTATGATTAATACTGAATTTTTGAATATGCATTAACCAGCCAAATCCACTTGTTTTGAATCCATCTCAGGTGGAGCAGCCATTTTACCACTTGCTGTTAAATGAAAATGACATCACTGTTGCTCATGGCTCAGGTAACAACCAATTATCTGTAGTTGACAGCAAGAGGCAAAATGGCTGCTGCTGAGGTGGATGAAAATGACAACAGGAATCAGAATGACATGTTTAGACTAGGGGGGGCCCATAGAGTAGAACATATTATTGTAAAAAAACATTTTTACTTGGCTTCCCTCTTTAAATGTATTATGAATTGATGCTATGAACTGTAGTATGTACGCTGAGAACAATACATGTTACTGTACTACGTGTTGTTTGTTGCTAGGAATGAACAGTAAATGTGTCACTGGCATCGAACAAGCTGCAAGCTACGGTGAAAATTAGCCTTGATAATTAAAAGGACCTTTGTTGATATCCACACAAAGCAAATATTATCTTATCAATGTCAGCAGCTACAACGTTTTGGGTGGCCTATTTCCAACTCTTTCCATTAGCTTTGAATGTAGCACAAGTGCCCGCTTGCAGTGTGTTGTGTTCTGGCCCCGACATTTGATCCACATAAAAAAGTGCCTCGATGTGATATGGTAGAACGCAGACACTAAATACAACCGCCTTGTATTGACCGATGTTTTGGTTCTGAATTCAGTACAGTTGTTGGCTCCGGAATGGCATTTGTTGGCATTCACATGACATTTCTGAGAATTGCAAACTCTGGTAGATTGTGGTCATGTGTACGTCAGGAGTTAGAGGTTTATAGTCAAAGCAAAAGCGCAAAAAGGACACTCTGAACCATTCCACCCGTGGTGAGTGAGCAGCCATGTTGGAGGGAGAGCGAAAGTGGGAAACGATCAAGGCACCCCCCAAAAAATATGTTGCCATGTGTCATACAAATTACAACAGCACTGTAATCCTCCATCTTTTTCTCATTTGCTTTTTTGGAACTCCGCAAACGCTCTCGGGTATCCATTGAAGGTCAGACAGGATAATATAACTAGCAGTGCAGTTGAAGCCCTGTTATTAGGGCAAACACGCTTTAGCTTCTCAGACCTCAAGTTCCACAGTTTTTTTTTCTTTCTTTCTTTCCGCTATCGCTACAGAGGAGGTGGAATTTCCAGATGATGAGGAACACATTGGAATCTTTTCTCTCAGTCAAGAGTCTCCGTTTGTTTTTTTTTTGTGCTCACATTGCTATGATCTTGGTTCAATGAAGGTCAATGTAATGGCAATACAAGGTGAAGTGAAGCCATATACAGCGCACAGAGGTAAAGTGAACCTCTCCTTTTGCTTGCCATGTACCCAATTGAGACCAGTAGGTTACAGAGGAAAGATGCTTTTTCTCAGTTGACCAGTGAATAGACAGGAACCATATAAGGTGCAGTTGAGGCTTACGCATTTCGCTCAGCTTTTTAAATGAATTTCATATTTGTAGTATTCAATAGATGTTCTGTTAAATGAATATAGGTCAACTTCTATGAATTAACATCACCAGACAATGTAGCAAATAGCGATTAGAAAACGAGAAAATAAGTGAGGCTGCTGACAGGATACGATGGATATTAATTATTTAATGAGCACTAAGTGATTTATCATTGTACTGTCTGATTATAATAAAACCTTAAAGTTGAATTTATTCTTCTCCATTTTAATGGTAGCAGTAATTTTGATATTGACCATTTCATATTTGTCTTTTTCATTTCGTCTTATATATTTAGTTTTTTTCCAATATTTGGATATTTTTTTCTCATATTTTGGTCTTTCTTAATCTTATACGTTCTTATTTTAAATCTATTACACCATTTTCTAATATTTCTCGTGAAATAGAATTGTTTTGTGATATGTGTAATATTTTTCCAGTAGTTATGTATTTTTCACATTTTTTCATCTCATATGTTCCAATATTTTTCCAATCTTATATTATATTAGTCTATTGTTGCTGTTATTATTTTCTTTTCTTCTCCTAACCTTTGTAGTCATCCATTCTCTGAACCATTTATCCTCACTTGGATTGTGGGCGTGCTGGAGCTTTCAGTGGGCCAGAGGCGGAGTAGGTACACCCTGAAATGTTTGCTAGCCACCCCGCGGGGCACAAACAAACACAATTAATCATTCATGCTCACAAGCACACCTCAGGACAATTTAGAGCATTTAATCAACCTTCCATACATGTTTTTGGAATGTGGGAGGAAACCACATAATGATAATCATCCAAACTCAATCAGAGACAGCAAAGGCCCAATTATCTGGCACAAAGTTGTCTTGAATATCCAGTGGAGTGGTGTGTGTTTGGAATGATTATCTGCTCAGAAAAATGGTTGAGACGTCAATCGTAAATGGTAAACCTGTTCAATATACACAGCAGGGTTGGAATAGATTGGGGGTTTTATTATGGTTTTTATTGTGTTTTGAATTCTTTTTTTAATTCGTTATTAGAGCGTCTTTGTTAATTTATTTCCCCCCCCAAATGCTTCATTTTTGTTTAGCTTGATTAGTTTTAGTTTGTTGAGTATTTGTTGAGTGCTGGAAAAAAAAAGGTCATGACAAATGTTGGTATTGTATTTTGTATGAAAGTAAACTGCACTCCCAAATGGCTGTTGAACCTTCCTTCTTCTGTATGGCTGAACAGTAAAAGTGAAATAAATAATTTCCATATGAACTCCAAAATCTCATTTATGAAATTAATTGCTAAAGTCAAAAACCAAGGATATTTGAGCTTTGTTACTTTGTTGGTTTTATGAACGGAAAATGTTGTTTCAGCTAACTCTCTATTTGATTTTATTTCGTTAACCAATATTTTGTTTTAGATGTTTTTATATTGCTAAAAAAAATTCGATATTTTTCAAATGTCATACAATACAGTATTAATTCAGTTGTACTGCATTTGAAAATGTTTAATTCTGAAACCATTTTGTCTAACATTTGCACTATTGTCAAGATATATACTTTTATTTTTGTACTTTTAAAATGAAATCCTCCATCTTTTTCTCATTTGCTTTTTTGGAACTCCGCAAACGCTCTCGGGTATCCATTGAAGGTCAGACAGGATAATATAACTAGCAGTGCAGTTGAAGCCCTGTTATTAGGGCAAACACGCTTTAGCTTCTCAGACCTCAAGTTCCACAGTTTTTTTTTTCTTTCTTTCTTTCCGCTATCGCTACAGAGGAGGTGGAATTTCCAGATGATGAGGAACAAATTGGAATCTTTTCTCTCAGTCAAGAGTCTCCGTTTGTTTTTTTTTTGTGCTCACATTGCTATGATCTTGGTTCAATGAAGGTCAATGTAATGGCAATACAAGGTGAAGTGAAGCCATATACAGCGCACAGAGGTAAAGTGAACCTCTCCTTTTGCTTGCCATGTACCCAATTGAGACCAGTAGGTTACAGAGGAAAGATGCTTTTTCTCAGTTGACCAGTGAATAGACAGGAACCATATAAGGTGCAGTTGAGGCTTACGCATTTCGCTCAGCTTTTTAAATGAATTTCATATTTGTAGTATTCAATAGATGTTCTGTTAAATGAATATAGGTCAACTTCTATGAATTAACATCACCAGACAATGTAGCAAATAGTGATTAGTAAACGAGAAAATAAGTGAGGCTGCTGACAGGATACGATGGACATTCATTATTTAATGAGCACTAAGTGATTTATCTTTGTACTGACTGATTATAATAAAACCTTAAAGTTTAATTTATTCTTCTCCATTTTAATGGTAGCAGTAATTTTGATATTGACCATTTCATATTTGTCTTTTTCATTTTGTCTTATATATTTAGTTTTTTTCCTATATTTGGATATTTTTTTTCTCATATTTTGGTCTTTCTTAATCTTATACATTCTTATTTAAAATCTATTGCACCATTTTCTAATATTTCTCGTGAAATAGAATTGTTTTGTGATATGTGTAATATTTTTCCAGTAGTTATGTATTTTTCACATTTTTTCATCTCATATGTTCCAATATTTTTCCAATCTTATATTGTATTAGTCTATTGTTGCTGTTATTATTTTCTTTTCTTCTCCTAACCTTTGTAGTCATCCATTCTCTGAACCATTTATCCTCACTTGGATTGTGGGCGTGCTGGAGCTTTCAGTGGGCCAGAGGCGGAGTAGGTACACCCTGAAATGTTTGCTAGCCACCCCGCGGGGCACAAACAAACAAACAATTAATCATTCATGCTCACAAGCACACCTCAGGACAATTTAGAGCATTTAATCAACCTTCCATACATGTTTTTGGAATGTGGGAGGAAACCACATAATGATAATCATCCAAACTCAATCAGAGACAGCAAAGGCCCAATTATCTGGCACAAAGTTGTCTTGAATATCCAGTGGAGTGGTGTGTGTTTGGAATGATTATCTGCTCAGAAAATGGTTGAGACGTCAATCGTAAATGGTAAACCTGTTCAATATACACAGCAGGGTTGGAATAGATTGGGGGTTTTATTATGGTTTTTATTGTGTTTTGAATTCTTTTTTTAATTCGTTATTAGAGCGTCTTTGTTAATTTATTTCCCCCCCTAAAATGCTTCATTTTTGTTTAGCTTGATTAGTTTTAGTTTGTTGAGTATTTGTTGAGTGCTGGAAAAAAAAAGGTCATGACAAATGTTGGTATTGTATTTTGTATGAAAGTAAACTGCACTCCCAAATGGCTGTTGAACCTTCCCTCTTCTGTATGGCTGAACAGTAAAAGTGAAATAAATAATTTCCATATGAACTCCAAAATCTCATTCATGAAATTAATTGCTAAAGTCAAAAACCAAGGATATTTGAGCTTTGTTACTTTGTTGGTTTTATGAACGGAAAATGTTGTTTCAGCTAACTCTCTATTTGATTTTATTTCGTTAACCAATATTTTGTTTTAGATGTTTTTATATTGCTAAAAAAAATTCGATATTTTTCAAATGTCATACAATACAGTATTAATTCCAGTTGTACTGCATTTGAAAATGTTTAATTCTGAAACCATTTTGTCTAACATTTGCACTATTGTCAAGATATATACTTTTATTTTTGTACTTTTAAAATGAACATTTCCAATTTCTCTGTATAACTCATCAATTTTTTGTCAATTCCTACCAAATATTGAACATTTGTAAAGGAATTTTAAAAATATATAATTTATGTATTTGATATTTTTGTTTAGCTACAGCCTGCAGTGGTAAACCATACTGTGCTCGTGCGACCAGTAAGCCTACAAAATAGTCCGAAAAAATGAACCGTATGGTCCAGATAGTTTTGTGACCCTGTACAATGGAAACTGGAGTGTAGTGAACTGAACCAAGCGCTATTGCGCGGTGGAAATGGGACTCAATAAGATAACACAGTATGTGTGATGTGGCAGGATAACCTCTTTACAATAATACAGTATGAGACCGTTACTTATGCTTTCGCTTCGTGTGTGTGTGTGTGTGTGTGTGTGTGTGTGTGTGTGTATATGAGAAACTTTGATGGGTCACTCGTAGGCGGCGTCATGAACATTCAGCCCTCCGTTGTGGCCTGCGTGGTGTGAAAAACCTCGTTTCTTGTCGCTTCTCCTCCTCGACCTCTGACCTATTTGCACTTTTAGCGAGGGCATTAGGGGCATGTGGATGCGTCGCACTCAACCAACCGCCATCTATCTAGGTCAGCGAATCGCCCTTGGTGTCACTGCGCCGTGGAAGAATACGACTAATTGCGTTTCACGGGATGTTGCCTCGACGGGGGCAAATTCCATCTGTTGCCAATGCCTCTTCATGCTTCATGCCTGTTTAGTCATTCATATGGGTCCCATTCCTCACTTATTTTCTGACAGGCCTTCCATGACAGGCACGCAATTCAACACATTTAAGGGTGACATGACAACACAAGTACTTTCAACTTCTCGAAGTTCCCCTAACCTGAGAAAAACCAATTCACTTTTTTTATGACAACGGGGAGATATGTTTGGACGCTGAACTAAGTGCTATGTTTTTTCCAGTCAGTTATCCCCATGGTTGTGTATGATACGGGACTCCTTGATTAACGACGATCCAACACGTCAAAAGTGCCATATTCTGTAGTGGAGTCAATGCTATGGTAAATATTTGAAAGAAAAACACTAGGCCATAAATGGAAAAACACTATGTAAGATGCGAACAGAATGTGCCTTCAAAACAAAACATACTGCCATGTTTTCCCCCCTTCCACATTCAACTTTTGTAGAGAAGACCAATGAAACGAAAATATGGACGGAAAAAAAATCCTGCAGCATACTATTTGCCCATTTTTGTCACCCTCTGCGTTCAAGTTTTGTAAGGGGCTACAAAACTTGAACATGGAGTGAAAAATTACCCAAATCCTCCATTTTAGCTAACGTGACTGCAGTGGCCACAGAGAACATCTACCTCCTCCCTGACCATGTGTATCAGACTTCAATCGAACGCACCGTATTGTATCTTGCCCATAGGCAGTCACGTCAGGACAAGCAGTGACTGAATGTAACAAAATGGCTACCATCCAAAATAAACTTGCTCTCAAAACGCTACCAGCTTGTGGCAAAGCGCCCAACATACAGGGCAAAATGTCCGCTTTTGTTACTTGTTGTGTCACGTTTTGTGGCATTCATCCAGTTTTACTGCGCACCGTGACCTTTGTGGAATTGTTTTTTGTGTTTTTGGGGTGGGGGATTTAACTGTCAAAATCTGGCCTGGCATCCACAGCAATAACGTCCAATCACATTTGCCAATCCCATCCTGCTATGTTGTGTCACTTTTATCCTATTTTCTCCACGGGCCGAGGCCCAAAATGTGATTGCTCAGTGCGAGAGGAACATAATGCAAATGCAGGATGATCAAGAATATCCCGCATTTACTTACTGTATGCATTAACATAAATCAAGGCCTGCTCCCAAACAAATGTTAGGTGGTATCTGCAGTTGAAAATGAAATGTCCCAGCCACTATAAATTGTTGATAGAAATGTTAACCTCTGAAGACTGTCAGTTCTTCCCTTTGTTGAAAATTGCTCTCAACTGAAGGGAGATTTCTGATAACAGTAAATGAGTATCATGATGTTCTAAAACGCTCTTACGCCTAAACCTACATGCACGTCTACACTAAAGTATAAGGCGTGTTTTAAAGTATCATGCCACTCTCGCTCTCTGTGAATTTCACCGGCTTATTGGACATTAGCATGGATGTAAATATCCTGAAATTCACATGTGTCGCAACGGTTTTATGCAATCATCTAAATTGCTTTGTGTCTGTTGAAAATAGTCAAATGCTTAGGTAAAAAAAAAAAAGTGCACATTTTTGTTGGGGATTTGCATGTGGTTGAAGTCTAACACACACACACACACACACACACACATACTCATACATGTACGGCACGGTGGTCAACTGGTTAGCATATCAGCCTCAAAGGTGTAGGGTTCGATTCCGGCTCCGGCCTTCCTGTGTGGAGTTTACATGTTCTACCCGTGCCCGCGTGGGTTTTCTCCGGGAACTTCAGTTGCTTCCCACATACCAAAAACATGCATGGCAGGTGAATGGAACACTCCAAATTGTCCCAAGGTGTGATTGTAAGCGGAAACGGTTGTTTGTTTATGTGTGCTCTGTGATTGGCTGGCAACTAGTTCAGGGTGTCCCCTGTCTATACTGCCCGAAGACAGCTGGGATAGGCTCCAGCACCCCCCGTGACCCTAGTGAGGATCAAGCGGTTCGGATAATGGATGGATGGATGGATGTTATTTTTATTTATTTTGTTTTAACTGACCATTTATGATCATTTATGTGAATACTCAATGGGAGTAACACCTACAGGACACTGGTTTTCCCATCTTGGCAAGGCTATGGCAACTACCGAGTGTGAGTTGCAGCTGCAAAACCAAATGGATGCTACACTTTGAGGGCCCTCAGGGGGAGCTCTGAAGCTGCGCAGGTATACGCCATTCAGCCTTGGTGGAGAGACGGTGCACATTAACCACTCCTGGGTCCTGTTTTTTTGTTGTTTTTTTTTCTCTCCATCTTTTGGATCAGTGTGTCGAGCTGGGCTCCTGAGTGCAGCAAGCTCCCTTGTTCCAGATATTAAATTACTCATGAAACATTTGCCCGGCCTCCAGGCCATGTTGCTGTGTGGCTTGTTGCGAAACCTCCACTTAGCCCCTGAAATGTTCACCGAGAGTGTAGCCTGTGTCACCTCTCCCAAGGAAAGTCAATTTTTCCAATTTAGGAACGGGACATAAGAGGCAATTTCGGCACGCATTAGCATCACCTCGCTCGACCCTTGTCGCCTCCGTGTTGCCATACCTGTCGCCCTCGCCGTGACCGGAGAAGTGCTGCTGTGATACAACAAGCAGCCCGAGAGCTTGAACATTGTACGGTACAACACAAAACGAAAGTGCAAGTGAGGCTGGAAATTAAAAAAAGAAGAAAAAAAAAAGGAAAAGGCCAATCGCTCATGCTGCGTTAGCTTGAGTGAACCAGAAAGCTCTGCACCAAGCTCAGTGAACCCTGAAGTTATTTTAAAGATACAGTGGCAGAGTTCAGCGGGACAATATGAGAACAAGAGTCTGTCCGGATCGATTGGATTTGACGGCCCCTCTTTTGACGCTGGCGTTTTTATTTGGCTACTGTAACTTTAATCGACAGTAACTCACACATTCATCTTCATTGTGCAGCACAGCCATTCTCTTCTTTGCAACACAAACAGGAACTTCAATGTATACATATTTTCAATGTTGTGACTAATAAGGAACCGATGAACCTCATGTCTAGTCTTCATTACAAGAAAACGACTTTATAGTTCAATGATTAAAAATTTATCCGGAAAGGATCGTTAACAAAATTAGTGGCAGCCAAGATTTTGGCATCATACTCACTCGGATCATACATTTTTTAACAAAGTTTTAAATGTTAAATGCGCTTTTAGGTGGGGGGTGGAAAAAAAATCCCATATGAAACCTTGTGGGGCTGAAATTCCCCACCCTGCTTCCCCCCCACCGAACATCTTTAAATCAATTTATGTCTGCCAGCTAAAGGAAAGTGACTGGAGCATAAAAAGCGCCGTTGAGGGAGATGAAGAGAGACAGCTGGGTTGTTTGACTGCGACTGGACGCTGTGAGTTATTCTTGTGTAGGCGCCCGTCAATCCGACTGAGCGCCGTCGTTTCATGTGTAAGAAACGCCGGGGTCGAATCAGGGGATGCGCAAAAAAAAAAAAAAGGTTCCATTCTAGCTGGAGTTAGAATACAAAAGAAAAAATAGGTGCTGTTTAATGTTTTTTTTTTTTTACAAAAAAACAATTGTCTCACCATTAAATGCAACTTCCAACTAACTCGGGCTGAAACGGTTTACTGATAAACTGTGATAAAATCACAAATGAGTTATTACCGTTGTGCCCCTAAACATGTTTTTTTTAAACTAGTAGTTTAAAAAATGCTTTTTTCCTGTTTTTCCAGCACATCTGATTTTTTTTCAGGTATTTTATTATTTTGTTTATAAGTTTGATCTATCAAAGCTTGCGCAAGATGAATTTTACCATGCATTAAAATTGATATTGACATGCTTCAGAAAAAAACTACAAAAATACATTCCTGCATTGCATATTATATTATTGATATCATATTATGATTATTATGATGATGCACTAGAGAAAAAACAAATATTTAGAATCGGTCCACAAAATTCCTTTGGATTACTTTACTTGCATTTCTGATTAAAAAAATAAAAAATGTAGTTGATTGGCCAGTTCCTACCAAGAGTGAAAACTCAAGTCTGTGATCACTCATTCTTCATGTGGAGAGAAAATGGCGAATTAGCTTTAAGTGCTGTATCCCTGACCTCGCCACTCAAGTAGCAGACAGAGCTCCATGCTGGAGGCTAAAACAGACTACTAATAACTGGATACAAGTACTTGGGCGTAGAAAAAAAAGTAGTGTGTTTCCGGTAACATGAAATTTCGGCATAGGGTCGGTCGGTCGGACAAATGTTTTTATTTTTTTTAATATTTTTGCCACGCCCCCATCATAAATGTAAACAAAATAACCATAAAACATAAAACAAGGAGACATTGAAACCCCGCGCCGCGAAGGAAAACAAACAAACAAACAAAAAACTACGGCAAGCCTGAGGATTTCACGTAACAATAGTTACCGGTAGCGTGTCGTTTCCGTGGCGTCATTTTACGGTACCGAAACATAGTTTAACCATTAAAGTCACCGCACACGACTTGACTGTGTGATCAACGCGATTTCACTGTGCCTCTGCGTGTTTGTGGTGTGTGGGTGTGTTTCTTCGAATTTACTTTCGTTTTGAGTGTTGGGGGCGCGCAACAGATAGGTGCGTATGCGGGTTGCTATTTTAGTCCACAAATTGAGGAATCGCGCGGATGAAAGTTTGAGATGGCGGCGAAAAAAACTCACAAAGGTCTACTAATTACGTCATTTAAGAAATGGCAATGCCGGTCTGATTTTTCGTATGAATCGTCCGAAGGGCGTATCACTAAACTCACCTGTGACGTATGCACAAAACACGAGAGCGAGAGACGGACGACGCGAGGCACGATTACATGGCAAATTGGTCATTAGATTTGTAGGCTAATCGCTGTGAAAAATATTATGAAAAAGTATTGGTTATTCTATAATTTACTGGTTGTAGCATGGTAACTTTATGAATAAAATATTCGTCACAAGGTGTAGTAATGCTAGACTGCAACACACAAAACGCGGTCTAAACTATTTTCAGAGATCGCGGCCGCCGCCATGATTCAATGTTGTTGACACACGACGGCAAATGACGCGCATGCTCAACGTGAATATCGCGAGAGTTTGTACCGAAGTAAACATCTATCCTTTTATTATTTATAATTTTGTCTGTGGTTTTATTGTTCTTGTTTTGATTGTAAAGCGTCCTTGAGTGTTTTGAAAGGCGCGTATAAATGAAATGTACTGTAATATCTGTTTCTTGTATTCGTGTGACGTCATAGAAAGGGGAGGGGCGAGGTTGGGGGAATATTGGCTCTGGTAGTTAGTCTGAGTGTGGAGCGCATGAGCGTGAGTTGTGGCTAACAGCAACTCCCTTGAATGCGTGTGTTTATTGCTTGTTTTGTTTATTAAAAAGCGACGAATTGCATCAGCGACTGCGTGCATCCTTCTCCCCGTTATTGAAGGGCATTACAGTACTATTATTATTATTATTACACAAAAATGTAGAAAGTTTGAAAAAAAATGCCGACCGGAACGTTTTTGTTCGAGGTAGAAATTCTCGGTCGGTCGGGTTACCGGAAACACACTACTTTTTTTTCTACGCCTTAAGAGGACAAAAAGCCCCAGGAGTAATTTATTTTTAGGATTTGGAGCCTTAATTTTGAATATTGTCATTTGTTGCATAAACAAATAATTTTGGCTGTTTTCATTTATTTTGTCTAATAATAATTCTTTTGAATTTCTTATGGGGGGGAAAATACATCGATGGACTGATTTTAGACTGTATGAGGCAATACTGTATGTGCATGTATTTTCTTCAGCAATATCACGATGGTATGGATCATGGTGAGAATGTGGGAATTTTCATTCCACTCTGTCGCAAGCTCAAAGTTGCCCGCAGTGATGTCTTTTCACCAGTAGAAAGCAAAAGAAGCATCGAGGGGCAGACTGGCTGACTGCAGGCAGCCGGCGTTCCCCATATGGCCTCCAAGGGGCCTCTCGATGGCCGCTGTGCCTTCGCTGATGCATTGGAGTGAAAAAGGTGACAAGCCAGTCACCTGTGATTATTAGCAGCTCACTCATGAAATGACCGACCGCGGCGGGGACGGGACGCGATGGTCAAAGGTTCTGAGGTGTTTGTCTGTACTTGAAGACAACACGGAGAGCGCCATCTTGAATGCTAATTGGATCTGTGATGTCATTCCTATTCTCTTACGACTACTATTACCACTTCTATGACTACTTCATCCTCTCATCACTACTTCTTTGACGACTAATTCCGACAAGTGGCGTCAAAAACGTCCAGATACTGTCTGGAGATAGTGATTCAGTAAAGTTTCCACTATATTGATTTTAGATAATGGCTACCGTCGAGAGGTACTGAGCTTTATTCCTCCTGTAAGGAGTTTGGATGTTATTTCCTGCGCTTGTGTGGTGGAGATCGCGGATGAGAGTAAGCAGCAGAGAAAACAGATGGCGTCATCATTAAATATGAATAGATAACAATTCACCGGCAGAAAATGTTGAGGAATGTTTATCGCAGAAAGAAATTCATTTCTAGGTCAACAATTCTCAGAAAAGTAAGATGAAAACGAAAGCTGCTCACGTTCAAAGATACCAAATAAAATATGTCTAGGCAATGATTCTTTTTGGGACATAAAAGCCGGTAATAGCAGTGTGCATGAAATCGAGAAATCACAAAGTTTTAATCTGTAAACTGCATTTGGTGCAGTACCCAACTTCTCCGGATGACATGCTAACCTTTCTAATTTGGCTCCGTTCACTTTGTTATCTGACTATCATATACATCCTTGTTGGAAGACAAACAATTTGAATTTCAGCCTGAGAAGAGCTTTTAAGTGTACAAAATGAATGCAGTGGTGCTAAAAAGTAAGTCGAGTGAAGTCTACTAAATCATTCAAATTCAATAATTCACGAATGTGTCTCAGCTCAACGGTCGTCGACTTCTTAACCTCACTCACATCCCGGGTAAAGTTTTCTCCCTTGTACTTATTTTTTTGTCTCTTCATGCATGAGTTCTACTGTAATTTGACAAGAGGGCGACATGAGATTAATTAAGAAGAAAACTTACATTTTTAATTCTAAGTAGTAAATAATGCACTTCACGTCTTCTAGTTCAACAAAAAAGTAGAGTTCTGTACAATCGGAAAAACAGATCCAACTGTTTGAAACTTTATGGATTTTAGTACACTTTAGGAGACTAGATCAAAACAGTTAAAAATAATTTGACATCTGGTATCGTCTTGGAAATACAGTCAAACACACACACGCACACACATATATATATATATATATATATGCACATATGTAGCCTTTGAACAGCCTTAATATTTATTGATTGCCACTCTTAGTACTATTTGCTGACTTTCATTGGAAGAGGTGACTTGAGCCTGCTTATCATACGTTTTTTTTAATCAACAGAAAATGTTCAGTCAGAGCAAACACTGTGTCTACAATATCAAACTAGAAGAAAATTCAATAGACTGCCGACTTAAGATAAAGTTAAAATACTGACAGCTATCTATTTTTTTAAATCTTGGATCGACGCATTTTTAATTGTCCGTCTACCATGTGCAACCTCAGAAAATGCATTCATTTTGAGCGCCACCAGAATTTTATAGTCATCAAGGGGTGAGGTGAAACCATTGTGCGTCGGAGATTGCAACAACTCACTGCGTGGGGCGCATCAAATGCCACTGAGCTATCACCAACAGACAACAACATACATTTGTTGACTTATACATTTAATGGGTCAGTTAATCCACTTGCGCACAGCCATTATTGTACACTCGAGTCTGCCCATGGGATAAGATGGTGTGTGTAAACCTGCCCCCCTCCTCTCATCACGTATTATTTATGAGCCACAACTCCAGCCAGATTAGACCTGATTGGATCGCTGGTGCCATATGTGACCTACAAAAACGGCGCTCCGCTTGTGCCGCATGGCGGGAGGGGTCAGTGATCTCCCTGGGCAAAGGTTGCCATGGGAACGACCTCTGGATGCTTCGCTCGTACATCTCAGGGCAGAATTATCCAGGATTTCTTTATGTCAGGGCTCTCTGTTTTCTGCTCCACTTCCTCACTCTCTACGCCGCTTCTCTCCACGCGTGCCTACACATACTGTGCATGCGCGCTGCGCATACGATGACGACGCCAACCACAGTATACATACATGCACGGGTACACAAACACACACACACACACACACACACACACACACACACACACGGGCAAGTGACTCAAGGCTGGATCTTCAAGCGAAGTGTTAAAGCTCATCGCAGAGTCTTATTTTAGCAACAAAACACACACACACACACAAAAGACACCCAGATTCATAAAACAACATTCATTACTCGGTTGGTCAACTCGGCTGAATGTCATGACGGCTTTCTTGAGCCTGCAATAAAATTCTGCTCGGTGGTGAAAAATGTTATCTGCAGTATGGGAAACTTGACATTTTATAGTATGTTTGCTCTTGCTGAAACTTCACATCTAAATTCAGCATTATCCCTTATCTGCGGGCGGGTATGTATGTACTGTATGTATGTAGTTAGTTAGTTAGTGGTGAAGGACTTGTGAGCCATCTTAAACACTCAACACAACCAGGTGCTTCTCTATTTGTGTCCGGCAACGGCACAAACTTAAGATTGCCTCCGAAATGGCAATGTTCACGTCACTTCACAATCACGTAGTCTGTGGATTTATAACTCTACGACAGTGGTTCTTAACCTTGTTAGAGGTACCGAACCCAACACGTTCATATGCACGGTCGCGATCCCTTATTGAGTGAAAAATAAAAATATGATTACAAATTCAAGACATTAAAAAACATTTATTAAAGACAGAAAAAAGTAAATAAAATTGTATGGCAAAAGTATAGTTTTTGAAAAAATGGTATGACGTGCTATCATGACAGTCACATGGTGACGACTGAGCGGACTAAATTTCCCGCAGCACTGATTGGACAAGCAATGTTATGTGATCATCTGCAGCCAGTGATGGCCAAGCGGGCGTATCCTAACTAATCGACCTTTTGAGTCGTGTGTATCTTCACCTCCATGGCAGAGGCTCCGTCGAACCCCTGAGACCGGTTCACCGAATCCCTAGGGTTCGATTGAGCCCAGGTTAAGAACCACTGCTGTAGGTCTTCTCAAAAAGCAAGTCACCACACCTTCAGGCGTTCATGACTACAGTAAAAGCAAAAAGTTTGTTTACAGGGTCCTAAAAACTCTAAAAGAAAATGTAAAAGACCGCAGAAAAAGGCAAAATATAGAAAGTTTGTTTCATTAATTTTTTTTTCTGATGGTGAAAGCACTTCTTTTTTTCCAAAATTGTTCACACAAATAAGAAAACATTTCACCGAAATGGCAAAACATTGCACTTCATCTGCAAAAGCAAATACGTCTTGTTTAACTCTTCAAATCTTTGTCAAAAAAAAATAATAATTTTTTTAAACATTTCGCACAATCCATCATATTAGTAACCACAAAATGCGCCAACTACACATTGATGGTAAGAATGAAAAATACGGTACATCTCGCTTTTTTTTGGCTTTCTCTGCACATGAGTTAAACTATGTCAGTGTAGTGTCATACTTTGGTCATAGTTCTGTATTTTTATTCAAGGTGTTGACATCGTTTACCGTAAACATCAAAACAAGCACACCATCGTGTTATGTTTTCCCACGTCAACACACGACAACAAAAACAAAACAAACAACAACAACAAACAGTCACTTAATTGAGAGGACCCCCCACCCCAACAGCTCAGTTCGCGTTGTGCTGCCCCTCCGGGTCATCCCCGTTGATTACATTGTCCACCATTGTAGCTCTGATGTCATCGGTAATTTCTATTTCCTCCCTCACCTTCTCTTCCTCCCTTTCTTCACCTTCACATCTTCTTCCTCGGCCTCCTCCAGTTCTCACTCTTCCTGCTCCCTCCGTTGTACTCCTCACCGACATCTTCCCTGTGGCCAATGTTGTCCCCTGAATGAGTTCAAGGAATGAAAGTTCACAAACTTGTCCACATTTTGGGGCGAACATGAACTGAACGTAGTGTCTTTTTGCTCTGTGAATGTTTCGGTACTCGGTACAAAACAGCGTTTATGCTTTTTAGTTTTGCAAACATAAGTGGTTTTTCTGTCGATATGATTACATTTAGAAATTGAGGTACAACAATCACTGTTGCGTTTAAGGAAAAAAAATGTACATGGCCCATACAGTATATGCATTTTTTTTTTTTTTTTTGGTTGTCCGTCTACCTGAATTTGAATTATGTTGAGGTAAAACACAAAGGAAAGTCACAATTAGATTCAACGTGTACTGATTTGGCCCCAGAAAATAATTTTTTTCCACCCCTCCCTTTGATTTCTGCACAAAATCTTCATGTGGAAAAATGTTTTATCTTTGCGTAGCGTGGCTAACCAGTCACGGAGCAAACCTGCAGCACGTTCGATACATAACCCCGCAGCTTGAGCTTCTTGCTCGGCAGGGCGTAAACAGCAAAATCAAAAGGAGATCCCGTTACTAAGTTATTCTATCGCAAAGAACAGGGGAAGAAAATATAATTGGATCCCCATGGAGGTTCTCAGTTTCTCTACCAGCTTCCTCTCAGGGTTGAGGTTAAGTACAAAGGAAATACAATAAAGAGCTAACATCCCTCGAAGCGGCAAGCAAGTTAAATCAAGCATTTTTATGATTTCCAACTGTGAAAGTACCTCCGGATCACATGTAGTCATTAGACGACGGTGGGGATTTGGGGAAAATTTGTATTGATCTGCGCACGTGTAAAAGCCTTCACAATGCCGGTGTGTGAACAAAATGTCTGCAACAGCAACATCGAAGGACTATCATGACACCCTGACTCATACAGCAGCGGAAATAACTTTGCTGAATTGTTTTTTTTTTTTAAAGCAACCAAAGCCATGCTAACGTGGGCACTCTTTCTTTCATTCCACCTTGCTATTTTTGTCATTACTTGGACAGTAGCTACCGAAATAGGACTTAAAAGCAAAAAATAATTACATAGTGGATGCTATTAAACACAGAAGCTCCACATAATTTCTTTTACATATCTGTGTGAAATAAACTTGTCATACTGTCAGGAAGAACTCTTAGGAAAGCCCACAAGACACTGCTCTTATTTTATGTACATAATAAATTGGTGAGGCAGTGTACTGTACACGCGAGAAAGGTCAGTTGGATTTGTGCAAAGGGAAAAAGGCGTTGGTGCTTTTTCCAAGTTGTCGTCCAGGAAAATTATTGGATTTCAGAGCGTTTGTTCCAAGGAACAAACACTTTTCAAGTGGTTGAAAGTGATTAAAAAATAAATAAATACTAATAAATACTAACTAACTAAATCCATGAGGTTGCCGCGTCAGCAAGTAGCTGAAGATCATCCTCAAGTTTGTGGGCATCAAAATACAACCAAAAGCTACGTCAGTCAGTTCAAAAGTTGTATATTTAGAAAGTGAGAAAAATGCCATAGTGGCTTTTTATTTTTTTGGAACTGTGTGCCAATGTTGATATGGGAAGAGAAACCATTCCGAGCACGTTCTTGCATATTTTCATCTCGTAGTCGACATACTGATATAATGCCTTTTTCATTTTTTTTCAATGTGAAATTTGAAGTGGCGTATATTTAACATTGCTGTGTTTCAAGAGAAAGAGCACGCGTGTGACTTGCTCCTCTCACTGCCGTCATCATCAATTCCATTGCCTCTTTTATGATGGACAGACCCCGAAATGTAGCGCATTTAACTGTCTCTGGTTTCACTAAAGTAAAAATTCAAAGTGGGTGCTTTTATCTGTGTTTTTAGTTGGTTAGTTTTTATTTCATTTGTACATTTTTTTTTTCAATTCAGTTTAGTTTTTTTGAGCAGGTTTGTTAGTTTTGATTCATTTTTATTTTGTTGAAAATGGTTCATTTTTGTTGAATTTTTACTAGTATTTTTTTAAGGAGTATTTGTCAAGTGTAAAATAATAAAAGTCACTAAGCATTTATAATGTAGGGTAAACTACAATTCTCAAAGGACTGTTATAACCTCCTTCTTATGGATGTATGTACAGCAATACCAAAATAAATACATTTAATATGAATTAGGGCTGCAGCTATCGAATATTTTGGGATTCAGATATCCTACTGAAACTTACTCGGTTAAAGAAGGAAAAAAAAACATTTGTGCTCAATAATGAATGACCAACTTTTTTTTTATTTTTCGATAATCGATAAGATTATGTTTACTTAAATTTGTTTACTTAAATTTAAACTTTGTTTCGAAGCACCATCTTTTCCTCTCAAGAAACATGAGTGGGATTTTAGACGCATGGATTTTAGTCTGAGAGACACAGTAAAGTCAGAACTACACACAGTAAGTTTGATTCTAAATTGACTATATTTGATCGCAGTCTAATAAGAGTAATATTTACACTTGGAAGAGAATACATTTGACTCATAGTAGTGGATTAATTGTTTTCCTCATGATTAAAATCACCCTTCACTTGATGAGATCATAAGTTACTCACCCACGTCACACTGATGAGAGCCTCATGTACTAGGAGTGAAAAGGTTTTGAT
This sequence comes from Hippocampus mohnikei, assembly GCA_026261675.1. Taxonomy (NCBI): domain Eukaryota; kingdom Metazoa; phylum Chordata; class Actinopteri; order Syngnathiformes; family Syngnathidae; genus Hippocampus; species Hippocampus mohnikei. The sequence continues at coordinate 16,154,486 of JAKGUB010000334.1, read as the reverse complement.
TCATTCTGAAGATTTACTCCCGCACGAGTGCACTGAAAAGAATTGGGGTGATATTGCCCTAAAAAAAGAACTACTAAGGTTTTCTCCACTCAGAATTTTTCAGTACATTTTCAAAGGAGAGTTTTGGAGTAAATGTTACTTGCATAGTATTAGTTTACAAAAAAAAAAAAAAAACCTCACTCAAGGTCAAGGATTGATGAACTAACATGTACCCGAAGGCTATGGGTTCGTTCCTCAGCAATTTTTAAAATTAACTAATACTATGAAAGTGAGTGGCACGGTGGTCGACTGGTTAGCACGTGAGCCTCAGAGGTGCAGGGTACGATTCCGGCTCCAGCCTTCCTGTGTGAAGTTTGCATGTTCTCCCCGCGCCCGCATGCATTTTCTCCGGGCACTCCGATTTTCTTCCACATTCTAAAAACATGCAGGGCAAGTTAATGGAATACTCAAGATTATTACTAGGTGTCAATGGGTGTTTCGCCTTTCCCAAAATGCAATTCAGGCACATTTGGCGATGCGGTTAATATTGGCTGGGAACGGGGCTTCCTTCTTGAGCCTGCTTGTTAGCCGTTGCTAGCTAGCAATTACGAGCTGACAGCGAGAGAGCTAGCGGACTGATGGAGAGCTTCAGACTGTTCGTGGCCCCCAGCTGCATCCACTGAGGATCAACGTTTCATTTTTCACTTGTCACTTTTTTTTTAACACCACTGTTAGGCGTCTTTGAGTGTTGAGAAAAGACAGATGGTGGATTTCGCCAAAATGCACTGAGATCACAAAAATAAAATCGCCATGTTTCGCAAGGACCCCCCCAACCCCAACCAAAATTAAGTTCCTAATAAAACTATTGCTAGCAGTTTCATTGTTTTTAGGAGCCAAGCTGGGGGCTAACTAAGAGCAAAAAAAAAAGTTGCAGTGCTGTACTTGCAATGAGTAATGCACAGAATAAATGATGCACAGTGCGATAACAAGCGGGAATCTATTGTGTGTCGTGCATCGATGGGGCATATCTGATTTCACACTCATACTTGCATCTAGAAACTCCCGAGTGTTGCTCAAATTTGCCGATAGGTTAAATATTCAGAGTGCACTAAAAACAGGGCGCCTGTGCACACACTCGGCGCTCCGACTGAGGACACCGTGCGCCAGTGCTGGCTGCGTTCGGAAATTAATGGGAGCGGAGTTCACTCTGCCTCCGAACACACACACTCTCAGAGTGGTGTACGGGCGTCAGAGTTCATTTCCGAACGCACCCTATGTTTACATTTCTCGCTCTTCATTCGTCTTCGAGTCCATTTCCCTCGCGAGGGAAGTACGTGTGGCACTTACCAGTCGATGCACACGCAAGAGAGAATAACAAGAGAGCGCTCTGTGGTCTCAAGTTTAGTGTTTAGCTGGAGGCTAACATTGAGTACTGCTGCATATTAACCCACTTAAAGAACTGCGCAAAATAGTACCGGTAATTTAAAAAGTGCCCCCTACCTTAAAAAAGGAGATTTTAAGATTTTGACAGATTTTAAAAGAGCTAATCGGCAGATTAATCGGTTGAGCCCGAGTAATTCCACATGAGTGCGATCTTCAGAGTCAAAAATTGGGAAATAGTTTTAATCTAAATCCTGAACCTGCAACACTCCTTCCTATGCTGTGCAGTCGAATGCCTGCTTAGGAGAAAGTGTTTAAAGCGTATTACCAGGCTTCTTAAGAAATGCATGAAAATAACCCTATTCTCACACACAGACATACCTGCATAGAGTTAAAATTCAGAGACTCTGCACATTCTTATCCCACCTGGCTGCTTATTTTAAATCGTTTACTGAGATGCCCCAAGCAAAGCATTGCTGATTGCTATGCTATATCCTGAAAGAGTTTCTGTTCCCACAAACATATACACGTACACTAAAGTACAAATAAAGAGGAATCCTCTTAGTGGTAAAATCTCATTGTGCACCTCCATCTGTTGCTCTCTGTGATGGAGCAGACACACATTGAAAATCTATGAAGTTTGACATGAATTTGGTCTTTAATTCATATCCGCCAGGCTGTTGCGTAGTTTTAATTCTTGCATTTATTTATTGGCTATGTTTCAGTGGGATTACAAAAAAAGTACAAGGCCGATTTTAAAAAAAAATTCAATTTGTACACAGAGCAATGTAAAATGCGGTAACATTAATGCAATATTGGCCTTTGTAGGGTGCCAGAGAGGCAGTGTATACTGCTGTTATGATTTATTCATTTTCAATGAAAAAACAGACATTTGAGTGAGCACCAATACTTTATATTATCAAATACTTGTCAATCATGTCTTCTTGGGAAACCCGCAAAAATTAGTTTCTTTTTTTATGCTCCAAAAAGGCATGATGGAAAATTATTAATATATAGGAGCAAATTTTTTTTTAAATGCCGCTTTAAGATGGGATAAAATTATTTGGCCGCACACCCACAACATATTTCACGAATTAATCAAACTACTAAAACCAATACTGAATTTAACCTCAATAATAATCAACACTGATTTAAACAAAATCAATTTCAACGTTCTCATTTTTTAAAAGTTGTGCATAATCTGTTTTAAAATATTTTATGCAAACAAACATTCACTCACTCTCTCTCTTTCTCTCTTTCTCTCAATGTTGTACAGTGGTAATTTTTCTTTATTAAACTTAATCATATCTGTTTGAAAAATGGTGAAAAATATCAAACAAACACACAAAAATGTCCCAACGAACAGGATCAAATTGTTTTGCTCCATCACCAAAACATATTCATTTTACTATTAACTATCACTAAGAAAACCAGTGCTGAAATTTGACTGATCATAATCAGTACAGACTTCAACAACGTCAATTTAACTATCCTGCTCATCAAACATTTGCCTTGTTTTCACATTTCAGGTTATGCGATATGTTTTATCAGCATTTCATTTTTAGTAAAAACATCGATCGAGTTAGCATGAATAAATATTACTTCATTTTCATTTGAAAAAGTGCTTAATTGTGTCATTTTGGAAAATGAACCCCCCAAAAAGAAGACGAAATCATACATGCACACGCACTTAGAGAGAGATGCCCAAACAATTGTTGCCAAATGATTTTGCTCTATAACAAAAACAATTATTTTTTTAAACAAATCATTCAAAAGAAAACTACTGCTAACTTTCCCACACTATAGGCACTATATGTTTTGCTGACTTCTACTACTGCACGATCTGTTTCAAATATTGTAAAACAATTCAAATACATTTTTTACCACATACCATGAGATACACAGGGGTTCACTTTTTAAAATGTATTTTGAGCTTTTTAATCATTACATTACTATACGCTTTAACCACAGATGCGGAAGAGATTCTAAGTTGTCACATTAGCAAAGCATTAAGAGTTAAGAGAACCCAGGAAGATGCTCAAGATGGCCGCAGAAGGCTCTTTTAGACACGATAAAAACATTTGGCTCATCTGCAGCTAAAGCTGAAGCCTTCGTACTTTGACAGCGAGTCTACTTTGGTCGAGGCAGAGTCCACATTGAAGGGAGAAAGGCTATTTTCCTTGGCTGGCCCTGGAATGTAAACCATAATGAGAGTCGAGCTGATTTATGTGAACGGTTCTTATCAATTAGTTAAAAAAAGAGCCGCCGGGGGGCAAGTAATTTTATCCAAACCCAATCCGGGACGGACGACGTATCATTACAATGATAAAATATGTTTGCACTTCAATTTCTATTTTTCAAAACTAGAAAAGAGAACCCTGAATGTGCCACAGATCATTTAGTAGCAAAAACAATTTGGATCTGAGAAATGACAAAAGTCAAAACCATGTTAGGTCCTGGATTTGAAATAGTCGCTGGAGTCCACTAGACCAAAACCGCATGAAATCACACGGAGTCTTTTGGCCTCACTTAATCAGTCATTTAGCGGACCGAATTAACCAAAAACAACGAGGCGGAACTGAGTGGGCTGGGTGCTATTCATTGATGGATTGACTGCATGGTTCAAGTCACAAAATTCGGACTTCATTTTTTTTCTTCCTCGAGTGGCACCATTGGAATTTATGTCGCCTGGAATCTGATCTCTTCAGATTGGAATCGGGCCTCTTAAAATGTGGCGAAAAACCAGATATGTATCTGCCAATGAAAGTGCAGCGTAAAAACAGAAAATGTGTGGTCTATCTACAGTGGATATAAAAAGTCCACATGCCTGTTAAAAATGCCAGGTTTTTGTGGGATGAGACCAAGATAAATCATTTCAAAACTTTTTCCACCAACAGAATAACGTATACGACCTAATAAAAAAAAGAAATCAATATTTTTTGCGAGAGCAAGCAAAAATGAATTATTGAAATAATTGTGGTTTTATACACGTGCATCATTCATGTCTAACTGGGGATTTGGCTGTAACCAATCACAGTCAAATATTATATATATATATATATATATATATATATATATATATATATATATATATATATATATATATATATATATGTTAAATGGGAGCCAGCAAACAGTTGCCACCATTTTGTGCCCCTGTCCAAATAAAGTTCAGATGTTCAAGTAGGCTTTTCCTTTTTTTAATGAACTTTTTCTTTTTGCTTTCTAGCAGCGGCCTGAGCTGTTAGGGGACTATTTTGTAATTATCTCGACCTTGGTTTAGGCCCCAGTTCCAGCTGAAGAGAAACAGCCCCAAAGCGTGATGCTTCCGCCACAATGCTTCCTTCGTGTATGCATTTTGTTCTTCGGGTGATGATCGGTGTTGTTTTAGCACCAAACCTATCTGTTGGACTTATGGCTAAAAAGTTCAGCCTTGGCGATGGACGGTTTTGGCTAAACTCGATGTAATACATAATAGTCATGTAAATATTACTGTTTACCTGCACTGCAAATCTAGCCTACGAAACAAGTTGCAAAACCATCTATGTTGACATATTTCCTTAGCAGAACAGCTCCGCTTGCCTTTGCGTCCCTGTGGTGCAATGCTTCTTTTTCATTTGGCCGAGGAGATAACATCAGTTATTTTCCACACGTCAAAACACTTGGATGATCCCGGTTAGCTCGGGTTGCTCGTTGAACCCGGCGCCACTCGGCTCTGCCTTCTTGTGAAAATGTGATCTTACTGAAGGTTAATCCTTTGATTTTTTTTCTCTGCGCTAACAGAGATCGCACAGCTAAAGTGAGAGAGACTTTGTGCTCCTAATGTTGCCGGAAGGCCTTTAAGAGGTGGAAATCAGTTCCAGCCCAAAGTGGCTCTTGTAAATACCTTTAAATTCCTGAGGATGAGAAAAGCTGCTGACCCGCAGGAAGTCTGCCTAAGCGCCGTTAAATTCATTTCAAAAGCATTTGTTTAACCTCGAGGAATGGAAGTGGGATTTTCTTTTAATTTCCAAACTGATTTAAAGCTGCCAGCTCAGTATCATAGTGGTCAGCATGTCTCCCTCACATTTCTGAGGTTCGGGTGCGAATCTCGGCTAAGACCTTCCAGTGTAGAGTTTTCAGTATGCATACTTCACCCGTTGGAAAAAAAAAATACATTGATTGAACATTATAATAGGTTTGAATGTGAATGGTTGCTGGTCTATGTTTGATTGGCTGATGACCAATCCTTGATGAACCTGACTACGCCAAACGTCATTTGACATACTTGTCCAGATACTTGCATGACTTTTTGTCTACATGGGTCCTGCAATTGGCCGATGAACAGTCAAGTATGTACCTCACTTCTCCCATCAAAAAAAGTTAGTCAGGCTCGAATATCTGCACCCTGTGATCGACTGTCGACCATTCCAGGGTGTTCCCCGTTTTTCTTACCAAAAGGCAGCAGGGATAGCTTCGATTAGCAGGAACTCAAAGGACGACGAGCACTATATAAAATGGCTGGATACGCCTTCTGATGGAGAATTGGCGTGATATATCAGGTGGCCCGCACACCACATCCATCGGCCTAATCATTTTTTGTGCCTTTGAAATAATATGCAGGGCCAACAACATTAACATTTTGAGTGAGTTAATTTTTGGTTTAAAAAAGAAAAAAAAAGCACAAAATGAGTTATTGCACTTAATGTTGCTTTTCTGTCCAGCAATTTATATATTTATCTATACAGTATACATAAGAGGTTCGGTGGCCACAGTTTCACTCTTAATAGACAATGCAGGGCAGTTCAACGTTTGAACCTTAGGTGGCAGCGTTGATGCAACCACACGTCGACACCCGGCTGTGGAGTTTGCAGTACCCCATTTGATCTTTTTTCCTGAAGCTCGACATTAAAATAAATTCAATCCATCTGTCTTGCCTGTCTAAAAGTGAATTAGCTGGAGTGTTTCAATCAATGAATGTTCTCATGCCTTGCTTTAAATTAAGGTACAAAGAAAAAAATTGTGTACAGCGCCCAGCTTATTATTATTATTTTTTTGTATCTGTGATATGATGCGAAATATACCTTGATCAGATTAAAGCATTACATTAATATTAACTTTTAAATTAATTGTAAATAAAATACGTTTGCTATTTCACACTTACATACGTGTTACAAATAATTTTGTATGCATTTTAAATAACTAAACTTACGATCATTATTAAAATAATTTTTCTTCAATCGAATAACTTGAAGTGCTAATAACAGTAATTTCCTTCCAATATCAATAATCCCTAAACGGTACTATGGAATTGCAATGCAATTTCTGCTTCCCACCATACAATTAAAGACATTGTTTTTTTAATTAATTCATAAAAACAGTAAAATATTAGCATTCCAGTCCTGGTTGGTGCACGGGCTTATATGTAATTAGTGAAAGAAACTACATTTTGAAAACAAAAAATCCCCTCCCCCCGAAAAAAAAATCTAGTAAAGGAAAATTCAGATTTTAAAAGGCATTTGGATTAAAACAAAAGAAAAACATCCTTATTCACACTCAGTTATTATTATTAAAAATACTTTAGGTATGGTGATGACAATAAATATTTCTAAATTGCACGTTTATATTGTCCCATGCAGCTGATATGAATAAAATGATACAAATTGATTTTAATAAATACTGATAAATCAAAGCTGAATTTAGCATCGGGTCGCCCTTACTCTGCTCATCTAGTGGAATTGAAGTTTGTCCCATTTATGTTTTGTGTGTTTTACTTTTTGCACAAGAGCTCGCATTGCTTCCCGCTACTTTTCTTTTCTTATCGACACGCTGCATTTGAACGCAGTCCGGAAGCAGTATGTCTGCGGGCGACTTGAGAAGAGTATTAATGTCATTTCTTCAACATTTTCACTTCTCTTTTGGCCGAGTTCCACACGGGGCTTGTCTGGAAGTCATTAGAGCTCCGGCATGCTGCTTTCTCTGTGCTCCCCCCGACATTTGGCTCCATCTGTGTCCTAATCACCTGGACGCCATCCCGTGTCAAGACAGTCAAGTGAACTGGAATCAATAGAGTCCAACTCGGATGGGGCCAAGACATCAGTAAGGTTCAATGAAAGCCAGAGAGTGCTTCTACACAGCTTCCAGGAAAAGTTCATTTTTATATAATATGAACACGTGTTGAATCTTTGGGGGCTTTTGTTATTTTGTTTTTTTCAAATGTTTTATTTTATTTGTTTATTTGCATGGCTGGCAAGAGCAGATACTCTTGCAGGCCTTGTATGGACCACAAGCCGTAGATTCCATACCGCTGCTCTCAATTGCAACCGTTTTTATTTTGTTGTTGCCAGAATTGATTTATTTTTGCGTTATTGTGAAATGTCAGTATTTTTCAATTGGTACATTTTAGATCTAAAACATTAATATTTCTTAGTTTTTCTATGAGATGCACAAGACCTTGCTATTTTTTTCCGGACTTTAAATTTGACTCCTTTTTTGCAACAACATTTTTACGAGAATTACGGAAACCTCAGTGCTTCTTAGTATGTAGTGTATTCAAATTTTTATAAAAGGAATGAACAAACAGACAATTAATTCTTCAAAAATCATGTCTTCCTGTGTTGAAAAACCCCCATTACATCGCCATTTTAGATCCAAAAACGGCGAGCACATCCCAGTTTTAATTATTTGTGATGAATAATTGATGACGAACTGAGGCAACATACTGTATTTCAAAGTGGTTCCACTCGTATGATGAATAAGATGGCAAGAGTGCTCGCTAACTGCTAAGCTCTCCTGCTGGGGTTACATGTACAGTACAATATGAAGTCTGTTCAGTCAAATGGGGAGCTCAATTTGATGGGATCTGTTCAAAACGTTGAAATGTTTTTTAATCACCAATTTTAAACCATGCACATTAACACCATTGATCAATAGCAAATATTAATCAGAGATGGCTTGATGTGTCTCTGATTGTATTTTTGATGCCGATTTGAAATATGTCTTCACTTTTTTTCTAGCACGTTAGGGTTTTGACATTTTTTTTGTTTTGAACTTTGATTTACAAAAGCAATACCTGCGCAATACGAATTTGACCAAGCGTACTTTGTAGCTTTGACGAATCTGAAAAAAATTCCACCTGTTGCTGAACCTCCCCCTTAATTCATAAATGTAATATATTATTAGATTACAATTATAAGATTGTTATTATATTATTGATTTATAATTAGTATTTTTTATTTTAAAAATGGTGTGCAAGAGAAAAAAATGAAGGCAGGTTAGGAATCAGTGCCAAAAAATGCTTCTTAAAAAGTTTACTTGCATCTCTGATTAAAAAGTTTTGTAAAAATTTGTTGACCAGTGTAAGATAAGATGCAAAAATAACAAGTCATTTCCGGCCTCAGTGGGGTTAAAATGCATTCATATTCCATTTTAACCCCAAAATCATGAAAGCTGGTTAAAAAAACAAAACAAAACAAAACAAAGAAAGAGAAATCTCGCATGATTATCTTTACCATGTGAGTTACATCAAAAAGAGAGAGTAGTTTAACTCGATCACGTTTTGATGATCTTAAGTTCATTTATTAAAATTGTCTAACATGTATGTATATTGTTTGTCATTGAAGACAACATACAAACAAACAACATGCTTTTCCTCGCGCGAAGTGTTCATCCTTGAGCGTCACATTATTATTATTTTCAACAACCTTTAATGATTATTTAATGAAAATGGATAGAAAAATGCGACACAATTGTATTTGCCTGTTTTTTTAAACAAACAAACAAAAAAACAAGTTGGTGACGCAGGTAAAAAAACAAAACCAAAAACAACAACAAAAAAGGCAACGTTTACTCACGCTGCTGCAGCACCTGTTACGGCACGGCTCCCGTAACGAACACTCCGTATTGTATCAAGCAATCCCTACTCAACCGCACGGGTTGCGTGTTTCCATCTTGAGTGGCGTGCAAGTTGAGGTATAAACTTTTTCCAGTTTTTAAAGCCTCCTGCACGGTGCCAAATCACAAAACTGGTAGAAAGGTAAAAAGCGGTGAGGAGAAGGACGGTCCTTCTACTGTTGATTGACAGCTGGGTGAAAACAACTTTGCTCAGAAGGGGAGTCGACTGTTCCGGTGACCAATTGAGTCATGAAAAATTGAAATATCTATTTTAATATCGTCCTAATTTATCACAAATATTAGATACAATCCATTATTTCACGCGAGACACGGTCTAGAGACACAGCGTGACTCATTTGTGATGATAAGTCACAATGACCACCCCCTGTGTCTGCGTGTGTTTGGTCTCGCCCAAACTTGGTCCAGATTTGAGTCGCTTGTGTTTTGCTATCCGAGCGCGCTCTGCTGGAGGTGAAGGACCGCCTGTGCCCTCTCCGCATCGGGCAGTCAATGGCTTTCTGGACCTATTTTATTTGAATGCCCGGGGCCGTTTTTGAGTGACCGCGACCATGGATATTCTATGGATATTCTGGACTTTGCCGGTCGTAATTGCTGTTGAAGGTAAGCTAACGTGCGGCTTTTAAAGAATCGCACGCATCCTCGTGCCGGCTTTTGACGTTGCCGACGGTACCCGGTGACTGCATTCTTACTAAAAAGAGGTGGAATAAAAATGACACGAAACGCATTAGTTTTATTTCCTCCCTCTTTTTGTGGACGAATGTGGCGTTTGGTTGGCACTGTTATGCAGCGTAGTGCGTCTGTAGATGGGGATGAGGATGATGATGGCGATGGGGTACAGTAACTATAATGATGATGGAGTGACATAAACATCCCTGAACAAGCATCCTTCACTTTTAAAGACACAGCTCGACTTTTTGTGTCGTCTTACTTGAAAGTATAGAACGTGCGAACACAAACACACTCACACATGCACAAAAACTAATGCAAAATTGCCTCTTCTTTTACTCTGCACGGATAAGTAGTTTTGCAAGCTCTCTTGTTTCAACATTGGATTTTTATGATGACATTTGCCTGAAAAATCATGAAATGCATGTACATTTATGTGCTTCTCTGGTAACACTTGAATGCACGATTCCGTTGACACTGTTTGATGATATGATATAGGGAGCTACAGAGGTTGGAAAGTGTCACCTCATAAAAATTTAAGATAACTACGACATACAGTTGCACTCATAAATTTAAACATGACGGCTGGGAAGATTTGTTATATATGTACTACTCTTTGATCGAAGCATGAGTCATCAGGCAAAACGCATTTTATTTTATTTCAACTGGGATTCATAATGCACAAGAAAAAAGAATAGAATGAGTTTGTGTGTTCATTCATCAAAAAAAAAATGCCAGTATGTCACAAATTCTGGAATTGTGCTTCAATTGAAGAGGGGAACTGTAAATATAGGATGAAACGATACCGTATTAGTTGTACATTTGAATCGGTCTCTGGTCAATTTTATGACACAGAAAAAATTACATTGTATGTCAAGTGTCACAGCCTTAATTTTGAATCAGTGTGAGGAAACATTTAGGTCAACTGATGCGTCACAATGGGAAGCTCTGATTTAAAAAAAAAAAGGTAAATTAAAGTAAAGAAAAACATGGAACAATAAATAGATGGGGAAAAACAAGGCGCAAACAATTTTTTTCCCGTAAAATCTCCCATCATGGTGCGCATTTGTTGATAAGCTGCCTTTCTGCTTTTACATAATTTAAATATATTTTTATGCATTTGCTTTCCGGACTTTTGTTTTATATGCAAGTACGCTGAAGTTAAATCACCCACAAATATTTGTTTCAAATGTAAGCGGTATGTGTGTCATAAAATATGTGCTGTTATTTGGAATTTAGTACCATTTGGGAATCTGAATATACTTCTGGTCAGTTTTTTTTTAAGCGTACAACTCCATTTACATTACATATGAGATTATATGGAGCCACAGCGGTTGGACGTTATGATAAAATAGTTGTGAAAATAAATCCAGAAGGTGACACGATGACAAAATGGAAAAATAACCCACTAGTACTGTAAAATCTTTCACTTTGACACGCACTTGGTTTTTTTGGTTTATTCAGATTTTTAAATCATTTTTGAATACAAAAGAGATGACATTGCAGTCGCTCTGTATTTAGCTTTGTCAATTTCAAGCTGGCTCTCATACAATCGCATGTACACTAGTGTTAAATGGCCACCCCCCGCATAATCCCTGCAAATGTAACAGCGCCTGTGTCCGATCATTTTGCAAAATATACGTTGCAGCCGCCACAAACGCAACCCCATACTAACAGAGGTGAGCAAAAAATGGCTTTTTCCATGGATGAATGCATTAACCGTGCCGTACTGCAAGAGAACACGGACTAAGATAACAAGAAGTTCCGTGCCATTTATTTTGGTGACGTGGTTTCGGCTTTTTAATGCTCGACGTCCAATTCGATTTGGTAGACCCACAGCGAATGATGCCCCACCCCAGTGAAGATTTCCTCTGCCTAGGGCCCCATTTTATTTTTTTTTCCATTCAATAGATCACCCTCACACCGACGGTCCAATGAAGTGGCAAACGATGACTTACGTATGAGAATTGAAGGGTTGAAAAAGAGGTCACTGGAGCTCTAATCCGAAAAGAGAAAGGAAAAAAAAATCCCGGCATGCAACGGGAAGCGAAGCCTCCAGTGGGTTGTTTGAACATTACTATTGTTGACCTCTTTTTGGATACTTTTGAATATTGCTGTCTAGAAGCTTAGCCAATAGTAGTTTTTTAACATTTGGAACATTTGGCATTCCTGTTATGAGGTGGGTCAAAGTGACCCTTTTTTTGAAAATGTAAAATCGGAGAGGAAAAAAAAAATCCGCTGCTGGCCTTGTTCCAAAACCGAATATGCAAACTCTTTCATGCTTAACCCTTGGATATGCTACAGAAACAATAAAAACATAATCCAAGAATTTGTACTCACACTTTTTCTATAGTATCCGTGGTCAAAATCTCACTTCAAACTTTTTTTGTACAGTTCTAGGAAGGTCACGATGACGGCCGGATTTGAATGAATTCACTTAAAGGAAACCATTCAAATAAGAACACTTACTGTAAGACGTTTGTGCGCTTTACTGTGCCGGTGCCATTTTAGGAAGTTGCCGTCATCACTCTGTCGCAGTCAGAAATACGATGTAGTGGCCTTGATTTATTTCACGTCACCGAGACCACATTGTGCCGCCGCCCTTATAAGTAGCAATGTGGGACAGCTACAGATGGCGTACATTCGAGTCTTTCCTTACAGAGGCGTTTCATTCATCCTGGGGGATTGAGGTACAGCACTAAATTGTTGATTAGTGCTTGTGTGAGGAGCCGCATCGAATTATTGGTTAACCCAGCAGGAAAGGAGCGGGCGTGTTTGAAGATTAATGGAGGTGGAACAGGCAAATAAGGAGAGCTTTGTCAAACATGTCCAGGAAAACACACCGAGGATTTATCCCGCTCCGGTTTCAGGCCCGTTCATCATCATCATCGGCGTTTAGTCGACAGCCATACTAACGACAAGGCTCATCGAATTATGTTGAGTTAGAATTCAGATTTATACGCGGCCATAAAAACCGCAGAAGCACGTGCAGTTAAAAGTGGGGTTGGGAATTCTCTAGGTGGAACCGCTTGTGTTTTCCAATTGTCCTCTGACATCCGTTGCGGTGCTGCAGACATTTTCTGGTTGGGTAGGTGTTGCCATGATGCGGCAGCCGTCTGCGAAAGGCCAGTATGCAAGTTGGTGTTGGGATCAGCCAGTCCACGGGGTCCATTCCCCCCAGTTTGTTTTTCTTTCACGAAATCATAATAGACCCGAAAGCGTTGATGATTGAATTTAAATACTTGCATGGAAATAAAGTTGGTAGGTGAAGCCAGCTTTTCCCAGGTTGTTTTCCAAAATACCAAGTTTGTTAGTCAGTTGGATGTCAACGACTACAATTGTGAGGGGGGGGGGGGGGGTTAGCCCACGTTTGCGGATGTGCTCACCGTCGGCCACCATGCCTCCCCAGTGTAATACATGAAGGAGACGAGCACAACTACTCGGAAAACTGCAATAGTAGTCGTTTTAAAGTATAAGAAATGCCTGTGAGTATTGTCGTAGTTTCGTTGACATGTGTTGCTGCACTGTTTATTAAAATAAGACAATTGCGTCACTTTTGTTCAGTGTGCATCACATTCCCAGCCAACGTGTGTCATGGGATATGATCCCGTTTCACTTAACTGGTCCAGAAATTATTGATTTCCTTCAAACATACTGCATTTTTTTCTATAACTACCTATGCAAGCGATGTGGAGTGACAGGCAGAGGAATTAACATCACGAACCTGCAGATTTTTTCTGGTGGTGTTGCCTTGGCATCGAGATTTGTGGATTTGTAAAAACATCAGACCCTCTTAACTCATTCAGAACCAGCCAATTCTAGACCAAGTCTGAAAAGACGTTTAAAAACGTCTTTGGGAGTGAATGAGTTAAGGACTGCCCAATAATATCGGTTTGTGAAAAAATATGAAATGGAACAATTTTAGACAAAGAAGGTTTGATGTAACTGCCTTCAGCGTATGATACGATGATGTATCAGCGCACACAACATGATAGCTAATCCTACCGAGCTTGGTAAAGACGCTTTGATATGCAAATGTTTTCTATTGTTTTGAACCGGAATTGTTTTGTAAGGAATGTGTGTGTTAGTGTAACATGGAAGCATTTTGTTTTATGTCCGAGGAACAAAAACCCGACGGGGCAGGATCTCCGAGAAACGGGATTAGAAGGTAAAAATGAGCGAGCGCGGCATACATACGATCCAGTGTTTTTCTCAGTGGCCCCAATGAGCAGATGCGGCGGACTGGCGCGCATGCCAACTGCCACAGTAGGCTTTTCACAAAGAATCTGTCTCTATTCAGGAGCTAATCCATGCTGCACAGCGCCCCGGTATTGTCACTTTGCGTGCACAATCTCAATTAGTGCTGCTACCAGTTGTTGTTTCCCTTGAAGGAGGTGTGTCACATTTCAGGCGTCTACGGGTCGCGTTTATTTTTTCTTTCGGGGGAGATCAAGGTGGCGTATTACAGTTTCGCTGCGGCCAACGCTGCGCAACATCACAGACTCCACTTCGCGGGCTTGTTTGTTGTATGCCGTCGACCTTTTGTCTGATTCTCTCTGGCTCTGTCGTGCATAATCAAAGCTGAAAAAAAAGAAGGTAGGTGTGCTTCTTGAAGCCTTGCCAGAGAATTGCGATCCTGCCGGTTCGGTCCCACCAGGATAGGATGCACTCTTTGGCACGGTTTCCACGCCTTCAGCTGTCTGCGGCTGTCTGCACTACACAAGCCATGCCTTCGGGCTTTTGTACCTTTAACTGTTCCAATCCGCCTAGATTTGCCCTCTAGCCCTGATGCTAAAATTACCGCGAAACATGCTGGAAGTATGAACGTTTAAAGGAACAAAGTATTTGATTGAAGAATACGGTGTATTCAAGTGTCAGAATGGGTCAGAATTCTGAGTTGTTTTATTTCATAATTTGACGCCTTTATTACTGACAGCATACTAATTAATAAACAGAACGGTGTGCCAAGACCATGATGAAACAAACGCATACTTTTTGCTATTTTATGCTTTGACGAGCAATAAAAGCAGCTTCACGGCAAAGTATTTCATCTAAAACAAAAAAAACCCCGCTGTGATTTGTTCTTTTAGTGCCAAAAATGTCAATGTATCTTTTCATTAATTTAGTGGTTGAACATTCAAAATGAGGGAATCCATTTTTCACAATGTGAATGGTCTGGCTCAGCAGTACGGTATTTCGTTTCTGTTTTTGGACGCAACATCGTGGAACTAAACTAAACGAAATAAATCTGTGAAGGTTGTGATGGCTTCCCATTAAAAGCAAGTAGTTCTTGGCTACAATTTTTTTACAAACTCATGATGTCATCAAAACACATTTATATTTCTCATGGAAATCCGCATATATATATATATATATATATATATATATATATATATATATATATATATATATATGTATGTATATGTGTGTGTGTGTGTGTGTGTGTGTGTGTGTGTATACACACGCTAAAAGCCGACTTAGCGACCCAGTTTTGACCTGCATGCAAGAATAAGACTTGGTGCAGTGAGACTATAACATTATTATCACATTAGCCTTTTAAAATGACGTTTTCTATGAGTGTTTGTCACTGTATTAATATGCACGAATAACGATGGCTTCCACCATTTTGAGTGTTTACTCGACTCAAAAACATATGTGGGCTACTTTTAGGTAACGTGTTACTTTGAAAATGAGACACATGGCAATACATTTCACTTCATCGGCTACTGAATTGGATAAAACATGTAGCCGTTTATTTTCAAGCTGTGTAATATTTTAACAACAATTCAATTGAGGGTGGATGTACCCCGTCAATATTAAATAGGCGTTAAATCCAAATTGCCCACTTGGACCTGCCGTGTAAATCCAGCCCAAGTTTATTTGCTTTTTATTATTCATTTTAGCAGACACCCTCTGCCAGTTGAATTCCCATTCAGTGTTGAACATGCATAGCAAATGTAGCACCTCCTTCCCACTTTACTCTTGTTATTAGCGCTGGTAAATTAGGTCATCTAAAGTAAAATCCGGCATGGCTCACCATTTCCCCTCTTAATAGAGCCTCCTTGATGGGTCGGCATGGCAGCTTCAGAAAGAAAATGACAAAGAAAAAGGGGGTTTGTGAAGGTCGGAAATTTGTTGAATCGGGCTCAGGGGCTAATTATTCTCATGTGCTCTCGGTTTCTGCTACGTTGTTAGCGTGTTGCGGTACACTCATTAGGCACTTCATTAGATACACCCACACTTGCAATGCAATTCAATTAGACTGTGTCAGAACGGTACTGCTACTTTCTGTTTACTATTGAGGTCACGCCGGAGTGCGTCACATGGGACGGCGCTTCTGTTCTGTTGCAGTCTCTCAACGTCAATGGAGATGTTGAAGTGATTGAATCAAAATGGAAAAAGAGCTGTTTTGCTGTGCAAGCGTCTAGGCTTACTGTTAATTTGCTCTTCATAATTTAGGATAAACACAGTGTCTCTCAGAAATGTGATTCTCAGAGGTCCGCAGACAGATACCGTTGGGCATATTAATTCCAGACTTTTCACGTCGAATGATATTTTTGGACAAACTCGTTTTCCACGGGTGTTAGCTTCAGCGCCGCAGTGTTACATTTGACACAGACGAGGCGACTAATTCAAATAAACAGGCGAAGGAGAAACATTCATTACCTCTGCGTAACCTCTCCAAATGTTGACAAAGGCATCTTTATCAGGGCTATTCTTGTAGCCTATCTTGGTTAGCGCATGCTAATTGGTGAGGTGATTCATACAAACCTGCCGGGAATGGATATCGTTGTCGGGTTGCATTTGCATTCTCAATTAAAACATATCTTGGCTTAATTTGCTGTGTGTGGGTTTAAAAAAATGTTTTTTGCATCTTTTGGGAAGTGTGTCTTTCTGCCAAGTTTTCCATCACTAGCCACATTAAATTTCATGTGGTGTTAGAAAAAAAAAATCTCTCAAAGCAACATATCTTACTCCTGAAAATGGCCAACATAAGGAAAACTGCTACACAAGAAACAAAACGGCAAACTTGCAGCGTGTGTTCGGCATGGGTTTTTGAGACGTTTGTGAGTCTACTTCTCATAGACTACCAAATGGCTGAACTAAAAAAAAAATGTCAAGGCAATTTTTTTTTTCTCCAGTGACGATTTAGAACCAAATTGACCTCCGTCCTGTGTCATTACAGGTATAAGTTGGTGACTTTTTGTGTGGCTGTACTCACAGACATGCCAAGGACAAATTCCTCTTTGAAAGACCCCTGAAAATGGGCACATCATCCTAAAATGTCTCTGTAAAAAGAAAATGGCAAATTTCCCATGTCTTTTTGTGCCCGGGTTCTTGAGACATTTTTTGTGGGTCTGTGCATGACAGACATGCTCACTAAAGTTCATGCTGCAAAATGATACTGCCGTCAGGGACGGAATAAAAAAAAAACCCAAACAAACAGTGAGGCTTGTCTCTACCAAACTGGAGAAAAAGAGACTGAGGGAAGCAAAGAAGGGAGCGAGTAGCCTGAGAGAGGTCAGACCTCGTTTTGGAGAGCCCCATCCGCGCACACACACCCCAGGTACCGGGACGTCGCCTTTTATGCGCGCTCGGAGAACACAAACCCGGGGCGGATTAGCGGTCCGGGCTCTCAATGTCCCCGGGAGCGCAGCCCGTCGGGCCGAGACAAAGCGAGCCTGATTGCATCGTCATCTGCATGACAAAGAGAGAGTCTTTTTCTACCTGAAAACGCTGCCTCGGCACACACGACGCTACGCCGCACATCCATCAGCGACTCTGGACCCACGTGACAACTGCCCTTTGTTTTCACTCTATCTCTGCTCCCCCCATGCACCCTCTGTCCCTCTCTCTGGCTCATATGGTCCGCCCACTGTGACCCCTCCTTTGCTGACCTTTCTCATTGGAAACTAATCTGCATCATCATCGATTGATCTCTCCTGGTAGTTCAATGCTCGGTGTCGTCATCTCTCCCCAAAAGAGGACGTGGTTCTGCCACAACGGAGCACATTTTTCCATATGTGCAACATTGGTTACTGATTGTTTCATCACTTTTCTCTTTTTATACTCCCTACAGTGGAAGTGCCATGGTATTAATACGATTTGTTTGATGGCACCCTGCAGTTTGTTTGCATTTCGAAATTATTCATCCCCTAAGAAAGAACCAAATTTAAAAAAAAGTTGTTGCCCCATGCCAGTTTCATTTGGCAATGTGAAATTTGGGAGGAAGGTCAGACCTACAAAAGTCTTAGAACACATTACTGAAAGGACAAAGGTAGTCTTCCGTTTGGTTAAAACGGCCACGTCGGACATATTTTGGCCATTTCTTGGGGTGTATGTAAGACAAACTTGTCTTGTGGCTTTTTGGAAAATCAATTCCCCGTTCTCAATTTCACGTCACAACATAAAATGTGGTCAGAATGTTTATGATGTAGTGCCAAACAAAAACATGAATGAATGTGTGTTTTGAACATGAAGAAAACAAAACAATTGAAATAACAACAACAATAACAGGAAGAGTCAGTAAAAACACAACAACAAACTATTAAAACGCCGGACAAAGACACAGGAAGTCTGATATTTTGATTTTGAAGCAGCCAATTCAATGTCATTTTCAGGTTGTCCTTTAAAGAGAAAGCGATCAGAGAGATTTTTCTTTTAATTCAGCCCCTGAGGACAATTTCACTTGGCAACCGTAAATTTGGTCGTCATGGCTGGCATGAGATGAACAAAATCCCAAGAGGCCATGCCAGAAAAGACTCTGGAAGCCTGCCGTTTTGGTTTGAAGCGGCCATTTTGGAGACATTCTGGCCATTTCTTTGGGGCGGAATTTTTTTAATTCAACCCTCAAAACCCATTTCACTTGACAGCATGGACTTTGATAACATGTCTATGACCAGTGGATCCCAATGAAAGGCCTCAGGAACTCATGGCCAGAAAGCCATAAGAGGGCATAAATCTACAAATTGAATACTGTGCACGTTTTCTTGACTTTCAAATTTCCTTCAAATTCCAACTCATCAAAACAAAAAACGGATAGTCATCATATGTCCATAGTATACGATAAAAGAAGGTAGAGAGTACATCTACCGGTGTGCTGTTCTATGTAGAACATCTTGTACTATGTTGACGAGTTCTGGCTAAGACTGACTTTAGCTGGTGACGCTGTCCGATCCCGTCAGATATGACAAGACAATAAATAGCGTGATGATTTTCGCTTTGACTGACACGATGATTAAAGTATGAGACGAGCATCTGTTCCCTTGAATATTTTACAATCCTGTCATGCTCTCCCTTTATATTTTTTTTGCGAAATGGCATTTTTAGAGCAGGGAGGCACAATTTTAGAATTGTCTCTGGCAATGATGATCAAAAGTGAAAGGGGCATTCAATTTTCTTCCGAATGGAATAAGAGTTGACTTTTTTAAATTGGGTACGATATTTGAGGGACATCGAGGGGAAGCGGCGGGCAGCAGTTGAATGTTCCCGAGTGTCATTCGTTTCTTTTTCAAGTAATTGCACCAAGGCCGCAAACCGGGAATTAATTAACCTATTTGGAGTTTTGTCGAGACCTTTGAAAATCATTTGTGAATCACATTCACGCACAACCTTGAAAAGCATACAATTGGAGAACTAATGTCATAGAAATGTTAACACAAGTGAATGTTCAACAAAGGAAACCGTTTTTGCTTTGGATTCCTTCCAGGCTATGGTTGCACACGTTACACAGACAGAAAGGGATGCCATGTAAAGAGATATACTTTAAGGTCTTCACAAAAGCAGTGTCAACATCTCTCTTCAAGGGAGTTTTGTTGTCATACAAGTACAGAAAACCTTAATTTGTTCACTGCATACAGATATGGTTATTTATACTGGAGATACTTTGTCACTGTTCTGTAAAAGGGGCATTTTTCCTTGTTTATTCCTCTGTTGCCTTTGCTGGTGCCACACGGGAATCGACGTTCAATCGTGGCAACATAATCTCCCTTCCACAATGTATCTGCTTTACTTTCAAATTTGTTCCATCTAAAATTAATCAGCAGTTTTACAGAACGCAGCTCAAAGAACCGTTTGGAATGCCTCTCCTTGAATGCACGTGGTAGATTTTTTTCCATGCGACACAGCAGATTTTGATTATATTTCAAACGGGCGCATAATTGTCATTCTCACAAGCCACGGCGAGATTATTTATTTGTTGTCTGAGCGTGCACCACTTCAGAGCATCGCAGCTTTTTCTTGGAAATCCAAACTAAAGAATTCAGCGAAGATTAAGACTCAGCGGCGACTAATAAATTGATGCCTCACTGCTCTTATTGTTGTTTCGCATTCAGCAAAAGACGACGATGATGAATGCCCTATTTGGGTAGAGAAACATTCCGAGGATTTGCATAAGCACTGATCCAGAGTGTTGCTTTTGATAATGCACTCTTCCCCAACAAACCGTCCGTGTTCAGTTTATTCTCATTTCCAAGTACGGTAAATGATTCCAACTGGAGTAAGCAACTATAAATGGCACCCAGGCTATTAGAGCTGGCAGAAATAAAACTGCAGACATATCCAGTGGGGTAACGAGCACAAAGTCTGCAATCACACTGCAGTCGTGAAGTAATGCGGCTTAGGAAGCTGAAATCAGGTGTACAATAGAGGGGGAGGGCGGGTGAGGGGGTTGAGAAAGCCTGTCTGTCTTCCCCACCATCCCCGGGCAGGGCTGCTTTTCTCCACCAAATCACAATGGATCATTTGGGAGGGCAGCTGGAAGATCCATAGAAAATCTCAGGGGACCTGCTGCGCCTGGGAAATCAATAAAAGAGATCCAGCAGAGACTATTAAATGGAGTGAATGTCGTACGATCAGGCCAAACATTTAGAATATTATTATTCATAGCATCTAAACAGGCTTTTATTCCGTACACAATGCACGTGGCCACGGGTGTCGGCGAAGGCACCACAGTTTGATGTTTTGCCACATTATTGCACGTCAATCTTCTCCCAATTCAGTGAAGTATCAGGAAGCAAGCGTTGTATGCATGTAAAATAAAATCACTACACACTTGCTGTGCTGAAAACATTTTTTGTTTTTTGGTGTGGAGGGTCTTCAGCCATCAACAGTATAAATAAACAGACATAAAACATGAGCCCATTTTTCAGATTACAGGGTGATGAAACATTTGGAAATTTTTCTCTTACTGCATTTTAGTGTGTGGTGTTCCGATAACCAACAAAGCGCATCACGCACATACAGTAACGATAGCTCCACCAACAATGGCAAGTCATATTCCCCACACCAGAGGTTTGTTGTAGTACCAAGACTGGCCACTGAAAGGCAGTGCGATACAGCTGGGCACCCAGACTAAAATAGCAGTAGAAGAAGAAATAGAAGCACCTAGGCTAAAAATAATAGCATGTCTGGATTGGGGATTCAAACTCCCGTGTTCACAGACATTTTTAATTTTCGGACTGCTTTCTAAGCTGATTAGGGAGTGGAAAAATACCCTTAAAACACCTCACACCGTAGAATAGTCACTCAGGATAGTCTTTTTGAGACGTTCGATAACTTGCCTCTGGTAGCTTTGATTGGAAGGGAAAAATCCGGTCAAATTTGACCCGATCATAAAAATGTATGCACCTCAATTTCCCATTACACCTTTGTCATTTGGGATAAGTTATGACGGAGTATTTTATTGTTTTTACATTTCACTGCGAGCATCGGTCAACTTATTTTTATACTTTGTATGACATTTAGCCCTGTTGAAATGTTATGAAACTGATTACGTTCGGCCTTTGAGGTTCGATTGTAATTGTTCATAGCATCAATGCAAGCATGGCTAATTTAAATAATGAAAAAGAACGTACTTACTACACCTACAACATTATTTTGTAAAATGGTAAAAAAAGCAATTGAGCATTATCTTGGCATGATTGTCTCACCTCCAGCCCATGTCACTGCTTCCCTCATTTAGCGAGAGAGCTTGGTTTTAATTAAAAACAAGACCGCATCTGTTTTCGTTTCAGTGACCTTTCCATGCTGTCTGGATGCACCATTTTCATCTGCGCCATGCTTTCTCTCAAGCCCTGTAATTTTTGCCTATTAAGCATGGAAATATTTTAACCGCTTTATCACCACTGCTGCTACTGTTTTATTCGCAGTCCGCACGGGGGCTCTATTTCTGCTCTCCGTAAATGTCAGTTAATGTAAGACAGCAGCCGTTGAATTAAGCCATTTCCATGCCACGAAGCAAAATGCCTTCTTCCGACTGTACCGCAAATACGCTCTCGGTAGGAACAATAGCGGCTTGAATGTGTTATGCGCATAGTGAGATTCGAACGATTTCTTAAACCGTATTTTGTTGTTTAAATGTGAGAGGCCCCATTTGATGAGGAATGATTTGACATTTGGCTGCTTACTGCTGTTTTAGTGTGTGTGGTGTATTTGAGATGATCAGCCCAGGCCTGATCGATATGCGTGTGCCCCACATCAAACATTTATGTTTGTTAGCCTCAATGTTTTTTTGTTTTAAGATCAGGGAGGAAGGATCCCTCTTAACACCCCACACTGCAAGATTATCACTGAGGATAGTCTTTTTTTTTTTTAAACATCCGAGGGTTTGGTCTTTACTGACTTGGATCAGAAAAGAAGGGAAAACAAACTATAAAAGCAAAAGCTTTTTACGGGGCCCTGAAATAAAAACTAGGAACTTTTATCATATGAAGCTGCAATTATTTATTTATTTATTTATTTTTAAGATGGTGCATCAGCGGCAAACATTTTTGATTGTCCACCCACCTGCTGGTGGTTGTTTGAATTTTGTTGTTAAGATGGTCTGCCTCAAACATGTTCTGATCTGCCTGAGGAGTAAAAGTCACTCTTAACACACCCCGGACAATCGGGCCTGTTCTGACTATGACTTGAATGCAAGGAAAATACTCAAATTTGTCGCGATGCACTTTGACGCACTGTCATGGGCATGCGTCACGTTGCACTCTTGGGTGTCAACGCGATCAGTAGTCTGCTGTGTTCCATTCATTTAAAAGAACATGTTTGGAATAAAGCTGCTTTCTGGAAGATGTCAAGTGTTTGAATCAGTGTGGAGCATTTCCATCCGTTCCTCCACAATTGCCACATAGCGGCTCGAGTGATTTTCAGTGGAGATGATGAACACGGAGGGAGGGAGAGATTGAGAGTCTTTGCTTCAGACGGCCCTCGGGCGCCCTGACTCTTACAGTTTCAACACAATGCAGAGGCTATATTTTGCCTCGCTTAGCAAAATGCTGAAGCTCTGGGTCGTTTTTTTACTCTACGTTTTAACTCGTCTTGCCACGAGATCAGTGAAACAGCACATTACGCCCAACAAGCGGGATTCTTTGATCTCACCGCCTCCAGTATTATGTCCTTTTTTTATGGGGTGGGTGAAATACGAATTTTGCCCCGAAATAATGTTGAGTGGTTTAGCTATGCACCGATTATAGACACAGTCATGGATTAATCCCTGTTTCAAAGCATGCTCAAATTCTTCTTTTCTCACACACACTCACAGACAATGATGTGAGCAGGCTTGTGCCAACACCTGCAGGCTCCAGTTGTACAGCGGGTTTTTATTTTTCAATTTCTTTTTTTTTTTAATATTTTTTTTAGCATTGTTGCATTAACATGGAAATCAAAGGCCCGGAAGCCGGATTAGTCACTTTTTAGGTGTGAGGCGCAGGTCAGGTCGGCTCAAATATTGCAATGAAACACAAAGTGTTCCTTAATTGTTTCGTTAATGCAAAACCACAACAAAAATGCCAAAAGCAGAATGCGATTGATTTTACAAAACGGTGTCGAGCGGTTTGCACACCTGCTTCACATGTATGAGGGTCTGGGTTCCAAATCTCAGGTCCAGGCTTTCTGTGTGGAGTTTGCAAGGTCTTCCTGGGCTTTGTGAATTTTCACAAGTTAATATAACTTACTCCCACGTTCCAAAAGCAAGCATCTTAGACTCTAAATTGTCCATACAGTACGTGTGAAAATTGTCAACATCTGCCCCGCAATTGGTTAACAACCAGTCTAAGGTACTGTATATACCAAATGTCAATTGGGATCGGCGCCAGCTCAGCTGCAACACAAATGAGGACGAGCACAATAGAAATTGAATGAATGGATTGATAGATGGTTCACTTTTCCTCTTTGGCACCACCGCTGCAATTTGAGATTGGCACAACAATCATTGATTATTGGTAATTCTGTGAATTGTCTGCAGTTGTTTTATCACTTGATGGCGTCTTGGAGAAATTGAGATAAAATGGCAGTGCACCAGCAAAGCTGTTGTCAATAAATAGTTGTGGTGAAGAACAGTGGTTCCCAACCTTTCTGCATCAAGGCCAACCTCAACAAATACTCTCCAGGTACTGTACCATTGTAATGACCAAAGTTAAAATTAAATCAAAAACGAGGCAAGCATTGTATTACGAAGAAGATGAAAATTAAAATGTCACATCTTTGTGATCTATTCTAACATTGTGCACTGTTTGAATATTTAAAAAAACTGTACCTAAATAATGATTGAATTGGTTGTATTGCACGTAAAAGTTAAATACATTTCCTCCTAAATAAACATTTCTAAATGATTAAATGCAAATATATTGTACTTACGTTAAATACACTGGAACTGTACTTCATGAATGTACTGTACTGAATAAAACAAAACAAAACAGCAGGTAGGTAGCATCATACGCATTTCAAACATTTCAGTGATTCTTCGCATACCACAAGGGGGAGCCTCTGTAGCACACTCTGAGAATCTGTGGTCGAGAAGAACCACAACATGACGGACGTCAACTGTGAACATTTTTCCTGCCAACATTAATCATTTAATATAACATTGAAACTGTCATCCATCCCATTAAAGAGAATGTATTTGGAAAAATTGACTTTAAAGTGCTTGTATACATATAGGTGGATCTCGAGCACCCATCAAGCATGAAATGAAACAACCAAACAATTTTTTTTTTAATCTGCCCATTTCTGAAAATTGATCTGTGAATGAGTCGTTGTGCATTGTTATATAACAGCGTGGCAAATTTATGTTGTATATATGTTGTATGTATACACGCCTACTTGCCAGCTGAGTTAGCCAAAGATTCAAGAATCACTTTGTACTGCACACTGTCTTGTAACACTACACCAAAGCCAAAAATGTAAACAAAGCTGCACTGTTTTATTTCTATTTATTTATTTATTTTTCAATCAGACGCGCAATTAAGCATCGACCTACATCATTTAAATGTTTTTGACAAGTGGCACATACGTAATCGTGCGCCGAAGTTGTTGCATTGGACATTGTGGGGGTGTTTGTGTTTGGCAACGTCTCCGCTGCCTCCATGAGGAAAAATAGAATCAGTGCTATCTTTGTTAGGTCGCGCTCGTGCTTCACAGTTTACAGTTATTTATTTATTTATTTATTTATTTATTTATTTATTTTTGCTCTCTATTTTCTACTCCGCTTATTCTCACGGGGTTCGCGGGTGTGCTGGAGCCCATCCCAGTTGTCTTCGGGCAGTAGGCGGGGTGCAACCTGAACTGGTTGTCAGCCAACTCACAATCACACCTTGGGACAATTTCGAGTGTTCCATTCACCTGCCATGCATGTTTTTAGAGCGTGGGAGGAAACCGGAGTACCCGGAGAAAACCCTTACAGGCATTGAGAAGAAAGAACATGCAAAAAACACATAGGAAGGCCAGAGACGGAATCGAACCCTGAAATTCCGTCTCTGGCCTTCCTGTGTAGCGTCTCCCTGTGCCTGTGTGGGTTTTCTCCGGGTGCTCCCGTTTCTTCCCACATTCCATAAGCATGCATTGCAGGCCAACGGAGAACACTAAATTGTCCCTCAGTGACCCTTGTGAGGATGGATGGATGGATGTTCTTAGAGGAAAATGGCCCCTGAGCTTGGAGAGTCACAAAAAGGTTCCAGCAGAGTTAAAGAAAGGCATAAGAGGAAATGCCTTAATCAATTCTCATCCTAATTCTGAATTCCTGAAATTTCACCCCAATGCTGAATATCCCTAACTTTTTGCAAGTAGTGTGATTTATTATTATTATTATTGTTTTTAACGTGAAATGTTCAACATCGTCAAACAAGAAAATAAGAGTTGAACGCCCAACCTTAATTGCCGTTGAGTACTGTGGCAAGGGGGTGAAAGTGCAGCTTCACAGCCCCAAAGGAGGTGCGCTAAACTCTCACTTATGCTGTTGTTGTTGCTGCAGACACTCTCGTTGCTGGAGGGCCCTTCTCAAGCGCTCGCTCTCACCACACCATTTCAAAACATTTGCCGCCATCTTCCTCTCCTTTGTCTTATCCTTCTGGGTGCTTATTCTGACAAAGAGCCTCATTGGCTCCTTTTTTTTTTTTTTTCGTTGAGTGTCCAGCACCTGTCGCCCACCCCACTCATCAACACCTCTCAAAATAATATTTTTAACAAATGCTAAAATGAGATCAGAACTGGACCAACAATGTCTCACTTTGCGTATCTGCATATGTTACCAGTCACTCTGTTTTCGGATATTAGGATGTTATTTTGGCCTAAGCTGTCAGGAATGACACGAGTGTGCTGGCAGCTTTTACGCGACATATGCAATGGCTTTTTTTTTCCCTTCTTTTTTTTCAGACCTCACCAGATGTGCATGTTGAATAGTGTTAATTTTTTTTTCCCCATGCATTTGAATGGCAGTGTCAGACGCTCCAAACAGGAAGACTTAAGTCAAGTTTCACAAGAAGTGAAGAGGAGGTGACAACCGCAGGGTTCCATTCAAGTGCCTTAATCGCTTGTCTCAAATTTGTCCCAAATTGCTAGCTGAGGAAGGGGAGAGCAGGCTTTGAACAAAAAAATGTGCGTTACACTTGAAGATTTTTCGCCTCTTTTATGCGGACTGCAGCACCTTGTCTTTGTCTCATCTCTTTTCCTCAAGATAATCCTTTGTTCCAAACACCTCCTTGTTTTCACCACAGCTCTGTTCCGGCAACGCCCCGGCTCAACTCTCCACATTTTCAATTGAAATGAGGCAGAGCCATTCTTCGGTTAGCTTTTTTGAAAAACAATTCATAAAAAAACTGGCCACAAAGGGCTTAACAGCTTACTTTGGACGAAATGTAACTCTTTTTACCCGTATGTTAAGAGCGGACAAGCGAGGACATCCACCCTCCCAAAAATATTGGGACAGTGATATAAATATTTCAGTTTTAAGGTTAATTTAAAATGTTAACTCCTATTCTCTGAAAACACCAAACAGACGATTCTCCGGTCACTCTAGTGTAAATGTAGTCTTCAAGTCTCCACAGGCAAAGCCCCAATTGATTGCAGTCTTTGAAAGTAATCCAGTTTCCTGGAAATGGAAGCTGAAATGTGTGATCTCTAGCCTCATATTGGTCTTCTAAAGTCAAGCTCACAGGAAAGGCAGTCGAATTGGCTTCACCATGCCATGGGCAAGGGTGTATTAATATTGACAATTACAAGGTATTTTTCTCCTAATACATTTTGCGATGATGGGTGACAAAGGTCACAGCGTCATCAAAAATTTCCATTGATATTTTTGGTTAAAATCAGCACAAATCCTAATTCAAGTTGAAGTTTAACCTTTCAATTGTCACATACACAAAATAAAGATTTAGTAGATGCTTAGCGATCAGGAGGGGGTTATATGTGTCAGTTTAAAAAAATAATGTGCTTAAAAGATTCTGTTCGTTATCCAAGTATGTTGACAATTGGTTCATGAAATTCAAGTACTCCAGATTGTCATGGGTCTTTTATTGTCTTTTGAAAACCAAATGGTGGAGGTGTCTTTGAGATGTGTAGGCAATGTGAAATGACCCTGTCCCCTCCCGGTGTTCATGCAATAGGTCAGTCAACCCTCCGACTTTCCCCTTGTTAAAAAAAAAAAAAAAAAATGGATTTGTTGCTAATTTTTCCTAGTACTTCGGCATGTTAAACGTGCAGGGAAGTGCTGTGAATCGATGGAGTGTTATTTGGACACCCTACATGATTTTAATTGGATGGCGCCATTGTATGATACAAATGTCCCACCAAATAAGGTTTTCCAATTGGATTTTTCCTGGCTGCCTATTTCAGCGCAATTCCAAATAAGAGTGACAACTACATCGATAAGAAGAATGATCTGGGCCACGTTGAGGGACGCAATGTTTTCCCTGGAATGTGCCAGCACGATCTTGTACTTTTTTTGAAGCTCTCCCAGCCTTCTTGCGCCTACGCCACGACGATCCAAACCCCATTCTCTGGCTGGCCGTAATCCCAACCTTCCTCCCCAACCGGTTCCTCCCACTGCAGCCACAGCCCAGATTCCCCTGCACAGTCCGCCGTCATAATCCAAAAACATGCTTCATGGGAGAAAGGATTTTTGCACTAAAAAAGCGGTTTCACGAGAGGTTTCATCGCAACGATCATTGTTTCGCTCAGGGACATCTTGAGCCAGCGCCGTGGCAACGGGGTGGCGAGGAAAGTCGAGGTTTGGGGATGTGCGGAGAGAGGGCGTGTGTGTGTGGTATTCCGCATGGCTGTCATTGCTCATGCCCTGGAGAAGGTGCAAGTTTGTGTCAGGCGTAAAGTATGGCTGGATTTAGCGAACAGGCATCCATTATACGGCGGCTTTGCAGTGATATCATTGACTTACCGCCGGCGCCATCAGCTTTTACTGTGCACAGACCTTGGCTAAAGACTGATAGGCGGCAATTAAACTCAACCGAGAAAGATACTCAATTACCCTCGGTCTGACTGCTGGTGGAAAAAAAAACAAAAAATAAAGTTACTCTTTTGTGTCAGTTTACTGTTCCGTTCCAATTTTAAATGTCTTTGTTAATAAGAACCGTTTGACGATTATATACACTGCAAAATCCGGTCTAAAAATACCAGAAAAAAAGCCCAAAACAAAATGATTAATGCATTCCTTAGTTGAAGCAAAATTATCAGCCAATGGAAAAGGAAAGTTTGACTTGTAAGATTTCTTGACAAAAGTAAAACATAGCTACCACAAAACTGCCACCAATGTCTTTAAACTGCAAGCCTCGCTCAATGGAGTACAATGAAACTCCTCTACAACGAAATCACGTTTGCAGCAAGATATTTTTCACAACAGGGGTTTTTCACTGTTGCAAATTTGATCTCAGATGTAAAAACACACACACACACACACACACACACACACACACACACACACACACACACACACACAAACGTACGTGTACTCATTTTTATTCCAATAGTGCATACATATGAGCATACACTTATTTGACACTTCATATAGTCCGTGTAGAAAGAAAAAAAGGGAAAGAAATGGTGAAATTGATGATCAGCATTCACTTTCACTTGCATCAATTTCTTGGATAATGTCTTTTATTTTGCTTCCTCTGTCTTTCATTTTGATCACTTTTACCCTCTCTTCCAGCGTCATGGCTCTTGTCTTAGCTGCTTGACATCCAAAGGTCCGTTTTGTCGCCATTTTATCAATGCAACGTTCTTGCTGCGTCTGAAACTAACAATGACAAATACTTCCTGGACTACTGCGCATGTGTAAACCAGTGTGGTGGTTGCTGTTGCCGTTTCCGAACGAAGCAGTAGAGGTCGCTGTTGGATTAGACTTCATTGTAGTGAATCTCGTCACGAGGCAAGAGCAGAGAAAAAGATTTCGTATGACGCAACTGTTTTTTTTTCGTTGTATGGGGGCAGGAAAGTGGGAATGGTGTTAATGCATGAAGATTTTTTCCACACTAGGGGGTATTTTCGCCCATGTAGGTTTCGTTGTAGAGGAGTTTCACTGTATAGCATTTCTCATGAACGTACAAATAACCAGTGCATCTCTAAGACATTGTAATACTTGATTAAACTGCCAGCTAAGAGGACACGGAACCAGATTTTGCCTTGACTTTGTACAGTATATAGTCCGGTATTGTACGGTACTTTCCAAAACGATCAGTTTGTTGTTTTAGCAATGCCATAATGCTCACATACATAACTACAATGTTACTAAGCAGAGCGCATGCCTCCACCAAGCTGAAATGGGGGGGAAAAACATTAGAAGAAAGAAAATGACAGAGATTTGAATTGGTGATTGTTTTTCCATAAGCCAGCTACATTCTGGTTCGTGGAGGATGGGACGGAAGTCCTGTCGTTATTCCTGTCAATTGCTTTCACAGCAGTCCAGGTGAATCCCATTTCTCTCGCCAAAGGTCACCTGCGATAAATTCTCGCGCACCCGCAATCCTAATATATTCACTGGATTCACTTGAAAAAGAAAACAAATTACAGGTGCAGCAAAATATATATTTTTTAACTGAAATGTTTTCCTTTGTGTTGATCTTTGATTTAAAATGTTTAACTTGGCCAATTTGACCGGAAAATATGAGTTGAAGCTGCGTTGGGAGATTTGACCACAAAAAGGCGTGTTGTCTTACTTGTTGGATAGATTTCATCTGTTACTCCGTGACTCTCTCGAGCATCGTGTGTGTGTGTGTGTGTGTCAGTGTGTGTGTGTGTGTGTGTATGCTGATAGCAGGACGTCAATTAACCTCCCTTGACAGTCTGCCTGTCGTTCACCATCTTGTTCATCTTTTTCAAAGTAAGGGGTTAAATCTGGAAGCCCCTCCCGCCACGCCTTGTGACCACCATTCCTGTCAAAATGCACGCCATTTTATACACACTGCGGCCATCCGTCAGCGAAGCATGAGTCATTAGTCCCCCCCTGACCCCCTCAATCCATCCGCTCCAGAAACGGATCGCATGTAGACTCCGCAGACTGAAATGGCTGTGGGACTTTCTGCAAACAGTAATCACATATTTGCGTTGGAGCGCGCTATCCCGCACCGGCTGCCTTCCTCTAGTCAGCAGCACTTTTTAATGTGCTGATTGCTCTGGCCTGGCTGAGCAAGACAGAGACACCACACACATGCACACACACGCACACACACAAACAGTACACATGGATCATTGGTGCAGCAACTGTCGAAAGGAACATTCCATCAATAGCTCAATAGGTCAGCATGTGATATATTTTTTTTTCGACTGTGAACAGTGTTTTTTTTTTTTTTTACCACAGGGATGTATGCTGTTTTTCAATAGACTTATCCATTTTTATAAACACGCCTACACCATGTCCCACACACGAATTGTTGATATTATTGGAAAATCTGTTATTTGATGGTTATCGCAGTATATCCGAGGGAATGGAGGGAGGGTATTCTAGCCTGTTCTTTTTTTTTTCTTCTTATTTTTAAAACTTTTGAGTAAGCAATGAACTACTTTACAAATCATAAGAGCGCAGTGTTGTTCAGCGCATCATGCCCATCAAAAGAACAATCACTACAAATCGGAGGATTCCGCGACATCGCAAAAAATTCTGCTGTAGAAAATGGAATATATTTAATTGAATAGCGCATGACATTCTTTTAGTTCGATAGGTTCATGGAGATACAGTTGGGAATTAAGGGAATGGTATAAATACGTCAACCAATCATAAAATGTATCGGAAAATTGAACGCAGCCCCACCATGAAAGTGCCGAGTCTGTTCAGTCCTTTGCCGTCATTGGCCACAAGCAATTTCTGGGATGTGGTTCATCATGGTAACTCGCGTTAATGAAATGCAGCACTGGCATCCCAAATTATTTTGGCTTGTCCAATTCTTGTTAAGATTCACCAATTGATTTAAGAAGTGCATCTCAAAAGTTTCTTCCAGATAATCGAATCTTCTTGTGTATGGAAGTGCACTACCGAATACTGAATTCTTATTGGGGCAACCAGATTGCTAATAGAAACGGGGTGCGTCGTTTACAATAAATTTCCTCCTCTATGGTGACCTTTGTGGTGTCAACTATTGGACAGAATTTCTCAAGGAAGTGTAGCGTGGAAGCATTGTGTTGGTTCAGAAAGTTGGATGGACACAGCTATAGTATATCTAAGGGGGTCATGTTATGCTTCCAACTTTGTGGGAACAGTTTGGAGAAGGCCACTCTGGAAATATTTGCGTCCCGACCCTTATCCGTGAAATCCCGGATTCCATGTCACTTCTGGTTAATAGTTCAACAAGTTTGCGTGGCTAGCAAGCTGGCAATCCGTCAATAGCGCAGCTCTATTTCTTCCTTGCGTGTTACCGCTGTTCCTTTGTTCCCAAAACACCACGCATCGCGTCAGTTCTCATTTCTCAGCTGCTGCCTCCAATGTCAAACAAATGTGCGTCGTCTGAGTTGTTTGGCCAGTCTTGCTTAATTATTGACTTGTATCACGCCCCTCCCGGAACAGAGAGACATATTTTTCCTTGACATGTTTATCATTCTCTGAAGAAAATGTGCAGATTGCGGCAGTGATTGGCTCCGCTGAAGGACACACTACTCTTCTGAGCTGAGAGCCGAGATTGTCTTTTTCTTTTCTTTTTTTTTGTTTTGTTTTGCGGATTCCCGCTGCTCCCGGACGGGAGAGTCTGTCTGCGGCAGCTGTACTCCAGACCGTGAAGTTCCCAGAGAGCACATCAACGCGTCATTCAGCTGCACACAAACACCGATTCAACTAAAAATAACAAAGGGATCTTGGCTCACCTCGCTTGTTATCTGTTGGCCGAGTCTGCTATTTATCATGGTCTGAGCTATTTTAACAAACGACCGCGGATCTTGAATTACTCGACCAACAAATTTTGATCAAATTATAGCAATTTCTGCTTTGGAATCCTCTACATTCCATCTCCTTTCGGGCAATAAAGCCACTGGTTGATTGCTTGTGAAAATAAACGTGATTGCTGCCGGGTCCAACCGGGCTTCATACATCGTAATTATTATTATTCTGATTATATAAAAGAATTGCTTCAAGATTTCTTGGTGTCTTTATGTCGAGATGAAAACAGGCTTTTGTGGAAACAGGGAAAAAAGGAAGCCTTGGCTCCAATCAGGAGTGATTGTGCAACAAATATACGACCACGCCACTAAATAACAAGCATCATCAAGTGCTTTAACGCAGCTTATTTGCCTTAATGACAATTCTTTATGCACTGGCGTGAAGTTCGATTACATGCGCTTTGGCACAGTTCGTGCCAAAGAGCCACTTCAGGTTCAAGCCGTGATAGAGCCAAGTGGCAAACAAACAGACGCTAAACACGGCTAAACGCTCGAGATTTTCTCTCATCATACGCACATTGTTCTAGACCAGTTGAGAAGCGTGGGGCGAATGTAATCATTTAAACCGGCAATGATGTTTCAACGATGTGCTCTATAACCGCACGAGCATGCTAAATGGGTAAATTGCATGTTCGCATATGGGCACTGTAACCTGACATCCTGAGGTTCTTGCGGCTTTTTGGAAATATGCGCAGTCTTGATTCCAATGGCCGGACACACTGTTGTACATCCATCCATCCGTCAATATTCTATTACGCTTGCTCTCGTTAGGGTCATGGGTGATCTGGAGTCCATTCCAGCCGCCTTTTGGTACGAGTAGCAGGGTTCGTACTGCATGGGTTGTACCCTAGAGCAGTTGCCAGCCATTCTCCGGGCATTGATAGACAAGCAGCCTTGCTCTCATTAGGATTGTGGGTAAGCTAGGTGACTTTTGGCGAGAGAAATGGGACCGCTGGCCACTGAATTACAAAACAGATCTAGCCCTCCATTTTCCTTTGAGCTTGTCCGGATTTGGTGACTTTTGCCAGGCAAAGTGGGGTTCACCCTGGACTGGTCGTTAATCAGAGCACATCCATCGGTGCATTCTCAATCGTACTTCATCACCCCGGTGGGTGAGCCGTAGCCTCTCCCATCTAAATCGGTGAGAGAATCAGGATCCACCCTGGACTGGTCGCCAACGAGTCACAGGGCACACTCCATCTATTTTCGATTCGCCTCGTCCTGATTAGGATTGTGAGGCAGGTGGAGCCTTTTGACTCTCAGTCCACCCTGGACTGATTGCCAGTCAATCGCAGTCTCCAGAGAAATCAAATGCAACTCTGGTGAGAACATATACATTATTATTATTATTTTACGCTCTCTTTTTCATCATTTCTGCGACATCATTCTATTGTCCGATGTCAAATGGAGGGCCGAAACCAAGATTTGAACACTAAAGCTCAGACATCTGAGCGGATGTACTCACCAGTACGGCACTGTGCTGCCTCTGTTGTACCTCCTGCTATTTAGTCCTATATTGACTTCATCTAAAACAAACATTAGCATTTTCTTTTACACCACAGAATGAAGGCGTTTAGACACAATCAACAGAATTTAGAGTTCCTTTCAAAGCCTTTTAAAGTGCTGTTTTGGCTGTCCTCCATCTTCAAACACGCTGATTGCAGCCTGTGATGAAGCGCT
Source organism: Hippocampus mohnikei (assembly GCA_026261675.1). NCBI lineage: Eukaryota > Metazoa > Chordata > Actinopteri > Syngnathiformes > Syngnathidae > Hippocampus > Hippocampus mohnikei. Next base: position 16,120,244 of record JAKGUB010000334.1, on the reverse strand, counting down.
ATTCTCTTCGGGGCGCGGGATTCATACTCTTCTTCCCAGTTTGGAAGGATGGTGATATCTTCCCACGTTAAGTGAAGTGGATTTAAGCAAAGATGCACCTCCACTGTGTGTCACCTCTCGGGCGAGCAGACAAATTTTAATGCCGCCAGAGCCGGGGATTTATTTGCCGACTTACATCCATCCTGTCCTTACGTTCCCGAGACTGTGTCACGTATCTTTTTGCAGATTAGCTTGCAGAAGCAGAATAAATTAAGTGTCATGGATTCGACTCCGTGCATCAAGAAGCCGTTTTATCCGCGTTCCTGCGCGAGTAGACAGAATGTGCATTAAGTTTCTCGCTGTGAAAACAGAGACAGTTGTTACATCAAATTGAAGGGTGCTATTTTAGGTGGTTTCACGCTGACAAGCTGCAGTTCATATTTATCCTACGCCGAACCATATTTGAATACACACTTGATATTTTCTGCCAAGACGAACAAATGAAAATGAATATGTATGTGTATTTTTTTTCTATGATTGTCCTTCTTCTGTGCTGACAAGACAGATTGCAAATGCCCAGCGGTGTCTTTAGGCTGTTATGGCAGGCTGATGCGCAGCTGTTATTAATATGACGACATAGATCGTCAAACGTCTGCAGTGCAGCAATCCAAAGGCCACAACTCGCAAAGGGGAAATTAAAATAAGCACCACGTCAAGTCCAGACAGGAGTTCAAACAAATGGTCATGAGGGAAAGTGACAATGTGCAAATGATTCAGCTCATGTGTAAAAATCACAAACAAACTTAACCCTTGACTCAAAGTTGTTAATTTCCATCCCTCCTTGCATTTTTGAGAGTGCATGTCATCATTAAATTTGTGGGTGAGCTCAAGCACGTCCCAGCAGTTTGGGGGCAAGAAAAATAAAAACATGGCACATCCTGGACTCGTCACCACCCTGTCACAGGACGTATATACAAATAGAGAAACAAGCCGTCATACTCACATTCACGCCAAAGAAAAATGTAGTGTCTTCAAGTAAGCTAACGTATGTTTTGAGAATGCGGGAGGAAGTTTGGGGGGACAGTCAGCACACAGCATGAGAAAAATATGCGAACTCCAAACATGCTTCCCATAATCAGAATACGAATAATGGTTATTTAAAAAAAATAACATTACCTTATTACGTTATCATGTGCAATCAAAAGTGCTTCCACAGTCTTGGTTTAATCTGCCCCCTCTCCAAAAAAAAACAAACAAAAAATCAATCTGTCATTCGCCACACACTTTGTCATTCCATAGAAGTACTTTGTTGAAATAAATAGTGGACATTTGAGATGGAACGGTACAGCAACAATTAATTGTTGGGTGGATTTTCATATTCCACAAACGCACTAATTACAATGCCGTGTTTATACCGCATAGAACATGTTTTTGTAGAGATTTTTTTTTTAACTTGACTTCCCTTTCCATCTTATTAGGAAAGTGCAACATCAGCAGTTGGTCTTTTTAAGTAATGAACAAAGAAGCGGTCCTTGATTTACGAAGGAGTCCCATTTGTGTGTAACCCAAAACCATACCCAAGTCTATACCTTAACCTACCATAGTAAAGGCATAATTACAGTAAATCTTTGTGCGACGGTAGCATCATAAACAGAGGAGCCTTGTACATCCCTACTAGACACCATCCATTATTTATTTATTTATTTATTTTTTCGATATGGCGCAACCTTGGGTCGGAGGGGCATGGCCAAGCATCACAAGATTTAAATATTTGAAGGACAGCTCCTAAAAGCGGATACATTCTCGACCAATCTAACAGATCAATATCTCCGCTCAAGGAGACTCCTGCCATTCTCACCTGGCCTGACCCCGCACCCCGACCTCTGATCCTTTACTCGCTGACTTGGCCTTCCTGCCACAACCGCGGGGGGAATGAAAGGTGCCGGAAGGTTAAGGGATGCCGACGACTTGGAGAGCCCGGTGGCAGAAAATCGCAGTCTCCGGCTCAATAAGACAGAGACTGCTGTTAGTAGGATGTCGTTCAAAGCGGCGGGAAGGAAGTTATGATATCAGATTTCATTATTTGATAAGGAAAGGTCTGGATTCTGGTGAGAAATGTATCCATTGTGCTCGGGAAGTAGAATGTGGAAAATGAACAATTGGCAACTTTGCAATCATGACTTGCTTGTTGTTTTTGATTTATTTTTTTTTTGCCATCCAAAAGTGCTGCATTCAGCACACATCTGAACAGGGACCAAATTATTCGTGGGGATCATTTGACCCGCGGCATGGAAGAACACAAGTCATCAAAATGCGGACTTGATCTACAATAGCTTGTTTATTTCGGGTACTTAAATTATTTGCTTATCTGATTCACAGTTCTGAAATTCTGGCTCCAATTTCCAGCTTCTTCCTTTCTATGTGGAGTCTCCCCCTGCTTCTGTGGCTTTTCTCAAAAAGCATGCATGCCGGGTTAATTGATTTTTTTTTTTTTTGGGTCTATATGTGCCTGACTAGTCCAGGGTGTATCACCAAAAGTCTGCTGGGGGAGGCTCCAGGTCATTTGTGATTGTGACCCAAAAGGGGATAAGTATTACTGAAAATGGATGGATGGATGGAAGGAGAGCAAATATGTCTGAATAGATATGAGAAAAATTGAACATCGTCGCGGCTCTTTTACGGAATTGAAACATAGGCTAAATTTTGATTACATTTTTGATTTTAGTGTAATGTGGATGAAAAAAAAACTGTTTTCATCAAAAATAACTATTACAAAAATAAACTGGCAGTGACACAGGGTACGTCGGCAGTCTAGTTATGATCAACGTTGTCAGAGAGGGATTCATTCCATCCATCCATTCATCCACCATTTTTCTCTGCTTGTCCTGTTCGAGGTCAGAGGGAGCTGCAGCCTCTCCCATCGGGGCAAAAGGCAGACTAAACCCTGGACCGGGTGCCAGTTAATCACATGGAGCATATCAAAACCGACAACCATTCACACTCCCGTTCACCCTGAGCACAGAGTGGGAACTGAAACCAGTCCAGGCAAATGAACCACTCCGCCGTCAGCAGTGCGGTCACATTCATTTAATCATCTCATTATTGTTGTTGTTGCAGTGGAATTTCTGATGTTTTTGGCCAAGTCATGTGCGCGTTGTGTGCAATTTGTTTTTTTGTTCATATGTTGTCTGGCGTGGGATTTGCCCGGAACACCCCCCGTTATTGATAGCTAATACACTGAATTTTGAGGTTAGAGTTAAATGCAGCCAACTGGCAGCTTGCCATAGGTTTGTGGTTTGGAAACGAAGTGAGCTGAAATTGTCACATAAATATGCAAGTTAATAAAATTGCATGTGCGCTCTGTCAGAGGGTGTCAGGGCTGATGATGGAGAGCGGGAGCGCGGTTCAAGTTGGTGTCTATAGACTGCTGGTGGGCTCACTTGCCTAATTTCATGGGAACTAGAGTGGGAGTTGCGTCGAATGAGGATTGAGGCTAGTCTGGCCCGCTTGATGCAGGGTGGGTTTATGAAGAAAGGACATGGGTGGGGTGGTTGGACATAGCCAGCGGAATGCTCAATGGTCACGTGTTGACCACTTTATGCAAAAATGAAAAAAAAAAGACAAGGAAACATTAAGTGAATGAACAGAAGCAGGGAAGGTTTTCAAGTTTTCCGGAGGTTCCTCTTATTTTCCTGGTCCCAATTGGAGTAGCAGGATATGCGCACGTTTCCACAAAGAATGTGAGTCTTTGGAACATGCTGTGTGTAGCGCACTGCCACTACCATCAAACTTTTACGAACTTTACTGTACACCGGATTGTTTGAACTAACTGAAAAAGTCCAAGCTTAAACGATGCCGTGGAAATGCTATTTTTGGTGCCCCCACACTCACTGTACCATCAAAATACACACATACACACAGGTAATGTTAATTTCTGGTTCCGTGGTTATCTGAAAAGAACAACACACGTAAGCGTAAGTCTGACGGGATTTTGGTCAATTGAGACTTAAGTCCACATTTTCCTGGAAATTACTGCAAATTTTTCAACTTTCATTGCCTGACTAAAAATGTCCTTCAAGAGCTCTGCTCATCTTTGAGATTACGTTGCTATGCATTGCACACTAAAACGTGCATATTCATTTAAGATAATGAGTCTAAAATCCGTTGAGGAATTTGCGGTTTTATGCAAGACTCGATCTTTAGCCAAGTAAACATCTCCTTAAGGAGCTCTATTCTGCTGTATTCATATGCTAATTGCCATATTATTATGTTACCGTATCATTATAGCAGTGCTGCTTCAAGCAGAGGCTTTTTACACTAAACGACGGCGCCATGGCGCCAACCCAGTTTCGTCTTTTTTAAATCGAACCAAAAATAATCTTGAATGAAATCAAGGCTCAAGAAAAATAACACCCAAAAGGCCCATTTTCCAAACAACGCGTGCATTATTTATAATCCAATTCACATTTACTCGTACTCTGCACTAATCTCGGAACGCAAAGACAATCATCCCTAAAAACATTAAAAAAGTATATATTTCAATGTACACTGGAGTCCAGTATAAAACGGATAAATAGATTAATTAAACACATTGGCCAGTTCCTACTGCCAAAATGAGACCAACTGAATTTTCAGTTTTTAGTGAGATGCAGCTTTGCATTTTAATTAGAACAAATTACGTTGAAATTAATTTGAAAATGTTTAAAATCAATTGAAAAAATCTGATTAAAAAATATCTACATTAAAAAAAACATTGGATCAAAAATCCGATTTCGATTTTTATGGACCCTGGGAACCAACACTGTTTTCTTTCAGTGCGGTAAGTCGTCATGCCGAGCGCGTGCACATCTGTTGGTGTTTAATTTAAAAAGAAAACACCACTTAGGCTTGTCCAAAGCAGCGTTTTGAGTCGCATGGACACATGGCCCGCGTCGTTTACACCCGTGACGATACGGACATTATCCAGTACAATCTGCCAGTAAATTAATTAGTATTCTAATTAACCGCTATTCCGCCTCTGCATCCCCTCAGGAGCTGACCACGTTGGCATATTATTCAATGATCCGCTTCCTGATATGATTTCCAAAACGGTGGCAGAGATTGCTGTACGAGTTGTTGCTATGGGAAAGTCTACGGAACAAAGTGTCCATAATCAAAAACTACCGCATAACCTTGACGAGGAAAAAAGGCGATCAAATATTCATTTCCAGGCTCTTTTGCATAAAGTCTGCCGAAGGTATGAATGTATTATTTTGTCCCACAGTCAAGGTCGGGGTACATTTCAAAGGAGCTCAAACAACTTTTTCTGCCAATGAACCCCCGCCCCCACCCCGATAAATAACAATGAATGCAATTTTGACTTTGCTGTAATTGGTTCTAAACAAAGGCTGCAGGGGGGAAAACATTCTGTTTAAACATGACATTGGGAAGCTTATGAAAGCCTCATGGTGAAAGCGCTCCTTTTAATTGAGGCAAACATTGCCATGATCAGTTTGTGGACTGAATAGAAATGTGTCCTTTTTGTTAGAGTGAATGCCAGCTGAGTGTCCTTCAGATTTAAAAAGAATCAAATTAGTTTCTCAATCTTTTTGACAACTGCAAGAATGAATGAATGTGCTACATTTTCTCGGTTTTGCCTCCGGGTGCCATTTTATGACATTCGGAATGCCGTGTTTTTTGTTGTTGTTTTTTTTTTTTTTTTTTAGGTCACGGATCGGTTCCCTTTGCCATTTGACAGCAGGTCATGAATTTGTTGTGCAGGATGTTCTAATGAATGTTAATACGCACTGATCTGACCGAACGCCACCACCTGAGCCGGGGCACAAGTAATCCAAGATTAAAATGTACACAGAGCTGTCATCAAATTGCAGCGAAAGTTTCGAAACAGGCACCCAGCGCATGCTATTTACACACACGCACACACACACGCAGACGCAGACGCAGGCACAAGGTCACGGCGTCTGTCTGACAAAATGTGCGCAATGTATGCAGGCGCACGCCAACAGACAGAATACACAGCAAAATTAATGCGGACACACATTCGCTTGCAGAGATTAGCGATGGCTGTTCACTGTCGAGGGAATGTGGCCATCATGTCCTTAACGCAACAAGGCTCTATTAAATGTTAAATCCCTTGAGAGGTGAGGCTTAGGTGCCATAATGTGTTTGTAATGTATGTGATGTCCAAAGAAAATAATCCCCCTTGAAAAAAGGAAAGAAGGAAAAAAAAAACACCTTCTCCAGCGTTTGAGTAGTTGACACGTTTGCTTAACAAAGACAACACTCTGAGACAGTGGAGCTTAGCTACCTACGAGTCTCACATTTCATACAACTGGAAAGAAAGTGTCCTGGCAGGAAGGCATAAAAGAGACATGGAAATAATCGGCACCGGGAACGGTGCCAGTTGGGCCGAGGCGGAAAACGCGATGGGAAAAAGAGAATTTGTAAAGGGGTTGCTTTGGACTCACAGCTCTTGTCTCTGGACAAAACAGTCACTGCTTCCAGGTGGAAACTTTCTGCTGTAGACCATTAGCGTCTCCGCTACAGTGCAGTGAAGCGATGGTTGAAGTTACAGATGAACAAGGCCCTCTTACATCCTTTGTCATTGTCAAAGTTTGAGCCCCCTATTTTGCCCCAAGTGGCTACTCTCAAACAAAATGGTGGACTTCTTTATAGACTTCTTTATAGACTTCTTTATTGCGTTCTTGAGACTTTTTCATGTATCCTGTTGTGATAGACGCGTCGAATCAGTTTCCTGTCTTGCGGTTTATCTAGTGTTGATTTTTGTTTTTCACTTTCTAAGAATCCTCAAAATTATCATTAAACTCTCACGATGCTCCAGGGTCATGAAGCCCTCTCTGGTGAGAGGCGAAACGTCTTTCAAAGGCATCCAGGCAAGATGGTTTTGCAGTTTATTCACTGGTTGGAGTAAGTCAAGTTAAAAAGGCCTTGAAAATGATGGAAAGAGGTTGGCTCAAACCAAAATGTTTAATTTCGGCCATTGGTCCTTGAGAAGGCGGCCCAGTGGGCGACTGGTTAGCACGTCGGCCTCATAGTGAAGTGGTGCAGGGTTCGATTCCGGCTCCGGCCTTCCTGTGTGGAGTTTGCATGTTCTCCCCGTGCCTGCGTGGGCTTTCTACAGGCACTCCGTTTTCCTCCCACATTCCAAAAACAAGCAGGGCAGGTTCATGGAACACTTTAAATTGTCGTTAACTGTGAGTGTGAGCGTGGATGGTTGTTCTGGGTGTACCCTGCCAAAACTGCCTGAAGACAACTGGGATAGGCTCCAGTGCACCCCCTCTGACCTTTGTGAGGATAGAAAATGGATGGATAGATGGATAGTCCTTGAGACTTTGTTGTGCATCTAGCTATGAAAGACACGCCCACCAAATGGTTGGTTAGTGGAATTGATGTAGCGCTTCTTTTTTTAATCTAATTTCCCAGTGGCCACAGAAGATGAGATTTGAAACATCGTGTTAGAGGCCCCAAAAATTCCTCAGTAACTGAAGTCGGAATAAAGTTCATGTTGACCTCAAATTAGAATTCCCCATTGAAAGAGCTTGGCAGCATTCTGCAAAATCTGAAGCTCAAATTTTCGCTTTTGTCGCAAAGCAAAGAATTGACCAAGCAATGGTTCAGAACTCAGAAAAATTGTAAGGTGGTGCTTTTGGAAGCCATATTGCCATTGTAGAAGCTAACCGACTTTCGTAATTAGTTGTCAAAAAAATCACTGTAGTTACTATCCATCCAGCGATGACAGAGCTCCTGGAACCGTTGGTTAATTTCAAAATGATTCGACTTCGGGAGTATTCCATTTTAGGGGTTCCACTGTACTTTTAATTATTTTTTTGTGCAAAACAAAGAGCCTTTGGTTGAACATGGCGTCTTCCGTATAAAAATTACAGAGTAGCGCCGGCCAGGAACTGTTCCAGAATGTTTCAAGGCGTCTAATGGTGCAACAAGGGAGCTGAGGTTAGGCCTCCACAGCATTTCCATCCAGGTCCACGCAGATGTGGTTAATTGCGTTCTGTCGGGGACGGGCAAATGAGTCCGCCCGTAACCTTCATGCATTAATCACAGTAAATTACGCCGAGGAAGGTGCGGAGGCGCCCAGAGCCAATTAACCTTTTAGCTTTCGTCTGAATGCGGCGGATGGGCCTGGTTTTCCAGACGAGGCCTCGCTATATGCTATTGGGTCACCCGCAGAAGACGTGTCCCCGACGCAATGTTCCAACCTCCCCCACATCCTCGGACTGCCACCCCCACCACATCCAGACACTGTCCTCATCAGGACTGGTCCCCACCCTTGGGAATCCTGGAGCTATCTGGAAATCAAGGAGACCTTTGTATGTGTGTCTTGCGGTTTTTCTCATAGTTGTTGGTGGCGTTTATTTCCAAAGGAGTCCCACCAGAGTACACACACACCCACACACACACAAAACCTCCCACAACCCCCACTCTCTGCTATTTATTTAGTTTAATTTAGCTGATGGTTGACGCTGACCTTGTGATAACCACCAGCTCAAGCCGTCAAGGCTCCCCCCCAAGAAATCAGTGTGAAGCCTTCAGGGATTTAACAGCCTATCCGGACATATCTGTGCAATCTTAAACTAGCAGGGATTGGAAGCATGAAACTCTTGCTGTCATTGCTTTGGCAGCGAGTGTAGCTCAAAGCAAATTTCGTAGTTTTATTTTGCGGCTTGTAAAATAAAGTGGAAGTCACAAAGGACATGTTTGTTGTGTTTTTTGCTGTCATCCTTTTCTGAGATTTAGCTCAGATGGGATGTGTGGACTTTGAACTTTGCCGTTTGGACTGGGAAAACATTTGATTATTTCTGACGGAAGAGAAGAGGCCGACGTAAAATAGCACACCTCAGGCAGATCTCAATTAATATTAATCATTAATCAAAGCTTCAAGCTGTTAAGAACGTTTCCTTGCATACCACTTTCACTCATGGCAAATTCTCAAAATGATTTTCCATTGCTGATGCCATCCAGGTTCCCTCATTAAATAGCGTTGGAATTTAGCGTTGTTTATCTATTGATGATAGCTGTGCGAGGTCACCTGTGGCTAGTCCAACCATATTTCCCCACAATGCATGATCACCCAATCTATTGGTATTTTCCTTTTTGCTGGCAGCACTTCCTCACTTATCTGCAGATATTAACGTTGTTAATTAGTGCGGCACATCAGTGCTTCGACAAACACAAATTTCCCTCCCGACTCATGTTGGCATCTTAGCCAAACATTTACTGGAAAGTATGTGTCAGTGATCAGAACCTAATGCTGATAACACTGTTAGCTAACGATGAGCTGCGCCAACATTGCAGCTCTGCTTACCTTTAGTTGTTGACAAGGAGATGTTCCTTATGGTACGGTGGCCAGATGACAGTTGTCTCGCCTTGAAGACATGGACGGAGAACATCGGCGTGGAGGCGGTTTTATGTAAATTAGGCAAAAGTGTGACATCACCGTTTTGCAAACATCAGAATGAACCACTCGCAGACACATTTTCAGAATTTCAATAGCAAAAACAACAGTTAGTGCCATTTTCCAATAAAAAACAGAAGAATTAACTGGAATATGACAAATGACCTTTTTAACTCGCGTCATGTTGCTATCATGACAGTCTGTGGATGACTTCCTCTTACACTTCAACATAGTGTTGGTTACTTCCCACTTATCCGAAGGACTGAGGGAAAGCGACATTGGATTCAATTTAATAAATGTGTTACAATTTGGTGGCAGAGAATTTTTGCAGCCATTTGATTTTTTTAATTTCACTCCCGATATGCGGATAAGCACTCCACAGACTATTTATTTGTTTAACAGCCATTCAAAATCCTTATTTTCACAGTACATCTACTTTTAAATGATTGCCGTTTGAAAGTCAATGGCGAATAGGGTCTTCCTCAAACTGTTGCCACATTGGTGGAAGCATACAGTTGTCCAAAAAATGACAAATTACACTTCATCAGTTGCTTCAAGGGGCTATGTCAATACTTGTGTTCCGATCGTGTGCTTTCCCTTTATCCCGCAAGCCATGAGAATGGGAAAGCAGAAGAAGGGCGCAAAGACAGATAAATGAGAGGCAAATACAACCGGCCGCTGCTTGAGTCGGTTCCCAGACCGAAGCTGGCACAGTGCTGCCTCTGTCCCTTGTGGTCCGGTTAGCGCTGGACTCCACTCCGACGCTGACGTTTCCAGGAGTGATTGTAGCGGCGAGGCTCCCAGAGCACACAATGAAAACGGGCTTGTGGCCCTAACACGCTGCCCTCTTGTTACTTGCTGCCTGGTGCCCCTGTGAGAACCAGTTGTCACATGACTGGGGTTACGGACACAAAGGCGAGGTGGAAAACGCACATACCCTCCTCGACAACCCGTGAACCTTAAAATAAATAAATAAATAGATAAATAAACACACACACACACATATGTATGTAAGTGTGTATGTGTGTGTATATGTGCACACACACTGTGTGTATATGGTGCCGGATCCATTCAAGTGAATGACAGCGAGCCCCGTCTTATAGTGAGTAAGTATATAGTGTCTGACAGTGATAACTGTCATTTATATTTTGAATCGATCGCCGCTCGTGAAATCTTATGGTAGAACCCTTTCACAGTGCAGACACTCAGTTGATTCAGTTGATTGCGCCCCAATCCCACCCCAAACGAGTGGTGCCTGTTGTCATGAAGATGCTACAGAGGCCGAGCCAGGCCAGAGTAGAGCACATGCAGGCTTTTCCAGAACCAGAAATGGAAAAGCGCCTTCAGAGTCCCGTTCCTGCTTCAGAAAAACAGATCTGACGCATGATGTGGCCTCTACATTGCTTCACTGCCGGAATGCTGTCCTTTTGGTGATGAGCGGTGTTGTGTTTGCACCAAACATACTTTGGGAATTGGGGGCAAACAATTCTGCATGGTTTTCATTGGCCAATAACAAAATCCATCAACCAAACGTGTGGAAATGGATTACCCATTGAACATAAGTTTGAATGTGCTAAATTGTGATTCATTTGAGTGGCACAGGTCATAGGTCACATTAAAGGCGGAAAAAGTTTTGAAATGATTAATCTTTTTATATCCACTGTTGAAATACATTCACTCCTCAGTGGTAGAACGTACGTCTAAGGCGTTGCGAGTAAAAGTAGAGTTGAAATATAAACACTCGTCCTTATTGCACACATCCACCTCATACATGTGCACACACTCCACCCACTGCTCAGACACATGCGTGGCCACCCAGGCGCACACACAACAGGCGCGACCGACGGTAAAACACGACCTTGGCTGTGCTAATGCCTAAAAGAACACGACCCCTTGTCATCCACACCGGGGCCTTTTCCTTCCCCGGGGGAGCGGAAGATGGGGGGGAGCCCTTTTCAAGGTCGAGACATGATTTTCGCCCCTGAAGCTCTATACAAGAAGAAAAAGGGCCTCACACAGAGACTCCCTTATAACAACATCCCCTTCTTTTATGTTCCACGGGGCAATTCAGCATGTTTCCAGTCGGGTCCCGTTTGAAGCGGACGTAAAATAAATTTCAAGTTATTTGGACATTTCATGTCTTTCTACGATCAAGCCTATATTTTTTGCTTGTGCTGCAAAACACAACAAGCTGCAACCTTTTTGCATGAATTATTATTAAATGTAAAAATATTACGTACATTAACATAAACATTAAAATAACAAAATATTGAAATGGAAAAAAACACTAGGAAAAATGTTTACATTTTTTGAAGGGAAATAGAATTGAAAATGTGTCTCGTTTTCATCACTGTATAATTGTTTTTTTTTAATTTTGTTGAATTCTTCCATATTTAAACAAATTGTGTGGAGCTGGTTGATAAGTAAAATAAACATACCTTAATTTTATGGAAGTTAAACTGAGTAAAGTATTTTTATCTTTGTGTTTAAGTTAGCTGATTGCTTGTCGAAGTATTAAGTATAATAATTATAGGATAGTAAGTCAGTTACAGTGAAGTATTGTGATGAGTGCAGTGTTCATTTCAAATTTGGAGGTTTCGGTCTCCAAATGAGGTTCTTTTAGTGATAAAGATAAACTCTGACTTTGAAATAATCAAAATCAATCATGTAAACATATTCAGTCTTAATACAATAAACACAATTATTTTTGTATTATTGTTGTATTGATATATGTTTTAGATATTTATTTTATTTCAAATAAGATGTCTCAATATTATTAATAAATCAAACTACCGTATTTTCACGAACATAAGGCGCCATTAAAAGTCTAGTGTATGAGCCGAGTTCCAAAGCCTGACTGAGCGCGCTTCTGGCCGACACGCTGTTTATATAGAGAAAAGGCGGGCGTAAGTGACGTCAGGCATGCGGAAGTCTGCCAATGAGTGAAGGGTGGGCGTGCCCAACAACACGGTGCGCCGAATGGTCGTGAAAATACGGTAACCTTTTTTCGAAACTTCCATGCCACAGGCATAGTTTGACATCATAGTCTGTGGCTTAAGTAGAACCTTTTGTTTGACAGCAGCAGGAAGTTTACACTGAAAATTGTTTCAAAGAATTCAAAAAGAAAAAAAAAACGTGTGCAGATTTTTAATGAGCAGTTTTTTGGGACTATATACCCTTGCCCCCCGCCTGTCCCCAAAACACTCTTGTTGCTGCTCAACTGGAATTCCTCACGGATCACTACCCGTGCCCTCTTTTTTCTCCTTCTGTGCCTTCTTCGACACCTGGCCACTTGCACCCCCAACCCCACTTTAACCCCCTCCTACCCTAACAGTCTCATTAATCGGCTCTGATATTGATGGGGGCTGAATGCTGGCATGACTGCCTATGAAGACCCTTTCATACACACACAAACACACACACACAAACGCACACGTGCGGACACCGTCTCAAACTGGCCTGATTAGCATGCCAGCCATTCAGGATGCCTTTGAATCAGCCCCTCTGTGTTTCAGCTGTATGTAGCCTTCACCATCTTCCTTATTATTATCTCATCTATCTTTTCAGATGTGGAATCTGCCAGAGTTCTTTTGGGGTCTCTCTGATTTATTTTCCACTCAATTAATGACGTCTGCGTATGGCTAGAGACTATACGAGGGTGTCATCAGAAGATGTTCATCAGTGCCCGGCGTTCAAAGGCAGTTTTCAGATGTGACATTTGCATTTCTTTATTGCTACAAAGGATTTTGTTATTTTAACCCATTCATCCATTTGTTATTTATCTTGTCATCGTTAGTGTCAGTTGTGAGATGGGTGAGCATATTGCGCCTTATTTTTGGTGAGAGAAGTGGGGTTCACTGTCGCCACGGCCATTGCCCATTGATTATCTATGGCGCTTGTCTTTGTTACGCTCCCAAGTGAGTTGGAGGCCATTCCATCATCTTTTGGCTAGAGAAGTGTTGTACATCTTGGAGTTTTTCGTGATAAAAGCACATCTTACACCCATTGTGTATTTACAACAATCCCAAAGCTGAACTTTTCAGTCACTTGTTCTATCTTAATGCTAATGCTAAATAGCATCTGTGGTGTGGTGCTTCAACTCTTTAAACAATGAACTCAACTCAACTGTATTTGCAGAGCACTTTAAAACGACCACCGCTGTATACAAAGTGCTGTACATGGAACACTGAAAGCAAAGAGGGGCGCAACACACGTAGACAGACAATATAACAGAACTCACAGTGATATATTTTTTATCCTCTGTATAGAATGACTAATATTATTGCCGTTCTGATGATCCGAGAGAGGTGATACATCTCAATGAACAGTGTAGCCGTCTGTCGGTCTCAAACTTCCCCTAGGTGGCCAGCTACTGTCCTTTTTCCTGTTGATTGTCCCATATTGAAAAATCAGAATTTCAGGAGGTCCTCAATTTATGACAAAGTTCCAAGTGCGGCAGGGTTATCCACATTTTTTGGAAGTTGAAACTTCCATAGTCTATGATTAATCGACACTGACTCAGTTATTATTATGACACCTTCCAGGCCTCATACTATACATTAAAAAAACCAAAGGAAAAACAGCAATAGTCACATTAACTAAACATACCACATGAACATGTATTCCGAAACAGATGAGCAAACTCGATCATTTATTACCTGAAAACGTTGCATGCCGGGCCTGTCAGAAACTGAGTACATGGTTGTCTGACAGGTTAATTTTCTCTGATAACAAACTTCCTTAATGACACCCTTGACCTTTAACGTTATCTTAACACAATGAAGTCATCTTAATGACACCGGGCTCACCTGTTACCATAACAACGGGGGCTAATTCACGTGACTTTACCCCAACACTGCTCCACGCACACTGACGTCTGCCTCTTCCAGGGATTCACTCATCCGAAGGGAGTCAAAAGGGGGTAGTCCATGCCGTAGTCCATGCCGTATTTAATTTTTTTTTGGGGGGGGAGATCCATCTTCGATGTGTGTCGCAAGTAAACACGCTGATGGGATGCCAGCCCAAAAGTCAAAAGTCCAACAGACATGCAAAACACTTAGCAATTGGAAAGATAAGGGGAAACAAAGTGCTTTGTCAGGTTAAGTGGCGGTAATGACCTCAAGGCAAACAGGACACAGTGCTCGCTGAAAGACTTTGCATTCCACAGAGGAGGCGCAAAGTATTGCAGATGCTGCTTCCGAGTCTTAACACAATGCCACCAGATACAGTTGATGGTACGTTTACCTTACGTCGTTATGTTCCTCCCCCTTAATTTCCCATCATGGTTAATGAAGTCCTTTACAGTCTATTAAATACTTGATTTACTCTATTCCAGATGCGCTTCATGACGTAAAGAGAAAAAAAAGCCTCTTCCAAATGTGGATAAAACCCCATGCTAATGTGACCCACACGCTAAATCAAACCTACAGTGAAAGCGCACGCCATTAGACAAGGTTGAAATGTGGTACATTAGAGGTGTACAGACCATTAAATAACAAAAAACCGTGTTGAGGTTATTTGCAATGAAACCAGTGGAGATGGAGTTAGGTCAATCAAGGCAAAAAAAAAAAAAAGCTATTGGATGAGTTGCTTGAAAGTACAGATAAATGGACCACCAAATTGAATGCATAATACATAGACATTTTTTTTTGTGTGTGCTCGGGCTTTGTGTGCTTGTTCATTCAACACTCTACTGTATATTGTCCATTTGTGTGAATGGTTGTTTTTCTATATGTGCTCTGTGATTGACTAGCGACCACTGCAGGGTGTACCCCACTTCTCGCCCCAAAATCAACTGGGATACGCTCCAGTTGACCCGCTTAGCTAATCAAGATAGCTAGTAGTCGACAGAAAATGGATGTTTCTAGAGCTGCGTGATATAACAATACATACCGTATAAATAACGTCTGTGTGCCCATTACGTCGATCGCGATCGACCAGTAGATCAAGGACTGGTCCCAAGTCCATCCGAGGGGTGTAGAGGGAAAAAAACCCCAAACATTTGTGTCTCTGTGCATGTTAGTAATATATTTGTGGTGTTAATGCACACTGCACCTGCACCCTAATCATTCTATCAGTCTCACTTTCACAAATACTACTTAAAAAAGAAAATAAAATTAAGCAGGTAATCTAACATATGGGCATAGCAGTCTGCAGTTGCAGCTTGTGATCAGAGTTGTTGCGCTATATCTTTTATTGTTATCATTATTCTCATTCAGAGTTTGTTTTGCACAATTCACCGAGGGGACGGGCAAAGAATGGGAATCTGCAGGGCCGAGAGAAGCATTTTAAAATGGTAGGCGTGAGCTACGATCGTTAACAGGCTGCCGAAGTGCGTCGCATGCCTCAGCGTCAGGCTGTTGCTCATCATGGCGCGCGTGCATATGCGGAAACGGGTCGATCGCGGGAGGTTGGTTGATCGAAAAGTAGATCTTTGGTAAAGGTTTGGGCACCCCTGATTTAGGGGTTTCAGTGGGGGAAATGGGTGGTTTTATCCAAGAATATTGCTGAAATTGTGTTATTTCAGTCCTTATTTTGTGGAAAGAATTAAAAGAACAAACCCATTCAACAAGAAACATGAAGTAGACACACTATTTGCTTTCGTGAGCCATATAGAGTGATGGATGTGGTTTGACAACTGTGATATAAACAGAAAGGACAATGGTGTCATTTTTGTAAGTGGCAAGCCACAACGCCACCATTTTAATCAGTTTTTATGTACAAACTGCACCATGTCAACGTGATGTCTTGTTGCCAATGACATGTTGTAAACTTCTCAGGTCGACTTTAATTATGAGGTTAAAAACCAATTTCTCGCTTATCACCGCTGGGATATTAGACAGAAACCTTCAGACCATCAGCCATTTGTGTTTTCATGAATAGATGCAAAAAACAATTCCTACCACCTATGAAATATTGACAAGTCAGCCTGTAAAAGTGTCACTGTTTTGTTAAACAAGGAGCGGATTTATTATCATCATTCAGAAGGCTGCATGAAATTCATTATTGTTGTTGCTCTTGCGGCTTGAATAATGGAGCACATGCCGCTTTAATTAAAACGGATGACTTTGTTGTCCGTTCTTTGTGCTCTGTGAACGCAGGGCTTATAAAAACCGAGATTAAAAAGTAAGGACTGAAATGAAATAAGCGATGTCTTTAAAAGTAATGTATTTATTGTACGACTATTGTACTACTGACAGCTGTAGAATATTGGTATTTTTTCTTGAAGCTACACCAAGTCATAACCAGTCATAAAATCAAAAACGCAAAATACCGTTTCCCACCAAAACCCACGTGTACGAAGAAATATCTTGGCATAGACGAACACGCATATTTTACTTTGATGTGAGATATTCAACCAAGGGCGGCCCGGTAGTCCAGTGGTTAGCACGTCGGCTTCATAGTGCGGAGGTACTGGGTTCGATTCCAGCTCCGGCCTACCTGTGTGGAGTTTGCATGTTCTCCCCGGGCTTGCGTGGGTTTTCTCCGGGTGCTCCGGTTTCCTCCCACATTCCAAAGACATGCATGGTAGGCTGATTGAGCACTCTAAACTGTCCCTAGGTATGAGTGTGGGCGTGGATGGTTGTTCGTCTCTGTGTGCCCTGCAATTGGCTGGCAACCGATTCAGGGTGTCCCCCGCCTACTGCCCGGAGACAGCTGGGATAGGCTCCAGCACCCCCCGCGACCCTAGTGAGGATCAAGCGGTTCGGAAGATGAATGAATGAATGAATATTCAACCAAGTTTTTATTTGAGTTTTTTGCAATGTCATTCCCAATTCGGAACTTGGCACAAGCAGAGTTGACGTGTTTGTCTTCACTCCAGCCTCGCACTTATTTCCAGCAGGCTGCCGTGAAACCATTAGCTCCCTGTTTAGCTTCCACTCGCATACTTTCTCCGAGCATATGGCGGTCAGTGGAAGGCCCTCAAGGTGTCTTAAGAGCCGGTCAAAGTAGGCGCTGTTGCTTATCATTGGTATGTTGATTGCAAGGGGCTTAAAGAAGTGCCTGTACTGTAAATGATATTTGGGTTACGCTCAAGCCTTGTGGAGGCAGTAATGGTCCCTGCAGTGCAGCAGGCAGACATATGACCACTACTGCTGCTTCTGTTTGTCTGCTTTATAGACCTGCAGAGGGGAGTCATGAACCCATAACTCTTTGGACAAATGCAGCGTCGGCATCAGCACTGGGGTGTTCGAGACAGGCGGTGATGATGGTTAGGCGGACATAGCTGTTTGGTTGAACACTTTGGCCCGTGGCGCATCGAGTGATGGGGACCAATGCGACGGACGTGGACAATCTTGAAAAAAAATCCAGTGGACGACTCATGCACACACCTGGCGATTGACCGTGAGGATGTAAAATAATGATCCAACAGTGACTGTCAGGCTTGCATGTTCCTTATTCCTTTTTTTTTTTTTTACATATTTGCCACAGTAATCGCGTCAGGTTACGCTTGTTAGACGCGATCACTGTTTCGCCATGTAGATGCATTTTGAAGCAAGCCACGCTAAGTTTAGTTGGCTGGAGAAGCTTTAACTCACATCATTTGCAAAATTGATACAGGAATCAGTTTGCAAATGAATACAATATAGTGCGTTGTAACTAGCGATGGGAGAATCTAATATTTTGCCTAATGAATAAAAAAGACAGTGTGGATGGTTGTTCATCTCTGTGTGCCCTGCAATTGGCTAGCAACCGGTTCAGCGTGTCCCCCGCCTACTGCACAAAGACAGCTGGGATACGCTCCAGCACGCCCCCCGCAACCCTTGTGAGGATAAAGCGGAAAATGGATGGCTGGATGGATGAATAAAAAAGACAAAACATCCTACATCACAATACTACAGTGGCAGGTGGCTGGATGATTCCGCCACCACCTCGTCTCATGTTTATGTCCTCTGTGTTCACAGGAAGCCAGCTCTGCTTTGCATCATGACATAGAACTTTACATTTTGTCAATTTGAAAGATTAAAAACAATTCCAAACCCTTGGCATAATCCATTGAGTGATACATTACATGCGTATGTGCGGCCCTCCACAGCAACAAATGTCAGTGCGGAAAAACAGAACATTGGTTACAGTCATTGCAAATATGCTTTTAAAATTTTTCATTAATAGTTTTGAGGCATGCATTTTTGTGTCAACCAAGTTGTGTGGTCGACACAACCGAGACATCTTTTCCCAGCCCGAGTGTCCTTTGAATATTTTGATGAGAACATGTCATGGTTTAAAATTGTGGGGCGGGGGGCGGTTGTCTGTTTTGAACTTGAATAAAACATGAAACCGATTCCCAAAAAACTTTAAAATCATTTCTGCTAGTCTTGTAAAACAGCATCTTCAAATTGAAGACATTTCGACATCTTGCCTCCTTGCTCGAATGTGGTTCCGTGACGCAACTCATTTCCCGTGCGTTGAAGCCGCACCATCGTGCCTCTTGAATCATTGCGTCACCAGCATCCGCTTAACAGCTGGTGATTCGTTCTAAAGTGCATCGCTGATCATGTCGTGTGATGTTCCCGATGGACACGTTAAGCATCTGACATCCATCTTGGCAGTCAGAGCGTATCGACTGGCAAACGATCAACGCGCTGGGTGTGAAGAGACAATGTCGCCGCAAATTCATCATCTGGTCACGGGCAGGAAGTGTTGTACCTGGAAACAAGACAAAAATAGCAACTGCGCATGATTGACAAGTGCTTGGACATGACATGTTAATACCAAGACAGCACGGACGTAAAGCTTAATTTTGGTGCTCGCGGTTTTCCGAGTTGCGTCAATGAATTACGTCAAGAATGAAAAACTAATTCTGTCTTGAAACCCTAATTTCAAACTTTAACCCAGGATTGAAACACCTTGGAAACGCCATGGCAAAATGAAAGCCATATATTTCAAACCCCAACTTTGTTTAAAACCCTTGTGTTTACAATTTCTACAATTTTTGTAGATTTTTGGGTGTTGTCATCTTTAAATCAAAGTCAAAGCATAAAAATTGTGTGATATGAAATATTCCAATTCATGTTTTATACATACAGATATATTTTAAGTTTTGGTCATAGCACAGTACCACTTTTACTGTCCATAGAGGGCAAAAATACAAAGTAAAAAATAAGAACTATATATGTATGTATAGTGCTGATGCCACTGAACATGTCGAGAGGTTGAAAGTAAAATAAATATTCAGGAATAATAGTTTTACAATCTTTGTAAAATTGTAGCTTGCGTCACATAAAATTATTTTCATCGACTGCACCACAAGGGTGTTAAGATCATAGCTCAAGCATCGAACCCTCAGTGGAAACCATAACCCTGATTTGAAATCTTACTTTGTACTTTGAAACCCTAAACCATGGCTTGAACACCGAACCTGAAAACCATCACCCAGGCTGTGAACCTTTACCTTAAAACCTTGAGCCTGATTTGAAATGCTACTTTTCAGATACTAATCCTGTCTTGAAACAGTTTTTTTGCGACCCAAAGCCAGGTTTAAAACCCCGATTCAAAATCACTGGCTTGAAAACCTCACCTTTTTTAAGATTTAAAAATCTACTTTGAAACCTCCTAACCTTAATTGAAACTTTGTAACCTCCAATTCCTGACAGGGAACTCTAACCGGCACAGCTAATTTCAAACCCCAACCCTGGTTGGAAATCTGTACTTTTAAACACTCATTTGAGAATGTTACCCTTATTTGAAACCCAACTTTAAACCCCTAACTCTTGTTTGAAACGCCAAAGCAGATTTAAACCTTTTTTAAAACCCTGAGCCTGATTCGAAACGCTTCTTTGATTTGCTACTCCTGACTCGAAACCCTACTTTGAAACCCTAACCGAGGCTCGAAACCCCAATTTGAAATCCTCATCCAAACCTTTCCAATTTTTAACCTAAACCTTGTCATAAAACCCTATTGGAAGTTGTAATCTGGATTTAAACCCTTCATTTCAAACCCTATTCCTGACTGAAATGTAACCTTAGCTGAAAACCCATGCTGGAAACCTTAACCCAGGCCCGGGACTAGTATTTTAAACCCTAAAACTGATTTGCAGCACTACTTTGAGACTGTAATTCCTATTTGAAACGCAACGTTAAAACCAGAACTTAGACTTTAAAAAACTTAACACGGAGCCCTAAATCTGACTTGAAACTCTGACTCTGGCTTAGAATCAAGGTTTGACATTTTTAACCTGACCCTTTTGGACAACCTAACACTGAAACCCTTGATCCAGTTTGAAACTAAAGCCTGACCCTGTCTTGAAACCCATATTTGAAACCCTAGCCCCTGCGTCACACCGCTTGAAACTCCCAACCTGGCTTGAAACCATGCGGCTTCTCAAACTCTCTGACATCAGCAGCCCCTTCCACTCCCAAAATTGCCCCGAGATGCCCGTTTGCATCACCGATTGTGCATAATCTCGGCGGAGAGACTTGCACAGTCTTGCTGCGAGCGGGGGCTTCTCATTAATACAGGTGATGTGAAACATTTACACGATCACTCGGGGATGCATCACCTCTCCGCTTGGAATGCAGAAACAAACAACTCTGTGTATGATGGGGAAACGTCACATGTAAAGTCTCTGGGAACACGCTGCCACTGCTGTCAGTTGTCATTTGGTGGGGGTGGGGGGGGGCTTCGGAGGGCTTTGATATAACCCGGTCAAATTTAAACAAAAGCATTTGAAGCTCTTAATACCATCAATTTTCTTCATCTGGCGGAAGCGCCTTGTTCCATTTTGTAAATATTTGCAGTCTGGCAGGCGACGACTGGATGCGATGGCAGTGTTGCAGAACAATGTCTAGATTGGTTCCAAATAATTGTCTCAACATGCGCGGTAAAGTGATCCTGACTTGTCATCAAAACATATCGAAATCCACAAATATTTGCGTGATGACAGATTGTAGCCAGCCTCACTGGCAAAAACCCGAATAAGCAAACCACAGACTCCAAAAAGCCTTGACCTTAAATCCATGTGGGCGTGTGGTATCACCCCGTTTGATTCAGGATAGTTTTTCTTTTTTTTTTTTTTTTTTTGACCTCGCGGGTTAACAGTTCAACCTAAAACAAGATAAGAACTCAGGGCTCCGGCGCTGGAATTTACAGCAGCTTTTAAAGGATCTTTGAAGAGGGCAAAGAGCTCTTTAAACGCATGTAGAATGGCTCATAAACTGAAAGTGTTTGTCCGGTTTTAATGGTTTGACTTGGCGTGTGATCTGCGGGCTGGATCTGCTCGCCCAGGTATCAGATAGTGGAGGTCGGGGGGTGGGGGTTACTTTTATCAGCCAGACAAGGACAGATCACCTCCATAAAAAAGAGGAGACGCCAGAGCCAGCCACACACACGGGGCCGTGCAAACTACTGTACACACGCATTTGTTTGTAGCTGAAGTCAAACTAAAGTCAGTGCTTTGAGCGAGACAAGACACGGACGCTTTTGTCACTTCACTTGATCAAGATTGTGCAAAGCAAACCACATAAAAGCTCAAAATTGTCTCTGAACGAAAGAATGTTCTTCGAGTTAAAGTTGAAAAGTGTTCAGCAACCGAGAATTTGTCAACTTGCCTTCAGTTCAACCTTTGCTGAATACCAGAACCTCAATGACTGAGAATCTGCAGACATTGTAACAAGTGAAAAAAACAAAAAAACAGCTTATCTTTTATGGGGTTGTACTGTATTATGCTTTTTTTCCCCCGCCACCATATTTCAAAGCAGTTCCCAGGTGTGTTACTTCTAGTTTTTCAATTCTGAAACCCTCTCCTGAACTTGAAACCTTCATTTCAAACCATAACACAGGCTTAAAATCAGAATTCGAAATAATAACGCTGGCTCAAAACCGGAATTCAAAACTTTAACCCTGGTTTAAAATCCCAACCCTGACCCTCTTTGAAATCCCAATTATAAACCCTAGTCATGGATGGAAACTTACTTAACAAACTTGAAAAACGAATTAAAAATTTCAACCCTAATTTGAAATCTAGTCCTGGTTTGAGACCCTAGATTTGTAACCTAATTTTGAGACCTGACTTGAAGCCCTCGGTCAGGCTCAAAAAAACATTACACCACATATAAGGACTTTGATTGTTTCTTTCAAGGAGCCAAATTGTGCATTTTTTCTTTCACAATTTAAAACAGTTCCCTGGCATAGCAAATAACATGCCATGGTTTTGCATCAAAATACCCCAAGGAATTTGGCGGCCCCGCTGACATCAGCAGTTTTGAGGGGCGGTCCTGTCTCACGGGAAAGAGCCACTGCTCGCCTCTTCCC
The DNA here is from genome assembly GCA_026261675.1 of Hippocampus mohnikei. Classification (NCBI taxonomy): domain Eukaryota; kingdom Metazoa; phylum Chordata; class Actinopteri; order Syngnathiformes; family Syngnathidae; genus Hippocampus; species Hippocampus mohnikei. The sequence goes on along the minus strand of JAKGUB010000334.1, from coordinate 16,097,583 downwards.
CGTTTCCCACTAGCCTATTGCTGGGTACGGCTTTCATTACCGTGTTAACAAAGGTCAGCGATAGGAGGTCGCAAGGATGACAACTAGCCCAGAGTGTGAAGAAAAAAAAAAAATCCAAGTCCTGTAAAGATTTGAAGATCGATTTTCATTTCACTCTCGCAGCACCACTTCATCCCCAAGCCGCCGAAATACACGCCAATTTGTGTAGCCCGACCCTTTCATGTCCTGCATGCAGCGGACACGTCGTGAATGCCAGTCGATGAATTTATAAGCGGTGAACCGCTCATATGGAGTGAATTACTGTTCGTGTCATTGTTATTTAACTCGGAATATATCTTTGTTGTTTTCAGCCCTCATTCATTCTTCATGACGAGGGAAATGCACCCCCCTCCCCCGCTACACACATATACTGTATATTCAGTTCGAGCTTCGTTAGATGACAAATGCTCGTCAGTACTGCTCCTGCAGGGCCTGCAGTAACGTTGCTACCTGCACAGCACAACAGCCACGGAGGGAGAAGATGGGGGAGGGGTGGGTTTTGTCATGATCGAGGCAGAGGAAATGAAAAAAAGAGATGGTAGAGAGTGAACTGTGAAGGAAGGGATAAGGCAACGTGTAAGTCTCGCATGAGCTGTGTACATTTCTAATGATTGCATTTTTAACTAATGGCTTGTGGGCAAGGCGTGGCTGGGTGCCACTGATTGTTTTCATCAAAGTGATTAGCGGCGGTGTCATTTGGATGCAAAGTATTCCCAAGGCACGAGATCGTCACATTGCTTATGAATACATTAACGTCGGTCATGATGTGCTTTTCAAATATTCACATGTCGCTTGTAGGATTTATTAGAATTTCCCACTGCAAGATTTTAACTGCATTACTAATGTGTTGAACAGGACTAAGATTAGAGGGATTGGAGTTTGGGGACATAAGGAATGTTTATGTATAAATCTTCAGAGCTTCAGTGTGATTTGCCAGGTTTCTTTCACTTGGCTAATCATTCCCCAGATGACTCATCCCACTTTGGTTTTATTGCCAAATTTGTCATTCGTGAAATATGGTGTCTGTCGTTCAGGAATGACAAATTTTTAGGGCCAGTTGCCATCAAAGATGTATCGAACGTCAAGGTACATTTTCAGATGATTGGCGTGACGCTAGAGTTGGCAGCTTTGCTTGACACATCCGTTGACGAGTGGCGCATACGGCTTAATTATATTTGGCTCAAGTAGTTCAGTTGGGCGCAGCACAGTATTATTGTGGTTAGCGTGTCTACCTCTGAATTCTGAAGTTTGTGTTTGAATCTAGGCTCAGTTCTTCCTGCATGGAGCTTGCTATTTTTTATTTATTTATTTTTTACCCATGCTTGTGTGGGTTTTCTCCTTTCCTTTCACATTCAAAAAAACATGCGTGTTAAATTCATTGATGACTTTAAGTTGAATAGTACATGGCTGGATGGTTTGTATTCGTGCATGTATCCTATTGCTTTCACTATATGACACATGATGGTCAAACTCCACATTTTTTTAAATCGCCACATATGTCGTAGTTACAATGTTCAAGCAGTCTCCTTTCAGAAAGCAGGAATCCTGTTTATTTTGAATGATATCCAATACAGGATGTCAACAGTCAAATGTCATCCATCCATCCATTTTCCGTCGGCCATTAGGGCTGCGGCTAAACTGGAGCCGGTCTAAAATGACTTTTGGCATGAGACACGGGGGTCCATAGAGGGACTGTTTGCCAGCCAATCACAAGGTACATTGACACCGATGGACAAATAAAGTCCGACCCCAAGGCCCTTTACAGCGTGCCATCCATTATTAATGACACACAGGTGCTAAATTTAACACGGGCTGGAATGTTATGACATTTTTTTTTAATGTGAGGGTGCAGCAGCATGAAAAGTGTGGATGTCAAAAAAGCGGGGGGTTGCATCACCCACATTCCCCCCAGGCGATACCCTTGGCAACAACTATGACTACTCGTAATGATGTCTATCCATCCATACGTTTTCTGAAATGATGGAGAAAATTGGTTTTACAAAGTGTCATTGATATGCAAAGACACAAAGAAAGCATTTACAAATAAAATTATGAGAACATGTGTGTTGAGTAGCTACTTATCTGCTTTGCCCTGTTTTATGAAGTAACATCAGGGAGGAAATTGACCTGATTTTAGCCATACTAGTTATCTTGTGGGCTGCCTAGGTCACGAGTCTATTGTATGTACAGTGTTATTTCATCAATTGTATACATATCTCCATCCATCCATCCATTTTCAACAGTTGCTGGAGCCTATCCCAGCTGTCTTCGAGCGGAAGGCAGACTACACCCTGAACTGGTCGCCAGTCAGTTGCAGGCTGCATATATAGACAGACAAGCATTCACACCCACATCGACAGCGTCACTGAGTGGGAACCGATCCCACGCTGCCGGCACACAAGTCAGGCGAGTGTACCACTTCACCATCCGCGACTCAATTGTATACATGCTGTCTCTTGTAGCTGGTTAGAAATGTTGCACTGATGACTAAAATCCACCCGTCGATTTTCTAATCCGCTTGTCCTCACAAGGATCGTGGGCGTGCTGGAGCCTATCCCAACTGTTTTCGAGCAGTAGGCGGGGACACCCTGAACTGGTTGCCAATCAATCACATACTTTCAAATACTGTATGGAAAAACCCCCCAGCTCTTACCAGTGATGGAAAGTTTTCAATAAAAAAAAAAACCCGCTATATTTTCAAACCAGTAACTGACCCATACCTAAGTCCACCATCCTATTTTTCCGCTGTTGGAAAAGTGAAACATAATGATCAAGGAGGACCAGATGCTTTCTCAATCTCATGGCAAATAGTAGTTTTTGTGTCCCCTTAGGCCTCACTGACAATTTAAGTCTCACTGACTGATAACAGTGTTCAGTTTACTCAAGTACATCCTGGTTGGTACTCGAGGAGGGAAATGCCATGCTGTATCATTCTGTCAACGCAGTCGGCTTTTCGCCTGTTTGCTTTTGCTTGTGTTTGTGTGTAAAACCATATTTCACATTGCGCCGTCCTTTGCCAAAACCAACAAGCCAGCTTCCGCCCCTGTTTTTTCCCTTGCCGCCACAATGCATCCTCTCACGATGAGGTGAGGCTGAGCTCTGCGGTCTACTTCATTGCTCCCCAAAGTACCGACATGATCTTCTAAACTACAAACAGGCCTTTTTGGGAAACAAATATGTGCATGTCATCTTAAATCTTTCGGACGGATGAGATGTCTCCCGCTAAAGATTTGTTGTGGTTCTGTGGACATCCAACACCCTGCTTCCATTTATTTTTGGTTGTCGAAAGAGAATACTTCAAGACCCAAAATTTGGGTCAGTGCCATGTAGGCTATGACAGAGGGTCTCCAAAATTTGGGCTCTAGGGAAGAGTTTTATCCACGGAAACCTCATAATCCTAATATCAATCAAACATTAAACATTACAGTGAGGGAGGAGTACTTATTATGTTGGTGTTATGGGCAGGCTGTCTCCATATGTAGGTCTACACTTGTTTAAATGATGCAAATGATCTGGGCTGGCAGACCCCTAGGTCTTCAGTGATGCCCGTTGGAGAACCACTGGACTCTGAAACTATTCTTTAGAAGTGTGGTATTACACAAATGATATCTAACAAGGCAGCATTCCTATACCTAACAGGACAAGTATTAATTAAACCTCTTCACAGGCTCCTCTTCCCATGAGTTGGTGTTCCTTTATGCCTGAGATGGACCAAAAATCAGTGCCAGACTCAGCATGGGGGGGTCTAGTTCTTCAGTGAAGAGCTGGCTGGCTTGTTATTGAACGATTCTGGTCATGAGTGATATGCAGTCTTGTTTGTAGACATGTGCTTGGGTTAAAACAAATTCTGTTGTGATTGCTTTCATTCGTTTGAACGCTATCTTCCAAACCCGACCGCTCGCATACGTGGTTTCGGGTTCGCCTGCAAGAGAACTGCGCTGCGGCTCGGTTCACTTCAGCTCAAGAGTGAAAACTACACGGACCAAAGACACAGACTAATGTTAAAAGCAGAGAGAGAAAAATCACTCGTCGGAGCAATGAAGAATGATGAACATGAGCAGACTGCAGTTTTATTTTGGAACATTTCAGTCATAAGACACTCGGACATCGAGAGCAAACTCGTGCTCAAAAGTGGATTCACACTGGATCAAGTTACAGAATTCATAATTGTTAAGCTTTCAAGTGGCATAAGTGGGATCTGCAATATGAATGTGGTTATGCAAAGTGGTGCTTTCCAGATATGCTGGTTCTACAAGTCTGGTAATACTAAATACTAATACATTCAGTCTTATGAAATTGAAAAGCAAAACACTGAGTCGGATTTCAATATATAATTGTCCGTGACGGTTTGGTTATATATTGGCTTGCTAGCTGCTACATTTAGTCATCTGGGACACATGTGCACTGTTTCTCACACACATAATGAAACAGTTGTTGAAAGAAGAATGAAAACAATGAGGTTTTTAAACTGATTTTCCCCAAGTCTATGCGTCCAAATGGGGTGTTTCTTGTGGATGTGAAAACAATGTGTTTGGACAAGCAACCATGAAAGCTCATCTTCCACATTAGACGGAAGATACAAAGTCGATTGCCATTTTGCTTTCAACGTGTTTTTCCCTACTGATATAACTGACTGGCTGTGGCGGCTAACGTGGCTAAGTGAAGGTGTCCTTAATGCTACAGACTTTTAGTCGTTCTGTGACCAGGTGTGCAACTTAATGCATTTATACATCAAATCAGTTTGTCCTATTGAAATTAATTGAAATGCCATTATTTCTTCCAGCAACGCCCGATTGAAATGGCACCGGATTGTTTTAAAAAATAGCAAAAGAGAATGTTAAAAACGTAATATTATAAAATATATTTGCTATATGTACTATAGTATGTGTGTTGGATGTGTGCTGTTAAGGGGCTCAACATAGGGAGTGACTTCATGAACCAGAGTCAGTTTGACTGGTTGTTCTGTGTGTGAGCATCTTGGTGTGAGGTGTGGCCCACAGAAGCTCCTTATTCTCACCTTGTGTCTTGTGTCTTCCCACTCAAGTGGGAAGTATCTGAAGCTTGGTTGTGATAACATTTTGGCTGGCAACACAATTAAAAAAAAATGACCCTGCAGTGACTTAATCGTAACTATCTTAATTTGAGGTACCGTACTTGAAAATCAAGCTACCATTGAATTCCAATCGTATTTTCACCACCATCTTAAAATTGGATTATGAAAAATCTGCCTTTTTCCTTTTTTTTTGTTAGCTTAAAAAAATATTCAGTCACTTTTTCAGGTGTGTATTTTTGATCGCTTCTTCAAGATATGAACGCATGAACGATACACGGGTGGCGAGTGCTTCAGAAAGCGCTCTCGGCAGCATCGCAGTGGGCTTAGTCTTCCAGTTCTCATTGCATATTCATGGCCGCCCCTTGAGAGGTCTGTGGCATCAGGTTTTTAAAAGGAAAGGACATATAAATGACATTCTCGCTTAAATTATTTACACTCGCATTGTTAACACTTGTGAATATATTAGCGCACGTGCATGAATGTTTCATATATTCAGGAGGGTGGCGGAGGAAAAAAAAAGCTTTTGCAGGCGGCGAAGTTTTGGAAGCGCCTTGCATGGAGGCCATCTTCCCATGAGCCCGAGCGCTTATTAACTGCTTTTATGCAACACTTCACCGTCACACAAAAGATGTAAAGACACTTAAGCCGCAGCAAGCAGGAAGTTGAGGGCCTGCGGTTTGTCTTTGGAGTAGAGAGCACGGCGGCGGCAGTGGTGGGGCAGAGTAGCCTGCCGGAACAACCGGTGTGATGAAAATCCATTATGCCACGTCGCGGCCGCACGGCATCAAACCTCACGTCAAGTTGCAACCGCTAAAATCCTTTTCAATAAATCATTGGAGGAGAACGATGCCGATCGTGTTCAGTGTTCCTCGAAGGGAACTCGCTAGTGGTGGAAAATAGCTGAATAAGTAATCATATGGTGCGACTGGGCAATGAAATCTCTACGGTCCTTTGCAATCTGTTCAACCACTCGAATTTGGTGTGATTTTTTTTTTAATAGCTTTTTAAAATTTGGTATTGCCTCCAGGTATGTCTTTGACAAGTGTAATTCTGTGGCTTTGTGATCAAGTGCTGCCTTCACAAGGGAAACTAGACTGATTTTTGTTTTCATGCGGTGCCCTATCCTTCAACTTCCTTCACTGGGGGAGTTTGCTTTTCTCTTCTTTGAGAACAATTAACCTGTCACAACGCCCTTGGTAGGCTACCGGTCGTCATGGCAATGGAAGTCGCATTGGTCTTAGTTTTTGGTGATGTCTGCTGCATGCCCCCTGTAGACTAACTGACAAGTGAAATCTGTCCATCCATCCATCCATCCGCATACCTTTCAGAGTCAATTGTTTAAAGTGGTTCTATAATACTTGAACCTTGTTCTATTTGGATATAAGATGTTTCACATTGTAGGAAAAGAAAACACAATATGCCCCCTTTAAGCCTCTGAGCATCCAGGTCCTGCTCTCGATGAAAGGCCAACATGCTCTGCCACAGCTGGAGGGCTGAGACGGAGGACGAAGTTGACAGGATTGACTTGCTGCCGGGCTCCACGGGGGGCCATGAGCTGGCAGCCAATACTGGGGTGTAGAAGGCAGGAGGTCGGGAAAGATGTGGTGGTGCAGCAGTTTTGCCACATTTACACTTGCCTCTGCACCGTGTAGAGCAGCTAACCCTGATCATGGGCCAAAAATAAACAGGGACCTTTGGCTTCTTTCAGTTCATGATGTTGTACCCAACAGAGAATTTTCTGTTGTCCAAGTAACAGACGTCTGTTTATCTTGCTTTACTTGAAGGGGTGTTGCACAAGCTCTTCAGATTTTTATTTCTTCAGGCCTACCTGCATTGCGTGTAGGAATCAGAGGTGCTTTGAAATTGATGCTACAGTTTAGTCAACGATGGTCAAAATTGGGACAAAAAAGAAGAATAGATAAATTAGTGTCATCTGTGTGCTAATAATCTCAGGGAAATCTTTCCCACCGCCACTCCGTCTCCCTCAACCGCCGCGGAGGGGGTTCATTATCCGCAGTGCTGCTCCACTAATTAATCTCACGGTTATGGGGGATAATGACCATTTTGCAGCCTAACATCCGCACTGCCTGCCTGGCTCGGCATCACTAGCAAAAGGCCGTCAATGGCTGCTCTCTTGCTGTTTTGTCTGTCTAATTATAGGATTTCCAACTTGTGAAAAATTGTGAATTGTCCCATTCTGCTCATCGCGATTGTGGCTGGGCTTGTTAGAAGTCAGTAGAGGAGCCATGAGTGGAGCACGGCGGGCTGAGCCTGTTCATTTAAAGTTGTCTCAGTCGGAGGAAAGAAAAGCTTATCGATCAACAAGAGGTTTGGAAAATGGACACAGGTTCGTTGTTCCTCACTTCAAGGAGTCTATGTATTATTTTCCCAATTTAAAGCAGTTGCCACTTGTCTCAAAGCAGTCTCTATGACATGGTTTTGTCAAAAATACCCCCCGTGGAGATTAAATATCGCGTCATTTTTGTTGTCTATGTTTTAGCAATCACTTCTGCTCTTGAAAGCTTTTCCTCCTGGGCTCCCTCCCAGCGACACTCAGAGCAGGAGATATAAACGCCTTCTGATCCAGCCTGCATGTGAAGCGCAAGTGGATTTTCACCCACGGAGGCGGCACTTCATCAGCACCAAGCCACTGAGTTACACTTGTCAATTTCGTGTTCAGATACCTCTAATTGCCCCACGGGGATAAATAAAGTTTTCTGAATCTGAATCTGAATCTGAAAATCTGCATGAGGCATACGCAACGGGCACGCCGGCAGACACACTTTTCGCTTTTATTCCCAAGATGACTGAGGGCTGAATTAGGTGGCGGCTACTTGTTGAGCCCCGTTTACAAAAAGCAAGTTTGAAGGAGAAGGATTGTGCGGCTTTTACGTGGTGCTAACAGTGCAAACGGATAGCGTCGAAGGCACAAAGGACGCCTATCGCTGTACATGGATGACATAGATAGATGAGGATAGACGACTGACTGTCGATAAATAATCATTTTCATGAATGCGGCAAACGCAAATAGGAATATGAACAGCTACAACTTGCTGGTACAAGACTTTTGCCATCTTTGACTTGTGCGAAAGTGTCTCATAATCCCTCTTTGGCATTTTGGGGTCACAGCAAGCCTAATCAGGAGGCCACATTCATTAAGGAGCCGGAGAGGCGTTTGCAAGCGGGGAGCAGCAAAGAGGCCGCGAAGCCGAGGTTCAAGGCGGGGGGTGGGGTTGGGGGTCACTTGCTGAAGGTGACAACATGAATCGTTCAAGCGGCAGATGACAGACAGCCGGGTCAAGCGGGCGGAATGCCGGCCACGGAGGACCTCATGACAGACAGGACGCACGTTCTCTTTGACCCCAATTACTGGAGGTGTTTCTTTTCACCACATAATCCGCTGGCCTCCGATTGGTTTCACCAGCTTGTTTTTTTTTTTTTTCTTTCCTTCTCCTCCCCAGCCCCCAACAAAGTCAAATGTCTGACGGGACTGCCCATCTGTCTGAGATGATTCAAAGCTGCTATGATTGGCATTTGTGTGGAATAGATCACCTTTCAGTGAGGGTCGTTAACGTCATCGTTCGTTCTCAACTATTATTTTAAGAGGAAAGAAATGCGAATATGTCGCCACATCAGTGGAGAAAATGACTTCCATGTAGAACAGAGGTATCCAAATGTCCGTCTGTTCAAAGCTTTTACAGGTAATTTTTTGGCATATATTGTGAAAAACAACCAAACTCAAGCATTTTTTAATTATTTTTTTAATTTTTAAGGTAGAGCATCATCATGAAAGTGTGTATTGTTTGTTTTGTTATTATGTGTGTAAATTTGCTGAAATAGAATTTAGATAGAATTAATATCAAATCGATCATTAAATATGTGCATCTTTTCTCTGCCTTCTAAAATGAAGTACATTTTTTTCCATTTGAATAGGAAGTTCTTGTAACCTTGTCGAGTAATGTCCCTTTTGAACTTTGTCAAATAATGGTTTCCAAAGGAATCTTTTTTTCTGTCACTTTTGTGTCGAAAACCTTTGAACATTAGAAATGCTCACGCAACATGAACACATGTGAATCGTGCAGATGTTTGTGGATCTGAAAAACGTGTGAAAATCGCAAACATATTTGCGTGAAGAATCATGAGATAAATCTTTCCTCCATTGCCAGCATATTGTAGGTCGGGGCATGCAGAGCGCATAGTCCCTTCAGGGCTTACTGCACGCATTCACTGACGCTGTTCCCAAATGAGAAACAGAGCGTCGCTCGGCCTGCATTGAATGAGCTGCTTTTGATACTCAAAATAATTTGGCAGCTCTAATAACGGCACAAATAAGCAGCGGAGGAATGCAACACGTCGGACTTGCATGTTTCCCTCCATTTGTGAGTTTGCGCTCATTTTCAGTTTTATTGCTTTAAATGCATTTTCAGGCCGAGCTGAGCACGTTTTCTGAGTTTCAATGTTTCTTCATAGGAATGAGTTGTATGATCAAATTAATGTTTATTTAGGCTTCAGGATGTCAACCTGAACTAAATACATGTTGCTTTTTGCATTCAATCAATCTGTGAGTGTGTTGTGAGTGTGTTTGTGTAGAAACCGAGGCTGACCCAGGATGCTTTTAATTGCGCCACCGATACCTAGCAATCTGGCGGTCGCCGTTAATCCGTCTCATCCTGACCTCTGCCTGTCTGTCTTTCCGCAGAGACGCTCATGGACTCCACCACAGCTACAGCCGAGCTCGGCTGGACCGTCTATCCGGTGTCGGGATCCAGTGACAACAGCGTGAGTCACCTCGGCCGCAGTTGCATCATTTGCCAAGTGTCAAAGTTGTGTGTGTGTGTGTGTGTGTGTGTGTGTGTGCGTGTGCGTGTGTGTGTGGTCACTCTCTGCTTACTGTGAATGTGTGTAGGTTTGTTCAATTCCCATGACAAATGCACATGTTGCTCTGCACCACTGTTTGGGTTTTGTCACTCTGAGGTCAAAGTTGAATCCATGAGCCGGGAACCAACCAAAGAAGGAGCGCAGTGGGTGTTTAGAGAGGTGTTGCACTACATTTCTAGATCGATTAGAGTCAAGTTTCTGTCTTTTGCTTTTTAATCAATGCACGCATATTGTGTAATGTGATCGGTCTTAACCCAAGATGGTATTATGATAAAATGTCTTCAAAATCAAGGATCGATGATTTCTCTCAATGTTAAGAGATGAAAGGGACGAAAATGTCACAACTTGATGACCTGGATTTAAATGATCACGATAATCTGTTTTGTGGGACTGCTAGCCGAGGGCTGAAGTCATTGACACAATACAGTGATATCTTGACTTCAGAGTTGAAACACTTAATCGGTTAATTGTTTTGAGACACTGTCTAACTTGAAATTGTCCAAACCTGCAACATTTCAGTGTCTCAACAGGAAATGTTCTCAGATTTTAGTTGTCCTCTATGAAAACAACTTAACTTTTTACGATCCTTGTTTGTAGTCCAAATTTGACTTTTGTAAACATCATCTTTTACTTTGTAAATCATTAATCAACATTTTTGCCCATTTGCTGACATTTTACAGACCAACGGAATCATTAACAATGGGGAACGCAATTTTTGTTGAGTTGCGTGTGACAGCTGTTTGGAACCTTTTTTTTGGGGGTGCAGAATCCAAAACTGATCTCACTTTTTCTCTATCACGTCAAGTTTTTGAGCTAGGATCCTTGTTTTCTTTTAAAAAAAATGAAATAAATGTGGTTAGATGAAAATAAAACCACAAACATGGAAGAGTTACAAGCTGTGAACACACAAAAAAAACACAACCGGCCAATATTAGTCCTTGTTCATTTTTTTTTTACACATTACCACATTACAAAATAGGACAAATATAATGACATTCAAACAACCCCCCCCCCCCACACACACACACACGCACAAATGGGAAAAACAAAAATCAGCGCTTTTTGCAAACGATGTCTCTGCTGTAAGTTAAACAACTGTGAGGCAGCTTTTGAGTTATTTGTTTTGTTTATGCGGTTTGTTTCTGCATTAATGATCTCCTCTGTGACCCATTGAACCATCACAGACTTGAGAGCTAAATAGTTTGCTTATGCGCCAGCCGCCCGGACGCAAAGCTTTGGAGGCGACGGCGTCTTTTGATGCTTAACGTTTCCACCCGGGCTGCCAGGATTCCCGCATTCCTGGCGGCCACATGCAAGACATGCCGGGCGTGCAGGCGCGCCAAAACCAGTGTCTCGGCCTTGCTTTCGTTTGTGTGCCACGAGATTCCGTCTTCTTTAGGATGAGACCAAAAAGAACAGGGAAGATGTCGAGTTATTTGCTGGAGCTTTCCCCAAAAAACAAAAAAAAAACATTGGCAATTTCTCTCAATTATTTACGCTCCTGTGGTTTCTATTAAAGATGGTTTGAATTATCCCCCGTCGTGCTGGAGAGAGGCTGGCATTCGATGGTTCCATGATACAACTTTAAAGATGTTCTTCGTCTGCTCCATCTTGTGTACGCCTGCCGTCACCTTCCTGCAGCTCCCGACAAGCAACGGCTTCCTTTTTCTCCTGCCATCACCAGAGTCTGTCAGTTCTTTTCATGACCGCATTTCCTCATGCCATGGCCAGGGACGTTTACTCAGCCAAGGTTTTTTTTTAAGGGGCTTTGATTTCATATCAATACTTCCGTATAATAACAGAGTATTGACAGGGGTTGATCTCTTCTGGTCCTTAATCCCAAGGATTTTTTTCCTTCAAACTGAAGCAGCGGCTATCCCTTTGCTATCATTAGCTTACTGTCTTAAGCAACCACTCTTATTGTGAATATTAACATGCAGAATGGTTCCCTTGCCACTCTCAGCTGAAGTTTACTTTACAGAAAGCATAAAAGTCACTTTTTTTTTTTAAAAACAACACAACAACCTTAGCCCACGTAGTTGACAGCGAAATGCTCGTTTTCAAAATAGACTTAAGTGGGAAAACTACTGAATTGAGCTAAAAACACATTTATAATCTAACTTTGTTACTTTTAAAATCAATTAATTCGGAAAATAGTTTTTGAAAGCAAGTAATTAGGTCAGTAAATTACTTTTATGGTAATTGCGGCAACACTGGTTGCTGTATTATAACGCTTTAAAGGATCTGTATCATGCTATTTAAAGCGTTCCACAGCTAACTATCGGCACAGGTACAACTAAATGTTAACTTTGGTGCAATGGCGATCTCATTTCTTCATTTTCTCATTTTGGGGACTATTTTTCTAACCTGAAAGTAAGAAACCTGGTTCATGAAAGCCCCGCCTCCTCCCCATGTGGCTGCCGTGCCCCTTTCATGAAATTACCCTAAAGCCGGCTGCTGTATTTTATTCTTCTTGAATACTTTTATTTTTAACCATTATTGAAAAACACTCGCCAGTTTTATGCAGCAAGCATCTCTGAAAAACCTGTAACGCTCTTACTTTTTGTCTGTGAAATTGGACGTATTTGTTGGCAAACGAAACAACTTCAAAATCGTCTCACGCATACGCAGTACAAAAGAAAAAAAATCTGTTGTATTCTTCTTCGATGAATTTAGGAACAACTTCCAACTGTTTCTATTAAAGCGCCCCCCTGTGATGTGGCATAGTATTGCAATCACAGTGCGAGCCATCCCCAAATTTTAGCTGCACAAACAATCCTGCTTGTTCTTTTCAGGTAAATCTTGAACTGTTTAGTAGCTTTTACATATCTTTAAAATTCCACCGCATAGGACAGCTTTGCAGATGCCGCTTTTGCTCTCTGCATGGTGCGTTATTTCATGGCAAAAACAAAAGCTCAGTGAGCATGATGCACAGATCTCGTCACCATGAGGCCCAGAGCAACAGGTGCAGAAACAGCCACAACCGCGCACGCATTACGTGCACATACTGACTCTTTGCTGGGTTCCACGGGCTCAACCAGTGGATCAATAACATCCCAGCCAAGCTCTTTGTGAGCTTCACGAAATTCATTCCAAGGTGACACCAGATACTTTGCGACCCGACGGAAAACCGAACGCGTACGAGCAGAATATGAAGTCAGTAATGTTCTGTCAGTTGGCATTATTCGATTCGTGCTTTACGAGACATTAGAATGTCAAATTGCTCACAGAGGAATTTTCCTTACTGTTTTTTTCTGGCGCCCGCAGCTCTTCTCGTATGAATCTTCCTTTTAATTCTAAAAAAAAATGACAGGCAAACTTAACCCCAAATGCATTGACAACCGGTGGAAAATGTACATGCAGCACAATTTGTCCCCGGGTGGTGTGGGGTTGCGCTTGAGCCCCATGCTGGCTAACTGGTGCAGACAGCATGTTTTAGGAATCAAGCATGCACAAAGTTTGCGGTTTTGCTTCAGTGAATATGCGGTGGCATATGGGGGACGAAAAATATATCCATTTTTGGCTTCATTTTTAACATCTTAACCTATTTTTAAAAGGAAAATATGGCTCTGTAGCCCCGAAAAAAAAAAAGCTAAAATTGACAACTCTAGTCATACAAAAAAAAAAGTCAGTTGGAGCCATATCGTAAATCCAACAGTCTACCAATTTTAATTTACTTTCAAATATTGCCTTATTTTAGCCCTTCTGTAGAGGTCATACTTGACCAAACTCCTCCTTAAGATTTTATTCGATTGACATAAAACTTTGATGATATGTAAGATGAAAAGTTATCAAAAGCATTTTATTTCATCCAATGCCGTTGCTGTGGTGGCATGGTGAATTTTGATGTTTCGCCCTGGCGACAAAAACTGTAACCCTGTAAGAGAAAAACATATGGAGGCCGGAGGCAAGTGTCAAACCGAAACTTACGAGCTAACCACCGTCACGCTGTGCCGTCTTGGAGTCAGCCAACTTTTCTCAAGCGACATGTTCAACTCGGTCCCACTTGACTACAGTCCACAATATTGTATAAATCTATATATTGTGTGACCTAAAAGACAGTTTGCTTGTGGACTGGTGATTTGTAACTTTTCAAAAATAAACTTGCTTGCGCAGACCAAGCATAAGATCGAGTATATGACATTCCTCTTGTGAAGAGCAATGTGGCTTTGTAGACTTAAGTGGCCAATGTGTTCCTCTTAAGTGGGCTGGAGAAATGCGACCAAGGTCGGGTCCGACCCTGTGACCCACTCTCAACCCGCGTACTCGCTGAAGTGCGCTGTCAACAGGAGCTACTTGACGACGGACAGGCGTGTGGCCACTGGCAGGGAGCTAATGTGGTAGCGCGTCTGAGGTCTCCCACCAGTCAAGATGGCGTCTTCGGGTTTGCTTATAATCACAGCGTTGTTGTGATGCGCTGTAATGCCGTAAATCTTAGCGGCTCCCGGCTACACAAAACTAAAGAGGAATGTTTTTAGGACATGTATATTAAAGCAATCTTGTTCTGCATTTTTTCGAAATTTATATCAATTCTCAGGTGCTTTAAGAACAAGTCATGTGAAGTCAAGAACTGACATATTTTCATCGAAATAACCACGGAAGAAAGACAACACTTTTTATCTGACACTATATCTCGTCTTGCTGAAATCAGCCTAATTTAGGGGGGAGAGGGCATTCCTGTCTCACATAACCACTGCTCACCCCGGCCCAACTATTGTTGGGTCAGTGGCGAGTCTGGCTTTTGTGACCCTGTTCACTGTGGGCGGAGCCACAGAGTGTCTTCTATTTCGGGAAGCAAACCTTAGGGTGTGTGTGGCTCAATAAAACATCCATAAAGACAATGAAAGCACTTCATACATTACATGGCATGAAGCCAAAACACAAATGCCACAGAATCATCAAATAGTTGATCAGTTCAAACCGATTATCAGAAGCCAATGCTGTTAGTTCATACGAATCCGCGCATAGAGCAAAACTCACTTGAGCTCTGCTTAATGGCTTTGACATGATGGTAGGTGTGTTACACACATGGGGTGGATGTGGATGTTTTTTCATGATAGTGTTTCAGGCAGCGTAGAATCACCTCTGGAAAGTGGCTCTGGAGCTTTCCCCACCATCCTTGATCAAGTCATGGGCGGTAATGCTCATTCTGGGGGTTATTATTTATCTCCACTGTTATTTAACAGTTGGGCAAACGTGCAGAATGTCTTGCTAATAGACGGCATTTATATTAATTGACAGAAAATAAAAGCTTTAATTTCACCTCTGATTGCAGTTAGGCACTGCAGAGAGCCAACTATTTGTTTACAAGCCATTCAAAATGATTCTGTTTGTGGAATCACGCAAAAGAAAAGACAACACAATATAACGACGTGCAATTACATGCACGTGCTACGCTCACGTGTCTCCAGCTTCACATGTTGTAAATTAGCAGTGCGCTGCCATCCTTAAAGCAAATACTGTGCACTAATCTCATCTGATACAATCAGCGTCCGGATGACTGTCAGGAAAAAGTGTCGTTTGTGGACCAGCCATGACACCTCCTGTTCTTAGCACCTCCGTGTCTGTTGTACTATGATACTTTGACAAGAACACTGAAGCAATCCGAGAATACGTACAGTATTCTAAGAAAGGACCTTCTTGTATAACTGCAATTAATGCTGTTAGCATTAAGCATTGACACTCCCTCATTTTGATTTGCTTAAGTTCGTGACTTTGGCCTCCATTATGCTTCAAAATAAAATTCCAACATGTGGTTATTATGTTTTTTCACTGGATGTCAATTTTTCCAATTATCCAGAGCTTTGACTGCATCTTGTTGCATCTTCACATCTGACAGAAAGAGCCCCCCACGCCCCCCAAAAAAACTCTTGTAAGATTTCCAGCAAATAGCTTTGCATAGGCTAGCGCCTCTAGAGGCGAAACATTGTTAGGTTGACAATCCTGTGTCATGGGTTGATTCCTGTGTTGCTGAATAAAACAGACAACTTTCAAAGAAAAAAATATTTAATGGATTCAAATTCAAGTGAACTAGAAACTGTTTACATGACTGACCACAAGTCACACTTAATTACCAAAGGGCCAGCCTGTGAATGAAAACAAAGGCCAAATAGTATCTTATTGCTTTACTGATGCGATGAGTGTCATCTCTGGCGGAAAGCCCGATCGCATCCGAAAATGGAGCGATGTGAATAATTGATTTACCTCTGTCAGTGATGATGTAGCATCGGTAGCACCCGGAGCAGTGCGTCGCTTCATTGAAATTCACGGCGTGGGCCCCAACGCGATGCAATCACCAACTTTTTACTTGAAAGGAGAAAAAAAATGGTGTCGGGATCCTAATCATACAGCTGATTTAGATGATGAAGAAAACAAAACTTGATTTGTCTTGATTTGTATTTATTTATGTTGAAAAACACTTCTTAAGTTGAAAAAAAAAACGTGCAACCACAAATCTTCACAAGATCACTTCCTATATGTGTTCTCAAACAAACAGCGGTTGGCAATACGCGGCCCAAAAAAATGGAACAAGCATTGCCGCAGAAAGAGCCAAGTCCTCATGTGAGGGACCTCCGGGGGCTTAGACTAAAGCCTGGCGACATGCAGCACCGGTGTTACCTCCACCTCGGCCGCTTAAAACACATGACCACCACCCTTGCAGCACTCCCCAGCCAAAAGCTGTGAAAATGAAGACGTTTCTTCTAATTTCACACTCTGCGCTTGATCGTTAGGCTCTTATTATGCCCCATTTGCTTCCCTCCACTGGCCCTGATGAAAGCGGGCCAAAGGGGCTGTGACAGGACAAAAAGGGGCCCCTCCATCACATTTTGTTTGGGGTCCATTTTTTTTTTTTTAACCCAACCCTTGCACCTCCCGCATGACCGCCACCGCTTCTGCCCAGTAGCCCCCACCCGCCTCCGTATTAGTTTGTGTCTAACTACGAAGGTCCTGTGAGCTGCAGACGGTCCGCTCTTGTTTAATTGGCCCTGGGCTTCCCCGCTGCTCGTCAGCAAGTGGGAAGGTCAATGGCTGCTTCTGACCTGCGGTGTTTATGTGTGCTTGGAAAAAAAAAAAAACCAAAATATGCCAGTCGTTCTCCACTCAACAACTCACCAAACTTTGTAGCCGTGTTTGAAAAATTTAAAATCTGCCCCCAAAACCAGATTCAGTTAGCAACATGGCATTTGGTAGACACGCCTATCATGAGTAAACCCACAAGAACATCTCAAGAATCTATATACGAAAAACAATAAAGTCAGCCATTTTGGTATGAAACAACAATTGAAAAGCCATGTTGGCACATTTCCAAGTGTCCTGAGTTATCCAATAGAGCTATCTATCTATCGATTACTTTTTATTTATTTATTTTTTGCATACTGTCGTCAAAAGAAAGAAATGCAGATTGTGGTTCTCCATGTCATTCATTCACAAGTCATCAGTAATCATGGAAAACCGGGCACTCCAAAACCATACTATCATTTTTTATAGCTTATTATGATTGGCAACTTGCAACGTGTATCCATCTGTTTTCTATTTCGCTCATTGGGGTCACGGACGACCTGGTGCCTATCCCAATTTCTAGCTGACTTTGTGGGGAAGGTGCACTCACCCTGTACTTGTTGTCAGAAAGTCACACAGGGCGCATTTGGAGTCCAACAACCATTCACACTACACATGAACCGAATCTACATGCTTAACGAGTTAACCACCAGTCTTCTATGTTGACCTTATATCTCAGTCCCTATATAAAAAAATGTGCTAACTGGAATTGTTCAAATAATCGTTTTTCTCTGCTTGAAGGCTCATGTGTGTATACAGTACCTGCAGGGACCATGCCGGCCACCCAAGTTAACAACAATGTTCACTGTCAGACAAAGGATTGAAAGTTTTCAGATCTCACTAAACAAGTTTGTCCGTGTCAGTATTTGTTTTAGCCCTGGCCGCATGTGTCCCTTTCTTTTGTTTAGTTTTCGCCCTGGAAATGGTCCGAGCCAAGCCAAGCATCACACTCTACGGTGATTAATTAGGACATGGGAATAAAGAATTTGAGCCGTTCTAATTAGACGGAGAGTGTTTGATGGAATGCCAGTTTTTGTAACGAGAGGGGCTGACTTTCCCCTCCCCGGCCGCCGTCAAAATGTGTCAGAGTCCTTGCTAAGTGGGCTCTAATTTGAGAGATTATATCAGCTGTGAAGTGGAGCGGCTGCAGTTGATGCAAAGCGTCTCTCTGGGGTTTAGAAACACTTTTTTTTTTCACCCCTCTCTTTTCGTCTTCCTCAGTCTGAGATATTGAGGTCAAGGTTGCGACCTCTCTGGTGGTGCCAGTGCATGGTGTTTAAAGTTGATGCCCTTGATCCTTGGCCAAGGGGGTCTGAAGACATCTGTAGCCTGTACATAGAAAAAAGAGAGAGAGAGCGAGAGAGAGGTCTCACTTTAGTGTGTAAAATGCAGACCAGACTCCATGTGAATTCGATAAGTCTTCATGTGGTGGCCCATCGGAATATTCTATCCATTGCTTTGGATGTGATTGATGTTTCCCGGGATTTGCCTTAAGCGAAAAGAAGCTTTTCACCGTGCCAGTAAGCCATGACAGTATGTGCTCCATTTAGATACAAAAGACGCAAAAATGTCGGATGCAAGGTCGCCCAGAGCGAGCAGAGTGTCACATCAGGTTAGAAACATGGACTCAAACGTCTATAAATATATATACAGTGTATTTTTTAATGCCATCATTCTAATTTGCAGAATTGATGAGACACTAAATTATAAATAAATATGATGTGGATTATTAAAGTTGATTGTGGGCACATGTGACCCACTTCGCCCACCCGACTGTGATGTAAAGCACTGTGACTTCAAGTTCAGCATCTACGGAAGGAATTACAGTGTGTAAATTGTTTCTCCAATTCAAGCAAAATCATTGGTAAACATTAATACTGGCTGACGATGGGAAGCATTACAATCTGCACATTGTCACCAGACAAAAAAAATCCTGTTCATGTTTGTTACGGCACTCGATACCAGCAGTAATGTTACCAGGTCAACATTGGTAATCCAAAATTGTCACTAACTAAAATAAGTTCAAAATATAAAGTCTTTTTCCCCCTCGTTATTAACCCTCCGATATTATTTTCTCAGGAACAGCAATGATATTACTGGGTCAGTTTGACCCTAAGGCAGGATTGAAACAGAGCCCCAATGAGCATGTTTGTTTTAGTTTTTATTTTAATCTCATCATTATTTCTCTTGTTATGATATTTTCTCATGAAGAGTAATAGTTTTTAATGGGTCAATTTGACCCATGGCATGTTTAATTAGCCAAAATGGACAGAAACTGAAAAACAACCCCCGATAAACCAGTTTAAATCTCATTATTAGCCCTAATTTTATGTCACTTTCTCAGGCACAGCAGTAATATTTTGTGGTCAAATTGACCCGGAGCATATTATCTGAACCTGTCAGAAATGGAAAAAAAATATATTTTTTTAATCTCATGACCAATTTATTAACCAAAACTGTGTGTGTGTGTGTGTGTGTGTGTGTGTGTGTGTGTGTGTGTGTGTGTGTGTGTGTGTGTGTGTGTGTGTATATATATATATATATATAGATATATAGATATGGATATATAGATATATATTTTTTTAATCTTGTTGGTCAGTTTGACAGGAAGAGCAATCATGTTCTTGAGTCAATTTGACCCGAATCATGTTTGATTTTCCAAAACTTTATAAACACAAATTATCTCTCCTTTAAACATTTGGTTTTCAAAAACAGCAATAATGTTCCGGCGTCATTTGGACCCGGGGGATTATCCAGCGGTATTACAAACTAAAACAACACTAAACATTGTTTGTATCTTATTATCAACTCCATTAGTCACAAGTTCAAACAATCCATTGGTGCACATCATGTCTGAGTCTGTTTCTCTTCTTTTTGTAAAAAATGCTTTAAAAATTTGAAAACAACTGCAATACTGATTCGACCCACTCTTTATTGTATTCCCTCTCACAGT
The DNA here is from genome assembly GCA_026261675.1 of Hippocampus mohnikei. NCBI lineage: Eukaryota > Metazoa > Chordata > Actinopteri > Syngnathiformes > Syngnathidae > Hippocampus > Hippocampus mohnikei. The sequence continues at coordinate 16,077,601 of JAKGUB010000334.1, read as the reverse complement.
CATGAAATAAACCATGGTATCGCTTACATTTATTAAACTAAGCAGAAGAGTTAATACAGCCCCCAAAATCTACGTATAAAATGGCTCAATTTGACCTCCAGAATAACAGAAGGGTTGAAGTCACGCTGCAGCTTCAGCTTTGGTTGAAAAAAAGAGCCTTGATGGAACCATAATTATGAACCTCCATTTGACAACTTTACCGCCCAATGCAACAAATCACAGTCCTTCCGAACAAGGGCGAAAATGATTCACGCTGTTAATTTCGACTGGCGTAAAAGATGAAGCGGGCGGTTGCATTTCATCTTGAAGTATGTTATCAGCCTCATAATCGACTCAACACATTCCCGACAATGTTTGTGCACGGTCAGGACACGGAGCGGGACATCAGTGCAGATTTACTTGGCAAAAAATTAACACCAAATGGAAATAAGAATGAATTGGCCATCTGTCATGCATTGTTTTTTGTTTTCTTCTGCTCTGTTTCTTTTTAAAATGGAATCGAATATCTTTTGTTGTCACTGCATTCCACTTAATTGTACAATGTAACACAATGCAGCGAACGGTGAGCTGAATTTCTTTTGAGTATGTGAAACTAAAAATATCACAAAACTGACAAACCGACGCAAAAATACCACAACGTATGCGATAAAAATGCAATCAATGACGACACAGATTAGAAGGTGCGTTATCACAATCCTTTAATTTACATTGTTTAACATATTCGTGCTAATCGGGGCAGCGCCGTGTAATTCTTGATAGCGCGTCTGCCTCACAGTCAAGAAGTTCAAATTTGGAATCTTGACTCTGGCTTTCCCTGTGGTGTTTGTGTCTGAACAATGACATTTAGTGTGAACAATAATACGCTTCCCGGATGGCCAAGAAGCTCCATTATTTGCAGCCACTGCGCAATGGCAGAGGCCCTCACGCTACTCTTTTTTTTTATATTCAGTGTTGAAAATGACCTTATCAGCTTGATCACATTAATGGGTGCAAGGTTCAAAGCCAACAGGACCTCCGGGCTCAGAAAGCACATGCTGGGAAAAAGCTGGTTCTCATTTGCTTCCTCTTTGCGTCGACTTTCTGTAAATGTAGAGATGTGATGTTTCTTTGCACCATGTAATCATTTTAATCACAACGTCGCCTTAAGCTGATTACGTGCTGATAATTACATTTTTCAAAGTATACGCCGCAACAAACACATTATTGGTAGAAAACAGACATGGGCTGAGGTTTCTTTGTTGACTATTTGTTCATAATGAGAACCATGTCGACCTTACAGTGGGATTGCACATGTAGTGTTTGTGTACAGTGGGGTGGGGGTTGTAATTATTTGATGCCCCGCTGAATTTGTTTGTACTCTCATTGTGAGCTAAAGCATTGTGATAATGAACAGTTTCCCCCCACAGTGTGTGTGTGTGTGTTTACTGATGGTCTTTTCCCATAATTTATAAAAAAGATGTTAAAAGGTGTTGATTGACAAAGAACGTTGATGGACACTTGCGGCTATGTTGGAGCCAGAATTCTGGCAAAGTTGTTGGAGATCAAATACTTCACTCAATAAAACATACATTTTATAACTTTTATACTGCGTGTATAGGTTTGTGACTGATATTATGTTTACTACCGGTCAATAAAAAAACTCTACAATTTTGAGACTTGAGATTTATAACTGCTAAAAGGAATAGCCATGAGCACCAGCCAATCTTGGTTAGCCAGAACTCAAGAAAGAACAAGCTAACGTGGCCTTTATGTCTCTCCGACAGTGGGAGGAGGTGAGCGGTTACGACGAAAACATGAACACCATTCGGACCTACCAGGTGTGCAACGTTTTTGATAACAACCAGAACAACTGGGTACGCACAAAGTACATCCGGCGGCGTGGCGCACAGAGGATCCACGTGGAAATGAAGTTCTCGGTGAGGGACTGCAGCAGCATCCCCAACGTTCCCGGCTCCTGCAAAGAGACGTTCAACCTCTATTACTATGAGTCGGATGCTGACACGGCCACCAGGACCTCGCCGGCCTGGATGGAGAACCCCTGGATCAAGGTGGACACCATAGCGGCCGACGAGAGCTTTTCCCAGGTGGACCTCGGCGGCAGGGTGATGAAGATCAACACCGAGGTCCGCAGCTTCGGTCCAGTCTCGAGAAACGGCTTCTACCTGGCCTTCCAGGACTACGGCGGCTGCATGTCTCTCATAGCCGTCCGCGTCTTCTACCGGAAGTGCGCTCGCATCATCACCAACGGGGCACTGTTTCAAGAGACCCTGTCCGGGGCGGAGAGCACGTCGCTGGTGGCGGCGCGGGGGGTTTGCATTCCCAACGCAGAGGAAGTGGACGTGCCCATTAAGCTGTATTGCAACGGTGACGGAGAATGGATGGTACCCATCGGACGTTGCATGTGCAAGGCTGGCAATGAGGCAGCACAGAACGGGACCATATGTCGAGGTATGCATTTCTCTCCTCTGTCTTCAACTTTACTCTCTAGTTAGGTGGATACATCTTAATCACATTGTTCTATGCTCCTTTTACATATGAAGCATTTTGTTTCATAGTCTGCTTTCATTTCATCCTCACGAGGGTCACGGTACACCCTGAAGGGGTGTAAGCCAATCGCAGGGCGCACATTCACACTCACAATCAGATCAAAGCACAATTTAGAGTGTTTCATTAACCTGATATGCATGTTTTCTGAATATGGGAGGAAACCAGAGTACCCGCAGAAAACCCACGCATGTACGGGGAGAACATCCAAACTCCACACAGGAAGGCCCCGGTCTGGAATTGAACCCTGCACCTCTGCACTGTGAGGCAGACGTGCTGCCACCTCAAACCAATTATCGATTAAATTGATAATCATTCATTCATTCATTCATTCATCTTCCGAACCGCTTGATCCTCACTAGGGTCGCGGGGGGTGCTGGAGCCTATCCCAGCTGTCTCCGGGCAGTAGGCGGGGGACACCCTGAATCGGTTGCCAGCCAATTGCAGGGCACACAGAGACGAACAACCATCCACGCCCATACTCACACCTCGGGACAATTTAGAGTGTTCAATCAGCCTGCCATGCATGTCTTTGGAATGTGGGAGGAAACCGGAGCACCCGAAGTAAACCCACGCAGGTCCGGGGAGAACATGCAAACTCCACACAAGGAGGCCGGAGCTGGAATCGAACCCGGTACCTCTGCACTGTGAAGCCGACGTGCTAACCACTGGACTACCGGGCCGCCCAAATTGATAATCAATTAGTAGTAAAAAGTGGTAGGATGTCAGAAGGGGTAGAGCTAGACTGATGCTTCAATCTGTTGATTAATTTTCAGAGAATGGTTACTTCCGTAGCAGTTACTTCCGTAGCAATGGGAAGATTTACCGTATGCTAAGGAAGTAAACCTAAATGTGGATGCCCTGTTCGTTGTTGTCCTTTTGTGTTATTGTCTCGTGATATTTACATCTACCATTACCTCCACACTCCGCCCGCTGCAAACACAAAACAGATCACGGTTTTATCCTTCCAAACTGTATAGCCAAGTCAACAGAATTGAACCAAACTACCAGTGCCAAATCTTTCAAGCATTTGTACTAACCCGCACAAATGGTGCATTCAACATCTCCCGACTTGACTAGAAATAGCATCTGTGCTCATCTCCCTCCATCACCGCTGACAAAGATGGCACTTTTTCAAATGGCCTTCATTTTACTTTCCCGACTGCAAGCCCTCTCACGAGCCCATTGATTGAATGACTCAAAACGTCGATGTAACCACTGCGCAAGACAAGAGTGCCCTATTCTATCCACGCCGAGGCGGGTGGTGGCGACTGTTTAACGCACCGTGAGGCATCGGTGGCTGGAAACAGCATGACGGCATGTCACCCGCATGCATCCCGCCCATCTCGACAAACCACCCACCTGCGCGCGTGATGACCGTTTTCCTGCCCTGTAATTACAACACATCCCCCAACGTGTTTGTGTGCGTATTTATGTGTGTGTACCGACTGGGAGGGGAAATGTGATGGGTGCAGCCGCACATAGAAACACAGGTTTGGAAGGAAAAAGCAAACAAGACATTTTAAATCATGTGAACGTGTCAGCACTACTTAAATGGCACTTTTGGATTTTTCAGTACAGAATGTCGGATATGGTTTCGAGTCAGGTAAAGGACATGAAGTGCCTTGCACTCAAGAAAGACTAAACAAATATAGTTCAGCACAGCCTCTTTCCAGTGGTCAATGTGGCCGGCGAGATGCTTTTGACATTATTCGGCCTGATTATGACCGTTTTCAAACTCTTGATGTTGTACTTTACTAAAACTAAAAGAATTACCCAACTACATGTCATTAACACTTAAATATTTGATTTAAAATGTCCACAAATCTCTTTGTGTTCTCGCCAAAAAAAACCCCAACAAATGTATGAAACATGAGCTAAACCGTGACCTCTAAACCACAATTTCAAGATTTTACCGTAACACCCGTAACAAATACTTGGCTGACACACAATTTAGTGTCGTCGTTGATTTATAGCAGTAGATCCACCAAACTGTGTAATCATCCCGACTGCTATGCTAACAGGCACAGGATTTTCAAGAAGTGCAGGCCAACACTGGGCACACATGAGTATAGTCAATCTGCTGGACCGCAATGAGTCGGCATCCCAGCGTAATTACGTCGGTCCGCTTGTTTTTGTGACCTCCGTGTAAGTCACTCCATGTTGCGGATTCCAACGTCTCTGGGGTTGCATTTTGTCACGCTGCTCTTTTGGTGCTAAATTGGATTATACAAGTAATTGTTTTCCGCTCAGCAGAGACAACACGATCCAATTTCATATCCCCGCAATGCTGAACATGCTCAATCAGCAGAGTCCACACTCAACTGGGTTACACACATAATGATTTTTAAAATGTGAGGGACTGCTCACATGGCATGGAAATAAGCATGTGCTTACTGTTCTGTTGTATATTGTGTACTGGAGATGACCAGTAGAGCACACTGCATCCATCTGTTGTAGTCACGCCACTACTGGAAAAGTCAAAAAAAGAAGAAAGAGAAGAATAAATCAGGTTCCTAATTGGGTATGGTTCTGTTTCATGCCACCACACACCTCAGGATTTTCCATCGTAAATATTAATCATTGAGTTGAACATTTTTTTGCAGACACACATAGGATTGCTCAAGATAGTTTTTTTTCTTTTTTTAGAGACATTTGTTACTCAGAATTTAATTGTAAGGAGAAATCTGACTACATTTAGGCTTGTTGTTTGGTATATGGGTGCATAATACTTAAACCTTGCTTAACAAGAAATTCTACGAATTATTTATATTTGATGTATACCCCGCAGTCCGTGATTTTTGAAACGTGCAACCCGAGTGCAAAGTCAAAAACCCGGGATTCGTGCCGAACCCTCTTTTTGCTTAAAGTAGAAGGTGGCTCTGGAGTGAAGTTTTACTCCTGTCCCATCCCACTCCTACAGAAAAAAATATCCTGTCCTGTCCCAGCCCCAGACTATATTAACACAAAAACAAAAAATCCTGTACCGTCCAACTCTTTGTGAAAAGACTCCCATTCCCGTCCTGCTCACGTTTAGAATGAGCTACACTCCCGTAACACTCCCATGTTGGAGGTCAGCCATATTAAAAATCTGTCTGAGCATTTTTTTTCCTACTGTAAAATCGCGCTTCCGTCTGCTCCTGTGAAGTTTTTATCCTGTACCATCCCAATTAAAGGTGAAGTTGACTCCCATCCTGTGGGTCCTGAAAAAATGTCACCCTGTAGTTGAAAGCAACTGTCATAGTCCTATTTGATGTCCCAGAATTTACAATCATCATTATTGAACAGCTTTAACATTTATCGGCCTGATCGTTTTCCGAGCAGATCAACTTACCTCAATAGAATAGTATAGATCCGGGAGGGTGAATTTCTCTTATCACACCCCAACACGACAGGAAAATCTTTTGGACACATCCAATAATTGAGTCTTTTGCAGCGTCATTTTGGGCAGCCGTGGCTTAGGAGGTCAAGCGGCTCATCGAGTAACCAAAGGGTCGGCTGTTCGAGTCATGTGTTGTTGTATCCTTGGGCAAGACACTTTATCTGCCTTGCCTTCGGTGTCACCCACACTGGTGGTGGTTGGAGGGGCCGTACTGACAGCCACCCTTCCGTCAGCCTAGATAAAGAACAGTTTACCACGATCAGAATGTGAATGTATGACTGCATGAATAATGTATCCTAATGTGAAGCTTCACTGAGTGTCAAAACAAAGCGCCATATAAAACAGAGGCATGAGTATTATCATTTTGCTGCGATGCTCAAATTTGCGTACCTTGCATAAGTTGATAGCAGGAAGCCTCAATCAGAATATGCGATCTCCGACGCCCTGCTGAATTTGATCAGGAAAGGGGAGTGCGGCGCAAATTAAACCTGAATTCCATTTTATATATGCCCTGAATGCTTTGGGTTTATTAGAAAACCTATCTATTTTTTCATTATACTGTATTAACTTTTTTTTTTTTATGTCACGTTGACAAAATGGCTGCTGACAAGTCAAACATTATACAATAAGTCCCGGGATGCTGTTCACTCTTTTCTCTTGATCAGAATGGGCGCAGGTTGCACTTACTTTTGGCCTGACTTTTAGTGTGTGTGTGTGTGTGTGGGGGGGGGTTTTGTATGATCCAAAACAAGCAAAACTACAATTGCATTTTTTTTGTGCGTGATTTTTAAAAATGTTTTAAATATTTTGCTTGCAGTTCTCAAATGGAGTTGGATGGGATGAGGACAAATAGCAGTTCCACAAATGTGTATACCTGATTTATTTTCATTGCTGTATATCATTTGGAAAGGCTGGTCCCCTCATGTGATAAATACAAAAAGTGGTCCCCACAAGGCATAAAAACCCGTTGTGTGTGTGTGTGTGTGTGTGTGTGTGTGTGTGTGTGTGTGTGTGTGTGTGTGTGTGCGCGTGTGCACTCCGCTTAAGCGAACCGACACTACTTAAGACAAATATCCCTTACACCAACTTACTTAGGTCATCCTGCCGTCGCCCTGTCTTGGTACTCACACAACGCCCCATTTGATTAAAGCTTGATGAGGAAAAATGCATTATCTGTGAGTGCAGCAGGTCTGAGAAGAGATGAGTAGAGGAGAGCCTTTATATAAAAATCATGAGCTTGTGCTTCTGCCAGGGTTGAGCTCAAACTCTACGTGTTCCCTGTTTTTTCTTGTGTTCGCCGCACTCCCCCCGTCTGCCCCAACGACCCGAAAGCCGATCTCGCCGTTTCAAACTGCGGTCGGCCACCGCCTCTTCGACCGCAGCGTTCTGTGTAATGAATTGATCCGTGCGAGATGTACCGTCGCCTGCTGAATATTGCGGCATAATGAATTGATTTGAGAGAGGTGCCCGCACGGGACTCCGGAGAGATCCTCTTTCATAGCCGGATTATGGAGCCGCAGCGACCGCACAAAGCGGCCCAGATGAAAGTGACTATTTGTACTGTAATATTTATAACCCCAACAGCCGGCGCTTTGTCCTGACATTCCCGCAGCTTAACGTACAATTACGGGTGTTAGAATTAAAGTCTCGGCTGGATCCTTGGCAAATAATTATGTTGTCAGGAAATCTGTCAAAACATTGATATACAAGGTGGGGTGCTTACAACAAATTGCTGGGACCTTCCCTCAGTGATTGCCTTACAAGTGATATTAGATTTCCTTCTCGGAGTGGTGGAACCACAGCGGCGGCTCCCTGGGCAAAGGATGTCCCTGAAAAAGGGAGATCTTGTTTCCCGCACCAGCCTCCAGGGAACGGCGCATTGCATCGACACATGGACTTGTGTTTGTCCTCCCAGCTCTCTCTCTATCTTTCACTCTCTCTCTCTCTCTCTCTCTGCTCTCTCTCTCTCAGTCCCTGCTCTTGTGACTTCAAGTGTCCCTGGAGTCAGTGTGTATGTCGCCGTATTGGCAAGATTCAAGATAGTTTTCCTCGGCAGCAGGAAACATTACCGCAAAATTACATCTGTCAAATGAGTGTGTGAACCAACTTGGATTTGCACTGTAGATCCAAGTACCCAATTCCATTTTAATGACTTTATCCATTTTTGGGGACTTTCTATTCCCGTCTACATTTTAACTGGAGGAAGACATGAAACAACTCGCATGCATGGATGATGAAATTGTACACATTTCTATAAATTAAAGGTGCTTCTCGGGGATTTCTAGACGTTTTGACAATTATTCAAAATAATCAAATGATATCAATGTGTAAGTTTGATGACACTATACTACAAAGCACAGAATGAAAATGGCACACTACCGACCGTAGACCACAGAGAGTGTGTTGTTCTTCACTACACTTGGCACACGCCACACAGTGCCTTGAGTCTGTGCAGGGTACAGTGAAATCTCAAGGCTATCAATGCGTTTGGGGAGTAGTAATAATAATAATAATACATTTTATTTGTGGGCACCGTCTGAGATGGTAAGATGCACTTGCACGGCCCTTAAAGCTGCGGATGACAGTCAATGCATTGGCGTGTAAAATTGTCATTTAGATCAAACATGTTAATACAGAAAAGAGGAGGCGAAGGCTTTAAATTAGCGCCTCTAATTTGCCGTCGGAATCCCAATTATTAAAATCACTCCGTCTGGAGAAGATTCAAAGGAAGGAATGAACGGTGCAGCTTTTGCAATTCCACACCGCTGCCTTTATTTCCCCGGGTGCCACTGTCTTATAATGGCGCCTCTAATTGACTAATGGTGCACATGGAGGACTTGTGGGAGTTGGAAGGTAACCACGCTGATGACTGGATGATTGTCTTTTGTGCTGCGAGATGACAAAATGCAAATGAAACATACCCTATCGAACTTTTTATGCGCCTCGCAAACAAAGATGAAAGAGACAAATGCCTCAGTTTAATCTATTTAAAAATAGCCCTTCCCAACCTTTTTTGCAACACAGACTAGTGTGGAAGATCCATCCATCCATCCATCTTCTACCGCTTATCCGGGGCCGGGTCGCGGGGGCAGCAGCTTAAGCAGGGAAGCCCAGACTTCCCTCTCCCTAGCTACTTCTTCCAGCTCTCCCGGGGATCGAGGCGTTCCCAGGCCAGCTGCGTGACATAGTCTTTCCAGCGTGTCCTGGGTCGTCCTCGGGTCTCCTCCCGTGGGACATGCCCGAACACCTCACTAGGAGGCGCTCAGGGGCATCCGAATCAGATGCCCCAGCCACCTCATCTGGCTCCTCTCGATGTGGAGGAGAAGCGGCTCTACTTTGAGTCCCTCCCGGATGACCGAGCTTCTCACCTTATCTCTAAGGGATAGCCCGGACACCCTGCGGAGAAAACTCATTTCGGCCGCTTGTATCCGGGATCTCGTTCTTTCGGTCACGACCCATAGCTCGTGACCATAGATGAGGGTTGGGACGTAGATCGACCGGTAAATTGAGAGCTTCGCCCTTTGGCTCAGCTCCTTCTTTACCACGACAGACCGATACAACGTCCGCATCACAGCAGACGCTGCACCGATCCGCCTGTCGATCTCTCGCTCCCTTCTGCCCTCACTCGTGAACAAGACCCCAAGATACTTAAACTCCTCCACTTGGGGCAAGATCTCCTCCCCGACCCGGAGAGGGCACTCCACCCTTTTCCGACTGAGGACCATGGTTTCAGATTTGGAGGTGCTGATCCTCATCCCAACCGCTTCACACTCGGCTGCGAAACGCTCCAGTGAGAGCTGGAGAGACCCGCTTGAAGGAGCCAGCAGTACCACATCATCTGCAAAAAGCAGAGATGCAATACTGAGGCCACCAAAACGGACCCCCTCAACGCTTCGGCTGCGCCTAGAAATTCTGTCCATAAAAGTTATGAACAGAATCGGCGACAAAGGGCAGCCTTGGCGTAGTCCCACTCTCACTGGAAACGATTCCGACTTACTGCCGGCAATGCGAACCAAACTCTGACATCGGTGGTATAGCGACCGAACAGCCCGTAACAAGGGGTTCGGTACCCCATACCCACGAAGCACCCCCCACAGAACTCCCCGAGGGACACGGTCAAACGCCTTCTCCAAATCCACAAAACACATGTAGACTGGTTGGGCGAATTCCCACATACCCTCGAGGACCCTGCTAAGGGTGTAGAGCTGGTCCACTGTTCCACGGCCGGGACGAAAACCACACTGCTCCTCCTCAATCCGAGGCTCGACTTCCTGACGGACCCTCCTCTCCAGCACCCCTGAATAGACCTTACCAGGGAGGCTGAGGAGTGTGATCCCTCTGTAGTTGGAACACACCCTCCGGTCCCCCTTTTTAAAAAGAGGGACCACCACCCCGGTCTGCCAATCCAGAGGCACTCTCCCCGCTGACCACGCGATGTTGCAGAGGCGTGTCAACCAGGACAGCCCCACAACATCCAGAGCCTTGAGGAACTCCGGGCGGATCTCATCCACCCCTGGGGCCTTGCCACCGAGGAGCTTTTTAACCACATCGGTGACTTCGACCACAGAGATAGGAGAGCCCACCTCAGAGTCCCCAGACTCTGCTTCCTCCAAGGAAGGCGTGCTGGTGGAGTTGAGGAGGTCTTCGAAGTACTCCGCCCACCGGCTCACAACGTCCCGAGTCGAGGTCAACAGCGCCCCATCCCCACTGTACACAGTGTTAGTGGTGCACTGTTTCCCCCTCCTGAGACGTCGGATGGTGGACCAGAATTTCCTCGAAGCCGTCCGGAAGTCGGCTTCCATGGCCTCACCGAACTCCTCCCACGTCCGAGTTTTTGCCTCGGCGACCACCGAAGCCGCATTCCGCTTGGCCAGTCGATACCCGTCAGCTGCCTCTGGGGTCCCACAGGCCATAAAGGCCCGATAGGACTCCTTCTTCAGCTTGACGGCATCCCTTACTGCTGGTGTCCACCAGCGAGTACGGGGATTGCCGCCACGACAGGCACCAACTACCTTACGGCCACAACTCAGATTGGCCGCCTCAACAATAGAGGCACGGAACGTGGTCCATTCGGACTCAATGTCCCCCGCCTCCCCCGGAACATGGGAAAAGCTCTGTCGGAGGTGGGAGTTGAAACTCCTTCTGACAGGGTATTCCGCCAGACGCTCCCAACAAACCCTCACAATACGTTTGGGTCTGCCAGGACGGACCGGCATCTTCCCCCACCATCGGAGCCCACTCACCACCAGGTGGTGATCAGTTGACAGCTCCGCCCCTCTCCTCACCCGAGTGTCCAAAACATGCGGCCGCAAATCCGATGATACAACCACAAAGTCAATCATCGAACTGCGGCCTAGGGTGTCCTGGTGCCAAGTGCACATATGGACACCCTTATGCTTGAACAAGGTGTTCGTTATGGACAATCCGTGACGAGCACAGAAGTCCAATAACAAAACACCACTCGAGTTCTGATCGGGGGCCGTTCCTCCCAATCACGCCCCTCCAGGTCTCACTGTCGTTGCCCACATGAGCATTGAAGTCCCCAGCAGAACGAGGGAGTCCCCAGCAGGAGTACTCTCTAGCACACCCTCCAAGGACTCCAAAAGGGTGGGTATGCTGAACTGCTGTTGGGTGCGTATGCACAAACAACAGTCAGGACCCGCCCCCACCCGAAGGCGGAGGGAGGCTACCCTCTCGTCTACCGGTGTGAACCCCAATGTACAGGCACTGAGCCGGGGCAATGAGTATGCCCACACCTGCTCTGCGCCTCTCACCGTGGGCAACTCCAGAGTGGAATAGAGTCCAACCCCTCTCGAGAGAGCTGGTACCAGAACCCAGGCTGTGTGTGGAGGTAAGTCCGACGATATCCAGTCGAAACTTTTCAACCTCACACACCAGCTCGGGCTCCTTCCTGTAAGAGAGGTGACATTCCATGTCCCCAGAGCTAGCTTCTGCAGCCGAGGATCGGACCGCCAGGGTCCCCGCCTTTGGCTGCCGCCCAGCTCACATCGCACCCGACCCCTTTGGCCCCTCCCATGGGTGGTGAGCCCATGAGAAGGGGGACCCACGTTGCCTCTTCGGGCTGAGCCCGGCCGGGCCCCATGGGTGCAGGCCCGGCCACCAGGCGACGCCAACGAGCCCCACCCCCAGGCCTGGCTCCAGAGGGAGGCCCCGGTGACCCACGTCCGGGCAAGGGAAACTGGGTTCCATTTATTTTGTCCATCATAAGGAGTTTTTGAGCCGTGCTTTGTCTGGTCCCTCACCTAAGACCTGTTTGCCATGGGTGACCCTGCCAGGGGCATAAAGCCCCAGGCAACTTAGCTCCTAGGATCATTGGGACGCACAAACCCCTCCACCACGGTAAGGTGACGGCTCACGGAGGGGAGTGTGGAAGAATGGAAGGCAAATTTATGATGGACCGACATAGAAACAAATACAAACAAATGATTAAAAATACAAAAAACTATTATCTAGTTATTGCAATTATTAGCCTTGCGATTATTTCTCTTCAACGAAGGTGTGCCATTTTAGTGTTATTGAAGATAATAACGTTGTTTTGGTCGTCACCCTGCAGAAAATCCAACTAAATAAAGATAAGATGTTGGAAAACGAACCAAAGTATTGAGCCCATATTTTAAGCAGGATAGCTCGATGCAGCTTTCTTTTTCCTCTATCCTTTTCTTCTGTCTCATTAATTAAGCCTTTTCCTCTTTCTGAAAAAATGCTTCAAATAAATGTGTGTGTGTGTTTTTAAGAATTATTGCTGTCTGTGTGCTTTGGTTTTTAGATCTTGAATGAGACAAGCGATTTAACATATACACCTAATTTTCTTAACAGGATCACAAAATCAAGCGAGATGGGCGCATGGTTTCCTTGTGCAGTGTGTGTGATTGCCAAAATTGCAACAAATTGCAATATTGTTCGGGTTGCTAAAACAAACATACTTAGGTGAGATGACTGATTTGAGCCGCTCTTGTCAACGTCATTTTAATCCATAGCTCTTCATTAGCTTGGAGTGTGTGTATGTGTGCGTGCACATGTGCGTCTGGTTGTGTGCGTGCGTGTGCGTGTGTGTTTTCTTGATGGCAAGCCAACATTCATCTTGGCTGCTAAGGCTTTTGCGCACCATCTGCCAGCCAGTGTTTGTATTCCGATCGTTGGTGAGAGTGAGTGTGACCTCACTGCCACACTGCTGTTGGAGTTCAGGTGTTGCTGCTGTCATTCCAACACAGAGAGATGAGAGTGAGACATCTTCCTGAAATGGGGAGACAGTATTATTTGATATGTGGATTATGTGGATTGACGCAGCAAATCTCTTTCTGTGTAAATATGTACGTTTGGGATCTAATTCTGGCCAAGCAAGTCTTGGGCATGCTCATCAATGCTTGTACAGTAACGTTTATATATTGGTTTACTGATGGCAGATAAAAGTGAATAATTACCCACAAGGTCAAAGCTTTATTTCAGGAAACACACCAACATCTGTCTGACAAACATAAGGGAAGCATTAGCAAAGGTGCAACTGAAAGGCAGCAGAACCTGGAGCTCTGAGCGAGCAAAAGCGATTCTCAGTCAAGGTTGATCCCGTCTTTTTGGAAGTAATACTGTTTAAGATGAAGCAAACATTAGTTTATCAAAATATATCATGCAAATTGAAACCTCAATTTTCTCTCATATAAAAAAAAGGCTCACTCCTTTTCCATTTAATTTGAGTTGAAATCCGTCCTGCGTCAAACAATCGTGGCAGTGTCGTGGTGGTTAGCAAGTCTGCTTCACAATCAAGGTGTTCGAATTTTGATCAGGCCATCCAGTGTGGAGTTTGTAGATTTTCTCTGAGTACGCCGGCTTCCTCTCTCATTCCCAAAAGATGCATGTTGTGTTCATGAAAGATGCTAACTTGTCCACTTGTGTGTGTGTGTGTGTGTGTGTGTGTGTGTGTGTGTGTGTGTGTGTGTGTGTGTGTGTGTGTGTGCGCCCTGTGATTGATTGGCTAGCACTCCAACCCAACTTCCCTTCGCAAAAGTCAGCCACAGCCTGAGTCTCACCGCTTTGCTGGCCGAATGAGTGAGGCCCCACCCCTTTTGGCGGCCTGTAGGTCTTCAGAGTGAGGCCGACGAGCTGTTGACTGATAGAGGCGGCCAAATGCTTTAGACTGAGGTCTCCAGTCAGAATGAATGACTGCTGGCAGTGAGCTTTGCGTGGCGCTCGCGAAATCACGATCACACGATTTCATCCGTGGTCCATATGAAATTGTAAATATGGTTCAATGTAAAACACAGAATGTGAGTACTGATTTTTCATTGATATGTGAAAGCTTCTGTGTGTTTGATGGGCAAAACTTTGCAACAGGGCCACATCATGGAATGGCAATTCACATTTTGACTCGCCGCAAAAACAGTGGCCGAGACTCCACTTGTGAAATGTTTCGGCAGATCACACACTGCAACAGGCTTTTGCACGGTTCAGTTGATCCTGCCGCCATCACGTCCTGCACCTGTTGTACCGTAATGGAAAAGCAGAGGAGACGGTTCGGTGTGGTGCCCGGGAAAACAGAGTGGTGTGTTGTGGCGCTGTTTGAGGCTAATGAAAAAGAGACACAAGTAGAACACCCCTACTTCACGCAGCATTGTGTTCGGGTGACATTATCCACGCTTCAGTTGCTGGATGGAGTTTTGCCGTTGCCAAAGAAGCGCCTAAGCAGATGTTCATTAGCGCCAGTGTTTCCATCCAAACTGCCAGAACAGGTCATCTGACTTTGGGTCAGCATCTTTTTGGTGACATGACTGAGCAAGGAACAGTGTCAATGGATGCTGGAGTGACAGCAGGCGAAGCAGTTAGCCATGTCCTTGTGTCCACAGAGGCCCCTGGAATCGGTCCCTAGCCTTCTTTCGCTCATCTCTGATGAGATTTCAGCATGACCAGGTGTTTTTCCCCCTTTCTTTTTTTTCTCATTTCATCAGTCTTTCACTGTCTGTTTTGCATCCTGCACACATCCATACTGAGCTTGACAGCACGCGAGAATAAGGGAAGACGGAAAGGCCAATTCTTTTACTTAAAGTGAGTGCAGAAAATCCCTTTGCGATGCACATGTGCATCGCCATATGCAGCTACAGTACGTGCATGTTAACGTTCTATACCCGCGCACGTCTACTTCATCATGCTCCGTTTCACGGCCCATCCATCATGCGTTGATGTGATAACGTTGCCTGTCGTCCCCGAGAATCGCGCCGGCCCTCCCCAGCCCAAAAGATCACGGCCCGTTAAGCCCTCCCTTAACATTTTCCACATGTTCCCGCACACCAATGTCGTTTTCTGCTTCATAAAGCAGAGCGGGACTCGTCCTCCTCGTCGCACGTTATCCTGCACCATCTTCTACATCTCGGGTTGCAAGAGCACATCGTTTTACACGTGATCACTCATCTTGTTTGCCAAAAAGGCTCCACGTGGGGCCCCACGTATCCTACTCTGTACTCCCTCTCCCCTTTTGGACCCAAAAGCCCATACGCCTGATAACATCGGACATTCTGGCTGGTGTTTCCAAACGGGAGAATAGCAAAGTGACAAGTCGGGAAACTGACGGTTCTGCTCGACGAAGCCTGGAAAGGCCATCTTGACAATTGTTCTATTCCATATGCGCATCTGCAACACAGCCGGGATTTAGTCCAAACATTCCCGTTTTACCTTCTCAGAGGTCCGGGACTCTGGTCTGGTTGAAGAATTCGTGCTTCCCTGTCGACTCGGGGAGACTGATTAATAAAGCATGTGTCTGGATCAAAGATAGGGAGCAATGGTTAAGACGGAAAGCCTCTCGAGTAAATCCGAGCGTACAAGGCGCCAATAAAGTTTCAAGCCCAATTGCAAGTTGGCCGCCTCACTTTTTAATCAGTGACAATTTCAAGACTTATTTGTTTTGCGGCGTCGCGGCAGTTACGAAGCTCAATTGGCGACCCTCGATTGGATCGCTTCCTGATGTGTCAGAAGTTTTGCCAACCAAAAGTGATCTCGTCCAACCGAAACTAAATAACAATTAGACTTTCTAAATACTGAGCCTTTTAGTCTTACTTGCACCGTAGGACGTGGATGAACAGTAGGCACAATGGCATGTTGATGCATAGCCTAGAAAAAAAAAACCCTCAAGAATTAAGCAATAAGAAAATAGTGTAAGGATTGTCTGTAGGCTATTTGACACACGTTTTTAAAAATTATTCTGTCACATATTCTCTCTCTCTCTCTCTCTCTCTCTCTCTCTCTCTCTCTCTCTCTCTCTCGATATATATACATATAAAATATTAAAAGGTAGATACTAGTAGGCATGGGCTGGTTACTACTTTTGAGGTGTCAAAATCACAACAGCAGATGTAGCTGTTTTTTTCGTGTATGTCAGCTTGGTCGTTTAAAATGCCCCTTTACCCCCACTAGCAGAACTTGACTGGAACTGAGATGCAGTAGACATTGTGACCAGTCAGTTTCTATTTCAATGGCTCAATGTATCTTACAATTTGTAGCCATGCAGTCTGAGATTCACAGGTTCCACCATATTGTTTCATTCAACATCCCGTCATCCCATTTTTAAGCAGCAGCATTGCAACGCAACCCCTCTTGATCAAGATTAAGTCTTGATCAGGCTTAGCTGGTTGTCTGGACCTCACACCAACACTCACCATCACCAAGGCCACACCTCCAATACATTTTGACTCTTTGTTCACTTTTTGACTCTTTGACAGGTTTTTCCTAAAGTCCTCTTAGTGCTGACATCCAGATGGGCCGGAGACAGACTCTCGTGCCTTCCAAACCA
This sequence comes from Hippocampus mohnikei, assembly GCA_026261675.1. NCBI lineage: Eukaryota > Metazoa > Chordata > Actinopteri > Syngnathiformes > Syngnathidae > Hippocampus > Hippocampus mohnikei. The sequence goes on along the minus strand of JAKGUB010000334.1, from coordinate 16,060,880 downwards.
GGGCTATTCAGAATTGTACGACATAGAAGCCTCAAGCGGGCTCATCACATTTCCCTTCACACATTGCAAATTTGATATATTCTTTAGAGACCTTGTTTCCTGTAGTTTGCTCAATACCCTTGTCACATTCCAGATGTCAGACGCCATTGCTGGATCTCAACTGTACTTTCTGGCTACTATCTTGGAGAGACCTACACTGTAGAATGTGATTCCACACTAGCGCTGTATTAAAGTTAAGCATGGTGCACTTATTGGTAGCGGTATTCAGAGGATCATTTTTGTTCACTTTCATTCAGCAATGGCCCGATTGTCAAATATCTTTAGAAAAAAAAATCAATTATTTTTCCTCCCCGATCTGCTCTAAAAATGGTTAAGGACAACAATTAAACTTGTCCTGCATGTCCAAACACAAATCCTTTGTGGTCATCGAGCAACATCGAGCTTCGCCGGGCTCAGAATTCTGTGATTGTAAATTTAGATTTAGGCGATGAAACTCAGGACTGCCACTGGAGATATATGGGAGTTATGTTTGTGGTGTGCTGTGTTAGTCATCTTGCATACACCACACACTAAAAGAGCAACCGTTTTATTTCTTCATCTCATGTGGGGTTCTCTTTCCTTTTAAAAATCAGTACGGGTGGAACCCAGTTTAAGGCTATGCTCTACTCCGAAAGATGTTGATCTTTTTAATTCAACGTCATCCTTATTATTGGGCTATTGCGTGCATCGCAGATGGATCCAACACATTGTGCTTCACGAATAAGGATGTGAAGAAGTGATCTCATCTCTCATTTGTGTAAACCTAAAAAGTTCCTCCCAAATTTAATATTTTCTGCCTCTTTAGATTGCGACATATTTTGAAGACATCTGCTCAACACAGTCGTCAATTGTCTTGTTTGCAATCGGAAATATTCCCACACACTGCTGCTTTGTGTCGACCGCACTCATTTTCCTCAGTCATTGAGCAGGATGAGCACACTTGAAGCTGAGCAGGACAACAAGATTGGCTCCAGTGACCTGATTTAATTGTGGAAGCCTGTTTGAAGGGGTGGGTTGTGGCAGCGCTGATTGGTGGTGGAGGTGGGGGCGGTGGCGGGGGTCCGTCGCTACAGGGGACAGCTTGGCTTTATAAATGCACTACTTACCAAATGTTCTGGCTGTTAAAACTTTTTTTCCACTTCCCTCTGGGCCACTGCAAAGCAAATAAATTACTGCCTTTAATGAGGCCGCATCGCTCTACGGTGAAATTCCCAAGCTTATAGGGAGAAGGAGAACATCGACACAGTTCTCCATTCTTACATCCCGTGTAGAGAAGTGGGTTCATCCAGAGGATACTTTGATAGATGAAAGGCGTAGCAGCAATTGCTAGGCTAATCCTTATCTATTCATTCCCAATATTCCTACCAGGACATTGTAGTAGCAACTGAGGTTTAAGGGCGAGAATAATGTACTCCCCCTTCTTTGCTGAGGTCTTTCCGCTGTCATTGCAGCCGCTTTCCCACAGTTTATTCTGTCGAGCCCAAAGGAATATCTGGTTATATCCAAGTCTAGTGGAGCTGAAGGAGATAAAACCAGACATTAGGGGCAAAGCTGCAAACGTTTCGGCATGGTGGCCAAGAGTACATCTCAATCAGAAGTCACCATGCGCGTGTCATTCTTTATCAGACCACCTACAGTCAGTGTTTCATGCAATAAAATTCACACATAGGCAGAACAACGCCTGTCGCACTCCTAATCAAGCAGGAAGAAATCCAAGGAAAAAGCAACATTTTACTGATCTTAATTTACGAATGCCATTTCCTTTGCAGTGGCTTTGCTTTTCATAGTCTACTTCTATATCATGTGCGATCACTGGTAAAAGATAATTCTTCACAATTCTAAATGTTGCTTTTTACCTCGCTTTTTTTCCCCTGCTTCTATTATGGGTGTGTGTGCTAGATTGGTAAATTTCATCCATCCATTCATTATCCGAACTGCTTCTTCTCAGGAGAGTTCCAGGCGTGCTGGAGCGTATCCCAGAGCTTATACCAGGCAGTAGGCAGTAGACAAACAACAACTATTCACACATCGGGACAATATGGAGTGTTCAATTAACCTATCATGCATGTCATTGAAATCTGGGAGCAAACCGGAGTACCCGGAGAAAACCCATGCAGGCAGGGGGAGACCAAGAAAACTTCCCACAAGAAGCCTGGAGCCAGGATACAAACGCGGGATCTCTTTACTGTCAAGTGGATTATCAAGGGGTCTAAGGTATGTGGTGACCAAGGGGGTGGCCACACAGTTAAAAGGGGCACCTGTAGCTCCACCCTGCCAGACATAAAGCAAATGAGAAAATTGCTCACTTTCAACTGTTGTGCAAAATAGTTGAACCATTTCCTGTGCATCTAAAAGCTTTTAAAGTAAATCATTACTGTATAGGGATTAGAGGTACGGAATTAACGAGGACATGTTATGGAAAATTGACTTTTTCATAGAGGATAAACTGTTACGAGGTTAATCTTCCCTTTCTGTCCATTTCTACGCCTCTGCTAGTATCATGCCGATGTCAAGAGGTAACGGGGCATGCAGAGGGCAGTGTCAATGGGGCGGTGGCCCTGGGCATCCACTTGGAAGGGGGCAACCACAGCACCCAACACATCCTCCCACCTTTGTATTCGGTGCATGTATGTCGGCGATTGCTATTAACTGTACTTGAATGCGCGTGTTGAAGCACAGCATCCTTTAGAAAGCTCCGACCCCTGCTGACAAAAATATGTCATTGCATGTCCACCGCACATAATCTGTGAATGCACATGTTAGATGGACCAGAAACCTCAGAAAACCTCCTCCTGTAGCGGCACTCACGACACCCTAACATATCACCTTAAACATCCCTGCCTCAACCCCCAAAATTATTTTTCAGGGCATCGAAAATGCCTGTCTGTCCCGGCATCTCGTCTGCTTTTGCTCTCTGGGATAAGACAGGGTCGCCCCATGAAAAGGAATTAATTCAGCAAGATGAAAAAAATAAATAAATCAGGAGATGTGCTTCAGGTCAGGAACCGACCAGTTTTGACAAAACTCCTCCGGTCCTGACATGAAGCAAAGCCCAAACTGAAGCCCGGGAAATACTCACTTCCTTCCCAGACCAGTGTTCTGGATTACTGCAGGGCTGTATTGTCTCTATCGAGAGTTTCAACAGTCCACTCTGCGCACATTCAGTCGTGCCTCGACACACTCCAGGACCCCTGCTGGAATCCCCCTCTTAAAAAAGAACATCTCTTCTCTGTAACTCTAAGAGCTGCGTGGAATACATTATTCTCAGTTATTAGTAAAATTGTTTTGTTTCTTTCTTCCCCTTGTCCCAGACTTTTTCCCCCCTCCCGATGCTACAAGTGATGATAGCTTAAATTAAAAAAAAAAAAAAACTGCCAGCTCAGAGGGAAACTGAATGCACAAAAACAGAGAAGAAAGAATCCTTAACGATCACACATAACCCCTACTGACCGCACGGCGTGATGGTATGCTCTTGGCAAAGCGCTCACTAGCTCGGGAGACATAAGTTGACTCCGCTGGGGTTTGTACTGTAAAAGGTGGTAGAGGGGGGGAAAAAAAAAACACCTCGGAGAAGACAGGGGGTACTCATTAAAGCATTTGAAGAATGCATGTGCACATCTGTAATGACAAGGCAGGAGAGTGCGGACAGGGCTGAGTTTTTAACATAAAAGGTAGAGGTACTTAATCTGTCACGTAAAATGTGTTTGCTGCAAACTGTGTGCACAAACCATGTGCGTATTTCGTCTTTCAGTTGATTATTTTATTTATGTGGATATATATATATATATATATATATATATATATATATATATATATATATATATATATATATATATATATATATATACACACACACACACACACATGCATACAAGTATTTTTGCGTGCTGTAATTTTGACTTTGGACCACCATTTTAGCTTTTTTAGTTTCGTGGTAGACTATAGCTCATTCCAGCTTACATACAAATGTTCCTTTTTTTGTCGCAACAATCGGAACGGAACTCTGAGGAAAACTTCGGATCCCTTTGTGCAGATATTGTGGTTATAAACAAGGGATCTGGCTCTTGTTTTTTATGTTGCGTTCTTCGAACGCCGTACTTTTGATTTCCATTAAGTTAGTAAGTATTGTACGTTGTACTTCCTGCATCATGGAAGATGTAAGACTTTAAAAGGGGCATATAATGGAAAATTGACTTGCCTTTGATGATATGTCTGCTGAACCACAAACACAGATGCACATCCTGTTCGAAAAGCGCGATTCAGAGGCATGATGAGGCAGGTGATGAAGTGCTGCATCCATGAGTGAAAATGCAATTTATGCATTTACTTTTTGATGGTTGCTTGTGTTCACTCCGCGGTTCACTGGCTTTTCTTAGACCTTGGGCTCAACAAGTAATCGCGCCGAAGCTTGTCTCTAATGGATTCTTTGCATGACAAATGACCACCTACTTTAAATGGCTTGTCTCTCAGTGGGGATGTATCACTTCAAAATACTCTCTTGAAACTGGACAACTTTCCTATTTAGACAGGACTTTGGCAGCATCTTGGACCACAAAAACCTCAAATAGGTCAGTGTTTCAGCAAATAGCTAGGAATAGGTTTCATGGAGGGGGAAAAAAAAGGTGAAAAAAGTAAACTGCGAATATGCACCGGATGACTGTAGCCCGCTTTAAAGAACATTGTGACTTTGACTCGGAGCCGAATGTGACATTTAGACATCATGAGGGACATCTGCCTCCAGAGCAACCCTCGGTGGAGGAGACATTTTACAAGGCCCGTGCTCCAAAAATAAGCCTTCTGAACCTCCAGCAGAGCCCATGCGTGGATGTCAGCCTCGATATTTCTGCCTTGCGACCTTCTTACTAAATATAGCGCCTTGCGTATTGATTTTGGGGACACGCTGCATTTGGAGCGTCACGTCGATGACCTATTTTCGACAGATTGCTTGCAATTACGTGGCTCCTTGTGCATTCTTTTGTCTTGTGGGCTGCAGGAGGCGGCAGATGTGTGTGCTCCGAGGAGACGCAACACAGCTCAGTCTTTTGGTAGAGTGGGCCAAGAGACTGTTGTATATTTATGACGGGTACTCCACAACACACGGCGAGTACACATGTTCTATGTCCCATGCAGGGGCAGCCGAGCGAATGCGTATAGAAGCATCGCTTTTATGAAATTTTCATCACAAGCGTGAATGCCAGTGTTAGTCTCCCAGTTGTGAGATTAACGGGATCACTCCGTAGTCGATAGATTAGCAACGGCTCATTCACAGTATCGTTCCTCGCTTCTAATAAAGGGCAGCGACAGAGGAAACGTGCCAGCAAAACGCTTGGCAAAAAGCAGATTTAATTCCATCTGTGCGTAGACGACGCCAGCAGGCCGGCTTCCCACCAGTGAGTGACTGGCTATGCTTCCACTCATGCCTCTAACGTCGTTATCCGTCAGTGTAGGTCACTGTTGTGTTACCCAAGAAATGTGCAAACCAGGAATTATGTCACGGTGCCTTCCCAAACAAGTCAGTAGTGTCTAAAAGAAGTTATATCAGACCGCTGCCAAGAAAGGAAAATCCCTATTTTGATGAACACAGTCGGATTTTCCTAGTCAGTCTATGATTGACAAGAGAGAAGCATTGATAACCAGATGTCTATCAATCAAATGAATATTTCCAAACTTAGGTACATCAGATATGTTGATTTCACTAACATGCCATGATTATACATGGTTACACTCAAGAACGAATGCTTCAAATGTTTTGAACTGTTTCTGTGCTGTGTAGACCAGGTCAGTGCTGCCGTAGTGAGTCTTGATGTACAAGGAACTCCAGCGGAGTCACAATTGGCTATTCACAAATTCACCTATTAGGATTTTTTTCTGTGGAACCTACCCACAGAATGTGTCTCCTGAAAATGTGAAGGAGAGTGTAAGTGGCTATGAAAAGGAACGCCATTGATTTTTAAGGGTAATGTAAGATGAGTTTAAATGGGCAATTGTAAACATTTTAGAGGGCTTTAATTACCCAAGGCTCAGTGCCATCCCTCACGAGTCGTGGGGGTTTAACAAATACCGATAATCGGGCCAAATTTAAGAATCCATTCCCCATTTCTGATCAAAGTCAGTAAAGTCCCAATAATCTGATGTCTCTAAAAGATGTTCCTGACCAATCATCCTGCAGTATGGAGTGTTCAAAGATTGATTGTGCCTTTGTGATCTGTTTGAGTCTTAACAATTGCGCGTCCTTGCAAAGAAACGCTATCTGTGGGACCCGCTCTTGCCAGAGAAGGACTCAACTCCAATGTGACTGACTTTCAATGAACATACCATTAAATAACGATCCCTACCCTGAATTTGTTGTCCTAATCAATGAATCTACTTATCAGTTACGATACACAATTGTTGTACTGTTGATAATAATCATAAACCTTTAGAGGTACAGTTATATTCCAATATGTTTTAAAAGAAATGTCCCATTTCCCATCCCTCCAAGGACCAGGCACAATCAGGCCTTTGTGAACCCGTGCTCCTCTGTCACCCGCGTACCTTTGCTGATACGGCTCTTGTGCAGATAGCGTGGCCCCACTCTTGGACTACTACTAAGCGTCAGCTAATTGAGCCTGTCCAAGCAGGACCTGTTAGTGTGCTGATAAGAAAGTATTTGACTTCTGCGGGGTCCCCTGGTGGTGCGGGATACTTTGCATGCTAAATGAAGCATAGACGCCAAGTGTCTCCATTGGTGATTGCTTTCTTTGTGTTCATTTCAACCCCAAAGTTCTCACATCTCAATGTTAACGTCATTAGGAAACCATTCTGGCTTTGGGGAGCAGATTCTCTTTATCAGGCAAATTAAACGAGACACAACATTTCTGGTACACGTTACAAGTTATGTTGATGTCATTTTCGAAAAGGTCCCATCTGGAGCTGCAAATAGAACTTTGATGTATTTGTGGGGCAAACTGAACCGTTTTGAAGTTACAGAAATACAAAAAAATAATAATAATAATTGTATTATTCCGCTCCTATGGCAACGGCATTACCTGAATTTTAACCCTGAGACGTACCAGGGGGTCAGTGAAATGCGTACGACTCAGCTTAAACATCTAGCAGGCTCTCATACCCATTAAACTTTCATGTTGTCTGTCCCAGACCTGATCAAATGTACTTTATTACTCTCTGTGTGAGAGTCTTGACCTCTCACACATTCCCGAAAGCCTGCATCTATTTCAGTATTCCGGCCACGTTCAAACATGTGCAGAGAATTTTCGCACGTGGCATTTCCATCCAAAGCCTGCCAATGGATGGGGATTTCAGTCTTGAGTAGCACTGATGTGACCCCCCCCCTCCACGCACACACACACACACGCACACTCCCTCTAGCCTTCCTGCCATAATCCCTCTGCCTCCAGGAACTCAAAACTAATCTACCACAGCCTCCTCATCACATTGAGTGCTTCTGCAGCGCTTACATTTAGTCGCCGACTTCGGTTTTAACTTCAATGCATATTTATGTCTGTAAACAAGCAGAGTGAATAGGTCCTTTGAGCAAATTGCCAGTTTACGGTAAACCTAACGGAGGTCCTTTGGGTGATTTATGCGCCCGACCTCCTGAGTAAAGTACACAGGAGCTTGCGGTATGTACTCGTGCACTATATTTTTAAACTGAGCTTGTTTGTGGAAATGTCCGATGTGACATACTGGAATTTAACAAGTCATGCCAATGAAGAAAATGACCTGTAGTGATGTTTTACGAAACCTATTTTGCAGTTTTTAAATCCGTTTCCTAATGTCTGAATAACATGATTCTGACACACTTGCATCAGAATATGAATTTTAAAAAAATTAAAAACTTAAACAATTCTTGTCTTCCTGAAATTCGCTGAGTTTAAGGGATTGACTAAATCTGACGCCAGTGAGTGTATACCCCACCCAATGGTGAGTCCACCTTTTTGTTACCATGCCAACCGGGGACAGTAGATGATTGGCCCCAAGTACACCAGAGACCGAACCTTGTGTACAAATCAAAGGCAATTTTCTGTAAGTTCTTCCCTTCAAGTGTTACTCTACAATTTTCATTTTGTGTTAAATTTCTGAATAAAACAAAGGTTGAACATCCTCCCGTGGCTTATTTCATTCACCTTCCAAGGCTCCTACGGTATACTGTACACAGTCCCTCTTATTAACGCCTTGTGGTTGGTTCCTACCTTACACGACAATCATCTTTTCTTTTGGGCACAAATCACCTCCGACACCAAGAGTTGGATTGAGGGCCAGTGGGTGTACCTCAGCAGCAGCAGCAGCACAGTTGCCAAGGCAACAGAGGGTTTGCCCATCCTTCCCCCACCCGGCACTCCTCGCTGTGTGTGAGCCGAGTACTTAAATGCACTGACCTCCTGGGTCTGGGCTGAACAGCCTCCATTGATTTAGACAAATGGGAGGGAGAGCGGACAGCCAAGGCCTTCCTGTTTGAGGGTTAAGGATGTAGTGGAAGGCGTCGCATGAATAGCCGAGGGATGCCGTGTTTTAGATGACTCAATGACACATTTAAAGGCTAATTAGTCTATCTCTTCATTCACTGTGCAATTTCTGAGGCCAGCACCCCGCTACACGGCCACAATTGAGCAACTTAATGTGTGCCACCTCTAAATAGCATCCATTAAAGCCTTCCAGTGAATCACCTCCAAACAATAGCAGCAGGTGTAACGTTGCAGAGTGGAGGCGGCGGAGTTTGAACATGTGAGGCGTGTCTAGCTCTTTTTCTATTTCTTTCGTCGGGTTGCGTTCAAACACAAATCCCATTTTGGGCTGTTTTGCTCTTGTGTCATTTCAGCGCTTGAATACTTCATGAGCTGATGACTTATGCATTCAGCACATGTGGGTTATGAAGCTGCAGCATATACATGGGAAGCTTGTTTAGTTTCACCTTCAGTAGTTAATGTATGTTTTTTGTGGCATGTACAATCATACAAATATGAACTAATAAGTGATCTTAATATATTTACATTTTCACAGTACGTTATACAGTGCAAAGGGCTCTTTTGCATTAAAAAAAAAAAAATTCAAAAGCGATACAAAACTTCTGAACAGCAAACCAACTCATTTTATGGATTGTTTTTTTGAAATTTTAAGGTTTTGAGGTATTGTGTTTGTCCTGCATCCCTTCGCAAATCCACCCAAAACATCATTAGACTTACATTACCGTATAGGGCAGACCCGGCGTAAGCATAACCAAGCCATATCTGCCATCTAGTGGTAAATGGTGATATTTCTACTTAAAACTACAGTCGACCCCAGTATACTCACCTTTTGGCACCCGCAGATTCTCATACTCGTAGATTTCTTTTTGCATTATGTTTTTTGATAGAGGGTGGGGGGGGACATCTACCACTTCTTTCCAGGATTGTTTTCCCCATTAATCAAGGGGCCATTTTCATGTCATGGGCAGAGAGACGATGTCATCAAACCCCCTCACCGTTACACAACAGTCGGGCAGATGTGCAGATGGGCTTGCTCGCATGCAGACACATTTTCAGAAACATGCAAAAACAAAAAGATTTACATGGTTGTTGAATTTCAAACTCGATTGGTGGGCAGTTACTCGAGAGTATTTGTCACTAAATAAGTGTATTCCTCTATCCATTTTACAAATTGCATATCCTCAGGGTTGCAGGCGATCTGAAGCCATTCTCACCCTTGATTGGTTGTGATGAATGGCAAGGCACATATAGCTGAGATCCTAACCTTGAATCTCACAGCTGTAAGTCACTTCAAGCAACATATTGTAGAAAATGTTGAAAGTAGGAAGAGGGAATATGTCCTCTTGGGCAATTGGATTTTGTACCAAAAGCAGTAAGCAGTCATTAAAAGGCAATCTGAAATAGGTACCATTTTTTTGGCAATTTTTTTTCTCCGTGTTTTTCCAGATGTCACCATTTTGTGAGTGTTTCTCCACCTCTTTCGTGCATTGATGCATCTCCATTGCGCAATTGGAAGATCGCGAGCCATTTCCTCCCAAAGTAGCTGTTGAGGGAGAAGGTGATACTGTCAGTTCATGTTGAGCCTGCATCTTTGTCTTGCACACCTCTCGTGTGTTGGTGGGCTAAGTGACAGAATTCAGCACCAGCTGCTCCTTGCCACGATGCCCCCCACCTCCCCTCCATCTATACCCTAACACACCCATAAAGAATAAAGAAAGGCTTTTTCACCCCCCCCCACCCCCCCCCCTTCCTTTTCTCCGAGACGCCCCCCTTCTTGTCGCCACTGACTGGACAGCACGTTACACAGCCTTTATGCCACCTGTCCGTCAGCGAGATTGCACCTCAGGGAGTCTCAGTCACAAAGCTGGGGGCTGCCTTTGTTTGGATTGGACTCTGCGAAGAGAAGCAGCCTCCCTCCCACCCCACCACCAACACCCCACCACCACATCCATGTGACACTCCCTCTTCTACAAATACAGAGGATTCAGGGTATAGAATATTGGCTGTTGACCCATGGAGGGAAAATTGGAATCAGCAGGAAACTGATGATATTTTTTCGAGTTGTGGCTCACCGCGAGACTGTCAAGTGAAATCTAGACCGACCCGCTGCGTGCGGGTCACTGAGGTAACCGGTCCTTGTCTGTCTCATCTTCCTTTCACTGTCGTTCACACCATCATCAGCTAACTTGTCCGGTATGACACTTGCCCGCGTTGTCCCTGGTTGTCCTTGGCGGCCATTGGCGAGACTAGCAGCAAGGTAACGTTGCAGTGTAGATACATTTGAATGAGGAAGGGACCATACAAATGGCTTAGCAAGTGTGCCAAATTGATCACTTTTGACATTACATGGATGCATTTTAGCGAATGAAAACCAAAGCAGAAGAAATGGGTGCATATCCTAACTAACCCTTGTTTGGTTGGATGACACCTGGAGCCTAGTCCAGCTGACTTTGAGAAAAGGGTGGATGGGGTAATCCTTTTTAGATTATTTTTATCCCTCACTTGGCACAGACAGAAGGGAAAGTTAACATTTTCAGTAAAAAAGGACAACGTCAAGATAGAGAAGTATGTGAATTGAATAAGGTGTAAAACACGGTCAGGGTATGGCAGATCAACATACTTTTTTCGGGGGGCCTTAATCATTTCCAGTGGATTATATTTTGGGACGGGTAGCGGGGAATTGCATTGCTAAGGTGACAAAATAAAAGGTATATTGCACATACATTATTACACACCGGGTTTTCTTTTAATAGCTCCTTTGAGGCTGGGTACCGGTGGCAAAATTAACGGTGTGGGCTGTATTTATTCAGAAGGAAAGGAAGCATAACAAATAAAACTTCGAGGAAGTAGATATAGAGCAGGGGTGCCCATTACATCGATCGCGATCGACCGGTAGATCGCGGACCGGTCCCAAGTCGATCGTGAGGGATGTAGAGGGGAGAAAAAAAACCCCAAACAACCATTTGTGTGTCTTTGTGCATGTTAGTAAAATATTTATTGTGTTAATGTCTAAGGCATTTATCGTTATCATTATTCTCATTCAGAGTTTGTTTCGTGTACAGTTCACCGAGTGCACGGGCAAATAGGAATCTAGAGGGCCGAGGGAAGCACTTTAAAACGGTGCGTGTGAGCTACGATAGTTAACAGGCTGCGAAAGTGCGTCGCATGCCTCCGTGTCAGGCTGTTGCTCATCATGGCGTGCGTGTGTATGTGCGTGCGTGTGCGCCGTAACAAGTCGATCGCGGGAGGTTGGTTGATCGAAAAGTCGATCTAAGGTCTAAAAGGTTTGGGCACCCCTGTTATAGAGGTTACTTTGCACCCAAGAACAGAAGCATTTGCTACTTATACATGCCCCAAATCAAAACAGCATTAACCATTTTTATAGTCATTCTGACAAAGAAGAAAAAAGATCAGTGTTGAACCTCCAGATGGAGTTTCCTCAAAGTGAACCTAATGTCTTTTTCTGGACAAAAAAAGTCATGTCAGTGCACCCTTGGGAGACGATCAACATTTCCCATCTAGTCGAGCAGGCAGAGTCCTCTTACATTCTTTTCTTGCCTCAACAATAACTTCTGACAGTTGATCGTGCTCAAATCTCCTCATTTAGCCTTTTCTCTTCTCCTTCAGCTGGAGAGAGTGTACATCCTCTCGGGCGTGTCATAAATGAGAGGGTGTCATTTCCCCCAACATCATCCGGCACAATGGCACGCGCTTGTTGTGACACAATATGGTGAGAGTGTTTTTTGACATGGGCGTTGGAAGCCTTCAGGGTGGGTGAAGGCTTTGACTCGGAACTGCGATCACTCTGGCCAACTTCCAGATGCGATACTGGGGCAAGTGGTTTTGCCCCTTGACTAAATAAAGCCAAGTGGGAATGAGCTTGCCTTCAAAAGATGGTCGCAAGATGCTTGGAGTCAAGTGGAATCCAACCGGCTGAACGATTGCCGGAATAGGATGAAGGGATGAGCTTGGTTGGGACTGAAAACCAAACACTGAAAGTCATAGACATCCTACTAAACAGCAGCATCTCCACTGCTGCATGTTATTCGCTTGTGCCTTTTACACACAACATGAAAAAGGTGGGACTCAATCTTGATGCCACATAATGCCACATGGCTTCCGTAGAATGAGCAAGAGGTGAAGTTTTTAACTCATTCAATACCAGCCAATTCTAAACCAAGTCTGAAATGACATATAAAAACGTCTTTGGGAGTGAATGAGTTAAGACACGTCTCAGACAATCAAAGTGCCCCAAGAGCATATTGGGACACCCTCATAGCAACGCTTGAGAAACAGACCAATTTTTGACGTATCGGGTTTCTACCCGGCAGTGACAATGTGCAGATATGCAGATAGTGTTGAACAAACTGTTCAGGCACAGCTGTGGTGCAATGTCTCTGTTAAGCACTGATATAACCAGTGAGTTTGCTTTAACAACACCTCCCGTTCCATATCGCCGTTGTTGACGGAGAAAAGTCACCCAGGAAAGGAGGCAAAATAATTTGGCATCCCTGTCCCAGAACTTGAAGATTCCTCTTCACACAGGCGCAACCTATGTGACGTCATTGACACTTCCTCTGAATGTACAATATTGCCATGTCATTCTATGGACAGTCACTATAGGCAGAAAAATTGGCAAATTTCAGAGCAAAATTGGATGTCCCATCTGTTCGTTACCGATACAGAATGGGAAGTTCAAGTCGGCCTGTAAATTTGCCCCCATCAGAGGTGGAGCAGAGACGTGTACGACGATAGTAGAAAGACCCCAAGACTCGCTGTTCACACCTCGTGTGCTGAAAGCAACCGTTGTTGTCCCTGACTTTGGTGTTGATGTCACCGCACGTGCAATTATCAAAATGCGTCAAACCGCATTGGTCATGTGAACACTCAGCACTACGGACATGGCAATGTCCCGCTTCTCTGAGTTGTGTTTGGAAAGTTGAGGCTGACTGTACTTAGACTCGCATGCACAAATTTGGTGGAAAGGGGCTCAGTGGGCCATTTGCATCTGTAATTTAATTCCCGCTCCTCTCATAAGCAGAGTCACAAGAGTTTGAGTGACTTCATTAGCGGCATACAGGCTCGTTAGCTGACCAGGTTACTGGGCCATATTTTCAAATTATGTAACATTATGTGCATAAAGTGACATTTGTCCTGTGCCGCTAATGATCCGTCATTAAAAATAATGGAATATGCCAGGATGTGGATCCAGGAGGCTGGCCGGGGCTCTGCTTAAATGGAGATGAATTGCGACAAAGGGGACATGTCTCAGCCATCTGCAAATGACCACCCACCCGTACCCCACCTGATCCTACCTCGGCATCCTCCCGAGCTGTCATTTATCACACTGCGAGAAGCGACCCATTATTCCCCACCCCCCCCACCCCCTAAGTCTGTAGTCTTGTTCGTTTTCCAAAATCCTGTGCATATTTTGGCTTGCCCGGCCTGTAATTTCACCATTCCACATTTGTCTCACCCGTCTCCCATGGCCACTGGGAGCAGAAGGAGTTCTGTAAAAATTCCAGATGTTATTGCAACGCCGCATGAATGGCTTCACTGATACTCGCCTTTCATCTTGCTTTCCTCTCTATTGACAGATGGTAGTTATCACACAGTATGGAAATACTGCCCCCCCTCCCCCCCCCGCCCAACCCTTCCCTCTGTGGTAGTGGAGACCTGTTGAACATCACGAGATCTTTGCAGCCGCATCGGAGTGATTCGCTGAAGAACTCTCAAGAGTTCTGGAAGTGGAACAAAGGGTTTTTTTCTGCTTAGCTGCATGTATGATTCAATGAATTAATTGACCGTTCTGTGACATGTCAAGTGCAGTATACAGTAATAACCCTCTTGTGATACAACAACTGAAAGTTGCATCATTCTTACAGAAATATATGGATATATTTATAAACGGGGTGCAGATGCCCCATGTTGTCAGCAGTTTACGAGCATACAATACAATGGTTTGCAGATGTGGATGTGCCCTGAAAATATTCACTCATTCACTTGCTAGATGATTTCAAAGCAGTGTTTCCCATGTTGTCAGCGGTTTACGAGCATTTTGACTGATCTTTTAAAACCCGCAGCATTAGTTGTGCGACAAAAAAACAAAAACAAAACTCACCTTTCGGATTGGATCACGGATTTGATTCACGGATTGGATCGTTTGCCTGATATTGTTTAGTTGTTTGTTTTCTATCACTAAACAAGACCAAATAAAACATCAATGATTGATTTTTACTACACTTTAATGGCAAATAGCATTTTATCAGATTATTCGATTCATCGGTTCTAAAATATCCAAGAGCCCTGGTATTTGAGTACATGTATATGTTTTTACGGCCAATTGTTGAGCGCTCATCTTCTATTTGGAAAAGTGTAATATGGTCACCCTGTAGACTAATCCCGCAAAAGTAGTCAACGTAATGTCGCTCACAGCAAAATGTTAAGCTGCAAACTGCCTGCCTGTACCGTCTCCACTGCTTTCATTCGTAGCAAAAGTTAAGCCGATAATGACAAATGTTCCCGGGAGCTGGGAAATCATTTTCCACCTGTTATTTATTGCGTGACTGATATTTCCTTTAAGAAGCATTGCATTCCATCATGACCTTGTAAATGTCAGTTCTTGAGTTCGTGGAGATTTTGGTGGGCTTGGGTTGAGCCCCAAAATGATCCTTTGGGCTGTGGAAGAGAGAAGAGAGAGAGAGTGATGACCTCCTTTCTTGACCAAACAATACCTAAAATAAAATATAACAAAGGATGTGTACAGTGACTTTTGGCACACCCAGTACAGACACTGAACCCCCACGCAACTGTTTGCTGATTTTTATGCTCAGACCAAAGCAATGACCACATCATTTTGGCGCCATCGGATGCATCTTGGGGTGGGTATTAATGGATTGCAGAATCATGCTATACGTGCAGTGGTTTAGTCCTTCGCCGTCGTGAATTGCAAGGGTTAGCGGACCAAAATAAGCTCTGCCCATGGAGGATCGTATTTAGTGCAGTTAAGGCGACCCGTCCCTCTGAGGATGCTGTACCCACTGCAGGGCTCATTTGCCAGGTGTCCCAAATTTCCAGCTAATCTGGCGCTCAGTGTCTGCCGCACAAGGGATGCAGCTTACCGAGGAAAATATTGTGGCGCATGCTGAGGAGAGAAAAGCCGCTTCTGACTCATCTCCTGTACTGTCGCATGCACAAACTTTAACGGACTTCACACGCCGCATTAATCGGGCCGAATTAGAGTGGTTTTTTCCCCCTCATTTTGTGATCAAAGTCATGAAGGGCCTGTTTGTATTAATGTCATTATAATTGACTTATTTGTTCAATATTTATTGTGGCAGTTCTGGCCTTGATTGAGTACTTTGTGAATCTACAACAGCATGTAATGAATGGAGAAGGATTTGAAAACTACTTACCATTGGTCATTAGTATACAGTGGACAGTCGCTATTTTTAGGGGATAGGGACAGGGCTTACCCCGCAAAGAATTTAAACCTCAAACATTCTTTAAATACCGATAACGCTGGTAAACATTCCCAAAGGGATTACCATGAAAATGGGTCGAAATGAGGAACGCCCCCAGCCCCCAAAACGAACAAACAAACAAACCAAAAATACACATTTTAAAAATCAGTTCAAATGTTGAAAAACCGTGAGTAAGGATCCCTGCTTTAGAAGTGTGCAGTCACACAGGCAGTTTGCGTATCAATAAATTGATCATGGGGGTGTCCTAAATAAGGAAAGTGACTTATTAGTTAGTAAGTTGTTTTTGTGAAAATTTGCTCAAAATGATTTCTTGCACTTAATATTGGTTTGCTGTTCAGCAGTTTTGTGCCATCTTTGAATGGCACAAAAGAAATAGAAAGAGAGTCCATGGAACAGAAAAAGTCTTCGGAGACAGTGTAGAGTAGTCAGTTGAGGAGTGGATCTTTTCTGTACATTGGTTCAAAAAAACAAACATAATGTGTGTATTTAAAAAGTGTGTGTGTGTGTGTGTGTGTGTGTGTGTGTGTGTGTGTGTGTGTGTGTCTATCATTTGTGTTGCCTATCCCTGCTCTAAAAGGTCCATAGGGGTGTGTGTGTGTGCGTGCGCGTGTGTGTGCGCGCCCACACAAATTTCTCTGCCCATGGCCTCTCGTCTTCCCAGCAGTGATTTCACCAACACTTTTGTAGGAGACAACAAAGCCTGTTGAGGCCCCGAGGTTGCGCGCTGCCCAATGCAGCGGCAGTCACAGTGGCAATTTGGGAAATACCCGTCGTCCTTATACACACACACACACACACACACACACACACACACACACACACACACACACACACACACACACTCGCGCGCACACACGCGCGTTGCATGTAACAGAGGCCATTTTCACTGCTTTCAGCACTTTCTGTTTCTGCAGCATTCACAAATGGTTGCACGTCTGATCCCCAAGCATTCTCTTTCACACCCCGAACAACACATGCACGCGCATGCACACACACACACACACACACACACACACACACACACACACACACACACACACACACACACACACACACACACACACACACACACACACACACACATACATGCACACATACGCACACACATACCCAATTTTGTCTCTTCCTTGTGTTCATTATGTTTTAGGGGAGGATCAATTGATCGTGGCCATCTTGTTGAAATTGGTTCAAAAGGGATCGAAGGCTGTTGATGCCATTCCCCCCCCGAGGGCAAATGAGGCATTGTGGAAAGAATAAATGGCGTGTGGCCTTGGGCAGTGGTGTACGCACATTCCAATTGTTAACATCTGAACCAAATTTTAAGTTGTGAGACACCCCAGACATGATGAGGAACAATTGAGCAAGCGTGTGCTTCAGCGTTCTACCATTTTAGCACTACAACAGACATCAGCTTTGGGTGGGGGAAGTCATGATTTTTGGCGGGGGTATCGTTATGTGTGTGGTGAGCTGTGTTGGTCACCTCGGGTACAGCACATACTCAATAAGAGTACGAGTATGCCCCCTTCATTGTGTGTGTGTGCTGATTTTCATTTTGTGAAAAGAAAACGGTACGATTTAACACATTTACTACATAAAAATGAACTTCTACTGAGAAGAAATACTTTTCCTCATTAATTATGTGTTTGCATTGTGGTTCCTCACAAGCACAGTTCAGCTGCAAGTCTCAGCTCCACCGTGCCATAAATCTCGTCATGTGTACGGTTGATTTCCAGGAAACCTTTGAAACAAAAAAGGAGCAAATTAGCTGCTGTAAAATGTGATTTGCACCCTGACTCACTGTCTCGTTTCCATTCGGGTAAGGCTTGTTTGGAAAAAAAAATAATAATCATTACAAACGTCGCACTGTGTTAAAACACGTACAAGCCCAAATAGCGGGAGACATTAAGATTCAAATGAGGTGATATTTTAGGAACCAAGATAGCTTTTCTTGAGCTTTCACCACAAATAGAACAATTTGAGCACTTTTTGAAAGGGGGACTCAAATCTTCTTTGTTCTTTGAAAGCTTGTTTGCCCACTGTTCTTTTTTTGTTTTTGTTATCAATGTTGTCGCTGTGAGCTCTGACAGCACGTCGGCTCCACAAAATCAAACCACACTCATGACAATGCCTTTATTTTTATGAGGGGAAGTTGCAACAAAAAGGGGCAGCTGTCACGGGCGAATATCTATACCCATAATTAATTCCTCTCGCTTTCTCCAAGTTGGACGAGACATCCGACGCGAGCGTGACTTCAAATGCCGCCACACCGTGGGGGAATTAAAGCTGTGATCTGTTGTTTTAATCACAGCCTCGCTTACATCTGACATCACAGACATCGCTCTTCAAATCTGTCATCCGGACGCCGGGGAAATTCCCTTACGCCCTCCAAGCAGATGACAGAGAGGTGCACCGAGACGTAAAACACACATCCTCTTTAAATGGATTTGATGTGCCAGGGATTCGTTGTTTGGAAGATTCCAAAGCAGCACGCGGACGTTAACGAGTTAAACTGCTGATCCCATTTGAACTCAGTTGCTAGCAAATACAGCAGCACATAAACCGTCTCTCGGAGAAGTTGCCACTTGGATGTCCAAAACATGGAGGAAAGCTCATATGCAATTTGGAGACTGCCCATTATTGCCAGTTTGAATTTCAAATTGGGATTTCAGATTAGGGTTTAAACCCGATTTAGGGTTTCCGACAAAGTTTATGGTTTCAAAGTAGGTTTAAAGCCAGGACTAAGTTTTAAAGCTAAAGTTTTACATAAGGGTTTCAAGCCAAGGATTGAGATTGAAACTGGAGTTACAGCCAGATTTCAGGTTTTAAAGTACGGTTTTGAGCCAAGGGTAGAGTTTAAAGCTAGGGTTGCAGAGTAGGATTGTCAACCTGGGTTACAGTTTTTAATTTGAGGTAGGATTTCAAGCCACAGGTAGAGTTTCGGTTTTCAAAGTAGTATTTCAAGCCAGGGTTTTAAATCGGGGTTGTGAGCCTTAGTTAGGATTTTAAAGTAGGGTCGTAAACTTGGGTTAGGGTTTAAAGTAGGGTTTCAAATCAGGTGAAGTGTCTAAAGTTAGACTGTCAGGCCAATGTCAAGGCTTTATAGTTTCAAGGTAGAGGAAGGAATTCAAAGTCGGGTTGTAAAACTGTCTTCGGAGGTCAAAGTAGGGTTTCAAGGCATGATCAGTGTTTGGAACTACGGTTTGAAGCCTGTGTTAGCTTTTCATAGTTGGGTTTCAAATCATCTCGAGGGTGTAAAGATGGGGTTTTAATTTCGGGTTTCAAGCCAGGATTAGGGTTTCAAGTTTCTGTAAGTTAAATACCAATTCATAGAGAAATACTCAATTGATTCCCCGAGCTAATAATGAAGTGAAACACAAGGTTGGGGTCCAGTGTTATGAGTAAGGATTTGTAGTTTGGGTTTGGAATGAAAGTACAGGTTTCAATTTGAGATGAAAATCAGGTCGAGCTTTGCTATCAGGGATTTAAGCATCACTGCCTCAAGTGAACACAAATGGGAACAGCTGACATTCATGCATTGAGATTGAGATTTGCAGTCGGGTTGGAAACAGGTGTGAATTTTATAGAGATGAATATATGAATGAAATGAATATCCAGGTACCGCATAGAGTATTTGGGGGAAATGAATGGAGTGGAGGCTTGGCAAAGCGACAAAGAAGGCGCCTTGGATGTTTTACGCCCAGTGGGGAACTATTCATTACTCAGCGGCAGGCCAAGCAGCTTGTGAATATTTGAATATCAAAAAAATATATCCCTGTGGCAGTCAAGGACTCATGGAGTTTTATACTTGCTAATCCCTTGCATTCTTTTCATTGTCGCGATTGTCACAGTTGCGCCACATCCATCATCAACTTTGCCCGAAGTAAGACGCTGAATTTGAAAAAATATAGTCGTGACCGACCTCTCCCCCCGCTCTCCTACTTGTTCCCACCAGTGGACCCTCTCCCCGTCAACACGTCTTTACGCCGCTTCTTTCCAAGTCGGTTTGATGGCAATTCCCTCGCCAAGTGGCTTGGCCCGGGCCTCAAGGAAATGCTCGACTGGCACTGGGAGTAATCACGACTCACGTTTCACTCGGAGTATAACGAGAGAGAAAGCGAGCGCTCGGGTATCAATCATGGCAGAAAGCAAACATGTCAGAGGTGCTTAGTCGCGATGACAAGTGGAGGTGACTTCATGTGGATCGAAGAAATTTGTGAGAAGCGAATGCACATGCTGCCTTCAAATGCATGGAAAAGTGCACACTCGGCAAGTAGCACACCGTTAGCATAGCATAATTCACTGGGTTGTTTTTAATTTACTGTCACAATATCAATAAAAAGTATCAATGTTCTCGCAAAAAAGAAAAATGTTCATCCAAGTTGAATCGAGTCAGCAGGTCTCCTACATTTGATTTTTTTTCTCCATGTTTTGCGATAACGTTCAAATATATACTTAGGCAGCTACCGTACGCTATTTTATTAGGCTAGTGGCATGCCAAGTGTGTTTGATTCATAGAAACAATAAAAACCAGGGTTAGGGTTTCAAGTTACGGCTTCAAGAAGATAGGGTTTTAACTAATGGTTTCAAGAAGAGCATTAGGATTTTAAATTGGGGTTTCAAACAGGGTCATGGTTTCAAAGTAGAGTTGCAAGACAAGATCAGGGTTCAGAGTTAGGGTTTCAAAGCTTTGGTTTCAAGCTTGGGTGAAGGTTAAAGTTAAAGTTACAGATGAGGGTTTTGATATAGGTTTAAGGTTTAAAAGTAGGCTTTCAAGACAGGTTAGGGTTTCAAATTAAAGTTTCAAGACAGAATTAGGATTTGAAAACTTGTTTTCAAGCCAAGGTTACGGTTTTAACCAAGGGAAAAAAATGTCACAGTCCTTGAGTATGATTTTAGTGTAAAACCTCCAAATAATGACAGTCACTAGTCCCTTCATCTGTTCGTAGGTGTAGTGTTTTCTCTTGTTGTGGACGTTCAGGGAGACTCTTAAAAGGGCTCCGAACAGAAAGCGAACCGTGCAGATGCTCGATGGGGGAGCAGGGGACTGTGAATTATTCACACAAACACCATTTCGCACTGAGAGCCGCCTCACAGGCGAGCCACCGCTTCTGTGTTTGTGTGTTTGGACGACTCCCTACACATCCACAGGGTAGTATTATGTTTTCAAGTTAGCGTTTCAAGCTAGAGTTCGTGATTGAATAAGGGTGTCAAACCAGGGTTTGGGTTTCTAAGAAGAGTTACAGTTAAGGTGAATGTTTCATGTGTGAGGCTTTCAAATTTGGGTTTTACGAGAGAGTTGAGTTTTAATGTTGGGTTTCAAGTCAGGGTTTGGGTTTAAATTTAGGGTTTTCTGATTAATAGCACCTCAACTTCACAGTGCAGAGGGCGCGCGTTCGATCCCGGCTCCGGCCTTTCTGTGTGGACTTTGCATGTTCTCCCCTTGCCTGCGTGGGGTTTCTACGGGTACTCCGGTTTCCTCCCACATTCCAACAACATGCATGGCAGGCTGATTGAACACTCTAAATTGCCCCGAGGTGTGAGTGTGGATGGTTGTTGGTCTCTGTGTGCCCTGCGATTGGCTGGCAACCTGTTCGGGGTGTCCTCCGCCAACTGCCCGAAGACCTTTGTGAGGATAAAGTGTATCAGAAAATGGATGGATGGATGGATGGATGGATGGATGGATGGATGGATGGATGGATGGATGGATGGATGGATGGATGGATGGATGGATGGATGGATGGATGGATGGATGGATGGATGGATGGATGGATGGATGGATGGATGGATGGATGGATGGATGGATGGATGTTAGGGTTTCCAGCTCAGGTTGAGATTGAGTAAGTTTGAGCTTTGAAGTAGGATTTCATTTTTTTTTTTTTAAACATTGAGAAAGATTATTCCTTGCATTCAACTTTCCTGCTCTTGTGTCTTTCAGCGTGCCCATCAGGATTCTTCAAGCCTACTCAGGGCGACGAGTCATGCAGGCAGTGTCCCATTAACAGCCGCACCACCAGCGAGGGAGCCATAAACTGCGTCTGCCGCAATGGCTACTACCGCACCGACTCGGATCCCTTACAGATGCCCTGCACAAGTACGTATTATGTTGTTCCTCCACTCCATAGCAGCTCATCCCTTGGGACCCTAATACATTAGATTGAATTTTAGGGGACGATTGGGTATATCTACCGCTATTTGTTATATTGTGGAAATCTGTGCTTTCGGGAGTTTTTTAGGGGTTTTTACAGTGTACCTACTGTAATGCCACAGTTGGGATGCACTTTTCAGCTGATTATTGAACGCCGAGTGAGCACTCAAACCCAACCACAATGAACACACTTATGCAGGAGTTTCTGTTGGCCAAATCTCACGCTGAGACACACGCAAGGTGGCCGTGGCTGAGACTCCCTCGAGCTCACTGACGTCATTCGCGCCTTCACCAGGCTGCACTTCACAAAGGTGTCATGCAGTACAGTATTAACTTGCCTTACGATCAAATCAATTTTCGCCAATAAATTAATTAAAGCGAGATTCATTTTTCCCGGCGGGATGTGTTTAGTGAGTGACGTGAGGTCAAGTCGGGTTGGTCGGTTATTGTTGGTGCTTGTCGGTTATTGTTGGACCTATAGCAGCTTCTTGTCCTATATATTTTGATGTTTGGCTGTTTTTCACGTCCAATAAATGGATGAAAGTGCATCGGTGACCGTGGCTCTCCTTGCCCACGTGGTGACATCATTACAGTACCTTGATTTCTCAATTTCTATCACAGCACTGAAGCAGCGGCACATCTAAAGATTTTTTTGTGTGTGTTCAAATCCTGTAGTTTGTTTAACGCGTTTGAGTGGGGTGAACTGATTTTTTTTTAAACGCTTCCACCGCCATTATAATGTATACCTCGCAATCCACGTGGGGTTCACTGTACGCTGACTTAATTGAAGTGTTGAACATGTTGTACACAGCCTCTGTCAAAGAAGCGGCTGTCACATGTTGATAGCATCTTCCAAAGGCACCAAGGGTAAGCCGGTCTGTCCTCATCATCACACGGCCCTGATCAGAGGTTACCGGGCCGGGTCGCGGCGCATTGAGAGTGGGGCCAACCTTGGCTCTTGTCATGCCAATGAGGTGGCTTGGAATTTGAATGTGAATTTGCAGCCGAGAGGAAGGAACGCAGGGATGACGGCGGAGGTCGATGGTTGGGGGAGGATTGGTAGAGCTAAAACAAAAGCGAGCAAGGAAGAGAAAAAAAACATCGCCTTTCAACATTTTGGTAGCGTTGTGTTTTCTTCGCTCCCTTCTGGTTGCGCTGAAAGGATGAGATGAAGGCCCCCCACAACAAAGGGGATTTGCATAAGTCCGGCGCTGGGAATCAAGCAGCTGTTGTGAACCGGAGAGATCAGCGGCGTCACGTCGCTCGCGTTTTGCGCAGCGCGAACCCAGGCATGATGAAATCGGGGCCCACCAAAGCGCAAGCTATTGTGCGGGTATTAGTCAGTGGTGGAAAGTAACCAAGTACTCATAACTTGTTACTGTACTTAAGAAGATTTGGCGTGTGTGTCTTCTCGTGCTTCTTCTTCCTGCGTACGGAACAGGCTGGTTTAGGGATGAAAAATGACTGGTAATCAATACGGTACAACACAATTTTCATAATTGCAAAGGCTGCAAAAAAGACCAAAAGTTTCATTTCAGTTAGTAACCTTTTTTATATGAAGTATAAAAGTATAAAGTATGTTAATGTTCATAATCCGGTGAGATAGTCTCTAAAGTTTTTAACAAAGTGTTTAACACCTCAAATTAATAAATGACCATTTCATATTAAATGTCATATGCTTATATTTTCATATAAGGCTAACTTGTGCAACCAAAACCTTTATGCATAATAATTATGCTATTGTTTATTGTAGTAAAGATTAAGTGGTTGTTAAAAATGAATGGGATAGGAACCTTGAAAATATAATCGCATATTAAATTGCAATCACGATATTGAGGAGAAAAAAATTGCAGAAATAATCTTATTTCTCAAAATTGCTCAGCCCTAGTCTGTACCTAACATGAGTATTTATTTTTCCTCACAATTTTACAGTATTTTCCATTCCTACTTTGTCAAAATTAGCCCATTACTGTTTTAAATCTGCATGGATGACTATTTAACATAAAAAAAAAAAAAAAAGAGAGCGTTACTGTAAATTCAACCTGCGTTGAGACCTTGAATGATTGAGATTTCCGAAGAAGGTCCTGTGTTTCCATGTCGCAAAGGCAACCAAGGCCTTCTTCCCAAAGCTGGATTTGCATTAAATGCCAGCGCCTAAATGAACCGTCAATTCAGGTCTGTGGGAGGAGTCCAATTGTTTACCTCATTAGACATCCTCCATGGTTAGGTGCACACGCCGGAAAAAAGATAAACAGAATTGTGTGTTTGTTTGGCCTGCCAGTCAGTCAATGTGTGGGCGGAACCCCACAAGTCACTCTTCATGATGCTGCTCCATTGGAAAAATGTGAATGAAACTCTTCAATGTGGGCACCAGCTCAGAAAATCGGATCCAGTGAATGGAAGTCCCGAGGGAAGATGGCAGCCCAGCCCTTGGAGAATTCTAGTATGGATCAAATCAGTGCGCTGTTGCTACTGGGAAAGTGACTGACTGATATTTTGGGAGTTATTTGGAAGGTGCTTGATTTCTTTAGAAAATACATCCAAGACTGACTTTGAAAGAGAGAAGCCAGGTTACACCCTGCATGTTGCCAAACAATCGAAAATACAGTTTAGACACAAAAAAACACACTCAAATTGATAGTACCGTATTTTTGGACTATAAGTCACAGTTTTTTCCACAGAGTGACTTATACTCTGGAGCAATTACCGGTAAGTGTGAAATTATGAACACATTATTCTATAATTTTACGTGTTATTTTCACATTAAACCGCAAGAGGACGCTCTCGGCCTATGTTGATAAATCGACGATGAGTCTGACGTACGCTATGTAGAAGAGGATGTGCCGCATTACCTACCTCCGGAGTTGGTGGAGTTGTTTAAAAGCAACATGGAGGATGAAAATTTAATTGATTTGGAGTGACACTGATGGTTTGGGAAAAATGTGCTAACATGTTCTTTATGCTATAGATATCTTAATAACTCTTCATATATTATGTGAACATACCAGGCACATTGTCAGTTAGTTGTTTATGCGTCATCAACACTTCTGCAGCATCAATTTAATTTTAATTTTAAATTGCCTTTCAAGAGGACATGTCTATTTTTGGGGTTGGATTTTATCAATTACATTTCCCCCCCAAAATGCGACTTGCACTCCTTATACTCCAGTGCGACTTGTATAGGTTTTTTTTTTCTTTATTATGCATTTTATGTCTGGTTCGATTTATGCTCCAGAGTGATTTATAATCCGGAAAATATGATAACTATTAAAGGTAGAACTTTTTCAATTTGGGTACGATAACGATCACATGGATTAGTTGCACTTTTTTACTGTATTTTGATTTTAGCTCTACTGACTCTTAACTTTAAGAGAATCCTAAAAAAAAATCAAAGTTTTCTTAGATTAAGTTATTAAACACATTTAAAAATAAAAATATGCACATTTTGATCCGTTCGTTATTCAGAGCATTATTTCAAACTGACAGTGCGGAAAATGCACAAACCTATCATATGATTCAGTTACTGCTTTGAAAGTATTGAAAAGACTTTGGTATTATTTCTTTACCGAGGCCATCACCAGCTACTGGCCTGGCATGCTCTTTGCTACTTCTCAGATGCCCCCAAAGTTGTCACGTAAATGTACTCACACTCACTCGAGAATCTCTTGCATCCCCCAGCGGTCCCTTCGGCTCCGCAAAACGTAATCTCAAGTGTGAACGAGACCTCAGTCATGCTGGAGTGGATGAGCCCCCGGGATTCGGGCGGCCGCGAGGACGTCGTCTTCAACATCATCTGCAAGAGTTGCGGCGGTGGCCGCGGAGGCTGCACACGCTGCGGCGACAACGTCCAGTTCCTGCCACGCCAGCTGGGTCTGACGGAGCCGCGGGTGTACATCAGCGACCTGCTGGCCCACACGCAGTACACATTCGAGGTGCAGGCAGTCAACGGCGTGTCGGACCAAAGCCCCTACTCACCGCAATACTCCTCGGTCAACATCACCACCAACCAGGCTGGTAAGCAGTCTTGTACCAAAGACCAGAAAGTGATATATAGGTCAAAGTACATTTTTTCTTATAAATATTTTGCAAATGACTTTGATAGAAGTCACCTTGTAAATTATTGTAAATTATACTTGCGTTTTTGTGATCTTTGGTTGCTCCCGTCAGGGTTTGCCACAGAGTAGGGGTGTCAAATTAATTTGAGCTCAGGGGCCACATGGAGGGAAATCTATTTTACTTCCAACTGGGCCGGACTGGTAAAATCATGGTATATAACTTGAAAACAATTTCTGTCAATTATTCTGGATTCTTGCTGGCGGAGGTCAACTGTAAATACAATGGCCTGCACAAGTGTTCGGCCCCTGGAACCTTTGATCTTTTGCCACATTTCACGTTGACCTAAATGACTCTTGATATTAAATAGAGTCCACCTCTGTGTAATCTAGTCTCAGTATAATTTGCAAATGCCCCTGCTCTGTGATGGTCTCAGAGTTCTGTGAATATTGGGAGCCGACGGCATCATGAGGACCAAAGGACACACCGGGCAAATCCAGGATAAAGTTCAAATTTCAAAAGAAATTCAATGAACCTACCTTGATGTACTTCACTACGTTGGATGGAGTTTTTTGGAATGCCAATAATTGTGTCACTTTCGGTAGACATAAGAGGCACTTCATCCAATGGACAAAAATCATTTCAGTTCATACGCCCACGGGTGTGTCACATTAATTTCCTCATCACCACCATTGGAGTCGTTTTGGTTGGTATCTGCTGCCGGAGATGTGTGAGAAGCAGAGTCGGCAGCAGGTACCTTTCATCTTGTCAGTACGCCACAGGGGTAAATTGCACGTCTCACTCTCAACTGGCAGCGCCATTCTTCTGCTTTTTGCTCTGCGGTTCAGGCATTTAGTCGACAAACAATTTCTTGTCATTTGATTTTGCAGCAACCAAGGTTGTTGGGCGGGGGAAGTTATTGGAGTAAAATGAAATGTATGTAGAAATGTAGTTAAATAGTTGCCAGAAACCTAAAAAACAAAGTACAGAAACATGAAGTATTTGTACTCCGTTACAAGGTTGCTGGTAAGTGAGCGGGATCCAGCCATTAGTCTTCCTCTTGAATACACTCACCACCCCACAAGCACAAATGTAGAGTGGACACACAAAGAGTGTATGCTGATGTATGCAGATGAGTGGCTGTGAGTGCGCCGTCAATGACGGGACAAGGCAGAATGAGACTGGTCCTTACACTTCAACCTCATGGCCACGATTTGCAAATTGGCGGGCTCGCTGCTGTAGACCATCACACATACCATTCAGCGCTGATTGCAGCTCACCCGGCCACTCAGCGTTATTTTAAACAATACAAAAGCCTCAGTGATTATGGGCAAGTGTTCCGGTAAGGGAAAAATGTGCTTCCTCTGTGTGCTTCAAGTGACACAATTCAGAGACCCCCACCTGCAAGTATCTTAATTCAAACATGTCATGGAAGCTTAAAATAAAAAAAACAATGAATGGAACTAGATATCTGAGCATCGAATCAGGCCTGTTCCAAATGTGGTTCTGAACCCGATGCATGTCGCATATCTGTCATCTTCACATCTGTTTGGTGTTTGCTAAAATTGACCTTCTTACGGTTTTCGGTGCATTTTCTGAAACAAAGATTTTACCAAAGCCCTGTTTAAATAGGAAAGTAGTACAGGAATTGGTGTCAAAGAGGTATATTGAAGTGATATGCATTGACTAATGGAGGAGGAGCAAACTTGAACCTCGGTTGTTAGTGGAAGTTAGGGGGGTTGTCTTCGCCACATGCAGACTTCCAGTACAAACGAATCCTCTGTCAATCCTTTATTTTTAATGTTGTAAGATTTATTGAAAGTATATTCAACCGTTTTGGGTCAAAGTATGATATATTTATAAACGTTTAATATGGGCAGTTCGTAATGAAATTAAGTGGGGTGTCAACTACTCGTTTTTTTTGTTTACACTATTCGCTGCCTGTGAAGAGCAATCAGTGGAGGAAAGTGAAATGTACCCACGTTTAAATCAATGGTGGTGAGAATCAGCTTAGCCCGATGAAACGTACAGTAATTTCACCCTTAATATTTCGATCATTTATATGTTTGTTTTTTTTCACTCCTGTTTTGTCACTTCCTGAAATTGGCACTTTACTTGCAATTTGGATGTCTGCTGATGAGTTTTATCTCTTCCGTTAAGCATAAGCACTGACTGATGTGAGATGTTATATTTGCCCTGCACTTGACTGGCAACCAGTCCAGGTGTAGTTAGACTTTCGGCCAAAGTCTGCTGGGATAGGCTCCAGCTTTCCGCAACTCTGAGCAGGATAAGCAGTTTCAAAATTGGATGGTTTAATTCCAACCCTGATCTCAAGGGTTCTATCAAGGGACACCTCCAAATCTCTCCCCATCTCCTCTGCAAACATTTGAGCTTTGCATTTTTTTAGCCCTTGTGCTTGATGTCTTCTCCTCCTCAAAGAATGACCGTGAGGCTTAAGCATTGATTTGCTCTTTAATTGTCTCCATCAAGTGCATCATTTGGCATCACAAGCCTCGCTGTCGAGCCAACCGGGCTTTTTCTTTATCTTGTTTAGTCTCCCGACTGCATTATGTGGCTTGCGATGTCTCATCATTCAACCCCCACCACTCAACCACCCTGCATATTGTTGTATGACCGAGGCATCGAACGCTACTCAGCTTTTATTGCATTTGTCTAGCCGCGCATTCACTCTCATTACTGCGTGCTGGAATCCCTTTAAATGTTCCCCTCAAATTGAGCCCTTGTAGCAAAACGTCAGTATTTACGGATATCTGTTTGTCTTGCAGCGCCATAAAGTAGCCATTACAATGCTGAGAGTCCAAGATGGAGTCCTTTTTACTCACACGGCAGCCTCTTTTTATTGTCTGTTTAGATTTAAGTCACTGGTGTGGTGGCTTGATGAGGGCCTGTGAGTGCAGTTAAGCGTTGTAATGAGGCCCCCATCCCGCTCTCTCTCTTTCTCTCTCGCCGGACCACAATAAGTCTGCTGCCCGGGCCCTCGGCTTCTCCGCTTGCCCCTGCAGAGGAGTCCTTGCGGAAATGGGCGGGGGGCTCTGCGCCCTCTCCGTTCAAGTGCCCGTCACTTTAGATTATGCGGCGGTAGCAGACCATCGCGGGGAGCTGTGAAATGAAACTCCCGCGACACCCTACCACCGCCAAACCCCCCAGTGTTCGACCCCCACCCCACCAGTGACATTGCAAAACCAGACTCACATGCAGGACTGCAGCGCTATGCTACAGGAACGGGGGTCACGGGGACCAGGAGCCTATAATTGCATCTGGTTTGTGAGGCTTGGAGGTTACATAAATATCATGTCAGCCCTAATTACCGCCGGCACTTCTGGGCCCAGCCGTTCACACTGGCAGCAAGCACTAGCACAGGCTCCAGGAAAGGAGGTCAGTCAACCCCATTTATACATCACGGTTCATTGTTCGCATACCCCATTAAATTAGGGTTGTTGTTTTTTTGTTTTTTTGGCGGGGGCGGGGCGATGGAACGTACTGTGTTTGTGTAGCAAAACAGAAATTCTCTTTATGCGGCTGAGATTATAGAAACCTCCGTTCATGTGTTTTCACTAGAGCCTGAGCAATTTGGAATATTTGGCAGAATAAAATTCCAATAAACGATTAATTGTTGTCCCTTAATAACAATAAAGATATGAATTACAGGCAGATCATTTGACTATTTTACTTACTTTGTCCTTTTGTATTTGTTTAGATTTACAACCAAGACAAAACATAAATCAACAAACATCGGAGGATTTTAATTTTTTTCCGAGGGGTGTTTCAATTAAATTGTTTTTCTTACATTGTGATGTGTTAATGTAAACAAAAATCTGCAAATATGACTAAAATGTGCAGATTTTTGCTGATTTTAAAGAGATAATCTCTGCCAATTTGGTAGGGCAGGCCCTAGTTTTGACACAGTCATAAATTCCCCAACTTGTTGAGTTTATTATTATTTATTTATTAGTTTTTGCTATAATCCAATTGTTTTATTTCAGTTATTTATTTATGCTTGACGTTGCAAACATTTTAGTTCCAAGCGAGCTTCAGGTACACAACCATTTGAGGTTGTAATGCCCTCACATATGGACCCGGAGGGCCACCGTCACAATGCACTTTACTAGTGAATGGGATAAACACTCAATCACAAATTTCCAAAATGAAAACACTCACAAAGAGCATGGAGGAGACTCCACAATTGGCCAAGTCACTCACTCGACCACAGCCCTTATAAGTATGCACACACAAAAAAGTAATAAATGCACTTTGTGTGTGTGTGTGTGTGTGGTTGAGACTTTCGCCTTAATTCCAATTCATATTTTCCTAATTATGTGTTTGTATTGATAATTTACAATGCAGTACTATTTTTCTTTATTAAAAACATATACTGTGAAAATTGCGGAAAATTGCGGCTTTAAATATAGTTCAATGGGGATAATTGGATTTAATTGTACTTTGTAAAACATGTTTTCATACATATTTTCAATATTTTGTGGATTTCACCTACAGTATAGCAGGTGGGTCTGAATACATGTCCCTCAGTGTTTGAAGCATAGCACCACTGGCTATGGTTGCATAAAAACAACAAATGTGCAAACTGAAAGTAAGTGGCTTGAAAAGTGCCAGCCTCCACCATCACAGCTGCGGAGGACAGCGCGAGTGTTCCACCCTGTTGAGCATCTCAAAAACACTGTTAGCCACAGGGTCCATTTTCACGCTCCTGAAGAGGTGGCAAATGAAAATGCAGCTTGAAACGTGCGGCACACAATTATACCTTTGAACATTTGAACTTATTTGATTGATTGTTTGTTTTGTTTTTTTTTATGAACCTTTGGCTAATTCTGCAGTTCAGGCTCCAAGCATATTAGTAAGCATGAGTCACGTCTTTTTTTTTGCTCAGTTTGTACAAAAAAAGCGATGCGCTTTGCATGCTAATAAATGAAAAGTGATGTTGTGGTGCCAGAGGGTGAAAACGTAACTAGGCCTACTAAGTGTTACAAACGCTACTTTCATGCTGAATATCTCGGCCTTGATTTACATTAGAAAAACAAATCTCACAGCACACAACCACATACCAATGTCACAAAAAGTTGAGACGTAGGTTAATTGTGTACCCTCTGCAATCAAATGGAAGAGCTTTGTATTTTTCTGTCTGGCATTGATACTTGAACAAAGATGCATTGTTGATAGCAAATAAATAGTTTTCAGAGAGCAAATGAGTGAATGTGGACAGCATCACTCATGGCCCACCACAGTCACCTTTCATGGTATGCTGGACAGGAATTTCTGTTTTCAGGCAATGTTTCCCAACGTTTGTTCAGCTTTGTGGCAGGCTGGGACAAGCCCCAGCTCCCCATGACCTTAATGACAAAATGGATGACTTGATAGTCAATTTTTTCCAAATCACTTGTGGGATCTGTGGTGTAAACCTGTGTGAATACTAAAATCAGGATATACTGCAGCGACTTCGTTTTACAGAACTGCTATGCGAATAGTTGAACAGTATCTACTGTAATGTGCTCAATTCTGCTCTCACGCTAACAGTATGAACTTAGAACGTGAAATTAGTTTGTAGCGAAATATTCAATGTGCTTTTTTATTATTTTGTTTTCTGCTTTTTTTTTTTTTTTTAAAGGAGTCAAGGTGGTGGAGTCAACTGCATATTGAGTGACTTGAGTGGTTCCTTCAGTCAATTGAGCAAGACAATCACATTAGTCACTGGGCACTGAGGGTGTAATCAGAGGCAGAGTATGCATATGGTCCTGGGGAAGATGTATGGCTTAATTACAGCGCCAATGGCCGAGTTGTGCTGAAGAAGGACTACATGGTGTGAAAGGCACAGACGCATAGCCTGATGAAGTTCTTAATGGAGAAATAAAGTCATTTGAGTGATTGACTGATTGATGGCACTGCCAGGATATGTCAATCCACTCGACCAATGAACTTTGACTGAAATGAGATATTCCCCCCGCCCCTCCTCGAATTTATCATTGTTTCCTGGTATCTCAGTAAACGGCCTCTGACATTTTCCCATGGAAATACACAAAGGACAATGACTTACAGCATACTTACCTCATTTAGTACCAACCAATTCTGGACCAAGTCTGAAAAGACGTTTAAAAACGTCTTTGGGAGTGAATGAGTTAAGATCCAGTTGTCAGTCTCTGGTCGAAATCACTCGACTTTGCAATGGCAGTGTTGTCTCATGCACATGCCGAGTGTGATTTTTTTATTTTTATTTTTTTAGGGCGAGCTAGGACAGCAATTGCATGGCTCGTACACAAATCCACCACCAGCTAGTGGTGAGCCGGTCTCCATCCCCCACATAAAGCGCGACCCCAAGCCTTTAACGTGACAATTTGTCATACTGTACTCACTTTAAATGCAGTGGTGCCCTCAAATTCCGGTTAGATCATAACCAGCGTATGCTCTGCATAAGAGTCAGCGAGATGTACAAGGAGGCTGCGGCCCACACGCGGCGGCAGGGGGACCGTTGACAGGAGGACGATGCATATGGTCGCTGCCGGTGGGGCTCGGCATCACACCTCCTTGGAGGCCCTTCTCACTTTGACTCGCGCAACGATCTGTTCACTGAGGCATGGTCAAGCTCCACAGCAGTGAAATAAAATAAGATATGCTCGGCTAGCTGCGCCCTTGAAACTGGCATATTTGCCTTCGAGAAAATGGATGGATGGAATAGATGGAGGTTGACCCTGCGGGGTTCATCAGGTGACATAAATAATCCATGCAGTCTGCTATATGAATTTAATGACGTCTTCCCAGAGGAAAATCATCTCATGGATCGCCAAATGAGTTAACTAATTGATCCTGTTTATGAATCATTCACAAGTCACAAGGACTTTCTTTTCCCCATCCATCAGCATATGTCTTGACATGCAGGCAAGAGAGTGCACTCATTGCCTGCGTATAAATCTAGACGGTGCTTTGTTGGCCCATTGGACTGTAAAAAGGGAACATTATGTGATTATACAAATAATTGTTGAGTGCACGAGCGGTACGCTTTCAATGACGGTCTAATCGATCAGAATTTAATGCAGCCATTTATTCACTTCAGGTAGGAGCAAGCATGCTGATAATTAAAAACAAAAAGAGCCAATGGGTTGAATTTTTTTAAAAAGGAAAAAAACAGGGGGGTGTAGTCCAACCCTTTCAGAATTGCATCAGTGCACTTTTTGCTGATGCTCCACTTTGAAAATGTGCTCAGGTTGTGGATGATATTTTGGTTCACGAGGGGGTCGGAGATGTGCAAAAGGGAGTCATTAATAATTCAGCATGTTCTATTTTAGACGGTGCATTTAGAAGAGGTGTTTTCGAGCCGCGCATTCCTCAGGTCAACTTGCTGCCAATTTAACGATTTAACCTCCATTACCGGAAGTTGTTAGCGGTCAGCAGTCTGTCGTTGTAACTTGCCATCAGAGCTGTTGCGATATATCTATTTTCTTTTCTCATTCAGTTTGTTTCATTTGCAATTCACCGGTGGCACTGCCAAAGAATGGGAATCTGTAGAATTTTAAAACAGTACACGTGAGCTACGATAGTGATGCTCATGCATTTAAAGAGCTGCAAAAGTCCATCCCGTTCCTCCGCGTCAGGTCTTCCACTAAGGTAGGCAGTGATTTCCTTTTCACAAACTCCCAGACTCTTGTATCTACTTCATTTTCTGTTTCGTTCATGTTAGGGATCGTTATGGCTCTTGTTCATCATGGCGTGTGTGTCTGTGTGTGTATATGCATGTACGTGCATTAACGGTCGATAGATAGGTTGGTTGGTTTGGCTTGAAAAGCAGATCTTCTGTCAAAAAAATCCTGGACACCCCTGACCGAAAAAATGTGAAAATTTTCATTTCTTTTTCATTCATTCATTCATTTTCCGAACCGCTTTATCCTCACTAGGGTCGCGGGGGGTGCTGGAGCCTATTTCAGCTGTCTTCGGGCAGTAGGCAGGGAACACCCTGAATTGGTTGCCAGCCAATCACAGGCCACACAGAGACGAACAACCATCCACACACACACTCATACCTAGGGACAATCTAGAGTGCTCAATCAGCCTGCCATACATGTTTTTGGGAATGTGGGAGGAAACCGGAGTACCCGGAGAAAACCCACGTAGGCCCGGGAGAACATGCAAACTCCACACAGGGAGGCCGGAGCTGGGATTGAATTGTACCTCTGCACTGTGAAGCCGATGTGCTAACCACTAGACTACCAGGCCGCCCTCATTTCTTTTTAAGCCTGTATAATAGCCCCTCCCCCAATTTGGGATTTTGAGAGTGTTGTTCATCGGATTTTACACTAACTGTGTTTATATCATGTTTTGCCACCTATTGGTGGAGGGTCTGGAACTTGTACACCTCGATTAACACGTGGTCACTCTATTTTTATATCAGTCATCGTGAGAATGTCTGCACAGTGATGTGGTCAGTGTGAAAAGCCACAGATGTAAATGCAATATCTACCCGTTTTTTTTTTCTTTTCTTTTCTCAGACTAAAAGAGTGTGTGTAAAAGAGACTGTGGTCCAAGACGGTAACCTTTATTTTCGGTGCAACGTGCAAACTCAGCTATATCTGAGTTATCTGCCTTATCTGCCTTGTCAATGCATCTCCTCGGTCTGCCCAACATCTGCAAGCCCACCAATACACTTCCAGGGACCATAAAATGCTCATTTAAGAATGGCCTTCTAATTTCAAGTGGATGGTGGTAGTCCATCTTTTCCCGTACAGATGGTTTAAAGCTTGATCAACTCGAAGCTCACTTTGGAAAATTGCTGTCGATGTAAAACCCACAATACTTTACAGCTGTGGAAACAGGGCAGGCTGCCAGAGCGTTACAAAGTACATGCAAATACGGACTTCTCCGCTAAAGAGCTCCTGACACGGCGCTCATAAACGCATGGCAGCCCAAGAGACAGGCAGCAGCAGAGCCTCGAGGAACAGCTGTTTTGGGAACTTTTGGACCTTATTGCACTTTTGGGGAGGGGGCATACATGTTTTTACCAAGTAAAGGAAAAGGGATTTATAGGCTCTGTCCTGTTCCTCCTACCTCCCCACGGTCCCAAACATAATCACAGCACAGACGTGTGCAGCACAACTTGTAATAAAGTAGGAGCCACATGTTTGCAGACATGTTGGGATGTGAGAAGAAAGCTGATTAAAGGCCGCTAACAAAGCCGTCCCCAACTTAGCTCGCACCACAGACCATCTTTGCAGAAAGACAAAAACAGATTATTGAAAATTCCACTTGGAGCCCGGGGCTTGTTCCTCTTCAACAAGCTGACACCTCAAGTTACTTATGTTGAGTTTACTCTGTAATTTGACACATTTTCAATGTCCCGCTTAATGAAAATTGGATGTTGGATATGGAACCCAGGTCTTCTTCGATGAGTCTTGCATCACTTTTTAGGCAGACAGAATGAAGTGGTGAGTGGGACTAAAGGCATTTTTAATACCACGACTGAAATTGTTTTCATCTGCAGCTTTCGTTTTCTTCGATGTTGTAGGTTCTTCTTCTTCTGTCTCATCATTTGGCATTTTCTCTTTTCTGGAGATCTCACAAGTTTGTGTTTTATACATTGCTCGCTTTTTCATTAACGTTTTAAGTAGCGGGTTGTCCCAGTCCAATCCCAAATTGAGGGCCGCTCAGCTGATTGATATTGGATGAAAAAGGAATAGAGCTGTTTTATACCCCCACCCCCACCCCCACCCTGAACAGAGCAAGCTTCATGGTGGCATCTGCGCATCGACTGCTCTGCAGTGGGTGGTTTGAAATGGCCACAAGTTTTTGTGCTTGTCCACAGTTAGTCAAGTTAAAAGATGCAATGGAGTGACATGTGGAAACATTTTTCTTACACGGCAAACAGTCAGGGTAAACCACAAGAGGGGGCTTTATAGTATCTACTCATTTTCTCCCAGAATCAAATCTATTCATAAGTGAACAAATTGTTCAGCACGTTAGTGTTTCACTCACATGCCCTAATGTCTTGACTCCGGCGAAGGATGTGGCAAACCTGCGGTCCTATTCTTGAACATCATTTATCCTCCCAAATCAGCCATCTAATTTAATTAGTTGAACCTACAATCCCTGTCTTTTCCATTATCACCACTTGATTAATTTGGGGGGGAATATGAATAGAGTGCTTGTATTCAGTAGCCCTTCCTTTTAAGAATGTGACCGTGCTTGATGAGCCAGCCTTTATTTTAAAAATTGTGGGAAAACCTTCTTACATGTTTTTGTCCAGTTCCCAATAGAATGGAATTGGTGGCTTTTTAGGTAATTTTAAAAACGATAAATGAAGGCAAGAACTTGTGGGCTGTACTCAGTTTATGATGAATTTCCGTTCCTCCGACTGATTCACATTTGTCCGCGTGTCAGAATATGCTCTTGTCACTCATAATTGCAATCTATTTAGCCACTAACTTAAGCGAATACAGTATTGAAATCATCATAAAATGAAAAGTTTAACTTCTCGGCCATTAAAATACAATTTGCCTCACATCACTTTCGTAAGTCGTGTCTAATAGAAAAAGGGCTGTACCGCCATCTTGTGGCAATTACAAACCTTCTTGGGTGGCGTCAAGAGCTTTTTGCTATTTGCACTAGATTTTGGTACTTAACACTGGAGAAGGCGGCTGTTTAATGTGTCTTTCTTATTGAGACAATTTCAAAAAGAAATTCCCCCATGGCTTGTCTGAGGCTCGGTGCTAACGAGATCATTGCACACCGTTTGTGACCTATTATGTCAGGAACGTTGTAAACCAAGGACCTCCGTATTTGGACAGATATCGACTCTGCCCTGCACTCATGGCCTGCCTGTTTATTATAATGTGAGCGTCTCGATGTCTGAGATCCTGACACTCACGAGACTTGTCGCTGTACCGTTTCCTCAGTGCCCCATTGGCATGCGTCCATGCCATGTATGGCAACACACGATCCGCCTTGTTTCTTTGGCCTCGTATCAGGTTGCCGTGCGTGCGTTTAATGGAAATGCGGCCATGTGCAAGTCTTGAGGTTGTGTGCATCCGTAACGGGATACTCGTGAGTTGCCCTTAGAGGGACTGATTGCTTTATTAGGCAGTTGACTGCAAACAAGCGTCTGAGGACTGAGCTTTTCTCTTGGGTTTGGTGCCCACTAATTTGCGGATTGTTGGGAGGATTGTGAGTCGCGTTCAAATAAGTACAAATGAAATTAGATTGTTGAAGTTGGTTTTCGTAATGTGGAAAAGATTTGTTCAGACTTCAATGAATAAGAGAGACGATAGGCACTTTTGAGAATAATAGATCTATCGATCTATACATACATCTCAACCTCCTTCCCCAACAGCGCTGGATCACCATCACCATTCTGCAAGATGATGCACAGAACTACTTGGGTCTTTTTATCCGCGGCCTTGAGCCATGTTGTTTAGTGGCCACTTTCCTTTCACACAAAGGCTGCAAATTGTAAGGCCCAGGAAACCCAACATATGCAGCTGCACAGTCCATTATTATAGCCTAGAGAATTATGTGGTTGCTGTCGCTTTCTACTCAGTAGAACACATGTCCCAGGGACTCAGGGGGTGCAGGGGGGGAGCCACCATGTGGGATTGTGTGTGCACTCCTAGGGGGTGTGGGTGAACATGCCGAACGACTTGTATCTATAAATCTTTCCTGGCCCCGCTCCTGTTGTTGTGTCTCACACGTGCTTTTTAACTTGTGCCTCCCTTGGCTTGACGCTGACCTGTGGCGCCCTGAACTAATCGTAATGGCCATGGAAGGCGTTGACGTGATGGCCTCTGTAGCGTGCCGAGTGCACAGGACTGCAGGTCACTGGCCACCCACGGTGAGGTAAACATCATTCCCAACTGATGAAATACCTCCCTACTCCCAACCGCATCAACGACTTTGACAAGTAATTCGACAAGTGCTTATTTAGTGCTAATGCTAATCAGTGCAATTTAAAAAAAAAAACATTTCAGATCTGCTTACCTTTTGGCTTTGGTATGATAGGAGGGATGTCTCACCCATTGTAGATGATCCTACATGCAAGTGCCTCTGCATGATAGCATTTTAGATATTGTGGACCGAAATCGGCAGGTAACAAGATTGACCAGATTTTAAAAATGTATTATCGATGTATGTGCAGGCACTCAAATGGAGCCATTTTTTTTTTGTATACAAACCATTTAAAAGTCAATTTTCCATAAGGAAAACCTCTCCCTGTGAATTAGACTCTCAAGAATGTCATAATTTTGGCTGATATTTTGGCAAATGTCAGTCTAAATTCCAGACACCATAGGTGAATGTGTTTTAGTTGTGAGTTTCTGATAGTGTCATGTTGGTCTTTCTACCTTTTGAACAGAAGAGCAGCTATGTGTCTCCAAGGGAAGACCAGCAATCTAAGTCGGGGTGAAAGTTCACATGTAATTTTTAAGGATGGAAAAACTGCTGCAATGAAGTTTCAATCTGTTATGGAGAGACAGGAAAATACAGTGACAGCTTAATTAAACAACAATGCTTCTCTGTATCAGCTTGTTTGTTGAGTCCATCAGTAGTGCATGATGAGTGGTGATTATTACAATCAAAAAGATATTTGTATGT
Organism: Hippocampus mohnikei; assembly: GCA_026261675.1. Lineage (NCBI taxonomy): Eukaryota > Metazoa > Chordata > Actinopteri > Syngnathiformes > Syngnathidae > Hippocampus > Hippocampus mohnikei. The sequence goes on along the minus strand of JAKGUB010000334.1, from coordinate 16,022,094 downwards.
GCAAATCAGTGCGGGTGTATTGCAAGTGTTTGGCTCAATAATGATGCCAACTCTGTTCACTGTTGTCTGTCTGCAGCGCCGTCTACAGTGTCCATCATGCACCAAGTGAGTCGCAGTGTAGACAGCATCACTCTCTCCTGGTCCCAGCCAGACCAGCCCAATGGAGTCATCCTGGACTATGAGCTGCAGTACTATGAAAAGGTACACATTTATTTACTGCCCGCATTGGTCAACTTGTTGCACTTCTTGTTATTCTCAACTAATAAAATCTCTTTATTGATTGCCGACTTCACGACTCAGCAGTGATAATTATCACTTAAAGTTTGTGAATCACCAGTCAGAGAAAATGCAGAGAAGGTCATTCTTGAAAATGCACAAATAAGTGGACCCAAGGTCGATCCTTGAGGAACACCTCCAGGCTGAAAGAATGAATCTGAGCGTTTCAAAGAAAGACATTGTTACTGACTATGTAAATAACAACTACCACAATATGGCATGTTTAGATAGACCAGTAGCATTTAGCTTGTCTAACAAGTAGTGGTCAACAAGATCAAACACTTTTAAAGTCAACCAAAATTAAGTAATTTTTGCCTGTTCTACTTAGAAAATATGTCATTTCTAAACTTTAACAGAGCAGTGGTTGTGGAGTACTTGGATCTGAATCCAAAGTGATATTGATGACAATATATTATTAATGTTCAAATGATAATGTACTGTACTTGGTTACAATATTTTTTCCAATACAATAGAAAATTTAATTGAAATCGGTTCGATAATGGAAACATCTTTATCCAAAATATTGTTTGCTTGTTTTTAATTTACCATTTGCAAATAAGGCTATACTGTAGTTCAGCTTTAAGTATGATAATGGATGGAACAAATTCGTAAGTTTCGAATGATTACTTTGGGAAAGACAGAACTTTATTTCCTAGTGGATCCCATTAGATTGAGCAGCGCTAGTTCTCACGTCAACAGAACTAAAAGAAAGGAAACCACATCGGGCCCTGCAGTCGAGCTGCCCAAGAGAATTGTAAGCAAAACAAGGCTGCGCTGCCTGATTCTCAACTTTTTTTTTTTTAAATGCAAGCAGCATTCATTCTCAAAGGAACAGCCCTAGCCTAGTAGTGCACTCACACGTTCAAACAAACAAGCGTAGGCACACAAGATAGGGCTGTCAAAACGATCGTCTGGGGCCCCCCGCTGTGGCCCACAAGTGCACGCTGAGTGACGGCTGGACTGATGGGAAGCAGCTCAGACATGTCAGCATCCTGCACGAGGTTGCTCTGATGGTCACAAGACCCACGAATGACACCAGTCACTGCTTCTGCACTCTATGTACCTTGATTTTTGAGTTGCAGCAGTCCTAGTGCTCAACAGTTTCAGTAATGATGATTTCCATAATTTATCATTTAAAGTAAACATTAACGCTTATAAGAGATGAACTCATTCTTTCCGCTTTAGGACCAGTCGGAGTACAACGCCACTGTCGTGCGGAGCCAGACCAACACGGCGGTCGTCCGAGGCCTCAAGTCAGGCAGCATCTACGTATTCCAGGTGCGAGCACGCACCGTCGCCGGCTTTGGGCGCTACAGCGGCAAACTGTACTTCCAGACCATGACAGAAGGTGAGCAGTCAAAAGCAGTTCTCTCCATTAAATGCCATGCCGACACCAGCATTACACTCCCCTCCAAAAGTATTGAAACAGCAAGGCTAATTGCTTTCTTTTTTTATGCAGACTGACAATATTTGACTTCTTTCACATGAAGTGAGACGTACATTTATCACCAACCACTTTAAATGCAAGCATCAATATAATGTTTTGTTTTGGGGGTTTTTATTGCACTGGTGTATCTTATGATCAGGTATGGGCATTCAGTCAATATCGATACAAAGTCCATCAGTCCTTCACTGTCGGACTCCAGTTGCGCTGGCAGACTGACAACTAACGGAAACCAACTGAAAGACTGATGTAAGCGAACCGTCACTAAACCAAAACACAAAGACAACCTTCAGCAAATATTGTTTTTCGGCACACGTTGACGTCCTGGTATGGCAGCATGGAACTCACTCTGTGGAGTCAACCTTTTTTCCAGGCAAACAATTTTAGGCTAAATGCTAAAAAGTGAACATTTTTCCCCCATAATGCCACGGGGCACTGACTTGTACATGCATAAGTCAAAAAATGTTTTGGTTCTTTTAGGATCTGGCCTATATTTTACCAATATATTTGAAAACTAAGTATGAAAATATTTTTATTCATAATTTTTGTGTTCTTATTTTTATGTCTGCAGTGCATGATTTCCATTTGACATTTTTATCTATAATCCCATGACTTGCTGATGCAAACCTTTACGCTTCTGAACAGTTTTTTACTGATGGTCCTAAAACAGCGGGGACGCACTATAATTTAGCACGGATGGAAGCAGAGTTAAAATGATGATGCCAACGTGATGGAGTGATGACTGGCTGGCCTGAAATAATGACAGGCTGACTGTCCAGGCGCTGGCGAATGACCAAACTTAAAGACAAAAATATCACAAAAACCTGATGTGCTAGAAAAAAAAACAAAGGCAGTTTCTAAATCAGCGTCAAAAATATGATTTAGGGTTTTTTTTGTTTTTTTTTATAATTTTGTCTTTTGACTCTAAATTGGGTAGCAAGTTGATGAGCACAGCTAAGTGACCCTATCGAAGACAAGAGTAACGGAAAATGGATGAATGGGTGACTGGATCTTTATCATGCCTCATGCTGTGGTCATGTACAAATGTGCACAGTAAATGCTAATAGCCAATAGCAGCCGTCTGCCTTCAAGTCTTGGATGAAGGATCAGTTCTCAGTTTTCTCCACTTCTCTCTTTGCAATGTAGAAGCAGGAACATATTCATTACACTACATCGCTCATCTAGGTTAATGTTACAACCATTCGTGGCTTTTCTCTCTGAAAAGCTCATTTCCTTCAGCCCGCAGTTCCCAGGACCGCCATTAGCCCGGAATGTCATACATCAACTTAGACACACACACACACATACCTCTCAACACACAATCTTGGTGATGATTTTACAGTCAAACACTGTATTATTTATTGTTTAGCAGCTGATTCTTGTGGTATGGATTTCATGTCCACTTTAATGTCACCCTCGGGTCGGACGCATTCAAAGCGATCGCAGGACCAGCTCAATGGTCTCTTCAGTGGTTAAACATGTACTCTGTCATAAAACAGCAAGATTCCTAAATTTACAAGACGGTTGTTTTCTTCTAAAAGTTACTACTCTTGCTTGTAAAAGTTTCTCATTTTTGTGGTGAAATTGTACATTTTTAAAAATGTAATTAGTGAAAATAATAATAAAACTTCTTTCACTTAGAATGTTTTCTTTTTTTAATCTTCCTTTAAATGGACAATACAGTGATGTTCAAAGTTGTGACTTTTTCTTAAAACATGTTTCAAATTCCAAACATTTGCCTTGAAATTCCAAATATATTCTGACTTTCATCTTGAAAAACGAATTTATTTCTTGTAAAAAAAAAGATTAAAAAACAAAAAGAAATAGAATTATAATTATTACAATAAAAATATCAATTAACAATTACCTCCTGACATTTTCTTGTGAAAAACACAACTTTTTTTATTGCACAAATTAGGACTTTTTGGGCCCTATTTTGGTAGACTGGTGCCCGTGTGGTCATCGTCAAAATGGGCGTAACTTCATTTTTGTGCCAGCGCAAGTCCTGTCTAGTGTGTTTGGAGCCGACTTGCACTCATCTGACGTGTCAGCACAAGAAGCAGCCTCACCTCTCATGCACCTGATAATTTGGTGACGGAAAGTCGTCTGCAGTTGGCGTAAAAGCGGGCGCATCATCATTTTTATGCTGGGATAATGGTTTAGTTGGACGTGCGTGTGAATTTGGTGTTTGTGAATTTTGATGTGCTATGCCTCACTGGGCGTTTCTGGCCGGCTGCCCAGCGCATCTGCAAATTTGTTTACAAAATGTAAACTAGATTTTAAACTCGCTGAAATTTGGTTTATTTTCCAGTGCAAGTTATCTAACACAATTTTTGGTTTATTTGATCAAGGCTTAGGCAGACAAATCAGCGCTCTGTGGTGGACATCATGTATTTAATTCATAAATATGACAACAGCGGGGGTCAATCACTCTGAGTCATTGTAGACATCAAGTGAATGGATTATATGGATTATATTAATGTGCATGTTGCCTGGGCATCCTTATCCCTAATATGAAAATTTAAGCAAGCCTCAGTTGTACCTTTCATGGCGGTCACAATGCAATACAGCAAACTGACAGCCCAGACTTTTAGCTCAGGGGTTTGTTTTCTGTGCTTCCAAACCGAGGGCCGGGGTTTGGGTGGGGTTTTTTTTTTCTTGTTTTTTTTCTTCTGCGGTTGTCAGGCACGGCGTACTAGGGTTGACCGCCCTAATTTTGATGCAAATGAGGGAACCCACGAGGATTGGCCGGGAAAAGTCTACTTCCATCCTTCTAAGCGCACAAAGGCGCAAAGTCAAGCAAAATACTGAAATAAGGAAAATTCCACCAATGCGCACAGTTAGACTGGACTTTGTGCCAGATTTACACACAGCACGAAAAAAGGGCCCTTTAGTCACGAAATAATGACTGTTGTTTTAGAATTACAATCTTCATCTTCTAATTTGTTTCTTATTATGTTCATGACTTATTTTTCAAGAAAAAACATATTTAGAATTTTCTTAAGAAAAATGTGAATTCCTTGTTCAATTGTCATTTTTAAATCTCTATTTTGTATTTGTGTATTTTGCTAATCAAATTGCAACTTTCTTTTTGTTAAAAAAAATCATGGCATAACTTTTTTCTTCAAGTAAAGTGATTTCCTTGGGAAAATTATATATATTTTATGTGTTGAAAACCTTTTACCCTTACTTTTATCTTGGTAATTTTTTGATTTTTTTTTTGCATCTTAAGATGACACTTGTTTCTTGTAAAACTGATGAATCTTTGCACTAACTATCATACATTTTAATTTTCTTATAAAAATTATAACTGCTTTCTTGTGAAAAGCATGATTTGTCATTTACATAGTTCTTAAAAATGTGCCACTTTTTTTCCTCCAAACAATTATCACATTTTTCTTGGGAAAAAAGCACCGGGCAGGAATTTTCTAATGAACACGTGTGTCTCTTTGTTCACGGCAGCCGAATACAACAGCAGCATTCGCGAGAAGCTGCCCCTCATCATCGGCTCGGCGGCAGCGGGCCTTGTCTTCCTAATTGCTGTGGTGGTCATCGTCATCGTGTGCAATCGGTGAGTCTCTTGCACATGTTTCATTTTGACTTTTTTATCAGGTTCCAAACAGCAACAAGCTGTTAAATCCACACTGTATCATAACGGGTTAGAATTCTTTATACATATGCCAGTAACAATGTTTTTTTTTTTACCTATCACGACGGTTGCAGTACATTATTGTGATATGTCACCACGGAAAGTATCACGATACTGGTGACGTGTGTTTCGTGGCGTTGATTGAAAATTCACTAAAAGCTTCAAGCTGTTTATCACCACTCTCAGATGAAGTTGACTGTCAAACTAAACATCAAACAAAAAGAATTACACTTTGTGTGTTTAAAACAACCACATTAGCTTTCCAGTCTGCTGGCTTAATGCTAACCCTACCATCATAATGGAAAACAGCATAGACGAATAGCATCTTTGTAGTCTTGTTATAACATTTTAAACAATGCATATTTGAACACAAATAGTGGAGCAAAACACGTATAAAGACAAAACAACGATACTCATGTCTGGCCAAAACTTCCAATGTCCACATTTGGTCATTTTATTATTTTTCAGATATTGATACCATTGGTTAGTTTTACAAATCATTGACCAATTTAAAGTGGTGAAAATGGTTTGCTCTCCTTGATGATGAAACAATGTTAATGGCATAACAAACATGGTGTTTTTGTTTTCCAAAAGTTAGGGTTTTATTGATCCAAGGATTCCACCGAGCGCTTGCGATATCTTCTTTGTTCTGACAAATATTCCAGTAGTGTACTGAGCAGTCGTGACCGTCTTCCTCGTTCGTCTATGCGGTGGACCGTGTGCCTATCCCCTCGCTATTAATGTAGGATAGGCTGGCTCTGGAAGACTGAAAATCCGCATATAATTAATACCTATTATAAATGCATCCAATGTGGTGGGGGAGGTGGAATTTTGAGTTTGTATAAAGGCAGAAATTCACAGAGGAGATCTGTTGCAAGTTTGGATCTGACTCCAGCACACCTGCCTGATTATTATTCCAGATTTTTCTTGGGGTCCATAAAGGTCCCAATGATGCGTCACACAAAGTGTGACAACGGCTGCACTGTATCCTCATTAACACTTCTTAGCAACTGTCAGTGTCTTCAAGGCAGCTGCTCTGTTGTGACACATAAAAGGCTTTGATATGAGAAAGACGCTCTGCCAGTTTTAAATTAGGAGTTGATTCTTTTACAATTATAACATTTTTCTTTTAAAGATTGCATCTTTATTTTCTGGGCAAAGTTATGACTTTTCATGTAAGAATTGTGAGCTTTTCTTTCAAAAATTAAATCTTCTCATAAAATCACATTATAATTCTCGTAAACATGGTCAAAATGAAAAAACAAGTGATGTAAATGATGAATTTTCTTGTTAAATTATACAATATTCTTTTCAAACAACGATTAGTGAAAAGACATTCTTATTCTTAAAATGTTGACTATTTGTCATGAAATTATGACAAATAGTCAATATTTTAACAATTACAATTGTCGTCCTGTCACTTTTTCCCTCATCCTATAAAATGTTTTTTCTTGTACCAAAGTGTCTGTAAAAAGAACAAAAGTTGTCGAAAGTGGAATTGTAATTCTTGTCATTTGTCATAATTGTTTTGTTTTTTTACATCATGACTTGGTGCTTCAAAAAATCAGTTACAAAGGCTTACAATAATATTACTTTAAAGGAACAAAGCTGCTGCCTCATTTTCAATGACTAGTTTGGCCAACTTGACCAATGTATTTTTACTTTGGTCATTTACATGGCACTTTGAGAGTTTCATATTCATATTTCTGTAAAAAGTTCGGGAACCACCGTGGTCGAGTGAACACGCAATTTTGCACCTGCTATTGGGGATCAGAGCAAATCAAGCCTGACGTGACTTTTTCAAGTAAACATGAGGACTTAAAATTGCTAGGTTTTAATTATAATACCCCCGCCTCTTCATAATATTACAACTTGAGTCCCCCTGAAATGTTGACACTTTACCCATTATTTCGCATGTTTATTCTTGTGTTGTTTTTCATTTTAGCGTCGCGCTTGTACGCCTTTGTAGCTTGGTGGTTCACACCGAGTCTGAGAAGAAAAAAAAGTATCCACTTGACAGCCTGTCAAGTACCTCACAGTTTTGAAACTGTGAACGTGCCATTAGGGTAGCAGCATACCCCCCCCCCCCTCCACCCCCTCTCTGTCTTTCCACCAGCACTAGAGTTCTTTGTCTCTCCCCCAGGAGGCGTGGCTTTGACAGGGCCGATTCCGAGTACACGGACAAGCTGCAGCACTACACCAGTGGCCACAGTGAGTAAACCCCCACTTCCTCCAGTTCCCCCTTTTCCTGCATTTATCACTGCACCCCACCGCCCCTCTCCTACTTCTGCAACACCTGTCACCATGGATACCGTCTCACAGCGTCGTCTCCATCAACTATCACGCCTCTCGCGCACACACCTGTCTCCATGACTACCATATCCCCACCAGGAGCCCCAACCACTACCCGGCTCTCCGGCGAGTAATCCCGCTTGTTGTCGGAGGAAAGGTTTAAGCAACGTCCATATCGTCATGCGTCGTTCATATTCTCATCATTAACTCGAGGCATTGTTATGAAAGTAGGTCAGCCCCTCACTCATGTTATAGAGCCATTAGCGGGCTAATGCCGCGCAAGTCATTTTCCATTGATAAAATATTCAAAAGGTTCAGTGAGTCGATGTAAAGCCCCTCCGCCATGCAGCTTACGGGGGTGAAAATGTGAGTATAAATCCTCAAGATCGCAGGCGTCGAAGATATTACGGCGTCTTTGTATTGGAAATGCTGCTGTACGCTGTACTGTACGCTGCATGGTGGAACAATTATTATATATCATTTCTTTACTAAGTGCCAACTGCGGTATTTGGCAACTGGTATATGCGTCATGGCAGTACAAATATAAATATTTTTTAAAAATGCATGAGAATTTTGAATTCATTTTCATTTCTTGTTTTTTTAATTATGACTTTCCTTTGAGAAATGATGACAATTTCCTGTAAAATTACAATGGAATTCTATTTAAAGTATGACCTTATTTTCACTTTTGTGTAAAATTACCGTTGTTAATATTTCCAGATTGTGACTTTTAACCCTATGTTGCATACGGGTTACTTACAGTAACCACAACTTTAACTCATATTGGTTATTCAAGTTACCAGTTTTAGTTTTTAAATCCACCGCGAGATGTCACTAGCGTGCAACAGCGGAGAAAAAGGTGAAAGAGGGTCCACAAAATGTTGAATAATTTCTATCCGTGAGATGAAAAGGTCCAAATACCCTATTGTACTTGTGCAGAAGAGTATATAGAACATATAGAACACAATAAATAACAGTTTCTATGTGTTACCTATCAGTACTGCCATGCTTTTTGGCAAGGTAATTGTAGTGACCATTATGCACACAAGTACCCCCCTATTATGTATTTTTTTCCCAAAATTGTGAATTTATTATGATATTTGGCCATAATCTACCCTAAATGTAAAAACAAACCACAATTGAATAACTCCTGCAGAAGCCATGCAACATAGGGTTAACGTTTAATGTTAACAGGGTTCAAAGTTAGTCTTGGGATATGCGTCATGGCAACATCAAGTTTTACAGATCGTAATCAAAATCCAAATGTGAATACAATACTTAAAAATGAACTTTTTTCTTGTAAAGAAAAAGAAATTCTTATCAAATTACAACAATTCTTTTAAAATTATGACTCAAAAATCTCAGGACCGGTTTTGGGTAAAAATTTGGAGGAAGATAAACATCGTCATGCAGTATCAGTAGAAATGTATACATAAATAGACTGAAATCAATTTGGATTTAAATGGCAAATATCACTGGCCACTACAGTGTAAATCCAGCCATTTCCCATTTGACGTATTTCAGCATTCTAACGGGGAGAAAAGATTCAGTGCCCAACTAGATTACCTCCATCTGACATTGCGAGCCTCTCATGACTCCGCAGTTGCCCAGGCACGAGCCCGGGATCCACTCAAACAGCCTCCGGGCCTGACACGGAGGTGAGAGGCAAATAATCGGATTTAAAACTCAGGAGCGTTTTAGTCGCCGGCTACTTAAAGGCCACCTTAAGCCAATTTACCTGGCAGCAGGGCTTAGGTGAGAGAGAGAGCTCAGCAAGACTCTCAGCTGTGATAACGGCACAGGGGAGAGATGACAAATATATATTTATATTTCACCCCATGTCGCACATTATTACTGCAAAAAGGCCTGAAGGGGCTGTGTCCTTGCTGGCTAAATGAGTTACAGCCTTCAGGCTGCGATGGAGCACGTCTGCAATAATTCAAATGACTCTTCCACCACCAAAAGCATGTGAGATTTCCCTGTCGATTTTTTTGTTCCGCATGTGAAATCACTTTAGTAATCCATCAAGTACAGTACTGTTAAGTTACAAGTACCCCGAGTGGCACGCGGCCTTGATTGAGTCTTCGTTTCAATCACCATACATCGAAAATCAAAAACGTAAATGAGGGCTTCCTCTACGAGAGTACTACAGAAAAGAAACACTGCCTATAGTACAGTTCAGGTGTTCTGTGTTTAACTTTATGATCCAGCATATTGGCATTTAATCGTTAATTAGCAAAGTGACTAGCAAAGTGACTAGCGGCAGCCATCTTGTTGGAAACCTGTTATTAGCACTTCAAACCTCCTCTGAAATCCCCATAACAGATACATTCACGAGAAAACTATTACTGACAAACGTGTATGACCTATTTATTGTACTGAATTTCCTACATTGTTCTTCTAATGAAAAATGTTTAAGCCATAAAATGCATCATGACAAAGAAAAAGCATAAGTCGCTCCCGAGTAGAAGTCGCATTTTGGAGGGAATTTCATTTTACACACACACACACACACACACACACACACACACACACACACACACACACACACACACACACACACACACACACACACACACACACACACACACACACACACACACACACAAAGATATCAAAAGGCACCCGAACTGACCGGGATTCTTTCTTTGGCCACAATGCAATACGGCATTCTAGTTAAGGTAAGCCATTTTAAACTAAAAAGAAAAACTTTTCCAGAGATGGAAGTAGAAGTTTCGAATCTAACCGTAAATCGTCGCCTACTGTCAACGCAATTAGGGAACGCGGATTTAGGGTGCCTGTCCGAGTGCCAATTTTAATACATACAAGTCGTTCCTGAGTATAAATCACAACACCAGCCAGACTATGAAAAAAAAAAAGTGTGTCCTTTAGTCCTTGGAGCAACTTAATAATTTGAGCCAATATGAGCTAATTGGTGGGTATCTTTGCCTGAAACATATCGGTTCATCGAAGAAGGGATTCTCCAGCGTAGCAGACAAAATTAAAGGGTTGATTGTAGCTGTGGACATGCATACAACAAACGTCATATTTGGCAGAAACCTTTATGGGGAGAGTACTGACAATCTGTTCAGGTTTCAGGATATTTCTTGAAACCTTTTAGCAACTCACACCAATTCGCGATACAAATCCGTTTCCAACCGAATTCCTCACTGTGCAGGAACCCAATATGTTAGTGTCTCTCCCTGTTTTCCAAGTGACTCCAGGAATGAAGATCTATATTGATCCGTTCACATATGAGGACCCCAATGAGGCCGTGCGGGAGTTTGCCAAGGAAATTGATATATCCTGCGTGAAGATTGAGCAGGTCATCGGTGCAGGTAATGCGAAGTGACATAAAAAAAAAAATCAAATCACTCTCGCCCGTCGCCGTGGTACAAACATGTCGTCTCATGGATGCAGGGGAGTTCGGTGAGGTGTGCAGCGGCAACTTGAGGCTGCCTGGCAAGCGGGAGATGTTTGTGGCCATCAAAACCCTGAAGACGGGCTATACAGAGAAGCAGCGGAGGGACTTTCTCAGTGAGGCCAGCATCATGGGCCAATTCGACCATCCCAATGTCATCCGCCTGGAGGGCGTGGTCACCAAGAGCAGTCCTGTGATGATCGTCACCGAGTTCATGGAGAATGGATCTCTAGACTCCTTCCTCAGGGTGAGTGATGAGCCACTTTTACACGGAATTGCTGCTGAAATCTACCAGGTGAAACATGTAGTCACGCGTCCAACCCAAACGTCGAAAGCAATTGTATTTAATGTTTTATGTCACATACATTTTCTGCTTTCTGTGGTAATATCCATCAGTTTGGCTGACGGTATTCAAGCCATAGCAGAGGTCTGACCGTGCCTGTGGAAGAGGTGTGAAGATAAATACATCTCGCCACTTCTGTCAAAAACAATTGAATTTTTATTTTAAACATCACATTGACAACACACACTACTTTTTCTTTTGAAATAACTAGATGTAATGTAACAAATGTGAGCAACTAAAAATACAGATTGAAAGGGTAGTAATGGAGTTAATATTGAGATTTGTTACAATTCTGTTTTGGGTAGTGGGTCAAATTTGAAGAAAAAAAGGACTCCACATTAAAAATACAAGCATATGTTTCTTAATTGTGTCCAGAAAAACACATCGGATGCGAATATTTGTCACTTTTTTAATTATAAATTGAAAATCGGACTCAACACCGGGCTCCTGTTCTGGATAATCAATCATCGACATTTTATATGCCAATAACACTTATTAAAGTCACCCCCAAAAAAAAAGCTATTATCTTTTAAATAGATAGATAGAGAAATAGACATGTCGTATGTAAAGCAATTCAACCAATTTGTGTCTTCTCTGACATCATCCAGGCTATATTGAGGGAAAACGGGCAATTTTTTGCAAGCATGATGGCAATGAAAGTCCACACAAAGTGCGGCGCGCAATGTGTAATTGTGAGGGTTCATGCCATACATAATGTATGACGCTTAATCGCCGGCACGAGGAGCTTTCGACTTGACGTGAGAAGCGTGAGGAGAGGCTAACAACCAGCAAAGCGTGAAAGACAAGTAGGCTACTGGAGCACTGGCACAGACTGCTAATATGGACGCCCACTGTCCCTCCCTCGTGAGTGCGATCCTCTGGAATCTTCTCATCTACTTGTGTGTGTGTGTGTGTGTGTGTGTGTGTGTGTGTGTGTGTGTGTGTGTGTGTGTGTGTGTGTGTGTGTGTGTGTGTGTGTGTGTGTGTGTGTGTGTGTGTGTGTGTGTGTGTGTGTGTGTACAATTCCAAATTCATCAGAAGAGTAAAATAGAGATATCTGAAAAGCTACTGTAAAGTCCTGGACCAAGGTATGTATTTCATTACATCCCACAAGTGCCAATGGCAGGTGGCAAAGTGACAAAGGTGCACAGCTGCAGCGCTCGCTCCAGGCGCCATGCTTGCGCCTTAAAGCACTTTACCAAATGATGAAGGTGAGGGGTGGAGCAGGGGTGACAGCTGTAGACTAGACAGGCATCCAGACCAAGCTTAACAGTGGCCAGGCCTGCATAGCACACACAAAGACAAATTTTTCTCTTTCTTCGTGTGCTGTGGTGCCTTTTTTTTTATTGCATGTATGAAAGTAACCTTTGTGCGCTAAAGTTTGATGCATTTGGTTTCTGGTCAAAATAAAATGTCACAAACAATCATAATAATGACCAGAATATAGTATGACTGAGATGTTAAATCATTTTTAGATGGCATTAAAAAGTATTTTCCTTATGTCCCCTTGAAGTAACATGTTACTTGTCTTGTTTCATTTGTGCGTTGTAATTGTCATCATTCTTGAGCAGGAATGAGCCTTTGAATGCACATAAACGTCTGACCCAGTGTCTGTTGATTTTGTGACGTTCCAGCAAAACGATGGCCAGTTCACTGTGATCCAGCTGGTGGGAATGCTGCGGGGCATCGCCTCGGGTATGAAGTACCTGGCCGACATGAACTATGTGCACCGCGACCTGGCCGCCCGCAACATCCTCGTCAACAGCAACCTGGTGTGCAAGGTGTCCGACTTTGGCCTCTCGCGCTTCCTGGAAGACGACACGTCCGACCCTACCTACACCAGCGCTCTGGTGAGATCAGCCCCCGCCGTTTATTATTATTCTTCGGATGATGAATTTCCATTTTGCGGGCCATAACTTCACGTATCCTAGAGGTCTCCCAAATGTCACCCCTAAATTCATTCTGTCTGTAAGTTGCAAAAAATGAGCCCCTGACACATGTTTTCCCGATCAGCTCAAAATGGGGTGATGTGTCTGTCATAACAGGATGCACAAAAGAACCTCTGTCCAAAATTGAAACGGAAATAATCCATATTGTCGGTTAGGGAGAATTCCAGAGCTCGTACAGCCTGAGCACTTGCTGGGGAATTCACCCAAATGAGCCCAATTGGAAGCACATACATTGCCCTCCATAAATATTGGCACCCCTGGTTAAGATGTTTTGATTAGCTTCCCATTATTTCAGCTGTCTCCTCTTTCGTTCACTCCACAGGATTTCAATAGGGTTGCGGTCTGGGGACTGAGAAGGTCATGAGAGGAGCTTGACTCTGTCTGTTGAGCCATTTCTACTTGTTTCAGTATTCGATCAAATGTAATTTATTGTAAGACTTTTAAGACATCTTAACCAGGGTGCCAATACTTAAGGCAACAATACAACACTGGAATTAATATATTACCACTAGATCAGGAAAGTTTCACTTCCTCATTTGGATGAGCTTTTTTTTAAGACTGTATTTTCTAATGATGATTCAAAATCAAAGTGTTTTCATCCACAGGGTGTGCCTCACCCTTGCTCAAAGTACTGTCATGATTTATGAAGTAGGTATTAATTACGCTGGCTAACAAAGAAATGATGAAAACCACATTGGTGGAAGTAATTAGAGTGGAAGTATAATTAGATGGGAGTCAGGACAGAGCCTTGAGGTACTCCACAGCTGGAAGATGTTTTTGAAATTGTTTTTCATCAGAGTTTATGCACGTCTTTGAACGTGTAATTTGTTTTATATTTCCACTCATGCTCTTCTACCTTGAAAACTGTGCCCCAACTCTTTGTCTTCTTGCTCTATTTTTGTGCCTGTTTTGCTACCAGGTGTTTGAGTACATCCACCTCCTGGTTTAAATTACCGTCTGTTGCTGGGTGTAATTGAGCCTCTTTTTTTTTTTTACTCACAGGGTGGGAAGATCCCGATCCGATGGACTGCGCCCGAAGCTATCCAGTACAGGAAGTTCACCTCGGCCAGCGACGTGTGGAGCTACGGGATCGTCATGTGGGAAGTCATGTCGTATGGAGAGAGGCCCTACTGGGACATGACCAATCAAGATGTGCGTAACTGAACTCATCTACGGGCATTGTGGCGCCCATTCCCGCAAACATATTTAATATCCAGAGGTGCGGCCTGTCATTGCTCCAAAGAGCAATGTGTGTTTCATGTGATAATTTCTTCCAGCTGCCGCACAGATATAATCAGATAATTTGAAAATGCTCTGTAGACAATTTGTGCTCTCTACTGGAGCCTCAATTTCTCTCTCTGGGTAGCGGTGGGAAGAGAGCAAATTATAGAGGAGCGAGGGTGGCGGGGAGACAATGAGAATAGTTTGAAATTGAAAACGAGAACGCTAATGTGCTCAGAGAGGACAGAGAACCTCGGCTGTTATCTTATTAACAGTCTCAGATAGCGCCTGTGCTTCATCGGGGTCCTTATTTAGATGTCTTCTGAATGAGATTAATCAGACTTTGAAAGCAGTCTTCTTTAATGGGCCCCCGTAATGAACTGGGGTGAGACTGTGCGTATTTCCGGGTCGTTCCGACCGGTTAACAAAGCCCCACCTGAGTGTGCCCCAGTCAACTGAGTAGGCAATCAATTACCGGGCCACCCTTTTGAGGCCAATGGCGATGTCACCACTTTGAGCACCGGAGAGTCTGGATGAAATGGCAAGCAGAAATTACGAGTCTTTAATGACAGCAGACACCATGCGGCGCGTAGTCGAGTGTCACTGCCCACTATAACCTTATGTGTTGAAAGCAAATGTTGCCTGAACGGATCCAATCGTTTTACGTGCCCAGTGATTGCTAGGGACCAGTCCAGGGTTTGCCCTACTTGATGCAATAGACTACACATACCCACAACCATAATGAGGTCAAGCACTAATGATAACGGACGGATGGATGGATGGATGGATGGATGGATGGATGGATGGATGTGTCTCTCAAGATGCTTCATCACTGATCAATGAAAAATATTTGGTGAGGCTTTTTTCATAAAATTTGCATTCTGTGTGTCGGGACTCCTCCTCCCTTCAGGTCATCAACGCCATTGAGCAGGACTACCGGCTGCCTCCCCCTATGGACTGTCCCAGCGCCCTGCACCAGCTGATGCTGGACTGCTGGCAGAAGGATCGCAACAACCGGCCTAAATTCAGCCAGATCGTCAACAACCTGGACAAGATGATTCGTAATCCCAATACCTTGAAGGCCATGACTCCGTTATCCTCAGGGTGAGTCAGACTGCTTGATGAATTGGGTGTTTCAAGCATTAGGGTTTTTTTGTCACGGCTTCTTGAGCTTTGTTTCTCCAATCATGTTTGCAGACCCCTAGAAATCCTGACTGATTTACTTTACCTTAATCTGAATTGGAGGGCCCAACCGACATGTATTTTCCCGAGGCCGATGCCGATTATAATGTTTTAAACATCTGATAATCGATTATTTGGCCAATTCATTAAATATATATCGTTAGACAGAACATGAGTGAGACATTGGTGTTTCATGCATTTAGATAATCAGATGCATGGTAACGTCAGCGACAAATTTGACGACACAAAGGGGCACAGGCGCAATGAGTCTCGGGGGTTAAAACTCATACATTGGTGTGAGCCTCTTTCACACATGCAAAACCTTTGAAAGGCCATGTAAGCACCGGCATAAATTCGAAGATGCTCATAGTCAATTTTTGAAAACCCGAATAGACCGCCGGGTTACCTTTTTCTAACCAGAACATTTGGTCATATAAATGCAAACGGAATACAGTACCTCCATTGAAAGGACATTGATTTGTGTTCTGCGCATGCTCTGTACGCAAGGAATCTTGGTCTTTGGAGTACAGGAAGTGCTTGTATATGCGGCGATCCTGCTCACTTGCCTTCCTGAGCCTAACTTGAATACATTGATTTCTTCACAGCGTTTTGACATTATTTTCTGAAAAAAAAAACCTTTGTATTTAGACGCACAAATGTGTGTTAATAAGTTCATGAGCCTGGTGCGCAACTCGCCGGAAATACACAAGCAGACATAAATACGGGACTAACTCTGCCCACTCATGCATGTAAACGGGTTGCCTCAAAAGTTTCAGAAACCGTAATTTGGACCTTAACCTCAATACTGACTGCATGTAAACATAGTCACAGACTGTGTTAAACCTCCGATAGATAGTATTTTGGAAGCCACTCGACTTCAGTCCACGCATCAGTACCTTACACACAGGATAAGGCGGTAAGAAGCTGGCTATGATGGTCCGTGTGAAAGGCGCTGCTGATCTAGAATGCAGTGTTGGTTTTAGAACCGACTCTTTCAAGTCTTTCCAACAAACAGCAAATGCAAATCCAGGATTGAGTCAGTTGTGCACATCCAAAGCATTCCTAATTTTCCACAGATGTCCAGTAGAAAGTCTCCCCCCCAAAAACTCAGCACTTCATTTGGAAAATCCATTTTAGAGGGAAATGAATTTGGAAAACACGGTTTTGATGAACGAGGCCTGCGGGATTGTCCTCAGGCCGTGAGAACGTGACGCAACCAGTGGCTCCAGAAGCACGCAGGTGGTCCGCAGAGCGACCGCGATGCGAAGCGCCATCACATTTCCGTCATCATTCATCCTAATGCATCCTGCCTGTGTCCACCCACCCCCACCCCCCAGTGTGCATCTGCCCCTGCTGGACCGCAGCATCCCGGACTTCTCCAGCTTCAGCACGGTGGACGAGTGGCTGGACGCCATCAAGATGGGCCAGTATAAGGATAACTTTGCCAATTTTGACTTCACTACTTTTGACGTGGTGTCCCAGATGACCATGGAGTAAGTGACAATCTATTCTATTCCATCTATTCAACAATATGTTAAATGAGCAATATTGCAGAGCAAGACAGTTTGATTTATATAACACGTCATACATAGAAGGCAACTCAATGTGCTTCACACAACCAAAAGCACAACACCCCAAAAGCATTGACAAACAGCGAGAGACGCTCAAAGACAAAGCAAAGAGAGCAAATTTAGCTTACTCAGAATTAATTTTTAAAATGTACATGGACAGCCTTTAAAAAAAAGGTAGAAACAAAGATTTAAAGGAATTTAACGGAAAAATGAAGACAAAGAGTAGGCTTCTAAAATTTGTGACAGTTAAATTTATTTCAAAATGCTTTATTTTAAAGACCTTAATCAAATCAATACTCCTGTCTCACTCGAAAGTGGACAAGGCATGCGCTTAAACAAACCAATGTGACCCATTGCTCCTTTACTTATTCGTGATGGAGTTTTGCAAAACACTACATGAATGGTGGCTGCTTGTCACTGACGTGCCTCATGAAGCAACCTACGTGTGTATTCATACTTGTGGGTTTTCCGTGTTCGGTTGATCCATTCAATGGTTTTGTAACCGTCACAGTGACATCCTCCGGGTGGGCGTGACATTAGCGGGCCATCAGAAGAAGATCCTCAACAGTGTCCAGATGATGCGAGCCCAGATGAACCAGATCCAGTCTGTGGAGGTCTGACCTTCACCAAAGCAGAGCAGCGGTCCGGGGGGGGCCGGCCGGGGCACTCCGGAGGGGGGGGCTTTCCCTACCCCTCCCCGGCGGGCGCCGAGGACGGAGTGGATGCTTTTTGGTTGTGACCCCACCCCTTCCTCGACACTTCCCCTTCCCTCACCCAATTCTTCCTTACTCCCCCGTCACCATCCATCCACAAGCTGTTCTGAAACGCAGAACCACAGGAGCCCTAAAATGAAGTGACCAGCAACACTTATTTTTCTTCTTCCACCGCTTTTCATTGATGCTTTTGGTTTGGTCATAATTTTGTAAAGAATTTTCTAAGCAAAAAAAAAAAGATGAAAAATGAAAGGAGTTTATGGACAGTTAAAGACAATAAAAGGTTGTACACTAGATGAGTAGGTGAGCTACCCTTTAAAAGGGCAAGATACAAAAAAAGAAACCAAGGATCCTGTCTATTTCGGAAGACGGGCCGAGGATGTAGGAACCATCAAATGGACCTTCTGGCACAGACTGACATCAAGAAAACCTCAAGAAAGGAAAAAAAAATCCTACATTTTTTTTTCAAAATGGTGTGAAATGTTGTGTTGAATATTCCCAGCATAGACAACATTGTTTTTACCTCGCTCGCTAGTGGATGTATCAAGGACCACTTCAGAGGGCTGACTCACTTGACCAACCCCACCCACCTAACCACCCTGTCCTCTTCCGTGTCATAAAGCGTGCTGGGTAAGCTGACTCAGATGCGTGGCGGACCTCCATCCTCCATCCATCCATCTTCTTTCTTCTTCCAGTCTTCACAGACACACACACACACACACACGAATAGACTTTACAATCAGGTGGTTGCAATGTGTTCTATTTCTGCAGTTTGCAATTTGTGTATGCATATTATTGAATTGTTCTGATTTTATTTTGAGGTTTTGTTTTGCAAAGTGCCAAGAGAGAGAAAAAAAACGCTTGGGATTTTCCATCTGTGTTTTGAGTTGATTATGAAAAGCTGCACAATCATGTAGATAAACAACCTCACCTTATCCCATCACCTCCCTGGAGAAGATATACTTTGCTTCTATATTTTGAGCTGTCAATCTTTGTCAGTATTGTTTGCCATGAGGCGTCTGAAAGCATCACTTGCCTCTTGCCCGGGTGAAGAGTGTTTGGAGTGCAAATGTCCAACCTGGATCCATCGCTCTCAGTCTGGTTCCTCCACCACTGCCCTCTTCCAGACCTCACTGAACCCAAGCCCTACACATATTGGAAGCTCTTAAGCGGGGTACACACATACCGATTTTTCATATCTGAAAAGATTTTAAACTGTGACAGACCCCACACATGACGAGGAAAACTTCTTCCTTGCACTTCTTTCAGTGTTTAATGTACATGTACTCCAGAAGACAAACACACCACACCACGCACATAAGGATATCTCCATCAACAGTAGCAAGTCCCCATATCTGTTGTATCACCAAGACTGATTTGTGACATAGAGCACAGGGCATTTGGATTGATGGAAATTATGCAGAAGAAGAAAGAGTAGTGCAAAAGTCCTTTCCTAATTGCTTAGCATTCCATTTCACATCACAATCACAGAGTCTGTGGATCATCTTATCTTGAACACACAATCCAAAATACTGAACAGATGTAACATTTAGAAGCACCAAATTGCACACCTTAATAGATATCTACTTCCTTTTGCCTTTTCATACATTATTCATTTAAAAATAGTGAAAATAATGGGGCCCTGTAAAGGAGCTTTGAGGTACTCCAAATTTTGGTGTAACTTCCAATTAAATGTGTGAATCAAATATTTTTAAATTTCAACATTTATTGTTTGAAAATTAAAACAAACCTGTCAAAAACAAATAAAAAGATGAAAGTAAAACAATCCTTAGCAGTGTGAAAAAGCATGATCTGATTTGTTTGTCTTTTTTTTTTTAAATGTATCTGGATTTCTAGAAATCCTCATCATTCAACATTCTTGTGACTTTAAATACCGTAATATATTTTTACATTCCGATTGACACGCCAAACCACAAGTTCATCGCTCAGGATAATTACTCAATTTTTTTGTTTTGTACTTTGATTTTGTGAGAGACATCCAATAATCGGACTGTGGATTTTAATCGAAAGAGGGGAAGAGATGTTAAAATTTAGCCCGAAAATCGGTATGTGTGTTGCACACTTAAGTTCTCGGTGGTACAAGGAGGCCATTTTGATTTTCCAACTATGTTTACAGGCCAGTGGATCCTGGTTGCATTTCATGTGAAGGGTGAAATGTTGACCACATGAAGTACAGTATTCAGCTTTTATAATTTAAAAAAAAAAAAAGTGAAAAGAGCGAGAGCAGTTAAAGCAATAATCACACAGAAGAGATGCTGCACTCCACATTTTTTTTTACACTGTGAAAAATGTTTAATGACAAATGGAGTCAAAACAAGTTGGAAATTAACTTGCTTTGTATTTATATTTTATCCAGTGAAACAATGGTTCAAGTGCCTCCTGAAATCTGGAATTTAAACTTGGATAGCCTCAGTTGAGTGCAGACCTCCTCCGATCCTGAACAAACCTTGTTTCAATCATTACCAAATTGGACACATGAACAGATAGATAAACACCCCTGTATGGATATCTCTCTCTCTCTCTCTCTCTCTCTCTCTCTCTCTCTCTCTCTATATATATATCTCTATCTATCTATCTATATATATATATATATATATATATATATATCTATATATATATATATATATATATATATATATATATACATACATAAACATAATGGGGCCCTATAAAAGAGGCATTCCTAATTTTGATGCAGCTCCGAATTAAGGTGTGACATACAGAACATTTTTCCTCAATCATGGCGACATATTTTCTTCAATCTTTCTATGTACTTGTATATACTGTATTTCTCTATAATTTACAATTTTTACGGGAGCACTTGGGTTGGAGGAGGTTGTTTGTGAAAGTGCTACTCTAGTTTGAAAATGTTTTGATTGCACAGTAAGACTTAGGCTCGTTTGAGGTGGGGGGGTTCTACTGCTCAGTATTAACAAATGGTGCACCTATGGCCCGTGGCCCATCCCTTTGCAAAGTTGAGTTGGTTTTAAGAAATCAAATCCTAAGCAATGGGGGCCCTGTGAAGGAGCCTTGAGGTGTGCCCAATTGTGGTGTGAATTCCCATTAAAGGTGTGGATTAGCACCCCCAACCCCTCCAATCATGGCCCACCTTTTGCTTGGTCCATGCCCCAGCCCTCCACCCACTAGTTTCCTTTAAGTAACCGTGCTTGTTTTAAAAGTCAAAGCCTGAGCAAAGGGGGCCCTGGGAAGTAGCCTTCAACGACACCCAAATTTGTTGCAGCTTCAGTAAAAAAAAGTGATACTCGAACGAAAGTTTCTAAAGTCATGGCCCCACATTTCTGTATGACTAATACATTGACCATTTTTAGGACAATATCCAGGCAGGAGTTTTTCTTTTTTTTTTTTTCTTCATTGCTAGACGTATCACTGATGTTTCAATGTTTTGTGCTGGTGGCCTTTTTCAAAACACTCTTTCCCTGCTACACGCCCCATCTATTCAGAAAATCCAGTTGGTTTGAAGTAACTCTGCTCATTTTTGTCATTTACTGTTTTAAGGACAACATTCAGGCAGCAGAGGTTGTTCAAATTCTAAAGTATGTTTGATATACATCTTTTTCTTTCGTTCCTTTGATACAGTATAGTTTCTGCCACTTGCCTTTTACAGCACAATTTAATTGGTTCACCCCATTCACAATGTCGAGTTGGTTTGAAATAACCCTCCTCAACTGACAAGTGGCAACATAAGTAAATGAGGCCCTGGGAAGGAGCCTTGAAGTCCGCTCAGTTTTGATACGGATTCTGATAAAAATATAAATCAATTTTGTTCCCAGTCATGGCCACGTTTTCCTCATTTCACTTTCAGTGATATACTGTATTTACAACTTTGAAGCAGGATGTGGCAATTGCAAAGTCAGTTGATTGCGCAGGTGTATTGATTACGGCTTGTCTTTCTAGGGTCTTTTCCGAGGTCCACAAGCCACCCCCCCCCACCCACATTATCGAGTAAAACAGCTTTTTTTAAAGTCAAAACCTAAGCAAACGGGTACCCTGGAAGGAGCCTTGAGGCATGCTTTGTTTTTGTTTTTTGTTTGTTATTAATGGCCTTATAATTTCCTTTCTTTCTCTGTGAATGTTACAGTTACAGTTTAAAGGACAACATCTAGGCGGGAAAGTTGTTTTTTTTTGTAGGTTGACAGTATGTCTGATTGCAGCCAGACTCATTAAGTCCTCTCTTTCAATGATGCTTTCTGCTGCTCACCTTTTTCAAACACTCTACTTTGGCGACTGTGGTTTACTGTGAATAATTACTGAACCAAAAACTTGACAAAAAAAAGTCCTCCTCACAGGAGCTGCCACAGTTGAGAAGCGATGGGAACCAGTGAAATGTTTGAGGACTCATGCGATGCACAAAAAGCACCAGAGCACCCTCTGCTGCCGTTGTGGTCACGTGCAGCCTCGAAGCGTGCGGCACAGGACCGTCCTCTATCCCTACAGGATTGATCCCGATAGGACCCGCGTTACTCCGTGCTTCCCCCCCATCCCGACCATGACCCTTGCCACTCTGGATGTCAGTTCGTGTGGGCGGGCATCCGTGTGCTCCTCGTTAAGCGCCTCGCCAGCCATCACTGGTTCGGAATCCGAAGGTGACCAATGTGGGACATATTGTATTTCTGTATAAATGTATATTGACTGTAACCCTGTGAATGATGTAACGAGTTCATTATTTGTAATATTGTCATTGGTTTATTTTCTAAAAACTAGAAACGCTCGACTTGATTCTCCTCAATAAAAAAATAAGATCTGTTATTAAAAAAAAGTTGTATTTATTTTAAATTAAGCTATAAAAGAATTGAGTGAAACTCATTAATTTTAATGTTAATAAAAGATTTATACATCAAGACATTACATTTGCAACAATGTGGCAATAGGCCCTGCATAATATTTCAGATAGCAAACTAAATCCAGTAAATGTTCATTTAAATTGAAAATACTTAAGGTGGCTTAATTTTTTTAATTCATCAGATTTTAACAAAATAATGTAATATTGCGATGTATAAAATATTGTCTTACACTGTTTACCAATTTGCTGTTTTTTTTACATTGCAATACTGCAATAATCTGACAAGAAGATGACCATTTTAAGCTCAAATATTATGATGACCATTTTAATGGTTTTAATTTTCTAAAAGTCAAAGGACCTTAATTTAAAATTGAACCATTTCAATCTAAATGGCAAATAACTTAGTATTGTATGTTTCCAATATTACTGGCATTTTGTTGACCAACAATTGTTTTGTTTTTTTGCAATTGCATTTCAAACATGAATTAAAAAAAGAGTACGGTATAATATAGTGACTTGGGTGGGGCGGGAGGGGGTGATTAAGACCATCAAAAATTATGGAAGAAGAAACGGAGCAAAACAGAATTACAAATACTGTAATCAATATAACATAGGTAATGTCTTACCTGCTTAGACGTTCAAAAAGGAGGACAAACGTATCTCTTCCAAGTGGAATCTAGAATATTTTCTTAGTTTTCAATGTATCCAGTTAATGAAAATGTTGAGTAAAGTTTATTACAAATAAATCCATTCGTGTATTTTACGTTCATTTGAAATTGACTTTCCGCACAAAATATTCTGCAAAACAACAAAAATATTGAAAAAAAATACAATGATTAACCGTGAATACATTACTGTACATTAAAAACATGGAAATGAGGCATGGTCTGATTTGTTTCTGTCTTTTGGAAAATACCTATTCATATTTCAGCATTCTTGTAGCTTTAAATGCAAAAGCAAATCATTTTAATTTTGCAAAGACATTTAAAAATTATTGTGCACAATAGTGGATTCAGTTTGCAAACGCATAACACTGCAGATGGAACGACACTTTTGATCTTCGTGCACCAAAGCGTCACACTTTTGCACCGGTCCATTTTGGTGTGCCTCTTTCACGAGTTATTTGAGCAGCAGACTCAAGTGAGAGTGTGTGTGTACGTGTGTGCGTACGTGTGTGTGAGAGCTGGAGTTTCTTCAACCTCATTAGCAGCTAGCGGCGTGAAAGGCCCGAGACCTCTGCGTGACCCAGGGGAAGAGCGGCGCGTGTGCTAAAAGGGTTACCCCTGTTGCCCCTCAACTGTAACTTTCAAAACGCGCAAATCCTGCAGGCGCCTAGCTGAGACTTAATTGCAACATCGTTTACACCCTCAACCAGGAATGAGGTGCCATTTTCTCAATGTTTTTCAGCTATAATTCATGGGGAAAATGTGAAGCATTGGTTGACCAGATGTTTATTATGAATATATTTATTATGTAACATGAATGAGCTTTTGGGGGTTACTCGTAAATGTTTATAGACTTTTTACATCAGTTGGTCTTGACTGTGGCTTTGTTTCTTTGTCGTTATTGTTCTTAAGCCAGGTAAATTGCCACTTTAATGGCTTTTTATGTTTTAAAGGCTTTCCCATACAAAAAACTCATAAACTTTGCAAGGTGTTCATTGTGGTGAACATTTGTTAAGAGTTGCTAGCCTGACTCCCCGCGTCGCACCCCCCAGAATTGTTTGAAAGTTCAGGCCTTGAAAACAGTTTCAGTTTGTAAAGTCGAATTTGTTCGGCATGGTTATATAACTCGCTGTAAAGCACAAAACTGCAATAACGCAGCTCCTCAAGGTTAGAGCCATTTTAACCTGGCAACATTTAGTAGTTGTGACTATCATGAGTGGAACCACCAAAAAGTCCGAATACGGCCCACAGCCCGTAGGTTCCCCACCCCTCCCGACCATTCTATGTTTGTCTTGTACTAGCAGAATGCCGCAGTTGTTGTGATGGTTTACCAGCACATCCATTACATCTGACAACATCTGCTGAGCATCTGGAGTGTACCGTCATCCTAACCCCAAGCCACATTCAAACTCACTAATGAACACTTTCTCACTTGCCATTAAAACTTGAAAGGTCTCTCCTATACATGATCAAGAAAAACTAAGATGTGATAGACTCACTAATGAGGTCCCATAGCAGAATGCTGACCTTTAAAAGACCATCACCTAAAACTATGTTGATTTATAGTCTACAATTAGTTGACAACCACTCCACCTCTTACCCAAAGTCAGCTAGGGACCATAGTGATGATAAGTGCCGAACAAAGTGGATGGCTGGATGCTTTGGATGGTGTCAGAATGAGAGCGGGTTTTAATATTTTGCAGAGCTTGCTGATGATCTGATCATTTGAATCAGATGTGTTGCAACAGGGAGACTTGGAAAACATGCAGGACAGCGGCCCCCCCAGGACCTGAGTTTGACACCCCTGCTCTAAATTGTCCCTAGGTACCGTATGTGTGTGAACGCGGATGGTTGTCCGTCTGTGTTTACTCTGCAATTGGCTGGCAACCAGTTCAGGGTGTCCCCCGCCTACTGCCTGAAGACAGCTGGGATAGGCTCCAACACATACCGCGACCCTTTTGAGGATAAGCGGATTGGAAAATGGATGGATGGATATAGGTGTGTGTGTGTGTGTGTGTGTGTGTGTGTGTGTTTATGTATGAGAGAGAGAGCGAGAGAGGGAAAAAAAATGGTGTTGTTCATATTGTAAAGCAAATCTTGCCACCTAGTGGTGTGAAGTGTCTCAGCAAATGTTCCAAAATGGGGGGGCTAGTTTCAAGAGGCCACAGAGAACATCAAGGCCAATGCACAAAAGCCAAGTCGATTTCACGATAAGTAGGGCGGGCGACCCACCAAATGGGTCACAAGTGTCAGAAGTCATAAGCGTCATCGGGTCATGCTTTCAAACATGATGGAAAATGGATTCTGAGAATTTTTAAGTGATGTGCGCGCAGGCTGATTTTGAGCATAATACATGTTAAAATGTAGGAGATCCCACACAATGAGGACAGTATTGGTGTGGACGTACAACTCTTATACATTGCAAAGACCATCATTTGTATTTTTTGAGGTGAACATATTCATTTAAGTTGGAAGACTTTCAAAATATAAATTATTGACGTTTGCTCTAAAACAGGGGTGACGAACCAGTCTATCACGATCGACCGGTAGCCCACGAACTGGTCCCAAGTTGTCGGTGGGGAGTGGTGGGGTGTGTGTGTGTGTGTGTGTGTGTGTGTGTGTGTGTGTGTGTGTGTGTGTGTGTGTGTGTGTGTGTGTGTGTGTGTGTGTGTGTGTGTGTGTGTGTGTGTGTGTGTGTGTGTGTGTGTGCGCGTGCGTGCGTGCGCCCGCGCGTGTTAATATTCTCTATTTTTGTGTTTGTGCACATTGCATTCTAAGCATCCTCTCAGTTTCACTTTCACAAAACAGTATTTCAAAAATAAAACAAAGCAGGTCACCTTTAACCTACGGCGGCTGCATCACCGGAAGTTGTCAGACGCCAACAGTCTGCACCTGCAGCTTGTGATTAGAGCTGTTGCCAAATATATATATTTTTTCATTTTTCTTATTCTCATTCAAAGTTTGTTTCGTGTACAATTCACCGGTGGCACTGGCAAAGAATGGGAATTTCAAGTGCCAGGAGATAAATTTTAAACCGATACACTTGAGCTACGATAGTGACGTTGTTGCACTGAAGACGTTGCCAAAGTGCCTCCCGTGCCGCCGCGTCAGGTCTCGATTAAGGTAGGCACTGATTTATTTTTACAAACTCACAAGCTCTTGTATATACTTTATTTTTCTGTTCTGTTTCATTCGTGTTCTGGGCCGTTATGGGTGTTGCTCATCGTGGCATGCGTGTGTGTATGATTCGTGCACGTGAGGTAGCGGTTCAATCGCTTGCTTGAAAAGTCGTTCCTTTGGTCAAAAAAGTTTGGGCACCCCTGTTCTAAAACAATTTGCGGATTGTTTTGACTTCGACCTGTTTATTGGGGAAGAATACAAGGAACAATTAGGTCCGTAAATACCTATAATATAATAAATTGCAAGAATCCACAGGCGCTGTAATAAATATATGAATTCGTTTTTGCAGCTGGCCAGAAGGCAAGTACGATTTTACTTTTGCTATAAATCGTAGCTGAAAGAGGCTTGCTTTTACCACTGCTGAGTTGTTTATCTAGTTTGAAAGAACTGGAAATCACGACGCCAAGTTTCTTGACACAGGAACTGGGAGGAACACCAAAGTCAATGGCATGGTGTGGTTCACCAAACACAATTACTTTCGTTTTGTTCTCATTCTCTATCATTTTATGTAATTTGTTAAATGTTCCGTAAAGCTCTTTGTTACGGCTGCAGCTGTTGCGAAAGCGCTATGTAAATAAAGATGTATATGAAAATTAAAAGCAAAGACAGCACAACATAAATTCTTTGACTGGCCACATGGGGGTAGTGTCGTCACGTGTGAAGCTCTAAGCGGCAACGGCCTTCTTGCAGGTCTCCTGCTGTCTGCACTCATCATTTGCCTTTGGAGAATCTCATTTCTTTCCTGCCTCAACAAACATTTCATGCACTCAAGTGCCAGTGGATGGAATTTATGGACTAACGGCCCCCGCACACACTGAAAAACTGTCAGCTAATATCTCCTCGTTGGCGCTCTGCAGGAATATTTGAGGTGCCCTGCACAGTGGCAGCACATTATTAAGTCTGAGTGTGAGCCGGGAAGGGCCAAAGATCACGGCCAGTCTTCTTTCGCGTCACATTTCGTGTCAGCATATATGCTGACATGATTGATTGACGCCAACATGGCGGCCGCCTCCACCCACCGACTCACGGGGGAGCTTGTGTGAGGATGTATTGTCTGAGGGTCTCCTGTCTTTTTTCGGGGGGTCATTAAGTTAAGCATCATTTAGTTGTCATGTTCATACTGATACCAGTTGTGCTTGCAACTCATATGGCTCCATCACCTTGGTAACGGCCCAGCGGTAGGTGTGACTTTGCAGAGTGTCTTACCGTGCCCTGTTGTGGGGAAATCCATCACCTTCATTGGGTCCCAAAATCAGTCTTGGCCAACTCCAGCTGAGTGTCCGCTGACCACAAGCAAAAGAGGATGGAGAACTTGGGTTATTTTTATCCTTCCACCCAGCATGATGTCTTCCTGCACACACGCACACACACACACACACACACACTTCAAAATTCAGTGGTTTGACCTCTGGAGTATATGTGGAGGCCTAATGCTGCCTTGAAGGAATCTGGAAGTAACAAATTTCAAGTCATATCGAGGAAAGATGCAATGGAATCAGCCAAGTAAAATCTGCACTAAAGCACAATACACCAAATTTGAGCATTTTCTTCCGAACAAAGTCAGCAAGTGCCTGATAATTGGATGTCTCCAAAAGATTATGCTCAACGATTACATTTGTCAAGAGCAAATGTTAATCAGAAATGGCTTTATCCCAAAACGTGTTGTTGACACTGATTTCATCCATCCATCCATTATCTAAGCCGCTTTATCATCACGCGGGTTGCAGGCATGATGGACACTATCTCATCTGATTCCAGGCAATAAGTGGGGTGAACCCTGAACCGGTTACACACATTTAAAAAATGTCTTTTGTTCTAACACTTCAGGTTTTTGAAAAAATATAGGACTTTCACTTATCTTAAAAAATATATTCCATCCATCCATTATCTGAAATCACAAGTGGCAATTCTTGGAAATATACGACCTTAACCTTGAAAACATGCAACCTTCTCAAAAATAGAATTCTTTCTTAAAAAAGGAGCAACTTTTAACCTGAAAAAAAAAATGTTTTTATCATTGAAAATTAATTACATTATTTTTTGTAAAATGATTACTTCAACCTCATTGCATAATTTCCATTTTATTTTCATTGTGCCACTTGTGACCTTCCTACTCGAATGAGTTGAGTCTGGTAAATATTGAGACAGGGCGGCACGGTAGTACAGTGGTTAGCACGTCGGCTTCACAGTGCAGAGGTACCCGGTTCGATTCCAGCTCCGGCCTTCCTATGTGGAGTTTGCATGTTCTCCCCGGGCCTAAGTGGGTTTTCTCCGGGTGCTCCGGTTTCCTCCCACATTCCAAAGACATGCATGGCAGGCTTATTGATCACTCTAAATTGTCCCTAGGTGTGAGTGTGAGCATGGATGGTTGTTCGTCTCTGTGTGCCCTGCGATTGGCTGGCAACTGATTCAGGGTGTCCCCCGCCTACTGCCCGGAGACAGCTGGGATAGGCTCCAGCACCCCCCGCGACCCTAATGAGGATCAAGCGGTTCGGAAGATGAATGAATGAATGAAAAAATATTGAGACGCAAACTCGATTACCCTATGCCGCAACCTCACGTCAAAAAAATGCTGATGCCGTTCCATCGTCCAGATGTTTCCGATGACCTCTGGCTGAGGCCGTGGTGCCGATTACTGAACCGATCATGCGAAAGTGACGACGTCCGGTGCACCCTCACCTCATCCTCGCTGACGAAACGTAACCGTCATGCATCCCTCTCCCATCCCGGGGAGGCATTATGTCGCTTCAGCACGCCGGGCTGCGGAGGACAGCTGCTGTCTGAGGAGGAGTCCCGTCAATCACGGCGCCCCCTCCCCTCCTCCCCCCTTTGGCAGTTTGACAAGGTCGTTGGGCCTGGTGTGACATCAGCAGATTACCGTCGGGATTGGCACGATCACCTCACCACCGCATTTGGCCGCGTTGGCTTGAAGACGAAAGAGCACACGTGATACATAGAAATTGGCGATTGAGCCCGTTGTTCGTAGCGCGTCTATCTATATTTTTCGCATGCGTCTGAACCCCGAGGACTTCAGAGGGCGCACGTGACTCGTTCACAGTGGCGCTAGAGTGCAGATGCCAGCAGCTGTTGCACAATGAAGCCACACACCAATGCTCTCCTTAATATTGTCATTTACACAAACAAACAGTAAGGCCATAGAAAAAGAATGAAACCCTTTTTGTCACACAGAGTCATTTGAATGAGCATTGTGCTGCTCTTTCTGTCTTTAAAATAGACATACAGGTGGATATTAGGTTTGTTACGACGTCTCAATTCTTCTCATCTTATCAGTATGGTACTATCAGTCACAGGATAAAAAAATATGAATGTGATTGCTGTTATCTGTATCCTACCATGTTTTTGTTGCACTACCATGGTTCTGTCTTTTGCATAAAAATGAATAATTGAGATAAGGTGTGCACACCCTCTTATAGCTGGTGAATTGGCTGTGTTCTGAATTAATCACATTCAAACTTGTTAAATGGGAGTCAGCACACAATTTCCATCATTTAAAATTGCTCTTATTCACCCAAAATACATTTCTGTTCTTTAAGTAACCGTTTCCTGACTTTTCCCCCTCCTTCTCCCAGAAGCTTGAAGGTTTTGTGCTAACGGTGACAGGTATATGTCACGCCGGTGAAGGTCACTCGCCCTTCCTCCTGTCCCAGTCTGATTGATTGTTGGCCCCGCCCTGATTGTCCTTAAATAGCCCTTGTCTCCCTTTGTCCGGTGCCAGTGTGTTTTGTCTTTCTGCATTGCACTCCAGTCTCTGGCCACAGTTCTTTCCAACCCTTGACTTGTTTTCACAGTCCCCTCTGCTCTGAACCCTGCAAAAGTGTCCCGAGTCCAAGCCTGGCACTAACGGTATATGGGACGGTTCGTAATTCCCTTCACCTTGTTGAAGGTCTCGCTGAAGAAAAACAGTTACAAAGCGTGATGCTGCCCCTACCAGGCTTCACTGTAGTTGTGGTGTTCTTTGGGTTATGAGCAGTGTTGTGTTTGACCTAATGTACTTTGTATCTCTTGGAAATAGCCCAATAGTTCCACATCGGACCCTCACACATTTGACCTCCTGTGCTTTGAAGGTTTTCTTAGGTTCCGAATGGTAGTACCTTACTGACCATGTATTCCCAAATAGTGCAGCGGAGGAATCGAGTGCCTCCGCTGAACCCAAAACCCCTCATCAAGAGCACCCGACCATCTCATTCGCTCTGGCAGTTGGGAAGGCGCGAGACGGCGCTTGATAGGTCGGGGAAAAAGCTCACTTGGACAGGCCACACGCGTCTTCGAGTGGCAGACAACGTGACTGCCAAAAAGTAGGGACATTGGAACAAAAATGCTCTAGGTGGAGCATTTCTATTGGACAAGAGGTTGCGGAGATGTCTGACTTGAATTGATTTTGTGTAAAAAAGAAAAAAGCCATTTTGTGTGCACCATATGACTAAACTTGCCTCGAAGACAATAAAGACTAATGGAAATTTGACATGAGCAAAATAATCTCTTGAAATAGGAGTTATGAAAAGCAACAACCCGATCGTCTATGTAGGCATTGTCAGGGCCAAGTGTGATGTACTAAAGCCACGTATTGATACATATTAAAGTTATGTAGCATACTAAGGTTCATGCCGTCAAAACAATCCTTGTCGAGGTTTTGCGCTGGCATAACAACCAGACACCTGGGTATGTGGCCTTCAAATCATTAAAGGAAAGTCAGTGTAATGAATAGAATGAGAACAGTCAACCCTCACTATTGTGCTAACTCATACATGTGGGGGATTACTGGAAAGTAATATAGTAAATAGACATGCCTCTTTCCAAAAAGAACTGGCCTTTGAGTGACAGCGGAGTGGACTGTGTGCGAGCAGAGCTGAGCTGTTAATTCTTTTCCCGTTGTCATCATTATCGGGGATGTGCAAACGCTGCCCTGGCAGCAATCAAATGTCTGGACAAGCTGCCACTTCCGACAGACGAGTGCTGACAGGGGTGTAGACTGACAGAACCGAAACAATAAGATCACACGACGGCTTCAGTGACTATTTTGTTCGCGTCTAATAACTCTGTATACAGCAGTCGCCGATACCGCTGACTTTATTATGCATTCAGGCCTCATTCTTTCCTGACAATCCCGCTTGAAGTTGACTTCTTTTAGTAGATTCTATCTGCGTACTCACCGCGAAGGTCAATGAAAGTTAAGGCTTCAAACAAAAGACGCTCCAATTTGGAAGATTCGTTTGAGCTTGCCGTCACTGATGCCTCAGGTCATCGTGATTATGGTTCTGTTCAAGGTTTTGGAATAGGGGATTTTTGTTGAATTAGAGTGGCCTGTTAAATAATGTCTCATCCTTCTGTAGGATGAGCTTTAAGGCACATTTCCACCAGTTGTGATACAATTCTAAGAAGGTAAACTGTCGTTCGAGGCTGCACGGTTGACTCGTGATTTACACCGGCATCTCACGTTAGGATCGGTGAAGATTCGAATTTGTCCAAAGTCGTGAATGTTGTTTGTATTTATGTGCCCTGCAATTTTTGGGACCAGCGACCCCTTAGAGGAGGTTCAAAGAGTTGCACCCTCGTGTGGAAACAAAGTGTCAAATGACGCTAAAACAGTCGTTTCCGGCCTTCGCGTTCATCCTCAACAATCCCCAGTCGAGCAAGACCACCCTCTGGGAGGCAAGGCGCCCACACTTCCCGAATGTCAAAGGA
The DNA here is from genome assembly GCA_026261675.1 of Hippocampus mohnikei. Lineage (NCBI taxonomy): Eukaryota > Metazoa > Chordata > Actinopteri > Syngnathiformes > Syngnathidae > Hippocampus > Hippocampus mohnikei. The sequence goes on along the minus strand of JAKGUB010000334.1, from coordinate 15,989,663 downwards.
CGGCTTAAAGAAATAACAGCTGCTGCTGCTGCTGCTGCGTCTTCAGCATGCCGCCGCCGCCTCATTCCGGGAAGCGTCGAAAGGGGCAAAGTGACATTTACGGCAGGCTCCTCTTAACGTCCTCGCCAGTCTGTTTCTATACGCCTCGCAGTCGTTCTCTTTCTCCGCCCAACCTGCTGTGACCAGGAGACTGTAGGACACACGTCAGCCTAGCAAGCCGAGCATCACGCTGTGTTTGACATTCATCAATAATGGATGGGTGGAGCTTAATTACAGCGGGCGAGAACTATCACGCTGGGAACGGGCTAACCGCTGGGGGCTCGAAATTGACTGGGCCACAAGTGTTACCTAACAAGTTGTTGTTTTTTTTTTTACTCCTCTGTCTTCCATTCATTTTGTGAGCAACAATATGCTCCATGGTGGGAAGTAACAGGATTACGAAGTGTATTTTTCAGATATCTGTTCAATTAGTTGAGTATTTATTTTTCTGATTACTTCTTGCTTTTACCCCAATATTTGGAAACCGGTATTTGAGCTTTCCACTCCTATTTTTTTTTTTTCAAAATAGCCTCGTTGATTTTTAACCTCAAGAGATAACAACATAGTATTAAAAATTAATTAGTTAAAAAAAAAAAAATTCAGGTACTCATGGAGGGCCTGTTGTCAGTTTAGTCCTGATTATCCAGCCAGAATTGAAGCTGCATACAGCAATTTTTTTCTTTTTTCTGCTCCGTACGAGGATATTGCAACTTTATAAAGACGGACTTTATGTGTGTGTGGGGGGGGGGGGGGGTTCATTGTGCCAAGTTATCAAAGTGGGTGTTGTACCGAAGAGAGAGAATTATTTGTTACTTTTCTTGTACTAATTACATTTCAGTCTCTACTGCTTTACTTTTACTGAAATTAAGAAGTTGTAAATCAGCTACCTCTTGACTGTCTATTTGAGTCAGTATATATATATCTTTAACCCCACTTTGGCACGTGTTTTACTCTCGCTGTTCTTCTCATCACGTGGCATCACCTAGCGAGCATGCAGCATGTGAGCAATTTACCGTATTTTCACGACTATTCGGTGCACCGTGTTGTTGGGCACGCCCACCCTTCACTCATTGGCAGACTTCCGCATGCCCGACGTCACTTACGCCCGCCTTTTCTCTATATAAACATCGTGTCGGCCAGAAGCGCGCTCAGTCAGGCTTTGGAACTCGGCTCATACACTAGACTTTTAATGGCGCCTTATGGCCGTGAAAATACGGTAGTTTAGTTGACTGTCACTACCGGTGATAGAGAAACAATCTGCCGCCAGTCTCTGAGCAGGACAGAAGACAATCAATTGCAAAATGGATTCACAGTCCTTAAATGAGGTTAGATGAAGGTCGTCACCTGACGAAGGAGTGAAGGCAAAACTAGTGATTGAAATTTCTTTTTTTTTTAATGGCAAGCATGGAGCGAACCCACAAAGTCCACTGCCAATTCCTGCCGCTTTCCAAAATCAAGCATGTTAAATTCGTTGACTCTCAGTTGTCCATAGCTGTGAATCTAGGGTGTTACCCACTTGTCCTGCTCTCAGGTAAGTGGGATAGGCTCCAGTTATCCTCAACCCTGAACAAGAACAAGTAAATGCAGATGATCGTCCAAATAAAAGATGTCGCACATCCAGTTATTTCCTTTTAGTTTTAGTTTTCATCAATGACATTTCACTCTTTGGCTTACCATCACCGAACAGACACACATACAAACACACAACACATAAACAACACTGCCACTTCCTTGTGAAAGCTTATTGTGCCAATTAAACTTTTGAACTACCAGTACCAGTATGTGAGTATTCTTTACAGTTTTCTTACAATTGACAGTTTTTAGAAACAGTGTAAAGAACGTTTCGTTGACATTGTGGGTTTTGTCATGGAGAGAATTTAGCAAGCTGTACAGCGATGAGGCACAGAGACTGTTGACATTAGTCTACAAGTCCCTTAGCCAATCAGGATGCGGAACACAATGCGCTGTAAAACACATTTTCACAAAAACAGCAAAGGTGTGAATGATGAACCGTCATAGAGCAAAGGATTACTGTCTACCTGTTAGAATAGAAAATACAATGTTGTCATGTTTTAAAGTTTCTTCTTGTTACATGCTTGATTGACCTCGGAATGCTTGTGTTCAGAACATCTCGCACACAATGGAAGCATAGAGTCAGAGAGATCAAGAGACCGGAGCAGATGGTACCTGACCACATCATTAGTAGACACACTGGTGCCTGTTATCTTATAACTTGGAAAGGAAGATTTATCCTTGGACGGAAGGGAGTACTTGAGCACTCCATCATGAGAAAAGAGTTACGAGCCACATTATAAGGAGGTACCCCTTGGAATGTACACATGTCCGGATGTTGGTGCGAGTACCAAGAGAGTGCTTTGTCTGAGGGGCGACCCAATGGGGCCGTTCAGAGGTGTGTCATGTTAATGAAGATGGGAGTGTTTTTCTGATATGTTTCTCGTAATTTGCATATACAATCAATAAAAAGATCGGCAGAGGCTGCAGGGGTTGGGTGTCAGTGGGAAGCGCACACGAAGTGGCTTCGTAGAAAACTGCGCCTCCTGCCGGCAGAAAAGACAATCTCTTCCTGAGTCTGTTTGTTCAACTGTCTGAGTGAACAACTCTGACACTACCTTATCAATATTTTTAAAGAAAAATATTTAAAACAGTTGAAATGCTCTAACAAAAAATGCCTTGGAAGACAAAATACTTTGATGTAAGATACATAATATGATTTGAAGTTTAGTTGTTGTCATACACACCAGACATATAATCTTTTAGAAGCATCTGATTATCAGGTCTTTGCTGAGTTGGATCAAAATTTGGCCCGGTTATCGATGTGTGCGTTCCCTTCTTACCACTCTATAACAGCAATGCAGTTGTGGTGTCTTCCACATAAACTTGTGTGGAATCCCTCAGCTGCAAGTCAAAGCTTGTTATCATGCAAGAGGGCACGCTCGCTTCCCTGGTGTGTTTCAGTTTTTTTTTGTTTTTTTTTTAATTAATTGGCATCCTCCGAATGTGAAGTGGACTCGCAGACATAGCATGGTGGAGTCCTGCTTGAGAGGCTTCCTATTAAAATGCAGCTCAAGTGCTGCGACTGGCAGACGTAACGACTGCTTTGTTACCGGGCGAACTCATGCAGCTCTCCCAAAAAGTGACCTTGCAGGGCCCTCGACTGCCTTTTTCTTCATTTTAAATTTGGGCAGCTCAGTACGAGCAATCGCTTGTGTCAGTTCATTAACTGGTCTGTCTTTTGTACATAACTGAAGCGTTAACAGCAGGAAGATGAATGATCAAAGTCACCTTGCTGTTAGAGAAATGTCAACCAAGATGGCGTCTTCACCCACTATTACAACTGCACACAGAGGCAAATAAAATACACATCGTGTGCGGATTACACGTCACACAAGGGAGTTCCGTACAGTCGATTAAAGAAAGAGCAACAGGGGTCGGGCAGCAGGCGTGTGATGTGGATTAATCCAGATTTTTGCAGCCAGGTTTGGAATTTAAATCTCAGGCGAACTTTTGCCATGTGAAAAGTGAATTATGTTACGTAATGTAAAGCCCTAATAGCAAACAAGGTACTTAATGGCTGTCTTTCACAGTGAGTCATTCTGCCATGTTTCTCGCTTTGTCGCTAGCTAGCATTATGATGTAGCCTATAGTAAACCACATAGGGACTGAGCCCTGAATCAAATTGTGAAAATCCATGAGTAATTGACATCCCCTGCCAAAGCTTTATACTACATCAGTGATAGGAAACTGACGGCCAGTGGCCCTTGATTAATTTTCAAGAAAAAAAACTACCGGTATATTCCTGAGCCAATGGCAGCACGGTAAGCAAATGGTTTGCTCGTCCGCCTCCCAGTGCAGTACTCATGGGTTCGATTCGGTTCTCCGGCCTTCCTGCGTGGAGTTTGAATGTTCTCCCCATGCTTGTGTGGGTTTTCTCCGGGTATTTCAGTTTCCTCATACATTCCAAAACATGCACGATAGGTTAATTGATCACTGTAAATTGTCTTTAAGTGTGATTGTGAGGATGTTGCTTGTCTCTATATGCCCTATGCTTGGCTAGGAACCAGTTCAGGGTGTACCCTGCCTTCTACTCAAAGAGAGCTGGGATAGGCTCCAGACACCCATGACTGCCGTGAGGATAAATCGGTTCATGCACGTTGCTGAGCCGCTGAAAGACATAGCACCCGTGTTAACCAAACACCAGCTTTTTATCAGATAATTTGCAGTTCATTTGAAGTGCATGACGTTGTGATGTGTAAAATGAAGCTTCATGAACCATTGGGCTATTGCTTCAGATATTGGTTTATTAGTCGATGCTTCTTTCAAGTTAGCTCTGTAATGACACCTGCTGTACAGTGGAAAGTATAAGGCATGAAATCTTGAAATGCTTTCAAGTATTCCAGAAGAATGTCCCAATATAGCGAAATGAAGCTTCATAAATCATTGAGGCTTTCCAGCCAATCGGTTTGCATATGGTGCTTCATTTGCTCGCTGGCATCAAGTAGTCCAAAATACCAAGCAGTAAGATACTGTGTATGCACACACAGAATGAAATAATATTGAAGGCTGAAACCAGAAGTAGTGGTTTTGCAGTTTTAGCAGTATGTGTGCAGTCCAAATTTGGAATAAATAAGAAACAACATCGTGAGTACAATATTTATGAATAACTTTAAATCAGCCTATGTGGCTATTGTGGGTGGATTCCGCAGGCCGACTTAAAATATTCACCCTAAGTGGCTGCTTCAAAGCAAAATGGCTTATTTCATTTTTTTGTGTCCTGTTATGATCGACATGTCCACCCAATTTCTTTTGTTTAACTGTTACAAGTCTGAAATTGTGTAAGATTATAATCAATTGATCCATTATTTTGGTTCTCAATATGGTTACATTTATCGTTTACAAATGAAGATTAGCCCTGCACATGGAAACATTTTTTGTCAATGTGCAAGATATAAGATCATGAAGAAAAAGAAAAAAAATTGTAATTCTAAGGACATCTCCCTCACGTAAATCACCAGTGTAGGTCAACAAAATGGCACCTGCTTCCTCTCTTTGGCAGATTTCAACGATGGTTATTATGTCGTCACACCACAGGAAGTGACCTCATGTGTTGACAGCGCGGATGAGACACGCCTCCACCGAGGGAGGATGGGATTGTTTGGAGGGTGCGAGCTGAGTCGTGCCACAGTCGGAGGCAGACGTCGGAGCTGCGCGGCTGTCTCTATGTGTGTACGTGTGTATGTGTGTGTGCCTGCACGCATCATGCTCCCGATTGGATGCTAATTCCCCGCTCCTGATCGGACTTAAAGAGGACAGCTGGGTTGTCATTTTTTTTCGGTGGGTGCATGCTGGGAGCTCTGCAAGGGAATCATCGCAACACTATTAATAATAAAAGATGGTGGGTGGTATGTCGGGCAGTCTGGGGGGGATAATCTGACACCACGCTTGAGCGATGTTCTGCAGGATTCTCTGTGTGGTCACAAAGGCTTTTCCCACTCGCTAATGGACCGATGGGGGGACGTGGCGGTGGCTTGCCATGCTTGAATCCCATCACCGCGTCCCAGACCTTCTTGGTGACCGCTGCCATATCCGAGGAATACCCCCCTCCACCCTCACCCCCCACACCTTCCCTTTGCCCCCTAACCACGCAACCATCCAATACATCCCTGATCTGTACTTCTGGCTGCTCGAGTGTATTCAACCCCTCTGACGTCTAAATGAGCTCCCTGACATCCTCGTTGCTCTGCCTTCACCCCCTGAGCCCCTCTATATTCTGGCATGTTCCATCAGCGGGGTTGATCCTCCTTTCACTCTCCCGTTCCCCATCCTCGTCCCAATCTCCTGTCCTCTGACCCCTACCCTATTCACCCTCTTTCCCCCAAACTCCTTCCCCCCCATGACCATGTTGCCATGTGTCTGCTGGCTCCAGCCTGTCCTCATGGTGCTGACTTCTGTGTTCTGGACCCGGGGGGAGAACTGCCCAGCGACCTGCCTCTGCCCGGACCCCCACACGGTGGACTGCAGTGGCCGCGGGCTGACCCACCTCCCAGACGAGATCCCCCTGGACGTTCGCCGGCTCCTGTTGGCTGACAACTGGATACCCCGCATCCCCTCTGACTTCCTGGTTCTGTACAGTGACTTGGTCTATTTGGACTTGCGGAACAACACGCTCTCATACATCGAACCGGGGACTCTTGGCACCTCCTCCAGGCTGGTCTTCCTGGATCTTGGTAGCAACAACTTGACGGAAATCCCAAAGGGCACATTTGGGGAGTCCCGGAGCTTGATCAAACTGCGACTGGGTAACAACCCCTACCTGAGCATGGTGAGTGAAGACGCCTTCCTGGGCCTCACCTCGCTCCGGGAATTGGAACTGGAGCGTAACGCACTGTCGAGCCTCAAGGTGGGTGCGCTAAGTCAGCTGCCCTCCCTGCGGGTGGTGAGGCTGGAGGGCAACCCTTGGGTGTGTAACTGCAACTTTGCCAACCTGTTTGCGTGGCTCATGGAGAACAGTCATAAGCTTCCCAACGGTAAGCAAATCTGTCGAACTTTTCCTAACACACAGTGTTGTAACATATCACATCTATTTAGCTCCCTGTTGGAGAGGGAAACCCCTCCTCCCAAATCTCCCGTTCTAATTTAGTCTCGTTCTTCCTCTGCCCCTTAGCTTCCAAAGCAAATGTGTAATATGACACAATCGCCCTTATTTGCGGCTGAACGTGCAATGACATAAACATGTAAACATGACTTTTAGTCTCAGGACAGTCATTTGGAGAATATTTGTATTTTTAGTTCAGATAGATGGCAGTGTAGAATACACTTAAACCCAGTTTGATTGGTTAACATGCTTTTATTTGTATCTAATATCCAACGTTTAGTAGAGGTCTTTCTTGAGACTTTAGTCCTCAATCATCAGCCACTTTCTCTCTGTAAAGCCAGCAATTAATGAGGAGAACTTACAAGAATATTGTATTGTTATACTGATATGGGGCACTTTTTTTGTACTCCACTTAACTCCAAAAACATGCTTGCTAGGTTCATTTAAGACTCAAAATGTTCCCTTGCTGTGAAGGTTGAGCTTGAAAAGATCTTTGTCTGCCCTGTGTCCTGTGATTGGCTGGTAACCAGACCAGGGTGTAGCCCGTTTCTCAACTGGGCTAGGCGCCAACTCACCTGTGACCCGAATGAGGAAAGGTGGTGTTGATATTGGATAAATGGATGTACCCTTTGATCAACTGTCAACCAGCCCATGGGGGAATCCACTTCTCTTGCCAAAAGTCAGCTGGAATAGGCTGCAGCCCACCAGAGACCCCAAGTAGAACATTATTCTTTTTGTGCCCTGCGAGTGACTGGCAACCAGTCCAGTATGGGCTGTACTTCTCGCCCCAAAACTCAGCTTGGATAGGCTTCTGCTCACCTGTGACTAAACAGTCTACAAAATGCATTGGTGGACTTTTTTTTCTTTTTTCCTGCACAATCATTCGGTCTATCAATTTATTGCTTTACATAACAGCGGGCATCGAGTAGACATTTTAGGCCTTGTGACTTTGAGTTAGATAACAGGGCACAAGATATGCTGTATGTGTGAGTGCCTCTGAGAAACAACACAAGGCTCACGCTAACGCATCAGACTTATTGTACTGTGGTTGTGAGCTGCTTACATGAGCGAATGGGCCTCTAACAGCCATGGGGGGTTTATACTATTTGTTCTAGTGCACGCACCAAAAAAGAAAAAAAAATGAGGTTCTTTAATATCCGCTTTCATTCAGCTCAAAGCAGATAGCATATCCCATCAGACCCTGCACACATAGCTCCTACTGTGGCAGAGCCACGTGATTACTATTGATGTCTTTCAGTTAGCGTTGAAGTGCAAGAAAGCTGCAACATGGGAGCGGATGAGGTCAAATGAAACAGAGCCGACATTTGATTGCTCGTGCAGTTGTTCAGTGCTTGTCCAAATTGGGCCCGAACTAAGAATTTAGGATGAAAATGTGATGCAAATACATGTTCGTGCGGAGGCTACTGCAGAGAGAGAGAGTGGGCGTACTTCTTCTTCTACTCCTGTCACTGTTCCAAGGTTGTTTGGGTGTGAGTGTTGACCTGCGTATAAAAACAGCTCAAACCTCAAAGGCGCAACAGAAAGCGAGAGTACACACAATCCGATAATCGCACTAAATTTGAGCATCCCCCGTCAACCCTTCTGATAAGTGTCAGTCAAGACCAGATGTCAGATGTCTCTAAAAAAAAAAAAAACATCCTTAGTGATTATCCAGTGGTGTGGGATTTGTTTGGGTTTTTCTCTCTCCCTGATCTGCTCGCCAAAAAGCCTGGGCTACCAATCGCAAATACTCATGTATTTGGTCAGGTCAGTCTTGGTACTGTGACAAACATTTGGTTTGAGACTCTCGTGACATCTGAGGATAGCAGCTCGGGCTAAAATTAAGTCTTCAATAAGCATGTCTTTTTTTTAATTGAAATGCATCATTGAATATTCTATTTTGTCAGAATATAATAATAATAATAATAATAATAATTCATTTTATTTACTACAGGGCTTTTTTGCCATCTTGTGGTATCTTAAAGCATTTCAGAAAGAATTCATTTTTTTTTTTCCCCCAGCAAATAGCTGGTTCCAAAAGGGGAAAAATGTGAATATGTTAATTAGTGCAAAGTGAAATATGGATAAATATTGTAGAAATATACGTCGCTTAGTCTGACATTTTTCTTGCTGTTTGATTTAATGAATGAAATGCTTCTTCCAAAAATGAAAATCGCGCACACACACACACACACACACAGAGTTGCAAGTCTCAGGCTCCACCTATAGTTGTCATGGTAACAAAAGCCAGACTTTCCACTGGTCCGGCAGTGTATGTGGTGGGGTGGACTGTCACTCACTTGAGAACGGCATTTTTTTGGGCTATTTTAATTGAACAAATTAGAAAGGAGGACTGGTGGTATTTCTCTGCCAGTTATTCCTCTACCAGACCAAATTCATCCAATCTTCTCCAAAGCGTGCCTTTGGAAGAAGTACTGTAGTACAATCACAGATAGGACGCTCATTAGCGAATGGAGTTGACACGAGTCTGGTGAGTGTTCCCGACGTGGGTGTTGGGAGCGCATGTTACATTCATCACTGAGTGAGAAACTTAATTGCGTGGCATGTGACAAAGAGCTTCTATATCCTATACAGTAATCCCTGCTGTTCATAAATGACAGGAAGTGCAAGTAATTGATCCCTCCCCAGGGTTTATATGTTTGTAATTGACTATATTAATAGTCTCAACCGTAAATATAGTGTTCGCTCACTATCCCGAGCCCCTCCTCACGAGGTCAATTTTCATGGAGTAGAGCTTTACCTGTACATTTGCAACATGAAGAATAAATACAGAACTGCTCGTAATAGGCTGCATTCATAAATGAATGAGAGGTCATGAGAACATTTTTTTTTTTTTTTTTTTTTTGTAAATGTCTTACCGTCATAAGAATCTTGCTTTGCATTAAAGCCAATGGTACAACCCTGGTGGATTAATGTGCCTTTTAACTTGTTGCTGCGCAAACCCGAAGGTTAGGTGCCATGACTACTGTTGCTTCTTCTACTTTGTCATCTTTTAAAAAAGAAGCAGCAGCAACGTCTGTCGTAAGTATGCAATTAAGTAAGTAAAAGGAGCATTAGACATGGCAACTAACTTTAGCTCCACACAACAACAATTTACAAGGTGCATTAATCTCCCAGCAGTATACCTTTTACGTGGCGCGGGATTTTGGTTAAAGCCAAGCCATTATAAGATAAAAAGAAAAACTTTAATGTAGTTATCAAGGCGACGTTTTGTTGACCTTGTCCTCATGGGCTGTGTGTGCAGAGCACGCTTCACTCACATTAATTTCCAAAAGCAGCCGTTAACTTTCCTTGTACTGTTTGCAATGAGCTCTGTTGTTTTGGGGGCACTTTGAATAACCGAACAGCATATTTCAATAACATTCCGAGTTTCCAAACGGTCTGAGTGAAGCAGCACACTCAAAATGTATTTCCGAACACTCCCATGAAAGGGGAACTGTGATTTTCCATAATGTTTAGGCACCCCTGATTTAAGGACTTCCAAGCTGCCAGGTCTCTGTGGGATAATTCAGTCGCCATGCTCTCGGCTCATGTCTCAAGTGTTTGATTATCCAGATGGTTCATGTCTTTGTTTTACAGCGCTCTTGTTCACGTTGTGTATTTCCATATAATTTTTCTTGTTTATGTGTTTTCATTTCTCGGAACTGGATCTCCTTGTCTTTTTATGACAAGCAATATTCGTTATCGAGCCCTCCTTGCCTTTTGCATGTAATTTATGTTACTCTCGTATTATTCTGGCCCTTTTTTTTTTTACCAGCGACCTTTGTTGAACTTTGTCGGTATTGCGTTTTTTTTTTAAATAAACTTTTTTGTTAAGACTCCTGTCGATGTTTGTGGGATCCACTTTGTTCCGGAGCAGTCCGTAACTTGACGATGTATCACTTCAAGACAATGTACTTCCATGACACCAAATAGTGATTTAAAGTGCTCTACCTGCATAGCATTTCTGTTGCGTCTTGATGGATCAGCCACCATGATATCTCTTTAAATTGTGAACAAGTCTCAATCCTGCATTCTGCAGCAGCCTGTTCTTAACGGTGTATGCTGCTCGTGAAGGTGTTGATACTGTGTTAGAATAGAAAATACAATGTTGTCATGTTTTAAAGTTTCATCTTGTTACATGCTAGATTGACCTCGGAATGCTTGTGTTCAGAACATCTCGCACACAATGGAAGCATAGAGTCAGAGAGATCAAGAGACCGGAGCAGATGGTACCTGACCACATCATTAGTAGACACACTGGTGCCTGTTATCTTATAACTTGGAAAGGAAGATTTAACCTTGGACGGAAGGGAGTACTTGAGCACTCCATCATGAGAAAAGAGTTACGAGCCAAATTATAAGGAGGTACCCCTTGGGATGTACACGTGTCTGGATGTTGGTGCGAGTACCAAGAGAATGCTTTGTCTGAGGGGCGACCCAATGGGGCCGTTCAGAGGTGTGTCATGTTAATGAAGATGGGAGTGTTTTTCTGATATGTTTCTCGTAATTTGCATATACAATCAATAAAAAGGTCGGCAGAGGCTGCAGGGGTTGGGTGTCAGTGGGAAGCGCACACGAAGTGGCTTCGTAGAAAACTGCGCCTCCTGCCGGCAGAAAAGACAATCTCTTCCTGAGTCTGTTTGTTCAACTGTCTGAGTGAACAACTCTGACAATTTGGGGGCTCGTCCGGGATTGGATCGGCGCCTCAGTACGGTGGGAGATCGACGGCGGCTGATTGCGCACAGTAGATTCGGCAGAGAATCTAGGAAAAAGACCTCTCTTTTACGAGGCCAGACGCTGAACATCGACCACCGTGGAGGCGCCGAACCCAATCAACGAACCTGGATTGATTCGACCAGCGAAGGGATTGAAGGACTAAGGTCAGTGTGACACAGTCATTGATAGTCGACTAACAAAGAGTACGGAGCTCGGGGCTCCGGAAAATAGAGAGTACGCGGCAAGCTCATGTCCGCCGAAACGGAATTTAGTTTCCACGACACGGGAATTGAGCCTTCCTGTGCGATTAGAGAGTACGCGGCAAGCTCATGTCCGCCGAAACGGAATTTAGTTTCCACGACACGGGAAGTGAGCCTTCCTGTGCAATTAGAGAGTACGCGGCAAACTCGGGACCGCCGAAACGGAACTTAGTTTCCACGACACAGGAATTGACCCTTCCTGTGCAGTTGAGATAGTCGTGTAGCAATAAAATAAAAAATTAGGCTACGACTACAATTGAGAGTACGCGACAAACTAGTGACCGCGGAAACGGAACTTAGTGTCCACGACACAGGAATTGATCCTTCCTGTGCGGTTGTGAATGTTGCGAGCTTGATGTGTGAATGGCGCGCAGACCGGTGTTTGGGTGAATGTATTTTGTGATTGGGGATTACAATACCACGGGGTATTGTGTCCCATATAAAATAGAGTAAAGTAGTGAACATTGAATCCAGAAATACCAACTCCAGTTTGGTGTTATGGTTGATGTTTGATTTGGCGCAGGCAGGTACGTAGTGAGGCAACATGACGACGGTGAGACCATGTTCGAGTCTTGAGCGCGAAAAAAAAAAGAAGAAAAAAAAGCGACACAGTAAACAAGGAAAGCTGTTTGATTCCTCTAAATTAACTCCAGAAAGACAGCAATTCTTCAAGGAGGGTAGATGTTTTTACTGTGGCGTGAAAGGCCATATAGCGCGACTGTGTAGGCGTAGAAAGAAAGACGAGGCGAAAAAAGAAAAAAAACAACAGACCTACACGCGGCTTCGGGATCCTCAGATTTAAGGCAGTCTTAGGGGCCCCACATATAAAAGGTGACGACACCCTTGTTTCTGTTTTGACGGGCGAAGTGTCGGAATGTGGTGAAGTCCAACAAGGACCTATCAAATCAAACTGCCCTGAGTTTGGAGGTGCCGAATTGAGGATAGTGAATGAATGCTCATCGATAATGCGATGTAATTATACATATTTATTAATGAAACAGAATAAATTTAGTCTACAAACAATGTTTGTTAAGGGAAGGATTTTACAAAAAAAAAAAAAAAAAGGGGGGGTGAGCAGAGGTGATCTTCCTCGCGGATAGAGAGTGACACGACCAGAAAGGAGGGGGCATGTGGGGCATGTAAGGCTGTTCGGCATTGCGTGAAAGGAAACAATTGATGGTGTATATGAGGTTCAGTGGTTTCACTGATGAGGAGATTAAAAGGTTGGAGTTATTTAACTTGGTTGAGAGTGATAGCGAGGTGAATCTTTTAGTTTTTCTGTAGAGTTATGTCTGCGATGAGAATGTGTGCTTTATTGATCTTTGCATGTGCGTAGATAAACGCGACTCTTGGGGCGTCTCGCGTCTCATGACGTCATGTTTGTTTCGTTTTCTGGCTTGCCCGGTGAAGAGAGTTTGTTCGGCATCTAATGGGATTAAAAGGGAACTTCTTACCACCAGTTAAGTTTCAATTTTTCAACCGGCGCTACATGTAGTATGTGTAATACTGATTAATTGAAAATGGATGAGGATAGATGTGGAGACACACAGTTTATGATCTTATAGAGGATTTAAGGCAAGTGAAAACAATGTTGGTGACGAGACGTAATTGAAGAGAGAAGTTTAGCATGTTGAAGAAAGGAAAAGAAAACCACACACACACAGGAGACGTTGGGCACGGTGATGCGGCAAAAGAGGTGGTCATCATGTGTTTCAGTCGACATGAGCCAGAAGGTCGCAGGATGTTTAGAAGGCTGTTCGTAAATCATAAACACACAGAAGTGGTGAGGAGATGATAGTGAGTGGTCGTATGTGGGATATTGTTAGGTTTCTGGAAGAATGGTGAACATGCATGCGTGCAGTGAAGGCCTTTATTTGGGATGACTTGTGAGTGTTACATGTCTGTGGGTTTTTCATTATTTGTTTGATAGCTGCTCCTGTTATGTTGCTATTTGCCGGGAACTCAGATTATAATACAGTGTTTTGTTGATTACATCCACAAAATGCGCATTTCTCTCGAAAACTGATAAGAACCATCATGCCTGCTAATGTTAGAGAAAGGATGGTCTTGTGCTATGGAATTATGTAAATTCGTTTTCAACTTTGCTGTCATTTAGTTGGGTTGTGCCTTAGAAATTTAGTTCAACACGAGAGCAAAATCTTCCAGTTTATCGGTGTTTATGTTTAAGGGTCATGTGTGGGCAATTTTGAATTTGGCTTTGTTAATTTAGAATGACTGCATGTTTGAAGGTGTGGTGTTTACCAGGACAGGGAGAGGAAAAAAAAAAAAATGCTCTCCACATTTACTCGAATGATTCCTTTCGACAATGCGTGGGTAGACATTGGCGAGATAGGCCACCGGGCAACCTTGAACAGTGCATGGGGCAAGCTCTGCATGTTGAAAGAGTGTTGAAAAAAAAAAGACAGAATGAATGAGCTGCTGGTGCACACTAACATGATGTTTTTGTCACCCACTAGACATTAATCTCGCATGGCTTGTATTCTCGATCCAATTTAACACTGAAAGATGCACAGTATTTAACCCTGTAACATTACCGCTTCCTATTGGGTGTTTGTTTGTTTGTCTGTCTGTTTGTTTGTTTGTTTGTTTGTTTGACATATAAACAAATTGTCAGGAATTGGCTGATGAAAAGAAAAATAATCACAAATCTGAAAAACAAATGCTGTTCAGCTACCACATCAAATTGGGATACGTAAGTGCACAGCACACACAACAAGCGCTGATAATAAAATAACAAAAGATGCAGCTTCTAAATTTTTGGAGGGAGAAATTACTGACTGTAAGCGACGGGATAACATGTTACAAATTGAATTCTATTTAATCTGCGGCAACAAATTCCAATCACTAAACAAAGATAAGAGAGGGACTACATTGCAAGATGGGGTTTATGTCAGCATTGACAGTGAACCCATTTTGCCCAAAATTCTTTTTACGTCATGGAATACCTCACGCGTTGGCAGGGGAATGGTGTCTCTGGTTGGGGAACATTATATAACCTACTGTTTTAACCTATGTCGAGAACACATTGTGTGAACAGAGTAATTGATGAAACTGAATGCATGCTTCATATTGATTTGAGACACCATTGCTCCTGCCGTCCAATCTGCAGGATTGGTGGGGAGTATTAATTCTATGGTTTAAATTCAGTTGAAGAAATGCATGAATGAAACACGAGGCCCTGGGAACTATGCATAGATTTAGTTGAAATACACTAAGCTAATTTGTTTATATAATTTGTGAAATTACATGTCTAATTTGTAAAAAAGGTATATGTATGTAATCATATTATTTGGTTGTATTAACTCATTTGGCTGATTTATGCAAGTAACTCGAAGAAAAAAAAAAAAGAAAAAAACTGCACTGATCTTATATTTCTGGTATATGTGTTCTCCTTTAGCACATGTGAAAGGGGATGTCTATTTGAATAATAACCTACATTTTGCTAACAGATCTGGACCAGGGGTGTCAAACTCATCTTTGCCAAGGGCGCTTTATGTTGCATCTTCCTATGTTGGGCGGTACAATGGTGAAATTTAATTAAATACTTGTACAACTCAACTGTATTTATAGATGATCAATTTTGAAATCAGTCAAATTAACTATGATAGTTTGTTCAATTATTGCTTGAGTGAGTGTTAACAGGATTACACGATTATCGCAGAACCTCGACATTATTTGCTATATGTTAAAATTTGAGATTTCGGTACTAATTTTAGCAAGGATCATGGAAGTTGACGCGCTTGATTTGCTTTTATGGGCCACATAAAATGATGTGGCGGGCGGATCTGGCCCCAGACTTCAAGTTTGACACCAGTGATCTAGATGATCTAAAAAAATAAAAAAAAATGTTGGAGAATCGTTTCATACATTTTTGTTTTGGATGGAAAAGTGTTTTATATCTATTTGAGCTTTTCAATCTCATAAAGAAAAGGAAAAGAGCACAAAAGCTTTTATTCATTTTTTGGGGTAGGATTGGAGTGTTTGTGTACAGTATTGTTGCTGAACTGAATGTGAATTTATCATCGTTTATTGATTTGTTTAATTTTGTTTTTAGAATGGTGAAATAGTTATTGTTTACCGGTACTTAATTTTTGTTTGATTTTGTATTGTTGTGTTTCGGTCTAAAAATCTATGTTGATATAGTTATTCTTCGCTGTGAGTGTTACTATATTTCTTTCTTTTGTTCTTTAATGTGAATTGGGTATCTATTGAATACAGAAGAACAGTATATTTTTAACAATTTTATAGGCAAATATCAATTATCGCGGCAGAGTTTTTCTTTTTCTTTTTAAGAAACAAAAAATAGAAAAAGAGGGGGAATAATAGTTAGTGCAGAAAATAATTGGAAAACAATTGAGAAGTTTCTTTTACTCATGACTATGCTTCCGTTCACAGCAGAGGATATTTGAGATTCCATCTTCATTGGTGCAATTGGAGTTCCTCGTGGCGTACTGGGTGGGTATAAATTGGTTAACCAGGTTGCTGACGGGATCAACTGCCTCCACTACAGTGTCCAGAAGCTTGCAAATTATACAAAGGAAGCCGTTTTGGCTATTGGAAGTAAAACAATTGACAGTCACCTCTCTGATGGCGCTCCGGGACCGCACAGCGGTCAATGTGCTCTTGGCTGAGGCCAATGGAGCGTGTGCGATATGTGGTGAACGGTGCTGTTCAACCATGCCCTGAGGGCCTCGTACACTGAACCGGACCGTTCCGGCGTGACCACGCCCTTGTCGTCAGAGAAGTGGTGGGTAAGACCTTCGTGACGTTTAAAAAAAAAGAAAATGCTCTGCTTATCCGGTTTATCACTACGATTAGTACGCCCACGACGTCTAAAGTGAATGGAATGTACCCTCTGCTGTTACTTTTGGATGGTAAAGGTTCTGACATAGAAAAACGGCTCGGCTAATGGAGACATGATTTCACTTCAATATCGAAATGTGATAGGTGATTTTAACCCTCTTTTCCTATATTGTTTCTCTGAATATAACTCTGTTTACATATACAACATGAGTCCACTGAATAAAGTCCGACAGGAAGGTTCTGTGTGATGATATGAGTGGAAAAAACAAGGGGAATATTAGGTTGCTTGCTTTTAGTTAGCATACATTTGCATATTAGTAGTGATGAATTTATTATGCTTGCAATGAAGAACGCTTATGCTTTTAATGAAAATATGCTTTTAATGAAACTCACATTTATAATAGAAGAAAGCTAGGTGCACTGTGTGACGGTTGAGACAACTACATCAACACCGGCTGCAACTTGGAGTCTTCATTGGAGTAATTATTGCACACAAATCCACCTTGGGCTCAACGATCCCACCACCTGACAATGGAAAAAAAAAAAAAAAACAACAACAAAAACAACGTCTACTGATCCAGCACCAGCTGCCACCTGTTGATGATATCATTCACCAGAGGTTGATTTCACGGTATACGGGCAGAATAACCCGGTGTGTCAACCTGAGACCAGGTAGTAAACCTAAGGTCTTGAAGAAACCAACTGCGCTTTCGTTCAATTTCGTCACTGCAGAGCCTCCTCCCGTTTCAGAACGAGCTCGAGAACTCCCTCCCGCCACAAACCTCTCCCTCAGCATTCCTGCTCAAACTTACAATAGCCTCTCTCACCTGATTACTGTATCTGTTTAAAATCTTGAAACAAAGAATTCAATGTGAAGTCTGTGTCTTCTCCTCCCTTGGGAAAAAAAAAAAAAAAAGGGGGGAGGGGGGAGATAGGGGAAGTGACTGTTCTACTTGTTTGTGAGCTAAAGCTTAATAATGTTATGTCTAACCATTATGACCGCCCAAATAGTTGTTCCAGCCCTATGACGAGAATTCAACACTTAAAGTTGAGCAGAGCACACACGTGGATTTACATATTTTTCAGAAAAAACTTTTTCATAGTATGTTATTGTTGACATGTCTTCAAAATTAGTTGAACTGTACCCAAGTACCCGTGATGTTTCGGAAACTGTTGTGAAAGCAGTATGTGAACGCATAACGCCAACGTTAGGTAGTCCGTAATTAGAAGCGACAATGGGAACACGTTTTGTGAAGGTTTGATGTTTCCGGGTTTATTTTTAGATTTTATTCTGATACATTTGTTGGGGAAAAAAAAGAAAAAAAAATTGGTCTATATATCTTAGTTTCCCATTTTATGCTTGGCTATTGCGGGAGAAAGGGTTTCTGTCCTTTTATCCATTTTATCCCTATATACACAATATATACTATTATACTACGATATGCACTCCTTTGGGTTTTTTCAGGACAGTTTTTCTCCCTACTCGCGCAATCGCTGTTGAATTGATGTTTGATGTTACTTTAAAACTTGTCAAGAGGACGGAATGTTAGAATAGAAAATACAATGTTGTCATGTTTTAAAGTTTCATCTTGTTACATGCTAGATTGACCTCGGAATGCTTGTGTTCAGAACATCTCGCACACAATGGAAGCATAGAGTCAGAGAGATCAAGAGACCGGAGCAGATGGTACCTGACCACATCATTAGTAGACACACTGGTGCCTGTTATCTTATAACTTGGAAAGGAAGATTTAACCTTGGACGGAAGGGAGTACTTGAGCACTCCATCATGAGAAAAGAGTTACGAGCCAAATTATAAGGAGGTACCCCTTGGGATGTACACGTGTCTGGATGTTGGTGCAGTACCAAGAGAATGCTTTGTCTGAGGCGACCCAATGGGGCCGTTCAGAGGTGTGTCATGTTAATGAAGATGGGAGTGTTTTTCTGATATGTTTCTCGTAATTTGCATATACAATCAATAAAAAGGTCGGCAGAGGCTGCAGGGGTTGGGTGTCAGTGGGAAGCGCACACGAAGTGGCTTCGTAGAAAACTGCGCCTCCTGCCGGCAGAAAAGACAATCTCTTCCTGAGTCTGTTTGTTCAACTGTCTGAGTGAACAACTCTGACATACTGTAAGTTGGGTGTTCAAACCAATCACGAGGAGGAGGTGCAGATAGTGCTGACTGCCTATTATACAAAACCCATCCATCCATTTTCAGCACTGCTTTTCCTGAAGAGGGTCGCTGGGGGTTGCTGCAGCCTATCCCAGCTGTTATTGGGCGATAGGCAGACTATACCCTGAACTGGTCGTCAGTCAGTAGCAGGGCACATATTAGACAACATGAAGGTTGAAACTCATCAAGGTGGGGTGCTCAGTGGACGACGTCTCCCAAAATGATGCTCAACCGCTATGTGCGACAGTCACAATAAAATATTTGCAAAAAAATAGAGAGAGAAGAAAACAAAACACAAAACAAGCATTCTAAATTTAAATAATCTGGTGTAAATTTAGCTAGCATGTAGGTTATAATGCAGCAAGAGGGTTGTGTGAAGTTGTTGGTAACCGGCTGACGATTATTACCCTATCATAAGGAGGAGGTACAGATGATGCTAACTGGCTAAAGCAGAATGTAAAGGTCGAAACATATCCTCAGGATGGATGTAAAGATGTTGCTAATTAAGGCACATGGATCTAAAGGTTGAAATGCAATGCGCAAGGAACCAAAAGCTGATTTTAAAGACAGTATATTTGGACAAGCACACGCTGCTATTTTTGAAATCGTCCTGAGGTCTTCATGGTTCCCCCGACAGCCTGCATAATGTAGCAGCCAGAAAGCCCCATGCTGCAAAACCCAATTCCCATTTCATTTTACACTTCTTGATTTCCCCCGTGATGCTGAGTTCACCGATTGGCACACTTGTCTGTTTGCATAAGTTTGATTACTGCCGGTCAGTGAGGTGGTAGATGCTAAATAAAAAAAAAAAAGAAAAGAAATGCAGGATGTTTTGGGGGATGGGTAGGGGAAACCGATTTCCAGACAGAAGATCAGACCAACAAACTGTATTTCTTCAGATGCTGACGACGGAAGTCCCGGGTGTAGTTGTACCAAGTTTAGACATGTTCTGTTGATTACTCAATACAGGATTGTTTCTTCCATGTTTAATTAGCGGCTTCTGTTCATTTAATCCACTGTAGTTGGAAGCAGAACTAATTACAATCCACTTGTTTCCTCCCGGAAACTTCTGATGGTGTGCGGCTATAAATCCAGATTTTGTTTACCGTGTTAATGATTTTCAACCTGGTTCTCACAGGTGCTACTTTGGAGGATGTCAATACATTCGTTCCCCCATTTAAATTCACTAGATTTTCACCTGCTGTGATGTCAGTACTAAGTGAGTTTGTTTAGTTACTGGCGCGGAAACACGAGCCAGATCAAGATGTAATGAACTGGACCTGTAGCCATAGTGGAGGTCATTAAAGCTACGGTATTATGTGTTTTTTGCCATCTATTTCAAGAGAGGTTAAACGTGTTGAAGTGCAATTAATTGGGGCACGGCGTCTCGAGAGTGGAGGACATGATTTCTGTATAGGTTGGGTTCACAAAATATTGCTTTTTGAATAGTGCATTTGGGTCGTTCAATGTTTATTTAAGGGATGAGTGCAAACATGATCTAGTGTTGTCTTGTCCACCGGTGACTTGAGGATGAACAAAGGCTATGTATAATTCAGGGTGACACAGTTCCCTGGGTGAATTGGCCAGGGTAATTGGAGCTGGAGCTGCCTGCGGGGTATGGCAGGCCAGCTCTCCGAGCAGCTTTGCCATAAAATAGGAGCTCATTTGATGGGGGATTCGGAGTCTCAATTTTCATTTGTAGCCTATCGAGTTTCCTGTAGAAAGCTGCAAAACGCAGTGTCGTCTTAAAAAAAAAAATAGTAAGCCACAAGCCGCCTACGACATCACTGGCTATCTTTACACCTCACGTGGAATGCGATGATACAAAGGTTATTTTTTAACACAGGCTGGCGTCTTTTTGTATCCTAGCCTGATTACTGAATGCTACTTTGCACCATGATGAGCTGTTATCGAAAGGCCGCGAGGAGCGCTGATGAAACGTGCCGTGATTGGGTCTCATTGCAGAAGGAATCCCCTCCTGAGTGATGCACCCCCGACCCACGCTGTCGCATGAACGCTCGTCATTCTGCATTTCACTCGCCTCCCTGCTCGCTCGGCTCCTTCCCTCCCCCACCCTCTCCATGACCTATGAATTTTTCATTGCCTTTTTTACGACTTTATGGCTCCGTGATGGGCCCCTGAATGGATCTTCATTACATCTGCCTGATAGTTAATCGGTGTGATGCATTTCAGGAGATTTGGTCATTATAGCGTCACCTTCTGTGTCCGTGTCATGGACAACATGGTCATTGTACGAATGGAAGGCAGATGCTAAAATCAACAGTGTGTCATTAAAGGGGGAGGGAAAAACCACATCTGATGGCGGTCTGTCACGATGAGGTAGATCAATCATGACTGGAGATGGCGGATTAATCATCCTGTGCCTGACTTTAATCCCACGTGTAATACATGAAATGTCCATGCTTGGAATCTGAAGGATTGGTTGCGGCATCATACCATTAGTTTCAAAGCTAGCATGTCATTAAAGCTGACTGTTAGCGCGTCTCTTTATCCCTTGACATGGACACTAGGTAAAGAAAAATACAGTGGTCTTCCCTTTACAGATTGTCCAAAGCAGGCTATGTACATGAACCAAACCAGAAACATTGTGTACAAACCCAACAATTTGCTGGACCAGAGCAGGCCATTTCCAAGACAGAGAAAACGACAATCTTGTGATGAAGAGGGGTCTTGTCCACCTCCCTGAAATGCATCAGGTCTCTTTCTGTCTTAGCGCTAGTCTGGTACCGTCCACCTATCGGATACTGGAAATAAAAGAAGAAATACTGGGGAAATAGTTGTCAGATGTTGAATCAGTTATGTGTCGATTGCCACAAAGCAACGCGCAACGTGACATGCTATGTGTTCATTGGCCTAGATTTATTGGTTTTTGTGTTGCGTTTTCTGTCTACCAGTGTGTATCTTCTGTATACACTCAGCTCCGAAAGGAATTGGAACCATCGAGGCTAGTTCCTTTAGTTTTGCTGTGCATTCGGCAGCTCATCTTTTATTACTTTATTACCAAACATTTGCATTCTTCATTTGTGGGGTTTTGCCACATTTTTCTTCTTTTGACGTTTTTGGGTGGATTGTGCTGCTCGGCGTCCACAATGACATGTAAAATGAATGCTCCGTCGGGTTTAAGTTGGGGGAATGTAGTAGCCTGTCTAAAATCAGGTATTTACTTCTGGATGTGATACACAAGTTATGTAGCGTTATTTGTAACAAAACATCAAATGTTCAGATGAACAGGAGTATTGAGTGACTAAGACTTGGACCAGAATGAAGAGCAGAGTCTTGTGTACTCGCCAAGTACTGTACGGTCTTCCTAAGGACATATGAGAGAACATTCTTTGAAAGAATTCAAGTCTCTTGGCTGTATTCTTGTTAATGTCCACCCTGACTCGTTTTTCTGTGATAGCGGCATGAAATGCTGATTTTTGCAGCCAAGACTGCACAAGTAACTAACTGTTGTATCCTTGGATTAAGGTATCCGACAAGAACAACATCCGGGTATTCCGCGCATTCTTGATTTATTTGTTCTTTCAATTGGAATAGTTCTTGGGCCGTGACTGGTGATGGCTCACGAGCTCACAAGGGCGTAAGAACTACCTAGCACGCTGATTGAGAAACAGCTGTCAGGTTTAGTTGAAAATCATTTTCTTGCAATAATTGTATTAATCTTATTGGGCCAAATGAGATTACCAAACATTTGTATTTTTCTCTTGGGATGCTTTGCCAGCGGAGTTTGGGAGGTTACTCCTTTCAGTCTCCTCAGGAGCAGGTAAACTGCATGCTCCATCGGGATTAAGTCCAGAAATGGACTTGACCTGTGTAAAACCTTGCCTGATAATCATTCCAAAAAAAATAAATTGGTCTCACCGTTGCCATAATTTTGGAAGGGAGTGTGTGTTCTTCCGGGAAAATGATCACACTTTGTCTTTTTCTTAATCATTGGATTTTGCTGATGGGAGACTTTCAAGTCATGGGAGAGGTTACAATTTTCTACTTATGTTCTCATCACGACTAATCTGTAATCGCTTCTCAGGGAAGACACTCAGTTTTATTTTTTAATCTATTTCCTTCCTCATGTCCTCTAATGTCACTGAGCTGCTTTGATACCAGCGGTGACAGCGAGAGCCTGGAATTGTTTTCACCTTGTGAGTCAGCATGAGTGTCATTGTGTCAAAATGGGGACTTCTTGTTGCGGGGAATCAGCCTAGTGTTAGAAGCAGCGTCTGACCCCAAAGCACGGACTAATCCCGCTGTAATGTCGCCATTTTGATGTGAAATACAGGCTCTTTTCGAAAGGTTGTATCTGTTTGCATTTTCATGAATCCTGGCCATTCAAGCAGAATGGATTACTCAATTAATTCATCAATTCACAGGAGGCCGCATCTAGGAAAAAGCCTGGGAAATGTTTTTCTCATGATAATCGCCACTCAGAGCTCCCCTGAGTCAAAGTGTACAAGGGCCTGCTTCTTGGAAAGTGGCCTGCCATATTGTTTGTTGTGCAAGAATAATAGAGTCTAGAGTCATAACAAGCCACAATATTTTCAGTTCATTATTATGAGGCTGCTTAACCTTATTACCACTTGTAAGACCAGGCCTTAAGCATTTTTGCCTGGAAGCTCACTCCCGGACACATACAGCATGTTTAACAGGTCTTGTAATTAATGCCATCATTAACCAGTGTGCTCTTTCTCACCCGAATCAATAACATTGGCTTCTTGTCAATTGAGCGCTGACTCATGAGATTCTGATCCTGAACCAGACGGAGGAGGCTCCCGTTGGGTCATATGTCGATAACTGCACTAATGCTCCAGACATAACACCGGGCGCTTGGGACCTATAACAACCATTAGCCCCACAAGGTCATTCAAGTAAGATGTTTACATGTCACAGTGGAACCAGTATATTTCACACTTTTACAGCTGTCAGACTCTTTTCTGGGGAAAATATCCCTTTTTTGTCACAAAACATCTGCCCATCCATCCATTTCCGTAGTGCTTTTTTATCTTGAGGTTCACAGGTGAGTTGGAGCCTGTCACGGCCGATTTGGCAGATTTACTGTAGTATAGATAACCATTCACACTCTAATCAAATCATCATTTTCTAGTGATGCAGGATAATACACATATATATATATATATATATATATATATATATAATCTCCTCGTCTCACCCCCCATTCAGCTCGGGTCCTCTACCAGAGGCCAGGAAGCTTGAGGGTTCTGCGCAGTATCCTTGCTGTTCCCAGCACTGCACATTTCTGGACTGAGATGTCCGATGTTGTTCCCGGGATCTGTTGCAACCACTCATCTAGTTTGGAGGTCATTGCCCCGAGTCCTCCGACCACCACAGGCACGACTGTCACCTTTACCTTCCAGGCTCTCTCCAGCTCCTCTCTGAGCCCTTGGTATTTCTCGAGTTTCTCGTGTTCCTTCTTTCTGATGTTTCCATCACTTGGGACCGCTACATCCACTACCACGGCTTTCCTCTGCCCTTTATCTATGATCACGACATCCGGTTGGTTCGCCATTACCATCTTGTCAGTCTGGATCTGGAAGTCCCACAGGATCTTCGCTTGGTCATCTCCACCACCTTCGGAGGTGTTTCCCATTTTGACCTTGGGGTTTCCAGTCCATACTTGGCACAGATGTTTCGGTATATATATATATATATATATGTATATATATATGTTTTGTATATATATATATATATATATATATATATATATATATATATATAAACATCTGTGCCATATATATATATATATATATATATATATATATATATATATATATATATATATATATGAGGGGAGAGAGACTGTATATATATATGGCGCAATTACTTTTAAGCAGTAAAGGTAAATACTGCATTTTCTGAGTTATTTCACCTTGCTGTAATTTTCTCTTGAGTAAGGACGAAATGGCGTGGAATTTAAAATGAAAAATGAAGGGCAATAACTAGTGGAAGGTAGATTTGAACAGTACGGAAACAACTTTAGTGACTAACGACAGTGGGGTGAATTAAGTCAAGGTTGCCTCTGACACGCATTCACCTTTTTTATGATCACTTTAGGATACCTGCTGTCACATTTTTAGGTGCTTTGTTTGTTTTATTCAGTTACCCAATCCTTGCTAGCCAATAAAACACATTTATTTCCAGATCGTCATACTGTACATTTTGATTTGAAAGACAAGTCCGGTAACCCCAATTTATCATTCTAAATGTTGACTTGTTTTTTTTTAACTTAATATAGAGATAAATTAAGAGTTTGAAATTTCATCCCTAAAAGTCCACGTGTGTTATGGCTCTACAACTATGAAATTATGAAATGTAAATATCATATGTTGAGTTCAGTAGCTCTACTCTGGGCATTTACGTACATGCTAGATTTACCATAATTGTTTCTGCAGTGAAGCTGCTGAAGGTGGGTGTGCTTTACTCAAGTGACAAGACTTAAAACACTGCGTGCAAACACTTGATAGTTATTAAATCAACTCCCTCTGCATTGCCCTGCAGACTTTGCAATGTCGGATAAAAATATTCTGCTGTATAAATATTTGAATTGTTCTTTCTGGCATCCGTCCTGGGCCTTAGTCGGGATGTGAACACATTCCAGCTCTTTTCAGTGGGGTTTGAGAATTATATCTCACTTGCAGTCAAAACCAGCAAATGCCCGATTATCTGATTATCCGGTGATGAGCTTTTGGTGAGGAGTGTGTAGGCTGTTTTTTCCTTCCCGAAATGCTTGCAAGATGGTTGGGACCTGCAATCATAAATACTGAACATGCTCAATATTTACAACGGCAAATTCTTCTGTGTGTGGTCAAAACTGAGTTGGGCCAAGCTTTGGACTCCACGACTGTGACATGAAACACATTTTTTGAGGCCTTTGTGATTGTGGTGTGAAATGGAACGATAACCTCGGAGGGAACAACCTCTTTTTAGATTACAACTGTTCCTTCTCAGAGTCGGACATGAACGGTAACCCGATGGCTGCTGTGCTTGGTATGTCGTCAAAAACAAGACGATACAAGGAATCTGTTTAATTATTTGAACAAGTAAAACTCAAGTGTTCAAGTGGAAAAGCATGAAAACGCAAGCAGAGTTTGCACCACCCGACCACGTCAACATTAGCAGTTTAGACGCTAATGACTAGCCGGCAACCGCTGGATGAAAGCAGCAATCAATTGTGTCATCTTCCGATCAGTCACATTTACAAGTAGCAACTGGACTTGGTGGATTTTTGCCACAGTAACTTGGGGACTTTCTTAAAACTTGAAGGTTAGGAGTGGAGTCTTACAACTTGTATATATGTGACTTACTCGTGCCTCTGTCCTAAACAATATCAGCAGCAGTACGAACACACTCGCAAATTTTTTTTTCCTCATCATGTGAGGAGTCGCTAAGGTCATTTAACACCGGTGATGTCTGTAACCAGCCATACTTCCAAATAATGATGAGGTTTACAATCTCCAACACAACGAAATGGGTTTTCAGTGGAAATAATTAAAATCTTGGATGACATTTATGTTCGGGCATATTGCACAACAATAAGCCTCAGTCCTGTCTGCTTGCCCTTGCATGTTGCATAATCTTTTGAACGGACGGTGCGCAAAAGCATTGGTCCACAAGTCGCAACATGGCGTCAGTCACTCGCGAGCCCGCTTCAGCGTGTCTGGCAAATCTGTCTAATCTCCTTTTCTCTCTGGGTCCAGGAGTGGAAGGCATGGAGTGCTCCCTCCCCATGGATGGGCGGCGCGTGTCCCTGACCCAGCTCTCCAAGGACAGCTTCCGCGAGTGCCAGGCCAGCCTGACTCTGACGGATCTACTCATCATCATTTTCTCGGGCATCTCTGTGTCTGTGGTAGCCATCATGACCAGCTTCTTCCTGGCTTCCACAGTCCACTGCTTCCAGCGCTGGAGTAAAGGTTCCAAGGGTGACGAAGAGGAAAGCGAGGAGTGATGAGGATGTACTTTCACAAAAGGCTCGTCGCATCTGGCTGTTTCTGGCGTGGACTCCACAGACAAAAGTATGCGACGCGGCGACAGATTTGTGCTGCTCATTCCTGGTGAAGGCCCAGGACTTTTATTTATTTTTTAATGGACTGATCTCAGCCTGGTACAGTTATTGATTTCTTTGCAAAGAGGCATCTAGGTATGGTATGAAAAGTCACTCCTGAGGGATAGATAATATCAGTTCCACTCAAAATATTTTGGAGTTTTTCAAACATGGCTTGGGTAGCAATTTGCAAAAAATAGAAACCAAACCAAAGGTTTGGGCTGTGTTCACACCTGTAGCTTGGTACTTGTGTTCCGGCCAAAGTATCAAAAAGATATGCTGTTGGATTTGGTGACCTTGGAATTATACACCTTTATCATTGCATCAAAATTGGTCCATCATTTTCATGAAACTCAAATTTTCCAAAGCAGTTGAGAGTTCACAACCTTGCCAGCAAGCTGAAATCTCGCGGTATTTGTGAATTCACAAAACCCTGTGAATCCATCTTGTCCCGAGGCCGCGACATCACTGATGGGGCGGACCAATCACAAAGCAACAGTGTGTTTCGTGGGGTGATTTGCGACTGTGGCAACATTTTTCTCAGTTGACAATCGGCTTGATTAATCGTGTTATTTATTGACGCCCTTTATCTGCATAACCGCTATTTACATTGCAAAAACGACAACCATCACTCAACGCCATGATGCCATCTGTGCCAATCATAGAGATGAGAGGGCTCAGCTGGTCAAAACAAGACGCATGATGGTGACATTTTCATCCATTGGTCAAAACAAAAATGACTTCTGTTTTCACAAGTTGATGCATCGCCCGATCGATTTAATTTCTGACTTACAGGTGTGTCTCAAAAAAATTGAGTATAGGATAAAACTTAACCGAAAAAGGGAAACCTGCAGTATGCATACGCAGTACATTCACTGCACGCAGAGTGAACAATTTCATGATTTTATTATTTTGATGAATATAGCTTCCAGCCAATCGACACCCAAAATTCACCATCTCAAGAAATTAGAGCATTACATTCGAAAAATCAAAATTATTTTTATTTTTAATTATTTTTGGGGGGACACATTACCTCAAAATTGGCCTTCTGCAATTTATTTCTGATGCACTTAATACGCCATGTGCAGTTCTGGGACATTCTATTTTGATGAGATGAACCTGTACAAATACCTTCAAGTGCGTCCGCTTCATGTGCCACATGCACACATCCGCTACAAGGTTAATTCAGCAAATTGGTCATGAAGTGCTGCCTCCATGAGTGAAAACAGAATGAACACTTTTATTGTCATTATTGATGCTTGCTTCTTGTCTTACTCTGTTCTCCCGGAACTCCCTGGTAACGAAAGCCATACTTAGTTGTTGCCCCGAAGTCACGAGGGGTGTGGTGAGCAACCTCTCATTTGCTTCAAAACAGCAGAGGCCTGAAAATGGGGACAAAACGTATCCTGTGACACTTGATCTGTGAAGAGTTTTGATAGCATCATGTTACATAAATGTTGCTAAAGTCCCAATAAAGTGAAAGTAAATAAGTCTCGTAAATTTGAAATACTACACAAAAGAGTGTTCACGGTTCCAAATTTTAATGATTAAAAAAAATCAGCGAGCATATAAATTAGGCTTGAAAATCCCGACCAATCAAGCCTTTTTCCCTGCTCCCAAATATAGTGGGCATGTCCGCGGAATGTGTGAAATCACACCACACCACACAGAAAAATGGATGCTACTTCATCTAACGTCTTTCCGCCAAAATATATCCACTGAAAGCCTCTGGTGGCTGGAATATCCCATCAAGTCATCACAGGGTGCCAGCTACCAGCTAGCATATGAGCTAACAGGTTTGGGCCTAGTAATGATAACACTGTAACTCGCAGTTGCACTTATCAGCAATTTGAAAGATTTTTTTTTTGGCCATCAATTAAACACAGATTTTCACTACTCGAGGGCCGGCCCAGGCCAAGTCCTCGCGAATAGTGGCGGTCCACTGTACTCCATGCTTGTATCTTCGCACTTTATTATAAAACATGCGTAATGTTTTCAGAAAGACATTTCTGAATACATTTTACAGGGTCTTTAAGACAGTCTGGACAGTTTTAGATTGTGAACAAATGTACAAGGTTTCTCCTTTAACACTGCCCCGTGTCTGTGGTCCCTGTGAAATGAACTCAACCTCACCCTAGTTGGCTTACAAGCGGACCAAGACCACATGTTCAAAAGGTCTGGGTTTGCTTTTTTTGGTTCGGATGTTAGCGTTGTAACACTTGACGAAAACGAAATGCAGCCGGTTTTACCGACTCCAACAAGTGTGAACACAACCGCCATCAAGTTTTCAGAGGGTTACCGTGACAATGTAAGCTGATCATACCCTACGAAATATCCGAAAGATGTCATACAGACCAATGACCTCAATATTAATTCCCCGCTTCCCCCTCTGGTTTCACATCCCGTCATTCAAGCTGTGTTTTTCTACCAGGCGAAAAAATAGGACATGTACAGCGGACAGGCAGATTCCACGGTGTATACTACATAGTCACACACACACACGTGTATGTGCCACGATTAAAACAAGCATCATCGTATAAAGCCAGAGAATATAATCTTTCATTAGCTTGATGTAGAAAGATGAAATAGCTCTGAGTATAATCCTCACAATTAGAGCATTTAAAAAAAACAACAACAATGTGGTATTATAAAAGAAGAATACATGTACAACTATCGTGTCAATGAATGCACTTTAAATGGAGACTCTAATTATGTGACAGCCCTAATTACACCGCTCCAACTGGTTTTGTCCTCATCTGCCAAAGATCAGGTTGAAGTAAAGAGAGCCTTTAGGATTTTTAGCTGTTTTTCAATGTGAGTGTTTCAAACTCATTGAGCTATCAATGTTCACATTACTACCAGGGCACTTGACGCCCTTAGACATCATCCTGAAATCTATCCATTTAAAAGTCCCCATTATAAACAGTCACTTAATAGATCAGCATCATTATCACGGGGACCGCCGATCTATTGTGCTTTTTTTTTTTTAGAAGCGTTCTTCCAAAGTATGAAGCTAAAGAGTTTACAGGAGAGGAGGAGAGGAGTGATTAACAAAAATATGACAGCCACATTTTTCATTCTGATTAAAAGTGACCTGAATGCATTAATTGGTTTGGGAATGATCAAAACCAAGACTACTGGTGTTTGCGTTCAAGAATTCTGCAGTGAGGTGAAAATAATTGTGACACAAGGAATGGAAAGACACATACAATCACACACACACACACACACACAAAACAATAAGATAAAAGGATGCTGGATTGCCGGTGTTCGTTGGTTTTAATGAGTTATGGTCACCTTGAGGGTGAAGCATTCTCAGCACAAAGCAACATTACAGGCAAAACCGCAGGGTCAGTGGGGTACACACATATACAGACGAACATGCCAAATGTGAACGTTTTCCCTCCCTTTAGGATCAAAGTTAGCAAAGGCCCAATTATCAGAAGTCTCCAAAAGATTATCCTATGATGGAATCTTTTTTTTTTTTTTGGTTTATTTTTTTTTTATGACTGAGCAGCGTGGAAAACAGTCATAGTACGACATAATGTGAGAGGCAGCGTGGGGCTACAGGGCATATATGAGTTCTGACAATCATAAATGTCAAGCAACAATAGCGGAAGAATTAGGACGCAAACTGTTTTTCGCTCAACTCATATATGCCCTATTGCCCCACGCTGCCTCTCATAGGTTACAAGGTTACAGTACTACAATGTATTATGTAGTACTATGACAGACAGCTGGTTCAGGGGCAGGTGGCCTGCGATTGTTGTGTGTGGTATATTGGTAATCTTGACCACATTCAACCTTCTACATACTTGCGCCTGTATTTTTTTCCCCCCATTTCCTTCCATGTTTTTCATAGAAAAATACAATGAACATTTATTAGCATTAAAAAAATAATTTTGGGAGGGTTACAAAAAATGAAAATCTTCCCATCCAAACCACGTCTCCCGCAGGATAACGAGTGTTGTCTGTACACCACAGACTATACGAAGAACGGGTGCTGATTATTTAATGTATTTCTTTTTTTTTTTGTTATGTGTTGGGTCATGCTTAAAAAAATTGTTTGTCGTTACAAATCAATGTGTGTACCCCGCTTAAGAGCTGTTGTGTGTTTACTGTTCTGTAAAAGAAAATCACTTAAAAGCAATCATTTAAACTACTGTTCGAAATTCAAATGAGCTGTTTTGATGTTGATGGGGGGTGGGGGCGGGGGGTCCTCAGGTCAAGACGACACAGTTACTGTAGTAATAGTAACCTCCTGGTTTAGCACTCGATTGTTTGATATTTTTGGCCTCAGTGTCTTTAATACATTTACTTTAATTATGAACGTTTCTAACTTGTGCACAAATTCAGCTTACGACATGGCCACAGCAACTGGGATTTGTCCGAGACTAAGGACCCCCTATATGCTCCCCACAAAACACCTCATTTCCCCCAGTATCAGTATGCCGACTCATACACCGCACTTTGTAATGTCATCCTGATTTCTTCCACAAACACTTCAAGGAGACTATTGAATGCTAATGTCTGTCAAATACAGAGGATCGGGCCCGAACCCTGCTGCACATTGCAAAAATCAACGAGTTGTTAAGGCCTCCCCATTAAAATGTATATAATTGCCTATAATTACTACAAAATGGCAGCAAACTTCTACATGAAGCTCCTCAAGTCACTCAACATCGTATCTTGACACAAAGATTCCCCAATATGGCGCCAAAAAGAGTTTTTCACTGTAGACAGCAAATCGCAATTAATATGAAGAAATGCTGCCATCAAAACTATGAAGGATGCGGACTAGCATTTTTCGTTATAGCTTATATCCTGCAGTTTTAAAGTTTCTGACTTTATGTATTTTGGTTGTCTAGCTAACAAGGCTCACTGCTAAAACGGACCTGTTTCCACTACCTTCCATTCCTTTAGACATTACAATAACGAATCACTGCTTACTCCTCAGAAAAGTGGGGACATTTGTAGATCACAAAGCTGATTAGCATACAGCGCCATGAAATCAGCTAGTTCACATGTTCCGGAATTAAAATCCTGAGACATTGAGAGTGATTTTCTCAGTCAACAAACATTTCCCTCAATGTAGTGGAAAGAATCACACAGGGACTTTGTTTTTATACATATCATTATGGGTTCCAACTACTGTGTAGTTGCTGCATTGACAAACTCTTACGTTAGCTTAGCTCTTGGCTCTCAACGCATAGGTTCGCATGACGTGACTTCTTTTTTCTCGCAAACACCGGGACATTAGAGCATGCACTGCTGCATTAACTATTCTTAAATTCATGTCTATTTTTATATTAAACCTTTCAGAAGGGAGTGTTTATTTATTGCCAGACCGCAGGCCCCCCTGGGTCAGTGTTGACATTGCAGACCCCAGTGGCCACCTCTTGTCTACGGTTTTGTCAGATGCATATTGAAGACTCCCCATCTAGAGAGATGACTAGCCAGAGTCAAATTGAGATTAGAAACAGCAACGACCGTGACGTCGTTGTTGCACATGAATGCATTTCGAAATGTCAAACACGTCATGTGTGTAGCTGTATTCTGTTGGTTGGTTATAAAACAAAAATAAAATCTTGTTTTTTCTGTCTTCTCGTCTCTTGTATATGCACTTTTCTTCTTTTAATGGGCCCTTTACGGATGTGAATGCTCAAAATGGTCATCAAACTTTGACCCCATGCTTTTCCTGTTTAGGATACTTGATTCTGGTTGTGCTAGTTTGGGAAAATTGCCTAGTTGTGTGTAGTCCAAGTGTGATCCTTGGAATCCGCTCAACATGATTTCTTTTCACCAAACTGCCTGATTGACTTTTCAATTTGGAGCCTTGAGACTTTGTCGTGAATCCTGTAATGGAGAACACGTCGACCCAATTTTTGTGACAATCAGTCAAACTAGTGTCTTTTTTTAAGCCTTCCATGGGCCAATTGCTAAATTGATCGGTTCCACTATTATTTTTGTGATTCAGTATTTTATTTTATTTTTTAAACAAAGCAAAGCACGTTGTGAGACCTCTCTGTGTAAAGTTTTCTATGCTGTAAATCAAATTGACTAACAAACAGCAATTCCAAGAGGGATTTTTAAGATGCCCTGCTTACATGTTAGTGCAAATGTGACATATACAATGTGAATAATGACTATCCAGCAACAGTGAACCCCCCCACAAACTCGCTAGTTCACAGTCTCAGACTCATCTGTAAACACAGCACGGTGTGTTATTTCACCCAGAACTGTGATCGCTGCGACTATGCAAAGCGGCGCTCTATTTTGGGAAAGGGCGTCTGGGAAAATTAGAGGCTTAAGAAGAAAAAAAGAAAAAAAAACACGTTTAATGCCACCTGCTTGCATAATGTTCGGCTGAATTTTTGCAATCTCCGTTTTGCAGAAACCAGTTGTTCTGCAACATAAAATAATTCACTGCCGACTTCTTGTTTTTGTGCCTTTCAACCACATACAATAAACATTTTGGCAAAGAAAAAAAAGAGACCAACGTCATGATCGTGAGGTGTCACTGCAGGACGTGGTGCAGCTCGTAATGAGGATTCTCCTGCAACCATTTACCTCATCCGGTTGTCACGGCAACACAGCCAGGGGGCCCGAGCTGTTGGAAGCTGAGGCCGGAACATGGAGCGAGAGGCCCCCACCCGTATCGCCACCGCACCACCCCGTTTCCCCCGTCCACGCGTCCACGCCTAACTGGATCTGGCATCGTGCACCCTCATGAACCAGCCTGTGACTTTCCTCCCATCATCGTGCGGATATATGATGGGGGTCGTCACGCTCGGATTGACGAAAGCTTGCCACGTATGATGAAGCTCATGACTGTACAAGTGGACCTCGGATTTCGACGTTTCAAGTTACAAACGGCGAGCCAATGGACTAGTTTGCACAGCAAAGAATGCGTAGTCACAATTACGGCCATATAGGAATAATATAAACGTACAGTGAAGTATTTGTGTTTAGTTCTGTGGAACCTATCCTCAGCTATTCTCTGAAAAAACATGTTCATATTCTTTGAACGCTTTCTGTAATGATCTAAGATGCCTCTAAATCCCTGGCTAGTCGAAAAGTAGTTATTGGTGTCAAGAAAGTATCATGAAGCCGTTTATCACAGGGGATACAGTCCAAACCCACCTGCAATAGATGAAACTCCGTCATCTATAATTATGAATTAAACATAAGCATTTACACGGCAATAATATTCTGAATAAACCAAGGACCCATTGTATGTATCGCTATTAAGTGAACAGTGTTAATTGCAGTACAACGGACAAAGATGCTCCAAACCATCCAATCATTCAACTTTGGAAGTCCTGCAAATCCAAGTTAAGAAGCTAACCGTCCATTATTATCATTTTTATGTCTAGATCTCAACCCATATGCTCTTTACTCATAACTTTTGTGAATGTGACTGAATGAGCCTTAAAGGTAAAGGCAAGAAATATTGAATGAAAAGATGGAAGAGGTACATAAACGTCACACAATGGTAACACTTATCTCCATCTACTTTTCCACTACAGAATGTTTGTTTGTCTCACGTTACTGTTGGTACCTAGCCTATTAACGCAGCAGGCCGTTCGGAAAGCGTAAGACAACCCCTAAGGTGGAAAGATATGACTAATAGCTCAAGGTTTTCCAGTGGGATTCGGGTTCTGAGAGGTATGTAGAGTGGTAGGCTTTTGGTTGCACGACTGAAACAGAGGCTAATAGAGTAACTCCACACCCATTACTATCCCTATCCTTTACTCTGATCCTTAACCTGTTATCATAATACAAACTCAAACCCTAAAACATGAACTCGAACCTAAAATCTTTAACTCTTAACTGCAAGTCCAGCCGTACCCAAGCGACGTAGTGGACCATTGCAAAAAAAAAAAAAAAAATGACAGTTAGCAACTGACAGTTAGCAAATTAAATGATTGTGCTGCAATGGAAGAACTGCAGCGCTGTTCTGATTTTGAGGCTCCACATATACAGTATACTGTTATTTAATACTTTTTTTGAACCACAAAAGCATGGCATGATTGTCCAGAGGCGTATTGCCAGAGAATCGGGTCAGAATAAATGAGAAAGTTTGGCTATAGTATTTCAAAGGTAAAAGTAACTTTAACTTGAACGAACCAACATTATTTTCTGTACTATTACTCAAGTATCCCTTTAATCGAGGGGTGTCAAACTCATTTCACACTGTGGGCCGCATACGGCCTCAGTAGATGTCAAGTGGGCTGGACCATTAAAATTATACCATACTCTGCTATAAATAACCAAAATATCGTGTCTTTCCTTTGTTTTGGTATAGCGATGCACAAGAACATGAGGAAATTTTTGAAATTTAATGAACATATGTTTTACCTCACGTTTCATGAAACATCTTAGGTTTCCTTAGACAAATGTGCCATTTACTTTGATCCTTCACATACATGCATTACAACGGATCCCACTGATTGTACAAAGGCACAAAACTTGACGAGTAATTAGTATTGAAAAATATAGTCATGCATTTTAAGATTAAACGAGATTTATAAAGAAAGGATTTTTTAAACCATTTACACATGTGCATATGAAATCTAAATGTAATCCCTGGCTACACTTTACTTACTTTACACTTTCACAAACTAAAGAAAAAACAATGTGTTCCCTTGCGGATAATACATGAATTTCATCTTATTAAAAATATTCATTCCGTGTCT
Organism: Hippocampus mohnikei; assembly: GCA_026261675.1. Classification (NCBI taxonomy): domain Eukaryota; kingdom Metazoa; phylum Chordata; class Actinopteri; order Syngnathiformes; family Syngnathidae; genus Hippocampus; species Hippocampus mohnikei. The sequence continues at coordinate 15,954,262 of JAKGUB010000334.1, read as the reverse complement.
TGCATGTTTTCATTTTTAAATTATCCCGGGCCTGATCGAACCCCCTCGGGGGCCAGTTCCAGCCCACGGACCGTATGTTTGACACCAATGATCTAGACCCCCCCCCAATTTTTTTTTAAATGATGACCTGTGCCTGTTCTCCCTTACCTAACTTAGGAGGTTTTGAGGGTACCCTACCCTACCCTACCCCATCCAAGATTCAAAGTTTCAGTGTGAAGAATACTTGTTTGTCCATTTATGATGGGTGACGGTAGAAGTGAACAAATGTAGCCATGTTGACTTCGTCCCTCGCATTCACTATTGGTATAAGGTGGGAAAAACGTTGGCTCTTACAGGCTTTTTCAGGCAGTGCAAGAGGCTATTGATGTGATGACATCCAAAGCTGTCACCATCAGCCTTGAGTGAACAGTTGGTGCTCTGCTTTGCTCGGACCAGATTGACATTTTGCCCATGCAGCAAACATGCTACTAATCCGTGGTAGTGCGATGCATTTGCAGCTAAGATCACATGCAACCACCCTCTCATCTATTTAGGTTATGCATGAGTTCACCAAGAGAGAAAATCCCTCCATATTTGACCTCAATACTGCAAGGACACTCAGTATCAAATGCACCCACTCTCAAACAGCAAAGCCCGAGCGAGACATACGCTTGTTCCACAAAGCAATAGCTGCATTTTATGGCTGCCTGGTTGGAAAATTTGGCCGTATCAAGAGAACATGGATGAAAACGGAGACGGAATGAGAGTTGAATAAGGGACGCTGCGTTCAGCTGTGAGCATCGGTGCATGGTGGTGGCAAACTGAACTCACCCACTGCACCAAAGTAAGCCAATTGCCCTTAAAAGTGTAGCATTAACATACATAGTTTACATAATGTTACCCTCACCCTTAACCGTACACTAAGTGTACTACAATGGCCTACATCCTACTGTAAGCATGACCACAATCCCTACCATAACCTTGAAATCAGCTCAACCTAACCCTCAATACTTAACCCATTTCCCTCTGGTTACATTCTATATTTTTGTCACTTTTGTCAGCATTTATCAGCATACCATGTACTAGCAATATTTCCATTTTCTGAAAGGAAGATTAGGAACCATATATTAAATATAATAATAATAATAATAATGAGAATGCTCTGGAGATAACAAAAATCTCCTACACCTAATGTGTGACCTCCAACTTTCTCACAGTTTTATATGCTTGTCTTTCACAAGCCCTAACCACCCCTCTCACTTTAAAATCCCCCCGCCCCCACTACCTAACTCACCCCTCCCTTGCTCCACTCTGCCAGTCAGCCACACCCACCTCATTAGCCACTCTGCTCACCTGGGCACACCTGGTGCGTCTAATTCGTAATCATTAAATTCAAGCCTCTCCTGCGCTTTCACTCTTTGGCAGAATATTGTTTCGTCCTCATGCAAGCCTTCCCAGCCGGGGATTGATCCCACAAAGTCGACACCTTGCCTCGAACAGTCCTGACTTGTCGATTTCCAGGTAATCACCTCAGCATTCTATACCCCGAATAAAAGTGCTCCCATCTGCTTTGTGTTTGCTTGTCCCTGTTGCTGTTTGGTATTGTGCTGCATCGACATCGCTGTTTGAGTTTCCCTGCTCTGCTACTAGTGGATTGCGGACATTCAAAAGTCATTCCCAATTGTTACGATGATACCCGTGATACTCAATCTTATTTGAGATCACTGCCTCACGCTAGCGCTCTTTCTCTCTCTGCCTCTCTTGTTCCCTTTCATTCTCTTGTTCACTCTTTCTGACCCTCTCTCCAGTTTGGTCTCTCTGAATTGAAACCTATCACTGTCTCTCTCGTTTTAGCATGTGGCTCATGTTGCCAAAAATATATTTTTCTTTATTTTTCCATGCGTATTGCTTTGAACACCACTACCAGAGGACAGCCATCTTTTTTAGGTTTGATGAAGATCTGTGGATTGATATCATGTTTCGATGTCTAAGATGCGTCACGTAAAAATCGATCGGCTTCTTGAAATGGCGTCAAAGAGGACATGGACATACACAGATTGGACGGGCGGCCGTGTCGAAATGCGCACAAACGCGATAAATTGATGAGTTGACTTGAGTGGTCATCAGTTGTCCGTTTTCATTCAGTTCCTGGATGAAACGCGTTGAATCCTGACTTTCGATGGTGGCAGCCACGAAGAGAGCGATAATCAACAATGGCAAGAAGCTATGTGTAATAGAGAGGGAGAGAGAGAGAGAGAATCTTAATTTTAGTCCTACGCTAAAAATAAGTATCATGTGTCCTAGATTTAAATTGGATAAGGTTGAGGCTGTCTAAATGAAGACTGGAAACGGGCCGTGTTTTGTTGTCATTTACGCTTGCAAAGACAGATGGTGACAGGCCTGCGTTCAAGCCACTGTTGACGCTTGGATATGTACAACACGCGCCTCCGACTTGGCACGAAGATCATGCAAAGAGCACATGAAGCAAAAGAACAGTTTAAAATAGTCCCTGTGAAAAGGTTGACGTGGATTCTTCTACTTCAGCATGTCTTCACAATGAAAAAGCCAAACTCAGACTTGAAAACATTAATCTGCCTAAAGGCCCAACCATTGAACGAAACCCTAACTCAGGCTTGGAACCATAATTTAAAATTCTAATTTGAAAATTCAACCCAAAATCGAAGGCTTAATTTGAAGGCCTAAAATGACATTCTCAATCCTGGCTGCCAACCCTACTTTGAAAACCTAACTTTAGCCTGAAACCCTAATTTGAAACCCCGGTTTTGACACCTTATCCCGATGGTCAACCCGAACTTTGAGACCCAGCATTTAAATCTAAATTTCAAACCCCAACCCTTGTTGAAAACACAAACCCAGGCCGGAAACCTTCAAACATTCACACTAGCTTCAAAACATCCATCCTTCCATGATCTGAACTGCTCATCTTCATGAGGGTTGCGGTTTTGCTGCAGCCTATCCCAGCTGTCTGGGGGCAGTAGGTGGGGGCCACCCTGAGCTGGTTGCCATGCAGCTAGTAGTAGGATCTTCAAACCCGACTGTGAATCGCTAAACCAGTCGTTAAACCTAAATATGGAACCCCAACTTGAAGTCTTAATCCTGGTCTCCCACGAATCATCAGAGGTCATGAAACATTTGTTGGGGTGATGAAGTCATCCTTGTCCCTGAATCTGATTCAACATAAAAGGTATAGCTAGTCGTCCCCTAATCTTTTATTTATCTATTTATTTTTCTGCAATCAAATACTCTACACCTCCTTGCTGATTCCTTGGACAATCCGAGCAGATGTGGACTAGCCTGATAAAACAGCGCACACACACACACACACACACACACACACTCTCTCTCTCTACTCGCCCCCTCCCATTCCCAGCAGACACGCAACCCCTCCCACATCATCTAATCTGAGCCTGAGTGGGCCATCTGCTCTGTTCCATTCCTCCATGACATCCACAGGCACATCTGGACACCCGCCTGCTTTTTATTTAGCGCCTCTTGATGAATGCGGGCTGCAACAAGCCTTGTTACTCCATACGTGAACCCCGGCAAATGGCAAGTAATAACATGTTCAGCGTGTTGCAAAAGGGAGGCTTAGACAGCACATGAAGTATTGAACGTTATTTACAGTTGTGGCACAAATGCGTGTACATCCCAAAAAGGTTAATTGTAAACAGAACGTGAATTCAAATGCATTTCTAATCTCAACAGCATTAGGGTTTCAAACCAGGGTTAAGACTTCAAATTAGGGTTTCAAATTAAGGGTTTCAGGCAAGGCTATTCCAAAACGGACGTTAATGTTTCAAACCATCGTAACGATTTTTCAGCCCGGTTTAAGGTTTCAAGTAAGGGTTGAAATTCAAATGAAGATTTAAAGCCTCGTTTAGGTTTATCAATAAGGATTGGGTTTCAAAGTTTGGAGTCATACCAGCATTAAGTTTTCCAGTTTGGATTTCAACACTGGAAATGATTTTCAAAATATGGTTTGAAATGTGTTTTTTGTTTTTTTTTAACCCTGGGTTTGTGTTTTGAAGTATAGTTTAGGCCTTGGGGAAGCGGCCCTCGAGGACCAGAGTTTGAGACCATTGCCTTAGAGTTTCAAAGTGGAGTTTGAAGCCAGGGTTAAGGCTTTAAATTGGGGTTTCAAATTAGGGTTTCAAGTCTGGGTTGGGGATACAAAAAGTATTAGGGTTTGAAGCCAGAGTTAAGGTTTCCAGTTAGTGTGAATTGACGGCGTCAGGCCCATGTTGTTGTTTGAAACAAATGCTAAGGTTTCGAATTAGGGTTTAAAGACGAGGTTAATTTTTCAAAATCAGGTTTTGTTCCACGGTTTAAGATTTCAAATCAAGGCTTGAGCAAGAGTTGGGGTTTCAAGACAGTGTTTGGTTTTGAAGTTAGGGTTCAAATGTGTTAGGGTTTTGAGCAGGGTTAAGGTTTTGATTTAAGGTTTTAAGGCATGGTTTGGCTTTAATTCAGGGTTTCAAGATACGATTAAAATTGAAGATGGTGTTTCAAGCCCTGGGTTGGTGTTTGAATTTAAGATTTCTAGGTAGGGTGTCAAACCAGGGTTAATATTTCAAATGAACAAATCAACACTGTTAATACGATTAAGACAGGCTGCTCTATTAGAAATCATCCAGCTGGTAAATAAATAAATACACCAAGAGTGCTTCCCACGTGCTGACTAGAACTTGGAGTGCTTATAATTAAAATTCCTCTCCTCACCTACGACGCTCGCAGTCTCTTCCTTTTTTAGTTCAACTCCGAAGTGATTACCATGTAGCCCAAGGACCTTAACACAGGACGACACTGACATCTAGTGGCTGCTCAAGGAATCTTCTGGTTCGAGATCTACATACACGTCGTATCTTTATTTTTTATTTTTGTCGTGTTTTATTTTTAGGGGGGGGGTTGTTTTTTCTCCCATTTTACCCGTTGTGTGTGGAAGGAAGTTTTTGTGGATTTATTAACCTAGAATAATAATTATTGTTAGTAGTAGTAGTCGTTGTAGTATTATAGGTTTTAAATTCTGCCGTACGCAGGATTGTGAGAGTACCACAACATAGGTGGAAATACACTTGTACTGTGATTAAAGCTCGTCGTTCTAATTTGAAAACGCTAGCTCACAATAACTACAAATGAAGGAGCGTGTTATCTTTTGAAAAAAAAATGTACTTTTTTTTTTTCTCGTGCAGACTTGGCGACCCACGAATGCACTGTGAGGCAGAGGACAGAGGTCAACTCATGGAGCAACCGGGGAGAACCCAACGGGATTCGACGACATTTTAAAGCAACATTCAAGATTTTTATTTTTTTAATCGGAGGTGGAAAGGACGGAAACATGCAGCTCAAAGAACACAAGAAAACAGCGACATCTAACTTCAGCCACTGTCAAAGGTAAGGTACGTTTTCTTCACAATTAAACTGGTCACTGGTCAAACATGGATTAATCTTCATGCCAGTATGCACTAAATTGATGAGACGTTAAAACGACTGATAATACATAGATCCAACCAGGAAAAAATATTTATTATATGAAGGTGTCAGCATACACGTTCTAGACACAGCCATATGTATGTTCACTCATTCCTCTCACGTGACTGTTCGCCGTATTTGATGTGGCACTGGTAAACTAATTTGTATGCCTTGATGATAAATATAATAATACAAGTAATGTGGAATTGTTCCAATATGTTCCATTCACTCTTTTTTTTCCAAAGCAATGAAACATACCTACATTGAACTACAGACAATGAAATACTTGGTCTCTGTACATTGAAAAGAAAATGACTTGGGGATTTGGCACACATTTTTTAAAAAGGGGTGGGAAGAAGACTTGATAATTAAAGATGTTAAATATTTTGTCATCATATTATTGCTTCATGTGGCTTTTCCAGCGATAATTAAATCACACGGTCGTAAGTCTTCATTGTGTAGAATTATTAGCCACCGCACGAGGGTACTGTAGTGCAGACAAACACATTGTCCAAGGTAAAGGCATCACAACCACGGACAGGACTACATGTACACGCGTGTCCTCACTAGTCCACCAATATCCATCCATCCATCCATTATCCGAACCGCTTGATCCTCACTAGGGTCGCGGGGGGTGCTGGAGCCTATCCCAGCTGTCTTCGGGCAGTAGGCGGGGGACACCCTGAATTGGTTGCCAGCCAATCACAGGGCACACAGAGATGAACAACCACGCTCACATTCACACCTAGGGACAATTTGGAGTGTTCAATCGGCCTGCCATGCATGTTTTTGGAATGTGGGAGGAAACCGGAGTGCCCGGAGAAACCCACACAGGCCCGGGAGAACATGCAAACTCCACACAGGAGGCCGGAGCTGGAATTGAACCCGGTACCTCAGCACTGTGAAGTCAACGTGCTAACCACTGGACTACCGGGCCGCCTAGTCCACCAATATCATACACAATATTACCACTGTGGCCGAGTGAGTATTTGGAAGTCATGGATACAAAATACAGGCCAGATTGAAAATTATTTTGCCTTTTGTTGTCATTAAAAAAAAGACATACAAAATGTTTAGCTTAAAGCACATAGTTTTCTAAATTTCCATTTCTATTTATTGAATGAATAATTTGTTGCCCATCATGGCCAAGACGTGTGTGCTACTCCTGGGGCTGATCTACAGGGCACAAAAAGTAGGTAGCAGATGGTCATTCTGGCAATCACATACCATCCCGAATTGACATCAAAATAATACTTAATCGGGTTCAAATTGTAATATAAATGTTTCCATCACATTGCCATCACAAACATTTGACATTTACCAAACAATCTCTGCATTATGGCCATGACTTTTTTTTTTTAATGGTAATTGTGATGTTCATCAACGGAGGGTAAGAGTCTCGCCCAGGAAAGAAGACTATCATAACTCATCCACTAATAAACAGACCACAAAGCTAGGTGGTCTATGGTTGGTCTTTCTTTTCTTTCTTTCATTCTTTCTTTTTGTAAAAGTCATGTTGAGCATTAGGGGGCGCTGTGGCACAGGGGATTGAAGGGAAAAGCGTCAACAAGGTTAGAGGCGTCATATATAATGTAGGTCAGATGCTCCATCCGCAAGTTGTACATTTTGTAGCTTTTAAACAGAACAGGGTTCAAATTTAAAAAAGTAAGGATTATAAATAGGTGAAATAAAGCCAGTGGTACATGATGTTCCCGTGAGTGGTTCAGAAGCAGTTCGCCATTTACAATCTTATTTTCTGCTCCTACACCCCCCCCCCCCCTTTTTTTTGGCCTCTTTGCTGGGGATGTAATTTTCGTCTCTTTTTCCGAGAACTGAACTCCCGCTGTTTCCATTGTGCTCTCTTCTTTTGGATTATGAGGAGAAGATGGAAAAGAGGAAAAACTACCTATACTGGGCTCGAAGAGAATATTTAAATTTCCCAAGAAAATTATTGTAAATAATGGATAGATTGAAAATAACAAATGAAGTAGTTTTCGCCTTTTTTCCGAGAACTGAACTCCTGCTGTTTCCATTCCTCTTTCAGATTGGGAAGAGGAGTTGGGAAAAGAGGAAAGACTACCTATACTGGGGCCAACGAGAATACTTAAAATTCCACTGGAAATTGTATTAAATAATGAATACATTGAAAATAACAAATTAAGTAGTTTGTAAATGGGGGTGGGGGGTATGCAGATTTATTTTCAGCAAATCACTTTTCCTTTTATTTTGATGAGGTGTTCCTAAATGATATGTCAGTAAAAATACAAGCAGGAGGTAAACCTGGATACATTAGAATACATTTTATCTTAACTGTCACATTTCTATGGAGGAAGTCAGAGAGGCTATAGACAAACCAAAATGAACTAAAGCATCTGGAATCAAAGGTGTTCAAAATGAGGCCCTAAAGTCACTAAAACTTGTAGATGTTCTTTTCCATCTCTTCAAAACTTTGTTTTCAGCATAATGTAATTCCATCTATCTGGTTAAAATCCACCATTAAGCTAATTTCAGTCATAAAACAAAAATGACCCCAGAATAACAGTCAACTACAGAGCAATTTATTTCTTCAGTGCAGTCTTCAAAGTTTATTCTTATATATTAAATAATATAAATACAGTATGTTATCTTAAAAGTGTAGTGTCGATCTTGTATTGACTGACCATATCCACTCTGGAACATCTGTTGTAAGACCTTGATGGGCCGAAGGTCAAGCCACGTTTACATAGTTTGATTTTCAAAAAGCTTGCTTGGGAAACAATGATTTATTTGCCTTTAAACTGACGGACATGTGGACATTTTTGTCAAGCAATTCAGACCTTGTATAAAAATCCAGAGGGTTGTGTTGCAATTCATATGTATACTGGCTGCTTTAAGTAAGTAAGATAACCTTTATTTGTCCCACACCGGGTACCTTTGATGCACCTTTAGGAGTGAAGCAAAGTGATGTACTTTGTCGAACCACATTTGCTTTATTTTTGACTGACTCACCTTTAGAGATAATAGAGGACAAAATGCAATGCCGTATGTGTGGGTGATATGTGGGCATATTATCGTATGCAGATGATATTCTTGTATCGGCTGAGTCTGAATTTTCTCTATAGAATATGGTAAATACTATATATTAAATGCATGGTGCCATAGCAGGGGCACGGTGGAGGAATTGGTTAGCACGTCTGCCTCACAGTGCAGAGGTATGTTGTTCGATTCCGTACTCCGGCCTTCCTGTATTAGTTTGCGTGTTCTCCCCGTGCCTGCTTTGGTTTTCAGCCATCTCGTTACCTCTGCGTCCCGCGTCCTAGACGCATAATTTTCCCGCGGGATGCACAGTTCCAAATAATGTGCGTTTTTGGGATGCAAGGAAATTTCTCAGTCAAAACAAAAAAAAAATCTACGGTAAATCTTTTTTTCCAGCAACGATCGCAGTTTGACCATCGCCGCCATTGTTGTTTTGATCTCGCGTGACGAGATTTCCGTTCTCGCGAGACAAGATTGGCGGGATCGGCCTCCACCTCGCTGGAAGCAGACGATTGCCAAGTTGTGTACCGTTAAACAAGTGTTGCAAACAAGTGTTGCCAAAGTTTTTGCGGAGATATCACAGAGGAAGCAGCTAAAGTTGATTAGTTTTTTTGCGATGATAAGGTGACTTTGAGAAAGCCTTGCATCAAGACTGAACCATGGGACGAAATAAGCAAATCTTGTATGCCTGAATTATTAAAATGTGTGCAGCATTTGTTTCTAAGAAATAAACCTATTATCACTGTATATTGTTGTTATTTGTGTTATTATCATATGCAATCGAATAAGTAGACCATTTCAGAATTCGAAATTTAGGACTCTCTAAATGCATAATGGGACTCATACTTTTCTGACCAGCGAGTCCCTGGAACTCGCAGGGCTGAAACTGTAGAATTCTCACTGGTTTTCACTCCAGTTTGCTCCTAAATTGTCCCGAGGTGTGGTTGTGGGTGTGAAAGGTTATTTGTCTGTGTGCCCTGCGATTGGCTGGCGACCAGTTCAGGGTGGACTCCACCTACTGCCCGAAGACAGCTGGTATAGGCTCCAATACACTCACAACCTCATCAAGATAAGTGGCTCAGATGATGGCTGGATGGTGCAGCCTGAAGCCCGCCTACTGTAGGTCATCTGTGCTTTTGTCTCCTTCATGGTGTGTCGCTGCAGAGACAGTTTTGCTGGCCATGTCTTTGATAAAAAGTCTTTGGTCACGGTTTGCGTCTGCGTCCTTCACAGGAGACGAGTCGCTCTCACCACTCACGTGATTCGCAAACGTTTGTGTCTGCGTCGTGGTCCGCTCGGATGATCCCCATGAAAATGCGCATGGAGTCACACTGCAGGTGTTTAAGATGGCAGTCACGCTTTGCCACTGAAGACTGCTGCGATGATGTAACTATGCATCAAACAGATAATTGGAATAGAATGTAGATACAAGGGCGGCCCGGTAGTCGAGTGGTTAGCACGTCGACTTCACAGTACCGGGTTCAATTCCAGCCTCGTCCTTCCTGTGTGGAGTTGGCATGGTTGTTTGTTTCTGTGTGCCCTGCGATTGGCTGGCAACCGTTTCAGGGTGTCCCCCGCCTACTGCCCGAAGACAGCTGGGATAGGCTCCAGCACCCCCCCGCGGCCCTTGTGAGGATAAAGCGGTTCGGAAAATGAATGAATGAATGTAGATACAGATACTGTACTGTAAGTACCTCTTCTTAAAGGGGACATATTACAGAAAATGTACATTTTAATTGGTTCTTGACAAATAGTTGGGTCTCTAGAATGTCTGCTGGCCCATCAAGTGGGAAATGAAACAACCAAGCATATCTGTTGTGAGCCGCCATTTCTGTAAATGTGAGCAAGCCTGGAAATGAGACTGGTTGAATATGTAAAGCTACTTGTAAGCGTTGACCATTGTCACTGGTTGAAGCTTTATCACGCAGAAACATCATCATGTAAAAACACGCACACCTGTCCATGTGCGCAACGCCTCTGCTATCACTTCAAAGCCAAAAGATAAGCAGAGCTGCATTCAGTTTTGACAGATGAACAGGAAGTGACAAGTGGCACATACTTCATTGCTTGGTGAAGTTATCGATGGGTGGCGAGGGTCGTATTTGTGCTTTGTAATGTCCAATCCACAACCTACACACCGTGCAGGAGATGAAGTGCTGCCTGCGCCACTGAAAATCCAACTAGAAGTCTGTTTAATGCCCCTGTTAAATGCCTTGGTTGTCCTACAAAACCTGCTCTTGCACTTGGCTTGTAGCGTCTCGGTCGGTTAAATATTGTGCAGTCCACATGTTTACATATCATTGTTACATGAAAAATTGAAAAAAGAAAACCGCAATTGTATTTTATTATAATCTGATTTATATTTACGCCCCAGTTTTGTGAAGTGTTGTCATTGCTGAAAGGACTGCAAGGCAAAATGTTTCAGAAGTGAACAACTTAAGTGAAGTAGCTTCAACTAGCTTTCATATTAATAGAAGGTGTATTAGTCTAAAACACGTATGTATAATACATCTAATATTTATTGTAAGATTTGTCTTGTCCTACAGATTAATTCATTTATCGTTCATCCTTGGTGTTAACATGTTCTGTAATTCTTGATTCATGGAGTATTTTGATGAAAGTTTTGAAAACACCTGAAAGCTGTTTCAAACTCAGGAAAAAAAACACAATCATTACATAATATTGTGGAAGGCTGATGTTGGCGGTTAGGAGTACTGTATTCCAATAAAAACTTTAACAGATTTTATTGTATTTGGCTGCCAAGCGTGTTCGGAATTTTTGTGAGAGTGGGTGTGCGCGCACACACACACACACACACACACACACACACTGGCAAAAGCCCATCAGAGGTCTTAGAGAAAAGCATTAGAAGGGAAAGGTAGGCTTGCTCTGACACATTGGTTTCTGCCTACTTCCGCGAGCCACTCAGGCGGAAAATTGCAGCGGCCAATCAATCTTGCATTGCAAGAGGTGTGTAAACCTTGGCCTATGGGCCATGTGATTCTACTTTGTAAAAACAAGCAAAACCTTTTGTTTAAATCCCGTGTCTCCCAGAGCTGTGAAGGCTTGCTAGTGCTAGCGAACACAGACAGTTTTTTTAATTTTTCTTTTTTTTGCCAGAGTTTGTTCAAGGTTGCAAAGACATTTGCAAACCGTTTTTCTTATGTCAATTCTGAACATGTTCAAAATTTATTTGCGACTACAGAAAATCTCTTTGTGAACATTTCTTGAACGGACCCTGGCGAAAAAGCACGATTCGCACCGTGCACCAACACGGAAAAACCTTCACCTCTCTGTGAGAAACGGGCTAAATTAGCCATCCATGCATATGCAGTAGCTCTTGTATCAGGGATGGCTCCATGATTTTTTTTTTCCTGCCTGGGGCTATAGGAGGTTTGACCGATGCATGCGGGGCTGAGAAAACAACATCATATTTTATAATAATGAATACAATTCTGGCGAGGACTAAACTTGGATTGGTTGCCAGCCAATTGCAGCGCACAAAAAGACAAACAAGTCACACTAGTTCACTCCGATGCAGTTTTGTAGCCTTTTTTTTTTCAAAGCTATAACATGGTCCTTGGAGGAGTTTATGAAAAAAATTGCCCTAATCGGGAAATGTTTGTGCATCGCTGCCTTAATAGCAAAAATGTGTTCTAATGCTGTGAACAGTCAGTATTCCTTGTTCTTATCTTGATGACATTGGACACTAACACAAATGCAGTTCAATACATCAATAATTAGGAGAATAAGTGTTTCTCAACCCTTATGCCCTTTCATTTTGTAATTATTTCCTCAGCAAGCTTATAATCCATTTCTGCATTTTCTCATTATTTCATGGGATTTCATCTGGGTTCATTTGAATAAACATTTTTTTTTCTCCGTATTAGTCGGGGTAATGAAGTGGATCTCCAAATGGGCAGGAAAAAAAAGATATGCCTTTGTTATATGGAAAGCGGCACAAAAGAGAGTCAAAATGGTCAACTCCGCGGGGATGTTGCTGATTGGATAAAGGGCCACCTCCGAAAGCAGAAACCAAAATGATGTGAAAACAAACTTCAGTCTTCAAAATTCCAATTAGATAGTAATTGTGAGTCCAACTTTTGTCCCTACTTTCAGGAGCAGAGCTCAAAGTGTTTGTGAAATAAACGAGTGATTGTAAAGACAACAAAAGCATTTTCACTCATGGAGGCAGTACTTCATGTACTACAGTGTGGATGTATGTGCATGGCACAATACAACTTTAAAGAGGCACTGTCACAACAACAGCTGCAGGTGTAACAAAGCACTTTACAGAACACATGGGGATAAAACATTAACTGTATCGTTGTTTGATAAAACATGAGAAGTTGGAGTGATCTGGCCACAAATTTGTTATTGTTTTAATTTGGCTTATGACATAGTGGCTATGTTCACACCACACTTGTTTGATAGAATTTTGTGACATTGTCATGGTGAATGCTTCTAACACGGCAAGTCAAAAGCGTTCAATAAGTTAACTTGAATGTAAATGATAAATGTACTGTCGTTCATATGAATTCATGGTTGATTTCACTTTATTTCAGCATAAACCTGATATTAAATGAAACGGGGTCATTTATTGCTTGTTTGTTAAAAAAATACATTGGAAGGGGAACTCTAAAAAATAACTACAGAATAAATCGAAATCACATGATTGAAGAAAATAGATAAATAGATTTCACAAAATCGTTGAGCCCCAGTTTAGATGGCTACTGTAGATAAATAAAACTGCTGGGTGTGCAATACTTCAATTTAGAATGTGATTTGAAGTTTGCCGTGCATGCCTCTGTGCTTCTTTTCCATAATACACTTTGATTATTAAAAAAAAAAAAAACCCAACAACAACATCACAAACTCATAATAGAAATCACTGGTCAGGAATCAAGCATTGCTGCCTCCCAACACAAATGTCACGGCGAGTCGTAACCTTTAGCGGAGCACGTTATCTGCCGTGATAGCGCGCCAGCAGGGTAAGATGGAGGGGGCATGTGCGACGCGATTGGATTTGAAAGGTCCCCGTCCGCCGTCCGAGTGGTAGCCCCCGGCTATCTTGCCTCGGCACCGGTGTGATTCGGCGCGGCCCGCCACGTTAACGATCTGCTCCGCCCGCCTCGATCGCACATCTCCCCGGTGGCTCGCCTCAGTTCATCAGCCGCTCTTGGTTTCTGACCACTCAGTAGAGCTAGCTGGGCGAGATGGAAAAAAAAAAGATCTATCATGATATAGGTCATTTTATATCACAATATACTAAAGATTTTTTCAGTTATTCTATTAAAAAAATACAACACTTTATTTTGAAGAGAAATTAAACAGACTTGTATCAAATAAGAAATGCATTCAGTAGCGCCGCTTTATAAACTTGTCAAATGAAATGGTGGAGGCCTACATGCTTTTTTATTTATTTATTTTTGCACAAATGCTGTCAATCCAAAACGAGCATAAAATATGTTTGATACATGAATTAATTAAAAAAAAAAAGATCTACTGTAATGTAATTTTGAGAAATTGTTTTGTGCAGGTCTCAAAAGTAAGACTCGGGACTAAAAAATGTGGTTTCGCGTTGTTGTTAAACACTCTTATGTTTATTGTAAATACAGTACTATATATTTTTTTACTTTAACTATGGGAACTTGTCGAGGAACAGGAAATCGGTGTGTGCGGCAGATTTCCTTCTTGCGTCAGCCAATCAGATAACAGAGACGACACGGCCTCGCTCAGCCCCAGATGCTTGGCATTTTAGAACCACCTCTGAGATGGTTTTGAAAAGCGGGTCCATTATAACCGCTTGGCCCCCATAAACAGTCTAATGGAAAAGCGAGAGAAAGGTCACAGCAAAATAAAGGCCGAGCTCAAGTCACCCAGCTAATGATAGGTGCAAAAGAGTCTCTATGGCGTCAAAATGATGTAATCAACCAGTCACTGGTGCTAACCCATGACAATATTCTTATCAGTCATGTTTTTTTTCGTAATGATTGACATGCAGAACAACAAAACGAAGTTGGGTGCAAGTATGTCAAGCACCAGTGACTGATCAGTTACTTCACAGCTTGTGTCCACGTCAGCCTTTTATGCACCGATCGATACAAATGACTGACCAATGATCAGCGTGCGTTGAGCTACTTCCGCCAATCCCTCGCATGCGGCATAATGACGATCTCAGCACTTGTTTTGTGCCAGTGGAGATGGCGTTGCGATGCGAGCTCACTATTAGAGATGTGCAGACATGTTTGAGAAAACGCTGACTCGGGGTAGGGTGTCTGTCAGTGCAGGTTAGGAGCCACCGACGTGACAATGGCGGCGACTCGCTCAGGCCGCGCTCATCGTAGCGCTGTCCTTGACAGCGGCGAGTACATCTGCGTTACATAAACATTTGTTTCTATCATGCGCGACTGCAGCGGAGGCCTCCGTCTTGACTTGATTGCCAGGGCACGCTCACAAACGCAGCAGACCATTGAGCATTTGTTCAATATCCTTGATACCCAGCTTGTACTAGTACATACTTTGACCTCACTATAGTCAGAAAATAAAATGCACCAGTAGGATGGCTGTATCAAACGACTGCCCCCCCCCACACACACTACACACTTGTATGACATTTCTGCACACTAGGACAATTTTTGGCATTTGATTTTAGTCACCAGGATCACTAGTAATACCATGTAGTTGTCCTGCTAGTATGGCATCGTTGTCCTACTCGTGAAGGCAAAGAGTGATTTGAGTGTTCATGCAAATTTTTTGTTATTCAGTTTCACGTTCTATTACAGTGCTGTAGCAGCCCAAAAGTGTATTAAAAAAAAGGTGTTCTACTCGTGCACCCTAGTCTTTTACTAGTGTGCCGAATTTAATAGTGAGGACAAAGAGCATACTATTTAATGGTTTCAATAAAACCAAAGCGGTTTGAACATTCTTTCGATATCTACCTTAAAAGTTGTCCGGGTAGGCCGAGTGTATCACTCGTAGTTGAAAAACAACCTTTATTATTATTATTATTGAGAAACAGTCGTTCTGCGAATGCACCGAATACTCTTATTCGTGAGGATAAAGAGCATACTAGCACACAGACCTTAAGATCAAGAATATTGAGTAAATGTGCTCAAATGGGCTTTCCAAAGTAACCTTCTCGTCTTCTTGTGGTGTTTTGGGTTTTCGCAGCAGGGGGCAGTAGTGAATAGTGTTTGCCCAAGCTGCCTTTTTCTTTTTTTTTTTTTTTTTTTGTTTCCATTTCGCAGGTGTTCCTGGGCGAGGTCACAAGTGATGATTGCGGGAACAGACAGCATTAAACTACCATGAGTCATATGCTGTATGGGATATGATAAGCAAGAAGAAAATGTATGAGAGCCCGCTGACTAATTTTCATTGCAAGTGTTCCTTTTATTGATCTAATCTAGCACACCGAAGAGACGGCCTTGGGCTATTAAGTCCTGAAATAAGTGCACGATTCAAACCTGCTCATTTGAGACAGTTTTAACCTTTTGATCAATGACATTAAAGTGGAGGGCTAGCACAGTGTCTTCATGCTCGCCCCACCTCCAGACCACGTGCTTGACTTAAAGCTTTCAGTAGCCCCGCCGCCCCCCTTCCCAGCATGCTGTTGAGCGTTACTAAAGCCCCTGTCACACCTTGACGATTTAGCCAGCGTATGCCGACGTAGGAAAAATTTGGCAAATACGCTGGCGTACGTCGAATAAGTTATGGGTAAGTTTTGTATACGTAACAGCACGCTGAAGCACGTTGGTATACGCCGGAGTGCGTCGAGTCGTCGAGAAATTTTAAGCATGCTTAAAATTTCTCGACGTATGTCAGCGTATGGCTATACGTCCCGTATACGCAGGCCATAAGTAATAGGTAAGTTATGCGATCGTTGCACACGTTCAAACACGTTAAGTGTAGGTTACTCATAAGTCCAAATACGTCGAGAATACCTACTAGCTGTTCTCCAACATCCGTGCCTTTCGAACTTGCGCTTGGACATGCTGACCAGGCTGTCACGCACGTAGTTGGCGAAGGCTGCAGTGGCTGTGATGGGCTGAGGCTGTGCGAGACCTTTGATGAGCTCCCCAGACTTTTCTTTGGCATGACGCTGATGTTTTTGGTTTATTAATGACACAAGTCATAATGGCGTTTGATTGCTGCTTTAATAGCGTGAATAGCAACTCACAGTAACGATGGCAAGCCGCACCTTGCCTCTTGGGTTATACCATTTTAACTAGACCGCGGGGGGGGGGGGATAGTCCCCAAACAGATGTTGGTACTGCAATGTCTAGTGCAGTTATGATTTGAAACGTCGAGCGCCAGCCTTTTTATAGACTACGTCACGTGATCGTCGGCAATACGCTGCTGCACGCTATGCATAAATTAGACTATCGTTGGGCATAAGTTGTGTACGCCGGCAACACGCTAGGCATTCGTTGGAATAAGTTATCTATAAGTTATCGAAACGTTCTATATAATTTACTGATACGTTATGTATACGTCCAACCCGTTATGAATGCGCTATGTATACGCCCAAAATTGAAAAAAAAAAATCGATAATTCAGCGTATGCCAGCGTTTTAGGGCAATTCTGATACGTCGGCATGCGCTGGCTGAATCGTCAAGGTGTGACAGGGCCTTTAACGACGGCCCCTGGCTCGCCCGGCCTCTATGGAAACGTTTCTGTTTCTGCACCTGTTTCCAAGACGATTGCCATTTCAGGGGCAGCGCTCATGATTGATTGCATTCTATGGACGTGGAGTCAGCTCGAATAACTGTTGTGGCAGTTTGATATTTTTTTTTCCCCCCTTTGAGGCTGTTGGATAAAGAAACCTTCCAACACGTTACGTCGTGTGCAGTGATTGACAACTAGACTTGGCAATCACTGAGCCAACCAAGTGCTGTTTTAGTACGTAAAGATTTTAGCTTAAAAGACGAATGAAGTAGCGATTCACAGTCACTTTTGCTGGGTGTAATGATTTGCTTGTTTGGCCATCGACTGCATGAAAGATAATCCAACCAAGCACCTCTTACTACAAAGTTTTTTGTATGAAACAATCAGGGGAAGACGGCAAGACCGATCGTCAATTCAGCATTTTGACACATTAAAAAAATGAAAAAAAATCTAATGGCCGGTAAGAGAAGTTACAAACTGGGTCAACTGAAGGGAACTGTGTATTTATTTATTCATGAATTCACCCATTACGATTGTAGGATAACATTTTAATGCCAATGTTCAATATTAAAGGATGTACCAAAATTATTCTACTCTAATATGATGACATCAGTGGCATAAAACAACATCAATAATACTTTGTGGTGATAGTTTCTGGGAAAATGTATCTAAAAGAATTATTATGATAGGCCAACCATACAGGAAAAGAGATCATCTGGTCCCCCAGTTTATAAGATGACAACTTGAATTCTATTCTTGCTTTATGTGACAAATCATCTTGAAAAGGTGAGTGGGACAAAAGTCAGTTGGCAGCTCGGCCTTGTGTAGGCGTCGCGTTAGAATCACGCGAGCCAGTGAACTGCAGGATTTTGGTGGCTATGGCGCAGCTGCCAAAACCGAAGCCAAAACACGACAGAGATGTGCAGTTAGCTTATCAACGTACATTGAGATGTCTCAATCTGGCAATCCATCTTGCGCCCGTGACAGGTGATTATGGCGAAATGATTCACTAACAGATGAAAGCAGCCAAGCAAGAAATAATAGGCTCATTCGGCCCAGAATGGGGCTCAGCTTTTCAGCCTGCAGACGTAGCCGAGTAGTTTTGAGCGTGAAAAGCAAACAGCAGTGAGAGAGACAGAGAGAGGACGTCCTTAAAAGCAGCACCGGTAAACAAATGGGCAGAAAAAATGATGCTAAAATGCTAACATCGATTTGGAATCAATAAATGAGGGTCAGTGAGCAAATTCAAAGTACTGGACATGCACATTCTTTTACAAATTATGTATAGCTTTGTCTCATTGGAGATTGTTGTTGTTGTAGTACCCAGTCAACAAACCTTCACTCCTTCAATAAAACAAAAGAATGCAGGGAAAAGGAAAGCATCTGTCACAGTAAAAATAAATAAATAAATAAATAAATAAATAAATAAATAAATAGAACCCAAAAAAACAACAACAAAGAAAACGTTACGATAAGATGAACTAAATTTAAAAAGAAAATGTTAAAGGCAGATCATGGTAAAACAGAACACAATCCACAAAAATAAATCCTTAATAGAACTTGCTCAATGTGAACAATATCGTAAGAGTGAAAGCAAGGATTTCCAAAACATATTACAAAATTAGGAACATCACAATTGCAGTTCCTTAAATATATTAATGATTGTTCTTTAATAAATACATTAGAAATCATAAGATTAATAAAATGACCCCAAAACGTTTTAAAGTACCGGTAAATAAAAAAGTGCAAATTACAGCAACATTTTTTAAATTCTTTTTTTTTCTTTTCTTTTTGCAAATAGAAAAATAGTTTAAAAAAATCAAGCCCTCAAGGAAAAATGTTGACATACTTAATCGATTTATTTCGACCCGTTTTTTCTCTTTTTTTTTTTTTTTTTTTGGTCTCGCGTTGCTGGCTGTCGTTTGCTATACGATTGGAATTTCAATTGAATAGTCATCGCATTATTTGTCAATAGACGGCACGGTGGGGGGACTTGTTAGCATGTTCACCTCACAGTATAGAGTTTGTGGGTTCGAATCCGGCCCTGGGCTTCCTGTGTGGAATTTGCATGCATTTCTTCCCAAATTTCAGAAACGTGCATGACAAGCTAATGGAACACTTTAAGTCTAAATTGTCCCTTGATGTGAGTTTGAGACGGATGGTTGTTCGTCTGTGTGCCTGGTGATTGGCTGGCAACCAGTTCAGGCTGTACCCCAACTAGTGTCCGTAGACAGCTGGGAAAGGCTCCAGCATGCCTGCGGCCCTTGTGAGGATCAAGCGGATCAGATAATGGATGGATGAATATTTGTCAATATGGTTCTGTGCGTACTTCGACCAGTTAACATCTCCCGTGATTTAATGCAGATTTCCTCTTTAGACCTCATGATCAAGCAATGCAACAGCTTTCAATTACAGCTGTGCTTGTTTTTAAAATTGTTTCTTTTTTCAATGTTATAAATTGTAGAATTATGCCAGATGCAGATAATGCACTGTTATGTTTGTAGTGAACACAACCAGGAGATGCTGACTCAAATGTTCGTTCTAATTTGATGGTGTGATAGAGTCCTCCATTTCATAACATACAAGTAAAATTTGTGATGCGTTCTATATTATTTAAAACCACAGTGAATCCAATATGTAGATACGCCTGTTAGAAGAACAAAGACACAGCCTATTTTTAATTTGATCTTGTTCCATGAAGGCGGGCTTCCATCTGGAATGTGATTAAAAAGACGGGATTGATACGGCGGAATCGGAGAATTCTGAACTTTTCACTTGCCGCCAAATGGCTGCCGGTGAGGCCGCTTTTAGCCCGTCAAACTCTGCAAAAACTTTTCATTCGAACTTGTCATTCAGCCTGACTTCACTTTGTTTTGGAAAGTCATCACATACTGGGAGGTAAGTGCGACAATGACTTCCGGATTTGGCTTATTTGATGCATTTAGTGAGTCAACACACATTGTTAACAAAAGAAATGAAAAACACAGCAACAGTAATGAAAGGTGACACAATCAGAATCTGCATGTGTTTAATATTTTTTGTTTTGCGCACAAACCATGCATGGGAGGTTAAGGGAACACTCTTAAATTGTCCCTTTGTGTGGTTGGGAGCGTGAATCGTTTTGTCCATGTGTGCCAGGTGATTGGCTGGCAGCCAGTTCAGGGTGTACCCCGCCAACTGCCCAAAAACAGTCGGTGTAGCACGCCCACGACCCTTGTGATAAATAGCAGATTCGAAAATGGATGGATGGATGGATGCATCTGCTTATTGTGCATAACGTTGCATTTAAAGGCCAGAACCAGGTGGAGCAGTGCGCTGAAATAACTCATTTGCAAGAAGATACGCAGTTAAAACTGTTTTTTCCCGTAGGTGATATGGCATGACTCCTTCTTGTGACTGGCTCCAAGTCAGCCTTGAAATCAGTCACAAGTTCTAGTATTTAATTTCCGAAATAGATGCCTTGTGATCATTTCTTTTATTTCTTGCATTTCAAAAATGTGCAGACGATTTTGCCAGCGCTACTCTGGCATGCTGGTTTGCACCAGCTTTCCAGATGTGAGATTTAAACATGAAAACTTCTCCATCACATTTTGTCTCGGGTTTGATAAATTACATTGTGCACAATAAATGAATATATTGGCATACTTCAATTAGAACACCAAACTGAACTGTGCGACAATTTAGCACATTTGGCAGATTCATTCCAGGGTGTGCCTGACTCAAATTCGTGCTCATTCGCAAGTGAGCCTCTGATTGTGCTGTGTCTCTGAATGTCAGATTAATCCAAAAGTGCTGTGACTTCCTCACCTTGCCATTTTTTTTAAGACTGCTCCAATTTCTGTTGCGTTAACATTGACACTGCATTTTAATGCGCACTCTTGAAGTGAAGAAGAGCACAACTGATGAATAATAACAATGCAAGTGGTAGGGGGAAGATAACATGGCACACCATCACTACGGTGGACACTTGCTATAATTTTTTGGCCATATATTTGATGGCAGGCATGAAAGAACATCTTCTCTTTATCTCGCCGTTTGCTCTTCTTCTTCTTCTTCCCCGAGGACAAAAAAAAAAAGTGATTTCACAGGACAAGGTGAGGGAAAAGGAGTTGGAACGGCAAGAAATAAAGCAAATAAAAAAAAAAAAAGAGAGTGAGCTTGTCTCTAATAGCTTTGTGGAAGTGTTGGTGCAACCGAGGGAAAGAGGAGCTCTGAACGTGAACTTGAAAGGACGGAGACAAGGGCCAAGTTTGTGACGTGGTGGCAAAAAAAAAAAAAGCAGTTAAGAGGAGCTAACCGCGTCTTAATCGATTGTGAACAGCGCCGCGTGGGCCGGCCAATCGCAGCCACACTCTGCCTGAGAGCATGCACGGATGGGAGCGACGGAGGACAATACAAAAAGATTATCAGGCAGCTTGTTTTGGAGGTGACCTTGAATACCCTCCTCTTGACAATCATGTCATCAATGTGGCCTGTCACTCAGCTGTCGTCACACAAATATGTTGTGTGCATGACCTTTAACGTCACATGCTATTAAAGAAATATTTTGGACCATAGAACAGCATATGACATTTTCACTCCTCCAGTTTCTTTCTTTCTTGTTACAGTCACAGGTCAACTGCAGCCTGCCGCAGCTGACTAGCGGTGAGAGAATTTTCTTTTATTTTTCCTCTAAGTTTAGGAGTGCCAAACGTATTTTTGTCTAGGCTTTTTTGTTTTTTTTGCAGAGGATAAAGAATATATACCAACTAATATTTTGTGTTCTGTCTGCATGTGTTGCTCCCTCTAATGTTCAAATTCAAAGGTTGATAGAAAACAGACATCAAGCGATAGTTTTGCACAGCCGTGTTTTGCATTGTTTGCTAGCATTCAGGTAGCGGGCTTTTGTAAGACAATGTTAGCTTGGTTTGTTTTAAAAAGATAAGAAAACATTTATTTGTCTCACAATGCAGAAATTTGCAATTTACAGTAGCAAAATTTTGAAGGGACTAAAGTCGACAAAGTATTTGCATGCACAAAATAAATTTAAAAATGAACTGTACACAGTACAGAATGCAATATAAAATACAAGTTATAATCATACTGTATATGCAACTGCATACAGTATATGCTGCATAAAGTGGCTGTGCTATTTCAAATGGCTGAGTGAGGGTGAGTCCAGGTTTTCGGGTGTGTTTTCTCCTTCTTGCAGTGCGGGTGTATCAGTCTCTGGCCAAAGGAGCTGCCAAGTGCTGTCAGGGTGGCCTGGAGGGGGTGGGAGGGTCTGTCCATCATAGCTTTCAGCTTGGCTAGCAGTCTCCTGTTGCCCACCTCCTCAAGAGTGTCTAGGGAGCAGCCCGAGGCAAAGCTGTCGGTCGAGTCTCTCTCTGTCCAGGGCGTAGATGCTGCCTGACCAGCAGACTATGCCATAATGAATGGCTGAAGCCACCACAGAGTCATAGAAGGTTTCAAGGAGTGACCCTTGAACTCCAAAAGACCTCACTACACATAATTACGTCCCCTTGTTTTATGTTTAGTTTCGCTGTGAATTTCAACTGGGAGGAGCAATAACCAGAATTGCTCACTATCTATAAACCTGTATCTGTAAACTTGCCACCGTATTTGTATATTCAGCATTTGTACATACAATGTTTTACTTTTTTCAAGTGGCTGGTAGGTGTAGCATCATGAGAGTTATTTAACAGGTTATCTGAAGAAATGAGAACCAAGAATCCAGGTCGGTGGTGTTGGGCCCCAAGTTGGCTCTCACTTAGGCCCCTTGCCGGTCCCCTGCAGGAGCTGTAATCGTAGCAGACTGCATCTCACAATGGCCCTCTTCTAATTGGCCTGTCACTTCCCGTGTGCTGGAGTTGAGGGCAGAATTGCTTGGGGGGGGGGGCGGGAGGGAGCTTTGTGGAGCTGCCATGGCGACTGGGCCATTTAATGAGAACGAGCCCACTGTGACTAATGGCATCCCTGAGCCCATCGGATGTACTTCAAATGAACAATTTGCTGCATCACTCACACTTCATACACAAACATAAAGCATTCACACTTGCGGCATGCTCGACCAGACTTCAATCAATATGTGTGCAAGTGGACCTAAAACAGATTCAATGGTCCGTTTTAAAGCTAAAAATAACGGACTCAAAATCATTTAACTCTGGCTTGGAATTGACACCGTAGCGTTGGGGTCATTGCCATGGCAACTTAGAATATTAGCGGAAAGGTCGGAGCACTCGTAACGTTGTCTTAGCATCTAGCATTAGTGCTAACATCCCTCTTCAGTGTGGGAGTACTTGAAGAAATTCTTTGCGCAATGCTCATGGCAAGTCATGACATCACAACAGGCAAATGAACGGGTTCAATGTCAGGCTTCCGCAGAGCTTGCTGATGATCTGATCATTTGAATCAGGTGTGTTGCAACAGGGAGACTTGGAAAACATGCAGGGCATTGGCCCTCCAGGACCTGAGTTTGACACCTATGCTCTAGAGCATCTAATGATGTACTTTTACCCCAAAATGTTGCTCAGATTCCTCAAATGTCCAAATGTGCAAATCCTGTTGCTCCTCAAAATGGGGTCTCTCGTGGTACTTTGCAGTCTTGATGATGTCATAGTGGGGCGGGTGTCTCTTTTTGCGTTTGACCCCAGGGAAAATGATTTTTTTTCCCCTTCTCTCTTCCCGTACTAGAATAAAGTGTAATTGCATATCCACTACAGTAGGAACTATGAACAGCTGTAATAATGTTATTCAGCCGATTTATATTTATTATGGTGTTTTCCTTAATTTTAGGAAGGATACGATGTTATGCTGAGGTGTACTTTGAATAATTTGGCAGACAAATACTACTTATAGTCGCTGTGGGGGTGTGTGAAATATTTCCATCTTCCTGATGGAGTGCAACAAAAAATAATTGAGAAGCACTGCTTTAGAGGCATATACCGGTATTTAGCCATAAATGTTCATGAAATTCTGTAAAAAGCTAAAAAACAAGCAACATGTTTTTTGTTTGTTTTACTTGTGAGTGCACACCCCAGAACCTACCTGACCATCCAACAAAATTTGATGCAGCTCCGCTTCCCATTTGGTTTTATAGCAGGGCTGTTGTACCAAATAATGATTTGAGGGTTTCTGCATGATAGTGCCTCTTGACAGTAGTGCTGAAGAGGTATCGTCACTTGAAAGTGGCTCTGGATCTTGGGCCATGGGCAGAGAAAAGTTTCGATAAATTAGGCATTACCGGTATGTAAATGATCTGCAACGGCAGCACCTCATTTACCCTCTGCATAAGTAGCATATGACCTTGAAGACGATGTTTCTCTGTTACTATACGGCTCAATATTAACAGATGTGAACTTCTTTTTAAACTTGTAAGCCAGTTAGGAATGTGACGGTAATGTGACTTAAACATTGAGTGAAGGGTTTAAGACGGCAAGTTGGGTGGATTATTCAAAACGGATTGAGCGTAAAAGGTGGAAAAGCACGGCCACTACAGTATTCGGCCACTGCACAATTCCGCTCGTTTGCAATCACTTAACACCTCTCAGAGGCACTGCGTCCGCAGCTCATCACGCTTGCAAAATATCTTAAGACGACAAAGGCGACGCCAAGCAGAAATCTTGGCCCTGGCTGCAATCCCCTGCTAATCAGCAGTGATAATGTTGTGCTAAACTGTAATCTCCAATGTGGATTGGAATGAAGCCTCTGAGCGATCTTCCGGCCATGTAAGGAGAGGGAGAGCCTTGCTGCCAAAGCACAGAGATTGTTAAGCCACTCACATCTCGCTTTGGCACGCTTTGGGTTTGCGTCTACAGTTTCAGGTGTGGTGGGGCTCAACGAGTCCGTAATAACATGCACTTGTTTGGTTTGCAATTCTATTCTAATTCTCGTTTTGTGAGTGAAGTTTTTCTGATTTCTGTGGCGCTTGTCCTCATTAAGGTGGCAATGAGCTGGAGCTGGAGCAGTACCGTATTACGCAGGTGTACATAAAATGTATTTAGTCAAACATCATCCCTCGCTTGAAAAGGCCATGTGCCCTAGTGCATTGATGGATGCATCACACACCAAAAGGAGACATGCTGTACTTACCCTATATGTATGTTTTTCCATTTTCTCATTTCAAAAACAGTTCCTAGATACCTTAATATCACTCAACCGCTGTATTTGTCCAAAACTTTACATGATATGTCCGCTTTGACTTGGAATTAACCTCGTCAAACATCTTTCGGATAAACTACAATGTAGATTGTTCCAAAACTACCACACACTCCCCAAATCTGTTGGAAAATCCTCTCAGAAAAGTAGAAGCTAACATGGGTGCAAAAACTCCATAACTCTAAATTCACGCCGTTGGGTTTGGACGGCGATGTCACATGGATGTCAGGTTAGAGTATTGTGGAATAAACTGCAATGTGCAGAGGGCAAAGAAGACGACGGAGATCATTCTAAAGGGGGTAATGAAGGAATCGGGGGGGCTTCTTTCCGTGGTTAACCGACTATGAGTCGGTGTCTGCCAAAGGCATCCCCACCGGCTGACGGGACACACGAGCCCCTTGGAGGAGATATTTATTGGTATGGATTTTGTGCTGCTGCCGGCCCGTTGAATCAGTGTGACCAAGCAGGCGGGCCGAGGGAAATGGGGCCGCTGCGAGAGTGAATTATATTTAGTCACACACTCAATTTACCCCAGCAAACCTAGTTAGGGGAGGAAACATGCGTGCGGACGCACGCGCACACGCACACACACACACACACACACACACACACACACACACGCTCGAAAACACACAATGAGATGCCTGTTCATGCACATGCATGTGTAAACACGTGTACTCCACATGAGTTAAAAGGATTAAGAGCATTACATCAAGACAAGAATTAAATCCAGTAGCTCCAATTTCCAAAAAGGAGATTTTACAGCGTTTTGTCTCATCCCATTAAGTATCTTGCCATTTAAATGCCGAAAGTGTTTGCTAACAAAATGAGAAGATCCAATCTGTCAAATGGATGTCAATATTCCACCAGGATGTGGGATGTTAATTTAGAAACTGTGATGCTGTAGTATGATGCCAATGAGGAAGTGAAATAGTTGACTGCTGTGCTTGTTGGCATAATCGCCCCCATGGAACTGATAGTTGAGGGCTGTGTTCGGGACGGGGTAAAAACTACCTCTTTCTTAAGACCCAAAAAAAGTAATTATCAGTTCACTGTTTTGCGAGACATCTGTATTTTCTTTTCGTCCGCGCTATACTGGTGGCGCCATCGTCAGGTCTCAAGTGACAGTGAATGAAACGAACATGGCAAGTAACGTCATTCTCAAGCTGCCGGAGTTTTGGAAGCCCGGTCGACGCAGACGGAGGCTCAGAATTCGCCCTCTTGCAGCATAGTTGACGATGACACGCACTAACATTACGTCGCCTCGATGCTTGGGGTCGTCACTGCGGCAAAAGTGGCGGGGTTTATCGTGGCCCATAAATATGCGGCGTTCAAGGCTCATCTCCTCAAGACCTTCGAACTATCACGGTCAGAACAACCCAGACGACTTTTTGCTATAAATGGGTTGCCAGACAGTCAGCCTCCTGAGCTTGTGGAGGTGATGCTAAACCTCCTTGGCAGTGAAGAGCCTAATTTACTTTTTTATTGAGCTGTTTCTCTGCCACATTCCGCGGCATGTTCAGACAGCTCTCGTCAATACTACAATTACTGAAGTCCGAGCTCTAGCAGAGGAAGCGGACTGCTTCTTCCTTGCTACGCGGTGTTTTATTCCTGATGTACTGGCCTCTATCTGTTGTTATGCCCCCGCTAGGTCCACAGGTGGACAGAAACTTCGCTGCTACCTGCAGCCATAACGCTTAGGGCATGTCGATGCCCGCCACATAAAACACTGGGTTGAGAATCACTTTGTCACCAAAGGACGCCGCATCCACGCTAGGGCCCAACATCTCAACCTTTCAGGCGTTGGATTTTCTCTCTACATTGTGCCTAAAACACTCAACTCAATTGTATCTATAGAGCACTTTAAAACAACCATCGCTCTATACAAAGTGTTTGTACATGGAGCAAATACCAGATATACAACAATAAACAATACATTAATAACGACGACAGCAGAAAGGACAAAACAGTAAAACTAAGATCAAGTCTGAGTCATGCTGAGGCAAATGCCAAAGAATACTAATGAGTTTTGAGACGAGTTTTAAAGATGGGCAGTGAGGGGGCTTGCCGAATGTTCAGTGGGAGGTCATTCCAAAGAGAGGGACCAGCAATGGAAAAGGCGCCTACAAGGACGACCTGCAGCTTGTTTATGGCCAGGTCCTTTAGGTATCTGGGGATTTCATCCCGAATGCCTGCTAGAGACCTTCGGCACATCCTCTCTGCCCCCTTTTTCACAGCAACGTGCCCATGTTTTCGGGGTCCCTCCCAGCCTGTGCACAGCGAATTTAGTTTTCGCTTGCAAAGTCGCACACTGTGACCCGCTACGTCCGGCATCTGACGCACCGTCTTGCAGTATGATGACTCTGGTGGCAAGACTGATACCATGGCAATAGAGAGTTAAGCCGGTCCAAGTGGACGACCAATGTTTGAGTGGTACCGGGCCCCACAATGGGTTTGGCCTTCCTCGCCTCTTGCCCTGGCCTCTACTGGGGTCCCTTTGACCCCGTTGACACCCACCGGCCATTGCCTAGTCAGGTGTGTGACAACAGGTGTGTGTGCCCCTCTTCATTCCTGACCATTTTTTATGGCATGATGATTTTGACTCTGGGTGAATTCTGGGAAAGCCTGTGTGGTGCTTGTTGATATAATACCCCAAATATGCCTTTTAAGTATTGTAATGAACTGTCTGCATGTATTACTACAGTGTTTCTGTATGAATATTCCTTATTTGAAGCAATATCACCCCAGGAACGCAATAATAATATCCTATTATCCTGTCAATGGGTTTGTGCATTGACTCCGAGCATGAGTACTGGTGATATTTCTAAAATGAAGAATGTCTTTTATTTAAACATACGATGTGAGTAACTGTTTTAGTTGTGTGTTTACAGTAAAGTCTAAATGGGATGTCATTAAAAATTGACAGCACGCTCACGGAGGGCTGAATCACATAGATGTCACCTGCTTGGTGTAGAAACAATCCGGTACATTGAGGGTGCTTACACAACACACACAAACACACACTCCCCCATTTTTAAGATCACGTGAAGACAAGATCAAAATCAAAATAGAATTTCGATTAATTGTCAGCCCTACCCGATACAGTACAGTTTTGGGACATATTGTTTTTAGCAGTGTGTGATTGTTATGCCAGGCATAGTTTTCACAGTGAATGACTTGACGATACAAATATGTGATAGTTTTATTATGCTTCACGTAGCCATAATTGCCATTTAGAACTTCTCTCATTATATTCTGGCCCTGACAACAGGAGTATAATTGTTGCCTATGAACCAATGCTTTATCTCACTTTGGCCTGAAGCCTTGCAGCATGCAACTGCTGCCGCCTTTTGATTTTGCTCCAGCTCTGAGAACAGAGACAACATACTCTTTTCTTGAGAAATCATTTCTCCATAAGCAATGTGCCCCTTTCGCATCCCAGCATGGTGACAGTCACTCTGGCAAGCCATGAATCATAACACACAACTGGGATCGATGGGACACTGGAGGTAACCAAACAAGAATATGGATCGGATTGAGGCGGACCACATTTAGAAAGAATGAATGAATAAATGAATTTCCCTGCAAAAGTCACATTCACGCGAACCTTCAGCCCTGCTAACAGCTCAAGCTGTTGTTTTGGCGTGGGCACAAACCAGACGTCGAATGTGCCCCCCCCGCCCAACTTCAAAAGAAACCATTAGTCAAACATAACAAAGAGCGGCATTTGAGCAGACGTCGCTGGCAGAAGCAATAAAATCCTCTGCAACTCTCTGCCAGGTTAGTAATTGCTCTTTTTATAGTGCTAATTATTTCCTCTAAGGTGCACACTGTTGCACACTGCAATTATACGTGTTCCGCTCTGCGAGAGGAGCTATGTGGGCAGGGAGAGCGGTACACATCAGGGGAGGCGAGAAGCGACTCGAAGCCGTTCTCATCTGATTTGAGGTAACACTCAAGACAGGGTTGCGGCACGGCTCGTGAAAACTCGCTGGACTCCAAACTAAAAACCCACAGCACGGCAGCCCCAATAAGGCCTATTCGCACAGCACTTTTTCCCTTATTTTCACCTGTCTGACCTGCAGGACCGGGCTGTAAAACCCCTCTCACTGATAAGGTCTCCACTGGGAAGCTGCGCGCCGTGTTTACAGGTGTTCTTCGGATTCTGCAAGCACCTCTGAGCAAGCCGATAGCACAATCTCACAAGGAGGAATTTGTGAGGGAAAGGGAAAAAAAAACGCAACCTTTGCTTCTTGACAGCGGCTGATTTCAGGAGTCACGTTGAGACGCCATTCATAGGAACGTCTGCATGTTGGTTTAGCGGAATAATGTATGCTGAATGACACGGAGGAATCACAGACACAAATTCTGTCTTGGATACTTTTGGCATCTGCTGTATAATGATTGCCATACAAACATGCACGGTCAGATCTTGCAAGCCACAGAAGACTCTTATCTATCACCTTTTGTCTGGACAGCTGGAGGAGATAACTTGTCACTCCTTATATCTGGTCCGCTACCCTAACTTAATTCTGAACGCTACTGTCCCCCGGGAAGATTTTGGCGCTGTCTGTCGTCACACTGCTCCACATACTTGTGGAGCTTGGCTGGAAGCTATATTTATCTTTTGTTATTTCCCCTCCTCTGTTCACATTTGTAATCATCATTCAACCTGAGATTTGTGCAGCGGCTCCCAATTAACCCGACTCCCCTCTCTCTTTGACCTCATCAGCATGCCATTAAGCCTGCACGGTCACAGGGGCCCCGTGCTCCATTGCTGAGCCGAAGACAAAGAGGAGGTGGAGGTAAACTGCTGGAAAAAAAACAACTTGTGTACAATGAAACCTCAAAACTAGAAACCCCGCCGTCCCTCCCCCAAACCCCCTGAGGATGTACTGTTCGGACACAGACACCCCCTCAAAAAAAAAGCCTCGATTGCAATAACTCAGCCTATTTTGCAAGGCTCGGTGTGCATCTACAGGATCATGCCCCAACAGAAGGGTGTCATGACAAATATGAACAAACATATTTCAAAAAGCTAATGTGCTTAAAAAAAAAAAAGGAAAAGGGCAATCAGCGTCTAAGATACGAGAATAGAATTGGTTTTATTGTATTTAATTTTATGGGTTTCAAACCATGAACATACATTAACATTCAAGATGTTGGAAAATGTCAACTTGCAAGGTTTCTGTATTTGTACATTTTATTGTGAGAAAGTTTAGTGACTTCCATTAAGATTTTAAATGGTTAATTATTCTCGATGAGTTCTACGTAACATTATTATATTTTTATTTTCAACCAGACTCTTGGTGGAGCATGCTCTGTCTTAACCGCTGAGTCAGAATACAAAATAAAACTTTTCATGTATTTACAGAAAAATAAGAATGCATCGCAGAAAAACACCATTTCTCCCTTGATTCAAAATGTGGCTACGAAACCGCAAAGGCGCAGTGGTGTTGTATTTTGTTGGATATTGATACATCTCTGTTGTGCGGTGAGTAATACTGTGTCTTCTCTCCACACAGAGAGGTGAATAGGAAGAGAAAACAGACTGTATTTACTTGTGTAGTGAGTCATATAAAGCATCCAGCCGGGCAACTTCACATACAATCTCACTGAGTCAACATCACTTAGTGTCAGCGGCCGCGGAAAACTAGTTAAGGCTCCATTTGTGCCTCTCTCGCATCTCAGCCCTCCTTGTTGTGGAGCCGACCAGATAAAAATAGGACAGCAACAAGCATCTGGTTCAAATGCTCCAACATCCAATTAGCTATGGTGAGATAAAATCCGGGGGGTAAAATGGTGTGGGTGCAGTACACGGCTGGGCTCGATTGCTTGTGTGTTTTGGTTTTGTTTAGTTTCATTTGACAAAATCTGGTTATTTTTGGTGATAAATGACATTTAAGAGGTCAGCGGTTACATTCAGAAAGGTAACTGTTGGTTTGAAATGGTTTTAGTGAAATAAAGAAAAAAAAAAGATGGAAACTGCTGCAAATACTGTACAAGCACAACAGGTTTAATCAATCCTAGCAGATTTATGGATTTTAAATGTCTGTAATAATATTTAATTATTAATTTTAGCATTACATTAAAAAATGAGATTGGTAAAAAACTTAAATTGACACATAGAGTAGTAGCGGAGTGCTGTAAATCATCTTAGACCATGATGAAACTACCGTAATTTCCGCACTATAGAGCGCACCTGATTATAAGGCGCACCCACTACATTATTAGAGGAAAACCAATTTTGTACAAAAACAAGCCGCATGTGCCCACATTAAAACATGTAAACATATTTACAAAGAGAGAGAGTTTTCAAAGTTTGAATAATATAACTTAACAATAATAATAATATAACTTTCTTCCCAAACGGTGCCTGTGACGCGGCAGTAAAACGGTAGTAACATGGTAACAACACGCTAGCAACAGAATAGCAACACAGTATAACAAGTCTGGTAAAAGAACTTACCGGTACTTGTTTACGTGCAGCAGCTCTGTTTCCTTCTTTATCGGACAGCTCGATTGCTTTTAGTTTGAAAGCTGCGTCATATGCCTTTCTTTTTGCATTTTCCATGATGAGGGTATGTTCACGCTAATTTAATTTATGCACAAGACAAGAAGTTGCAGTCTTCCCCGACACATATATTCCACCGGTCTTAATCTTACCGTTTCTACTCGAGCGCCCCTGGCGGCCGTTAGAAAAATTACACAAATTGGCCGCATCACTGAATAAGCCGCAGGGTTGAAAGTTTTGAAAGCGGCTTATAGTCCGGAATTTACGGTAATCAAGTTTGCTTTATCTGAATAAAATCAAATGTAATTCGATTTAGTGTTTAGAAATTATTGTATTATTATTATATGATTATTAAGATAATAATTATTATTAATTGATTTGATTTGTTATCATTTAATTTCAATTGTATTTTTTCCAATTGAATTTGACTTTGACATTCTTGAATTACATTGGGCAAATTGTTTTATAAAAATTACATTTTATTGATTCTTAGTTGCTGTAACAATTTTATTGTGTATTTTCATTAAAGTTGGATGTTATTGTTTATTGCAGTATGGTATATTAAAATGTCATTGTATGCAATCCTAACTATTTTAAAATTAACACATTTTTAAAATCAGTTATTATTGGATTAATTTAAAATTGTGATCATAATTGCAATTATTTTATTTTTATGGTTAGTGAACTTCAATTCAGTCACCTCTTATTTTGTATTAGGAATGTATTTTATTGGTTGAATTTTCTGAATTATTTATTCATACAATTCACTTCAAAATTTTTCATTTATTTAGTTTTTCTCAATTATAATTAAATTAGATCGTATTCAGCGGCCCGGTGGTCCAGTGGTTAGCGCGTCGACCTCACAGTGCAGAGGTTCAATTCCAGCTCCGGCTTCTAGGTGTGGAGTTTGCATGTTCTCCCCGGGCTTGCGTGGGTTTTCTCTGGTTACTCCGGTTTCCTCCCACATTCCAAAAACATGCATGGCAGGCTGATTGAACACTCCAAATTGTTCCGAGGTGTGAGTGTGGATGGTTGTTTGTGTGTGTGTGCCCTGCGATTGGCTGGCAACTGGTTCGGTGTGTCCCCCGCCTACTGCCCGAAGACGGCTGGGGTAGGCTCCAGCACCCCCCGCGACCCTTGTGAGGATAAGCGGATCAGAAAATGAATGAATGGATGAATAGATTGTCTTCAACTGAAATTATGTTTAAATAAAAACAAAACAAAACTTTGTAAAAGTCTTAATCGCCACATAAAGTATCCAACATGAATGATAACACGATATGGCAAGTGATGTAAACAATGAGCACGTGAACAGCGTCACATAAAAAGGTGCATTATTTAGCCCCTTTCAAATCAGCATGACATTATCTTCCAATGCTTCACATCATAATCATCTCCTCAGTCCAAACAAGCTTTGCATGAAGCACCCTCACTTGAGCGCAAATGACCCAATCCGGCACACGAGGCCTCCCGCCGCCGCATTGTAATTGTAACTCCTCGACACCATGAAAGAGGCCAACTGCTGCCGCTTAATTAAAAACCGCAATCAATTTACCTCTTGTAACAACAAAAAGCAGTCAATTAAATCACACATCTTTCTTTTCAATGACAATGCAAACAAAACAACAACAAAGTCGGGGTGGGAGTTGTGGGGGTGCGGTTGATTGCCTTCTTCTGCTTGGATTTTGCCTCATAATTTGGTAAACAGAGGCTGAGGTGGCGCTCGAGGAGAGAACGGGAGCAAAGGGGATTAAAGAAACCATCCGCTGGCCGTCTATCAACGACAGCCAGGCCCCTTCATTTGACGCCGTAATTAACATGGCGGATCTCAAGGCACTTCCTCGGATGTGTACACAGGAGTTGTTGCTGATAAACACAAGCTGATGCAGGCTACAAGGAGGAGAGGCATGATCCCTTGGCCCTCAAGGCCTGATGTAATATATATATGTGTATATATAGATATATACACATTAGGAATGCTCAGTACTCTTGTGACTCTTCTGACATTTGCCTTGCTGGCGAGTGTCAACATTTTTTTGGGTAATGTTTTTATACAATGCCGTAAAACCCCCTTCTGTCACGGCTTCTGGGTTGATATTTGGTCTACTTATAACTCAGCTTTGTCTATTTTGGTTGGAATTCTGCTGCTGGCCACTATATGGGTGCACACATTTGTGTTAACACTGTGTAAATCTGAGAGGAGAAGCGTGAAAACAGGAGGTACTTTAGGATCAGACTCTTTTCGGTGAGGTGATTCGAACGAAATTGTTGAATGTTTCATTGTTCTCCAATCCTGCGTTTTACACCTACATCTCTGTTGTGCGGTGAGTAATACTGTGTCTTCTTCGTTGGACACATTCTCAGTAACTCTTTCGTGGGGGTGGAGCCGTCCTCTTCATCACGCAGCAGTGCAGCCTTTCAAAACCTGTTGGTAATCACTGTCAGGACCAACTGGCAAACTACAGCAGTAGGTGCTCTTCTAAGCGTTAAAGTGAATGGTCGCACGGTGAGGCAACGATGGAATAAACGGGGGGTCAGCAGGTTTACCTTTCGAATGTAGCCGGTTTTGGGAAAAGTTTCCTTATCCAAGCCTCTCGCTCAATTTACGCAAGTAAAAGTATGAGGGTAGACTCCAACAGTTTCATTTGCTCCACTGTGACATGTTCGGCTCTTTGATTGGTCAGATGTGAGGAGACGATTGGTAAATGTTATTGACAGCTTTTGACGCTTTTTAAATGTATTGAATGACTCTCGTATATTGTATGTTTTTAAATGCGTTTGTGGGCGGTGCTCGAGTGGTTAGCACGTCGACCAGTGGTGCAGTGGTACCCGGTTCAATTCCAGCTCCGGCCTCCCTGTGTGGAGTTTGCATGTTATCCCCGGGCCTGTGTGGGTTTTCACTGGGTACTCCTCCCAAATTCCAAAAACATGCATAGATTGAACAATCTAAATTATCCATAGGTGTGAGTTTGAGCGTGGATGATTGTTCGTCTGTGTGTGCCCTGCGATTGGCTGGCAACTGGTTCAGGGTGTCCTCCGCCTACTGCCCGGAGTCAGCTGGGATAGTTCAGCACCCCCCGCGACCCTAATGAAGATAAGTGGATCGGAAAATGGATGAATGGATGGATGGATAAATGTGTTTGTATTATTTCAAGTGTGTTCAAAGACCTTAAAGACAAATGCCGTAAATACCATAAAATATTTAAATTGGGTCTTTCTATTTGACAGATTTCACTGAATGCAGGCGCAGTGTGAAATGTAACCCTGCAATGGAGGCGGCAGTTTCTTTACAGTGATATTTCCTTCTGTAATAATTATTACAAAAGCAATTGATACAATGTTAATCAGTTCTATTTAGTCAGTGGTTATCAGTTTTTAGTGAAACTGGACAAGTCTATTTCAAACTCAGCAATACTACAGATTCAGTGTCACCACATCCGCCATTCTATAACTTGGAGGTGATTTTTATTTTTTATTTTTTTATACAAGTTACTAGTTATTTTACTGTTGAAAATGCAGGTCATCTCAGAATTCCATTCAATGTGTTTTGCAATTCAAACTTTTAATCCAAAATGAGGCCACTTTTTCCCCCTTGCGTCCCATAAGATGTCGTCCACAGAGCTTTATGAGATTTAGCACCCAAAAAAAAAAAAAAAGTCCTAAATGGTTTTGTTTGTTTCGCATGTCAGTGTTATTACCCCATGACCTGTTGCTGAGCTTCGTGGCTTGCCAAGAAAATCTTGCCCACTTTTTGCCGCCCCGAGATAAGACTGTTGTGCAAGTTTATAGTGCACATTGCAATGCCTGTGATGTGAAGAACTTAATGAGGACAAATAGTTTGCAAGCGTACAGTCGCCTACAGTATGTGTATTTGTTACTGTCTGCTGTGCTGTCTTGAAATGACACGCTGGGGTCCCGTCATTAACCTGGGATTAGCCTGGTAGAGATGGAGGTCAAGGGTGAGGCAGTTATTGACTTGCTGAAATGGAAACGTATTACTTCTTTGTGACTGTGGTGGAAAAAAAGAGGGGACAATTCTCCTTACACCACAATCGCTTCTCCCAGTTAGTATTGATTCAAATGCACAATTTATTTATTTATTTTTTCTGCCATTAACCGTTAACTTCCTGCCTCTCCAAACTGATTCCATCTATTTAAATATTGGTAACTTTTATTTGATTTTCTTTTCTTTTTTTGTTTACTTTTTTATAAATTTATTCAAAAGGGGACATTGTATATTAATAAACATTTGCATGCGAAGTAAATATGAGCTTTTGGATAGTTTCCATCTGTAGTTCTTTTACTGGTTGATATTGAAGACTAATAGGATGTCAAGTCTAGACTATATGTTTTATGCGCCCCCCATTAGTCTAAAAAAAGCATTCTGATTAATATTGCATTGAAGAAATCTGAATTAAGCAACAAAATTCCCCCGTTTCTATCCGTCTCGGGGGGGGGACATTTTGCTACTTGCAGTCGAATGAAAATGACATCACAGTTGCTCAGGGCTTAGGTGACGACCAATCTGAGCTGGTCATGTGACATTCACAGTCTGAATTTTGTGGTTGTGGTTGGTTCACTTCCCACGAAGGCCTTTTCAATTTGCCCAACATGGAGTGGCATTTCCACACGAAAATACACACAGAGACATTCAAAACAGCACCCACTGTGCTGTGATGGCGACGAGACAGCCATTACGCCTGCTGGAGTGATAATAATAATAATAATAATACTTTTTATTTATAAGCGCCTTTCAAGACACCCAAGGACACTTTACAATAACAAAAAACACAACACAATGCTAGAGATCAATAGCGTTTGAGGTGATACCACCACACAATCGATTCCCGAACCATGTGATACATTTGATACCTCAGTCAAGTCATTTGAGGCACCATATTTGCAGTAAAGTACCGCAAAGGAAATTGGCTCAGATATCAATTAGCAGAATAGCACAAGGACCACGCAAGCAGCAAAGAGCTTTTTTCTGTGCAGCAATGAATCTTACTACAAGTACTGAAAAGTGGCGCCAAAGTCTTTTAGTAACGGCCAAAATTCATTTGTGGCGGAAGGCCACAAGTAAACAGATATGATGGGGAAACACTATGCCTGTAATGTCTTTGATCATTTCTTATCTCTCTGTATTCGTCAATGGACGCTACAGCTTTTTGTTTACTTTCAAACTTAGCTTGGAGCAAATGTGTGTGACATCTCTTCTCCACCCGTGAAAAAAGACTGATTCTCTCCTCTGTCATCAATAACTGCTTCAAAAAATAAGGCGTATTGTTATTTTACATTAAATGTTCTGTAAAGCACTTTGTTACAGCTGCAGCCCTTGTGAAAGCGCGATACAACTAAAGATGTATTGATTATTTTGTAGAGGCCATCAATGATGTTGTTGATGAAAATGATGTCTTCTTTAAACGGTTTCATGGTGCGACGAAAAAGTTAAGTTGCACAAGAAGTTAAAATTGACCATTTGGCTTGATTTGGTAGTGTCTGGATGGAGTTTCTGAAGGTGGCAAAACTTGTTTCGTGTGAGTAATTGATGCTTTGCAGCAGGAGAAGAGGGCAAAGCAGGCATGAAATTGGGCAGGGGATCAGATCCGTATCGGCGCATGTTGCGGGGGCCTGATGGAGAACAACTCAGCCTGGCAG
Source organism: Hippocampus mohnikei (assembly GCA_026261675.1). Classification (NCBI taxonomy): domain Eukaryota; kingdom Metazoa; phylum Chordata; class Actinopteri; order Syngnathiformes; family Syngnathidae; genus Hippocampus; species Hippocampus mohnikei. The sequence goes on along the minus strand of JAKGUB010000334.1, from coordinate 15,916,803 downwards.
CCCAGGGGGCTGGATTATAGCACTGAGATACAGTCCAAAGCCCATCTATAATTCTTTCGCAACCCAATCAGTGGAAAAGCCTTGCATTCTATCAGAGTCTACCGTGAAGATACTGCTGTAGGTGTTGGGACAAGTGGTGGCTATGTCGCGATAGCCAATCAACTTCCAAAGGTGTTGGGCGTCGCCATGTCTTTGTAGTGCATTGTGGTCTAATGATGTCAGAGGTTTGACATGGTTTGCTCGGTCAGCTAAAATGCTGCACTGTTTCAGAAAATAGAAAATACTGTACGTCCTCAAGTGACGAGCTGTAATTGAAGGTCATGTTTTATTTTGTTGTTGTGAACAAACAAATGCCTCCCTTAGAGCGATTGGCTGGCAACCGGTTCAGGGTGTCCCACGCCGACTGCCGGAAGACAGCTGGGATAGGTTCCAGCACCCTCCGCGACCCTTGTGACGAGAAAGCGGATTCGAACGTGCATGGATGGATGGGCGTTAGGTTAATTGAGAGATTCTAATTTGTTGGCATGAATATCATTATGAGAGTGAATGGTTGTTGTTTCTATATATGCTCTGCAATTGACTGGCAACCAGTTCAGGGTGTGCCCTGTCTGTGACCTAAAGTCAGCTGGGTTCGGCTCAAAGTCATTCCCAATGAGGAGAAGCAGTATGGAAAATGATGGATTGCCTGCGGTGGCTTTGCGCAAGCCCCCATTCATTTCGGGGCATCAAGGAACATCCTTTATGTATTTTGACAGAGGAATCTCGGAGACCTTTAGTTGTGACTTCTGGGAACTGTGTGTGTGTGTGTGTGTGTGTGTGTGTGTGTGTGTGTAGAGATATATATGAGACCACTGCACAACAGTTATTCCAATCAAGTCTGAAGCTTTTTTTGTAAAATCTACAGCAAAAGCAATAATATAAAAGCAATGACATAATGCCAAGGGGTCACTCGGCACCAAAGGCCAAGAAAATGAAGATGTGAGCATGGGGGGGGGGGTGGCTGGTCATTTTCCACTCGAATAAGCAGCTGATCTCACATTGTGCTCAGGTTCACGCCAAATGAGCACCGGGTGGGGTCAGCATTCCAGTTTGTGCAATAGCGCTTCTACTCTCATTGTGTTTGCTGGCGGACTGGCGCTTGGCGTTGACAAATGCATCGAGGGCACGGCTCATCAGGATTCCCGAGGTGTTCGTCGGTGAATAAGAGGAGGGAATTGGCTGTCCATCCTTAATTAATAAACTCGCACTCGCCTCCCCCACTCCGCAAAAGGTTGTCTGATCAATAGCTGTTGTGATCCGCCTCAAATGGAAGCCATTTAGATTTATCTGCTTATATCCTGTGTGATAGCCAGAACTAGACTGGAGATGACAGTAGACTCAAAGCTCATTCCCGCCTTATTTACCATTTTAAATTCTGCTAGAGTGAGCGCCCGCTTCTGTCTGCAGAGTCACAAATGGAGAAAAGAAAAAATCTACTCCTCTCTTTCCTGGGACAAGTCAAGGACAAAGCGGATAAAAAGTGTATGACTGTCCCTTTATTTCATTTCATTGGCTGAGCAGGAATACGCTTGTTAAACACACGTTAAGCAGATGAAGGCATTTTGCTTCCAGTGTCTTGGCCGCAGTATTTGCAATTTTTAACAGATTATACGGTGAGTAATGCTCTCCTCGTTCACAATTTACAATCAACCCCGCCCCATTTCAATACACGCTGGCTAATTTCAAAATCCTCATCCTGTGATAAATCCTGCCATTTGCTTCCCTTTATCTGCAGCCCAGTCAGCAACAGACGCTTTCCGCACGCTGTTCATCAGTCTGCCAGGTTTGACAGGACAGATATTCCTGCTATTAGTCACAGTGACTTACGGTCGATGAATAATATAAGGCATACTTTAGCACAAACAAAACACACACACACTGGAAAATCAGGAGGAAGGAAGTGTTGTCATATTGAGCTTCAGCGACACGAGTGTGTGCGAGTGCAGACAGGTGCGCCCAAAAGCGCGAGTCAGCAGCCGGTCGGGGGCGAAGGGAACTGTTCTGTAAGAAGGTCAGAGACGGTTTTCAGGAATAGAAAAATGTCACACACCAACTGGATGAATGTCGTCGCTGTGAAGAAGTTTGGGTTGTCAACCCAATCCTTCAAATCAGCTCTCACTCTTAAAAATCTTGTTTCGCATGGTTACTTTTGAAATTGTTGGGTTTCAAGTGGTAACTCTGCCATACTGTACATATACGCTTACGAACTGTCATGTCATTTTGAGAGCATTTATTTTACAGACCCTGAGTCGAAATCAAAACTCAAGATTATTGTGAAAACAAACAAATAACATTTCCAATAGTAATTATTTGCTTTCACGTGGTGGGACCTCCGATTATTTATTATTATTATTTATTTTTTTTTCTCAGTTGCAGCAGTGTGACATTATTGCGCCTGTGCACCCAAATTGGGTGCACCCTCGAGCTTTGCTAAATGTTCAGTTAGCTTTCGCAGGGATGATGCTGACCCTGTGAATTCTCTGCACCTTTTGTTTCAATTTGAAATTAAAACAGAGACAAGAGAATTCCTAACAATACAATACATCCTGATTTTCATTGCGCTTTCACAACAGCTGCAGCTGTAACAAAGTGCTTCACAAAACAGTTAACATAAAGTCAAATAATAAACACAACACTTCATTTTGTTGCAATGTTGTAATAATTCTTTGATCTCGGCTCCATCCTTCCTGTGTGGAGTTTTCATGTTCTCCCCGTGCTTGCGTGGGTTTTCTCCGGGTACTCCGGTTTCCTCCCACATTCCAAAAACATGCATGATGGGCTGATTGAACACTATAAATTGTCCCTTGGTGTGAGTGTGAGCACGGATGTTTGTTAGTCTTTGTGTGCCCTGTGATTGACTGGCAACTGGTTCAGGGTGTACCCCAACTACTGCCTGAAGACAGCTGGGATAGTGGGAAATTGGGATAATGGGATAGTAGACACTACAACACGCCCACGACCCTTGGGAAGATGAAGCGGATCGGAAAATGGATGGATGGATGGACCTTTATCCGCCTCATTGACTACTAATAATCGCCATTAACACTGAAAGAGACACATTGAGCTCTCTCTGGTTATACATAATTTCCATTGGTTTATGACATCATACACCTGGTTTCGAGCCATCACAATGCAGGCGTTAAGGTCTATTCTAACATCACTGACCAAAGGGTATCACATAATGGGGGGGCTATACCATCCCAGTGTTCTTGAGCCTTTGTTTGTCAGCACATTCCAGTATCCAACTTTTGTTGCTTTCCTCCTGTGGAATAGCTTAAAAATCTCTTCGAGGACATATCCACATCCATCCGTCCATTTTCAACACCGCTTATCCTGAACAGGGTTGCGGGGAGTTGCTGGAGCTTATCCCGGCCAACTTCAGGGGGAAGGCAGACTAAACCCTGGACTGGTCGCCAGCCAGTCGCAGGGGCACATATAGAGGCAAACAACCATTCACACCTACATCCAAAATGTCACTGAGTGGGAACCGATCCCACGCTGCCCGCCCACAAGTCGGGCGAGTGTACCATTACATCATCAGCGACCCGCACGTCCGCTCATATCTTCAAATTGAGTCACCCCACGGATTTAATTGTGTTGCCCCAGACAATCACCTCTCACGTCATCCTTTTTACATCTTTTCTTTTACTTCCACTTTTTCAGAATTTGTATCTGCTCATAAAGCTTTTAAGTGACGTTTTTGGGCAGCACTGTATATATGTGCGAGAGGTTACGTGTTAATTTAATGACTGAGATAAATTGGTCAGATTGTCTAACATATAATATGCTGCATGTAACATTCGCATGGATTGATTGGCAAGTCGAAGTTGAGAAGCATTCACAGACTGAAAAGCGCACACGTACATACAAACACACCGATTCATGTTTTGTTTTTCCCCCGAATTCAGGTCTTAAATCTCCCATTTATGATGCCACTGGCAGATCCCACCCCCCAGTTTGGCTCCAGCAAAGTTGTTGGAGATTTGGCAAGCTTCTCAAAAATAAAGAATGCCTGTTTAGCTCTGTTGCAACCCACATGCTCGAGCACATTTGATGGGCATGCGTTGAGAGCATGTTTAGTAAGATTCAGTGATGGTGCACTTTTGGACCATTTATTTTTTTGCTTGTTAGTTTAGCATGCTTGACATGTGCTTTAAGCTTACCCCAATGTTGGTTTTTGCGGAAAGGAAAGAATCAACGGGAATAATTATGGGATCCAACCCTAAAAGCCTTGATTATTTGCCACTAACAACCGTGGAGGGAATGCAGAGGCCTATTTACATGTGTGCAGATCTTTTAATTCCTGAGCCATTAGATTAATTGAGATAAGCCTCATGATGCTGTTCCCCAATCCTGAATACCGCTCCTCTTTACGAACCAAAGTAGGCAGAAGACGAATCTCCGCGATGCTCAAACCTGGCCCAATTGTCAATGTGTGCATCTTGCTTTAGGTGAAACACGCCCTCCATAAAAAGCGTGTCGAATTATTTGTGCAGCCCGATGGGACGAGCAGACCATGTCATGCCAGAGATAACTTGACAAAAATGATAGATCGCCATCACCCGCCAGATCTATTCTTATGACAGCAAGAAAGATTCGCCGGCATACTGCAGCAATATCCCCAATCTGATAAACGCAAAACAAACCGATATGCGCACACAGAGGAGCACAATGCGAAGTCGGCAGAGCCCGATGATAAATGCACTTTTCACTACATAAATATTGTATCGGCCGCTTTATAGAAAGATTTTTCTTATTGCTTAAAAATGCAGGAAATCACTTTAGTCTTGCTGATTCATGTCTGTTTTGCTGTTGGAGTACCCACCATTGGCCACTGGATGTCTCACTCCATGCTTGTTTTTTTTTTTTTTTTACACACAGAGGGAGAGAGAGTCACATGCAGGACGCACATGGTGTGTTTAATATGACCAGGCTAGCCACTCTCCACATGTGTTGAAGTCTCCTCTGGGAGAACAGGATAGCATCTGCCACCCTCGATCCATCTAACACATTTCTGGGAAAAAAGCCCAAACCTGCCGCTCAGGAGGATAGAGAAAGATGGAGAGAGAGATGTCAACCACAACACTGACTGGACGACAGAAAGAAAAAAAAAATCCTCTCCTGCCCTTGTTTTTAATTCCTGTTGTAGGTATTTAATTAGAGTGCACAAAGTACTTGAAATGACTTAATAGCACTAATAGCAATAAGCAATTGTGCGACCCTTTTCTAAGCCCAGGATAAAAGAACCATAAGAAAACCATTACATTGAATAAAGGGAGATGTGCAGTGCTGCTTTCATTATAGCTGCTCAGGAGCATTGTCAATGAGAGGCCAGCTGTGTGTTTCACCTGGTTGGCTAGGTCCCCCCTCCTGTGCCCCCCCCCATTTCCTTTTTTCCTCCCCTCGGAACGTGTGGCGCTCTATTGAGTGCGTCCTGCAGACCACAGAGAAAGCAGGTGCAGGTACACTGCATGCTGGCTAAGTGGTGGAAAAATAATAGTCTCCGTCAGGTGAACAATGCAAACACACGTGCCGAAGAGTAATGTAAGGTTCACAGATGTTTGTGGTTTAACACAGCATGGTGCGAGACACACATGCGGGGCCCATCCACGAGCTGCCCATGTGTGGCATGATGTGACAGATGTTGACAGCATGACAGCCTTGAGAGACGCGCAGTTCGAAAGACGGCCACTTTCCGCTGTCTTTGCTTCTTGGTGGTGAGCATTATCGCAACAATCAGGGAGCTCTCAGAACAAGAATAGCAGCATGAAACCAGTCCCCAAAGGCGAGTAGTACTACCTACCTCTCTTCCATTACGTTTATTTGAGTAACTTTTTGGATTGGATCATTTGACAGGATTTAGATTCCACCTCGGTGTGGCATATCTGAATAAAAGTAGGATCTGTAGGTTCATTTGTTTCATACCCATTGGTATTTTATATTCAGAGAGGCTATGAGATTCCGTCACCGTGAATTCTCATTCAGTTCAACCATGGTGAAATATGCTGAGTATAGTTTTGTGTGTGTGTGTGTGTGTGTGTGTGTGTGTGTGTGTGTGTGTGTGTGTGTGTGTGTGTGTGTGTGTGTGTGTGTGTGTGTGTGTGTGTGTGTTTATGGTTGACTCAGTGTGTCTGTGAAGAAGCAGGCTGCGGAGTGTGTTATCTATTAATTCCCCCATTAAGTCCTTATCAACAGTATTAATGGCAATTAAGATGCTCTTTAAAGTGAAGGCATGGCGGGCTGACGGGCGAGTGGTTGCACACTTCTCACTTGGCTGTGACGCTGGAAACGTAGTCAGGACCTGCCACTCTTATCTACAAAGGATGCAGTTACTCTCGGCAATTTGTCGTGGTCATGGCCATGCTTCATTTGAGAGCGCACCAGATGAAGGGGAAAAAAAAAAAATGTGTTTGGAGTTGCCCCAGTCTGATCACGTAATTTCCAGTGACTCGGTATTGACCGAACAACATATTTTTGTCTTAATTTTTTAACTCAAGTTCATTTATATAGCGCATTTACAACTGCCTCTGCGGTCACCAAGCAATCTACACAAAACATAAAAATAAATATATAAATAATAATAGCTGGGCTTTGAAAGTAAACAAGCCACTGTTGTTTTCGAACAACCGATGGCAAGTATAGAGAAAGATTGGTTCCGTTCTCGGGACCCATTTGGTCGCCGCTCTCTTCATTTGACTTTTTAGCAGTGACTATCATCCATCCCCGTATCTCTCGCAAGATGTATTCAGCTCCACATCGGGGAAGTGGGGTGTTGCTCCTTGCAGCCGTTCCATCGCAGAGAATCCAACAGTGCTAACATTCTGCTCATCAAAAAATTGCACGAAGGCACAAAACAACAAGCGACAAGCGATTGGATTGCACTTGGTATTGATAAATGACAGATACTCAAAATTAAGTGACTCAACTACTTGACAGGACTTGGGTGCAGAAAAAATGGACGGGACATCCTCAGTGAGTATGCCTCCCATTACCATAAACTCGATGCAGGTCTGCTCACCTTTTGGCCTTGAAGTCACTCCTGATGGGGATTTAATTTTATCCCCCAGTACACTGCATCTGTATGATTCTCTTTCAGACAGTGTAATTTGCTTGAAAGTTGCTCTGGATCTTCACCCAGCTGAGTTGATTATGCCAGGGGCTCTCTCACAAACTGAGCATTAAAGTATTAGCTTCACAAAGGCAGATTTTCTTGAACGACCCTTGTATTGGATCTCATTGGGTTTATTGGATTTACTGAAGCATTGAATTATCCTAGCAAAACATTTCAGGATGCATCAAGGTCACAGTTTTGGGTGTGCGCGTAGTGATATTTATAGATTCTTTTGCGACACACATGCAGACAGGTGTCTCCTGCAGCAGCATATGGAGAAAACTTTTGCAAACACAGGCAGGGTCTCAATAAGCACTTTTGTGTGAATGATAATTAGTTAGTAGTGACAGATCTGCTTTCTGCAGAGCAAGCAGATGGCTTTTGGACAGAGAGGACAGGCAGGTGGGAGGTGCTGTGGTGAATTTTGGGCCACGGTTTTCGTGGTCTCGCCTCTCCTGGGGCATTTAAGGGTCAGCAAAGGGGAAAAGACAGATGATGAGAGATGAAAACGCAAATGAGACAGGAATGGTGGAGCGGATATGGGATGAGGAGATGCTGGTGTGTGCCTTGACTAGAACTAGGCTACTGGTCACAATACTGTATAAAACAGCACCCAGGTGACTGAAGAACATACTTTTTTTTTTTTTTTAATAACCCATTTGAGAGGAGGAGCTTGGGCACTGTGACAGGTGGCTACAAATCAGGGCCAAATTCAAAGCCAATGAATGAACATGAACACTTCACAACGGCAGGGTTTGCTCTCCGTCACATTAACCACACAGATGGTTATTTTGATTTTCTGAAAAACGTTATCTCAAGTTTCTTTTGAAAGAAGACGTACATTTTCAGGAATAAAAACATAGTTGGACTCAGTCAAGTCGATGTTAAATATTTTGCAAGTCCAATGGCTGAGTCCGAGACAAGTCCAAGTCAAATGCAAAGAAGTCAGTGAGGTAGATCCGAGACAACAAAAAACTGTCGAGTCCAATCTTGAGTACTACAACCCTTCTCATGGATGCACCATTTCATAGACTACACTGTGTGTACGTGGTACAACACGCAGATGCATCACCTTTACATCAACAACTTCACCAAACAAACGAGTATGAGTCGCGTACCAGAAGCTAATGCTGTTCGCCAAAGCTAATTTGCACATACAGTACAACTTAATGCAGCTCCGCTTATCTTTTGGCTTGAACACGAAAGCAGAGGGGCTGACCTGTGGGAGCGTTGCCTATTTCTGCATGATGGTGTTTCAGACAGTGTAATCCGACCATCGCTTGAAAGTCGCTCTGAATCATCACTTAGCCTCGATAATCATGTCTTGGATGTGTAGGGAGGTGACATTATGCAAATTAGGCCCCACAAGTGCAGAAGAGCTCATCACAGCTATATCTTTCAGAAACAGGCAGACAACAAAAGATTTTCATGATTGTTAAATTTCACACCTGATAGGTGGACAGGCACTACAGTGATCAAACTATTTGTATACAAGCCATTAAAAAAAGGCATTTTCCAAAATAAGTCCGCTGATAAAGGTTTTTATGTACTGATTGACTGCATTCATCCTCCATCAACGAATAGTGCTCATTTCGCAAGTACCACTGCATATTGTATTATTTACCTCCCCCATTAAAATGTCAAAAGTATGAGCCCCTTCATAGCCTCTCCCTGTGTGGCCCTGATGTCTCTTTCCCTCCACCTCTTGTTTTACTGTAGCCTCTTCAATCCAGGCTTTGATGCATGCATGAGGGAGAATATCCTGAAGACCAAAGAGGCCATTACCCAGGGGCCATTAGGCCTCTAGTAGAGCATGTCAATGAGGGCTGAGTCTTGCTTCGTTTTTCACTTGCAGCCACTCGACTAGCAGGGTGGAGTCGGGGATATATATATATATATATATATATATATATATATATATATATATATATATATATATATATATATATATATAGTTCCATATTAACACGCTAGCATGGCACGCGCTGCTCGCGGTGACGTTTGATATAGAGCTTGTTGTCCCACTGTTGCACGGGAGGAGGTTGCCTCATTAATTGGCGCTGTTGTTCTTTCATGCAGACGAAGAGCAAGGGGGAGTGAGTCATCATCATCAGGATGAAATGCTATGACATTTGAGCATGAAAAGTCCCAGGGTGCCTTGCGGCCCAACATCGCTGCTTGGCTGTGTTTGTGTCTTGCAGTCAAGGAGGATTGCAGAGGGCCGTGGTGTGACTGAGAGGGGAGATTTTTAATTTTTTTTCCTCTTGTTGATGTGTGGCATTGATTTAGATCAGCATTGCATTCCACAGGGACTCAAACTAGGAAGTTGGAAAATCAAAGAAACAATGATTGATCAATCAGAGTTGACGACAGAGATTAATTATATTTGTCACGCTGGAGCGTCTGTTGACAAAAGAATCTTTTTTCAATTCCCCTGTCCTATATGAATCACTTTCGTTTTTCTGGCCAACAAAACGATTACATTTCCATCATTCAAAATATAAGACTGAAACATGTCATCATATGCAGTTATGTAGTCAGTTCAGGCACAAAAAGGTGCATAGATTCTGTTCTCTTCTCGTCCATGTCCTTGAAGTACGCAAATTCAGCTATTTTATTAATTTGAATGATGAAATCATTGACATTGGATTGAAAAAGAAAATCAATGGAAAGCATTGACCAGATAACTAAAATATAAAATCAATGAATGTAATAATTTGATGGATTTTTTTCCCCATCTTTACATGCAGGGGCAGGGGACAGGGAGGCTCTCCCTCTCCTGCCTGCCTTGACCGCATGTCCCTGCATCCTGCTCATTTAAAAACAGGGGTACACATATTTTGAAGTATCATGCCTTGTGAAAACAAGCCTGAAGCAAGTTATACATTTTGAAATTCCGCACTTCAGATGGAAGAAAATGTACTGAATTTGACCTCAAGCTTGTAATTGAAGCCATAACATTTGGTTGAACGCAAATTGCATGTCGTGTATATCAGAGTGCGGACAAGCTTCCCAAGGATTCACTTTTATGAGAGCCGATCGATCACGCGGGCCAAAGAGATTGGCTCGATGAAAACACACGGATCAATAAACTCAAGCCCGACTGGTCAGACAACTGGTGTGAAAAAAAGCGACAAAAGGCGTGCCTGTGCGGCCCCGCCGGGTCTCTCTTATTGGCCGTTCAATTTGTCCTAAAGTGATTGACCTGCCAATCTGCCATTGATCCGGAGGGAGACTCGCTCCCGCTTACAGGGCTGGCTCGGTTGAATTAATCAGCTCATATTTGACCTCTCTGCAGGCCTTGGCGGGGCAGGGAGGGGGTGTCACCAGTACCCCGCACCCCCAAACACGTACAGACCGTGGCAGCTTATCTTCCTTTTCCCTCCATCATCTACGCCTCCTTGCCTAACCTCCTTCACCGCTGATATTCTGCGACTCTACCCAAAAAAGTGAGACCTCACCTAGTCAGCACGCCGAATGCTAAGATTTCTGATTAGAGAGGTACGGACAGGGCAGTGGTGTCATTTTCACGGCAGACGACGGAGCCCGTTGCCCTTGAGAGAGAGCCGACGGCACTCACTGCAAACTTAAATGCTTCTCTCAAGTGCTCCATGCAAAAATAAGCGCATGATATAGTGTCACTGCTTTGCCAGATGCATCGTGGGCATGCAGGGGATTTTTCGCAACTGCAGCGTGCCCTTGTATTCAAGGGGAAGATATGGAAGAGATGGTGTGACTGATTCCAGCAATCGAGGTCATCTTCCTTGTGTCCTTTGGTTGCTTTATTGGCCGTTTGGTTTCGAGCTCAGGCGAGAAAAAACCTGTGATGGATTATTATTACATGTTTTTTTTAATCTAACAAAGAAGCACCATTTTTACTAATTCAGGTTAGGCTTGGATCAAAAATGCAAAATGAAAAAAATGGGAATTCATGTATTTTTGTAATCTTTGATTTGATAGGTTTGGGTGGTGTGAAACTTTGAAGGTTGAAAAATCTGCCTAAAATGTCATATTTTGGACAGTGTATTGACACAATGCAGCACATCTGACTGGACCTCATTTTAGCGAGCATTAAAGCCTTTCCCTTTGGATTTTTGTGAAAGGACAAAGATCATGGAGAACTTGCCATATCGAAAAGGAAAGCAAGGGGACACATACCAATAATTAGGCAACATTTTCATATTTTCCCACCAAAGTCATTAAAGGCCCGATGTTGCTCAAAGATTATCCTGAGCAAATATCCTTTGAGTGATTTGTTTTTCCACCTCGATTTTCAAGGGATACCTCAAGGCCGAGAATTATAAATGTTAGACCTATTCAGTTTTTACAATTGCATATCCTTTTGTGTGTTGTCAACACCTAATTTGACCGAGCTATGGACCGTGATTGTGATGTGAAATAGAACGATAGCCAATTAGGAAGCCACCTGCAAAGGAAGAAGAATATCGACCAATTATTTATGACAAACTGCTGATTGTGTGAAGAGAGTTGAGTCACTTGCCACCATACAGTGCATGTATTTCAAATTTGCACTTGCAAGTAGAAGCAAAAAAAAAAAGTTCACCCGAAGACTTGTACCTCGAAAAACTCATGTTGGGTTAGTTGTATCTCATGTTACAACACATTTAGGCAGTTTTACATATATATAATCTTCTTCAGCCTCTGCAAAGAATGACTAATAATCAGAGATGGGCACTTTATCCTATTTTGCCCCTCCGTATTCCGTCCAGGACTTTGGTACCCTTCTGTCATCATCCCTTCATCCCTATTCATATAATAATCATCTCCACCCTTGTCCTTTGAAAGCGCTTCTGTCCCAATTGAGCGTGAGTGAAATTTGTGTCTGTAGGTACTTTATGTTCTCACGCTGTACCCTAGGTGGCAGTGTTACAATAAAAATACCGTTGGGATTAAAACGGTTCTGCTGTTAATAGCCTGTTCAGAAAATACAATACAGTATTTGGCTACACTCCGGCGTTGTTATTTTACCTCCTGACACCACATACTTAACCCGGTTAGGGACGTCTAAAGGAACGGATAAAAACCCATCCTTGCTTAGTCCGTCCTTTTTAAGAAACTTCTCGTCCTCTGTCCCAAAAATGGGTGTTTGCTCGGGACGGACTGTTCTATTCCAGGGACGGAATGCCCGTCTCTGGTAATGACCATAAAGCTGTGCAAGTAAAATTACACCACTGCAAATCTCGCTAAGCTTGATTGAGAGATGTTTGTTTTGCTCATACACATGGGAAACTCTGCTCATTCCCTTCCAGAATGTTCATCCATCATTCATTCATTCATTTTCCGAACCGCTTTATCCTCACTAGGGTGGCGGGGGGACACCCTCGGTTGCCAGCCAATCGCAGGGCACACAGAGACAAACAACCATCCACACCCACACTCACACCTAGGGACAATTTAGAGTGTTCAATCAGCCTGCCGTGAGTGTTTTTGCAATGTGGGAGGAAACTGGAGTACCCGGAGAAAACCCACGCAGGCCCTGGGAGAACATACAAACTCCACACAGGGAGGCCGGAGCTGGAACTGAATCCGGTACCTCTGCACTGTGAAGTCGACGTGCTAACCACCAGGCTAAACCGGGCCGCCGTTCATCCATCATGACATTAAAAACAAAATAATAATAATTCTGAATTTGCATCCACGTTACTGAGAGGGCGTCAGTGGATCTAAGTTGAGTGATTAAGGCTTGTTTATATGGAAGGACGCGAGTCAAGGTGGCTGTGAGTCGGCAGAGATGTTCAGGGTGAGTCAGCCCGCCAACATTAGTCTTCTCGAGTCTTCTGTTATCAGTCATGTCACCATGGAAAGTACTGCCAGTAAATCCATCAATGATTGCTGTTTTTCTGCGTTTGGGGGAGAAGGAATGCAATACAACAGAATTTTTCAGAGGGATGCAGTTGCCCACAGGAGCGGGTTCCACACTTACCAATAAATTGGCCTATTTTGAGCATTTTTTTTTACCATCAGCAAAGACCCGATGGCTCCGAAAGATTATCTGTCTGATGGATTATCCTGTGGCCGCACAGTGGTCGACTGGTTAGCACCGCTGCCTCACAATGCAGAGGTCATGGTTTGGATTCCATGCCCTGGCCTTCTTTCGTGGGAAAAGTACCCGATTCCAGTTGATTCGGGATATGCTCAGTAATGTGAAAGAAAATAGCAAGTACTGTACTGATTTTGGGCATGATTCCAGGCACAAAGACACAAACAAATAAATTGTCGTGGGCATCACGGTGGCAGACGGGTTAACACAGAGGTCCAGGTTTCACATCCGGTCTTGGGTCTTCCTGTGTGGAGTTTGCATGTTCTCCCTGTGCCTGCATGGGTTTTCTCCGGGTACTCCGGTTTGCTCCCACATCCCCAAAAAACATATATTGCCCCTAGGTCTGATTGTGAGCATGGATGGTTGTTTGTCTAGCGTGCCCTGCGAATTTCTGACAACCAGCTCATGGTGTCCCCCACCTACTGCGCAAAGACAGCTGGGATAGGTTCCAGCACACCCATGACCCACGTGAGGATAAAGCGGTTCAAATAATGGATGGATGGATTGGTGGATGGATGGATTATCCTGTGGGGTAATGTGTGTTAAGAGTGATTTATCCTCACTGATCTCCAATCAAAATTGTAAAAGCTGGTCATTATTTATAACTGAGAAGCATTTTTAATTGGGACGTGAAACAGAATGATCGCCAATTCAGAACTGACCTGCTCCTGCTGTTGCTGGACAAATGACGCTATATTGTACTTAGTACATCCCTGTAATTTCCAGCAGCCTCTGTGCCCTCTGGCACCATGCTGCCTCTCACAGGTCAGTCTTGGTACTCTAGCATATACCTGACTCACCTTTGTTAGTAGAAACATTATATTTAAGGTGAGCTGTTGTTGGTTATAGTCGCTGATGGTGCTCTGGTACACTCATATGACGTTTGTGCTGGCACTGTGGGTTCCCACTCAGCGATGGTGTGGATGTGGCTGTGGATGGTTGTTTGTCTCTATATGTGCCCTGCGACTAACTGGCGATCAGCTCACGGTGTCATCTGCCTTCTGCCCGAAGTCAGCTGGGATCGGCTCCAGCAAGTCCCAGCGATCCTGTTCAGGATAAGTGGTGTTGAAAATGGATGTGTTGGTTATACCTGTATCGAGCACATCACACATAATTAGAGCTGTAAAATCACGGTTGATTTTTATATTTATTTTTTTGTCATTGTGCGGTGTCTCACAATTTTTAAAAATCAGCACATATTGCACTTGAGTATTTCTCTAAAATGATTCCCCCAGGGAGTGGAAGGAGGAGGTTTCTTTTATTTCACTTTCTGTGAAGGGGGGGGGCAGCAAGCGTTCTGACTTGGCATGCATGTTGTCTGTGTACACAGGCGATGGGGGGGACAGCTGTCGTAGATCTTTGGTTTGTTTTTGAACTCCTGCTGAGGTCCTTGCCGTGCTTTGTCGTCTCTTCCAAAACAATTTCCCTCGTTCTTGTCAGGGTGCGGACAGAAGTGCTGTGCGGCAAACCTGCAGATTGCTGTGTGGCTTTATTTGCTACTTTGCGCACACACACACACACACACATGCACACGGCAATAAGACTCACTTGTCAGGGGAGGGGACAAAACTGTTGTGAACACTTTTATTTATTTATTTATTTTTAATAGGCAGAGATAAATGATAAAATATAAACACTGAGTACTTTTCTCAGTGGAAGTGAAGAAATATTCTGTTTCTACAGGTTTTTGCTATTGTTGTCCGTGGAAATACGGCTGCCAGATGTGGTGAAAAAAAGCTATTTGTCAACATCATGGTGTCTGTTTCCCATGAACATTTCTATTTTGTCCTCCAGCTAAATTATTGAACTCGCAGGGCAGGAGCAAAAAAAAAAAAAAGGGCACCTTAATACTTACATGTACGCATAGTGTTGACTATATTTCCTCATTCAGTGCCCAGGGGCATTTCTCAACATTGCTGCGGATTGTTAGTAATTTATTGGAAGTATTGCATCTATTTCTGCAGTCTTAACAGAAAATTGTTACTAGTTCCATGTTACAATGGGGAATGGTATGTATCAGTTTCTTGGTTAGCATTAGCATTAGTGATCCCGAGGTTTGAGTGGTCCCAGCACAGTTCAATATGAAATGTCTCTCATGCAAATACTGTAAAGAACATGTTATGTATGTGTTTCATTTCTATGGAGGCCAGGGGTATAGCTCGTGTGATGCAGCGGATACTTGTTCTTAAGGGTCTGAAGGGAAAAGTCCCACTTGAAGATCTAGTCAAAACACGGTGAGCAATTTCACTCATGGAGGCAGCACTTTATCACCATATTGCTGATTTACACTGGTGAGTTGGTGCAGCAGATCAGTGCCTGAACAATGACCCAACCATTTGCATGCACACAATTAAAAAGTTTTCATAATACATTCAATTTAAATGGATGGCGCACCATATGGATTCTCTCCTATTCGAGAGGAGGCTTCTAAATGGTATAAACAAACAGCTGATAATGGTAGCGATGCGCCAGGCTTGGAAAGGGTGGGATGCGCGGGGCTCGACTTCATGCTGAATTAGATCTACTCTCAGGATTTCCGTGCATCTCTTCCAACCCCCTGTGTTTGCCCTTAAAGGCAACAGCATCGGATTTGTATCCAGGGGAAATTTGGTGCCACGAAAATGTACGAGCACAGCATAAGCTTATGTTTATTCAGGGCCTCCTGTTTATGAGAAACAAAGAGACGTGCCCGGCCTGCCCTTCTGTTATGTTACATGTGAAGAGCCCAGCCCCAATAGATGATGACAGCACGGTAGCACGGTAGCTAATGCAGCAACATTGCTAATTCCACCTCGCACTCCATTTCATCCAAATCGGATATCTTCCAACTGGAATCAGACCCCTTCCATATATGCAACTTATTGCTTGTGAAGTTCTTATTTCAACAATAATTCTTATTCTGAAAATACAATTTTTATATGCAACATTATACTTGTGAATACAGCATTCATCTTGCAAAATTCCAACATTATTTGGAAAAACACGACTTCTCTTGAAAAATATATCATTTTCACTCGAATACAAAACTACATATTAAAACAAAATCAAACTAATGTAGTAAATCAATAGCGCAATTGCTTACCTTGACCAGAGGCCTGGGAGCTTGAGTATCTTAGATGTCCTCAGTATTGCACTCTACTGCACGGAGATGTCGGATGTTGTTCCTGGTCTCTGTTGGGGCCTTCCACCCTGCTTGGGGGTAGCTGCCCCCATTGCCCCGATCACTAGTGGCATCACTTTTGCTTTTACCACCCACATTTTCTCGATTCATTCTCTTAGTCATTGGTATTCATCCGGCTTTTTGTGTTCCTTTTTTTTCCGGATGGTGCTACTTCGAATTGCTGTCTCCATCACGACTGCTATCGTCTGATGTTTACTCACCACCGCTATGTCAGACTGGTTGGCTATCACGAGTTTGTTACTCTGGATCTGGAAGTCCAACAGGATCTTGCTCTTGTTTTTCTCAACCACCTTTGGAGGTCTCTGCCATCTTAATTCTGAGACCTCGAGTACATATTTGGTACAGACGTTACGGTACACTATTCCTGCTACCTGGTCATGCGGCTCGATATATGCCTTGTCTGCCAGCATCTTACAGACTGCTGTGATATACTGCACTGTCTCTGGGGATTCTTTGCACAGCTTGCACCTGAGGTTAACGTGGTAGACGCTGCTTCTATTGAGCTTGTGTTTGGGGCCTGTAATTTTTTTTTTTTTCAAATTAGAAAATATATTCTATTTCGAATGCAACTTCAAAATGTTCAAGTATGACTTTTATTAATGCACTTGAGAAGATGCATTCCCGTAAACGTCACGGCATTGTGTGAGGTTTTATTTTGAATGCTGCCCGCCGGATGCAGTTGACATGCTATCCCACTTGACTTGAGTCTCGCGTCGGCTTCGTCGGAGCCAGCTGTGGAGGAGAGAGGGAGGGAGAGAGAGAGAGAGAGAGAGCGAATGTGCACGGCGGCGGCAGCCAGGGAGGGAGGGAGGAGGAGAGCGTAAAGCGTAAATAGGTGCACATCATCACCATCATCATCGTCGGCAGCGGAGCATCTTCCTCTTCCTCATCCACATCTCCACCGCCAAGGAGTGACATTCTCTCTCCCGGATAGCAGCATTTAGAGTCCTCAAGCCCCTCTCGTCCATCCACCAGCTCCCGGCGCGCACTTTCTTTCTTTCCCCCCCTCCCCTCCGCCTCTCTCCCGACTGGGTTTATTCTTAGCTCGGCTGTAGGAGACTGTTGTCCCCCCCAGACCCACCAACCCACGGCACCTTTCCGTCGGCGTGCGTCCTCCCGGCCCTTGGGCTTATTTTTCCCACTTTGTTGAATATTTCATGGGGAAAATGGCGATCGGAGCCCCGTCGTACGGCGCGCTGTGCCTCCTGTGCATCCAAACTGCACTTCTCTTGTGCGTGTCCACGCCGACCGCCGGGACGCACCACTTCCCGCAGCACTACACGTAAGTAGCAGGCTCTTCATTTTGGGGAGCTCGGGAGGGAAGTAGGACAGGTGGCCCCGAGAACGCACGCCTTGCTGGTGTACTCCAGCACGCAACTTCCGTCTGTGATGCTGCATATTATATGATGTATACAGTATTATATTACAAATATGCACGACGTCACCTGATTGTAGTAACGCGTCTCGTGTTTGTTATCGTGGCCTGGAAATAACGCGGAAGGTTTTTTTTTTTTTTAAATCTGGCGAATGATTACAAAAAATAATTGGATTCTATTACATGACAGCAGAGGGACATGATAGATGCATTCACACCCCAGGATGCACCCACTCAGAGCAGATGAGTCCAGCCGCATCAAGAAACTTCAAATTGAGCAATAACATCTCATACTTTGCTATGATTCAGCTCAATTCAATACCACAACTTCCTCCTACAATGAACTTTTAAAAAACTGTACTATACTGTATATAAATAATGTAAACACGTCTAAATATTTTATAAGTAATGTATTTAAAATAACATATTCGACAAAAATATAACTAAGAAATTGCAGTGTCTCATGAATTACACATCTGCCTCAGTGTCCCGAGATTCTGGGTTAGATTCTCGGCTTGACAAGCAAATACCAGGAACCTTGCTTCACTGTGATCAAACGTAAGGTATAAGGTCAGTGCAATTTATAAAGCAAATAAGAACGTCTCGTCTGCGTCACAGTCAAGTCTTCCCCGTGCTTGCGCGGGTTCTCTCTGGCGCCCTCCCGCATCCAAAAACATGCATGTTAGGTTCGTTTAAGACTCTAAAATGTCCATAGATGTGAGTGCGAGTGCTCGTTTGTCAAAATGTCCTCTGTGATTCTCTGGCGACCACTCCAGGGGTGTATGCAGCCTCTTCCCCGTAGTCAGGTGGGATAGACCCCAGCTCACTGTTGATGAATGGATAAATAGTAAATATTATTTATTTGTCCAATTTTTGCCCCCTCCTCTCCATTCCCACTGTTCCACTTACCTGATGCATCCCCCGTGCCTGCCCTTAATGAAGCCTTCCTGCATCCTCTGGGGCTTTGTTATTGAGATGATCAAGGTGACTTTGAAGGCGGCATCACTTACCATTCACTGACGATTAACTCCAAACTGCCGTTAATGGTGCCGTTTATTTGACCGCCAAAGTCCCTGCGTTGTAAGAAAAAAAAAAGCCCGATGTGCTGAGTGAATTATTCCTACGTTTCAGTTAATTTGCAATGATTCATCTCCATCAAGTTTTGTTGTTGTTTGTTTTTGTTTAAAACTATTGAGATGTTTTTTTGTAGATGTGACTGCATCCGGGTACAGGTTCCAGTGCCCAATTCCAATTTAATACCCATATTGGATGTTATTGGATCGTCTATTTCCATTTCCATTTCAAGTGACACATATCGCACATGGCTGTTCTGCATGATCAAATTGTACTTGAGCGACAACACAGAAATAAACAATATAATGTATGAAACGTATTAGGGTGTAGTTGGCCTTGAGTGACTCTTTCCCCCCATCACTGGCCTATATGTCCTCAGTTTTTTTTCCTCATTTAATCGTGAACGCACTCCTGATTTTGCATATTTACACTGTATGTAATGATTAGAGGCGGCCCTGTGGTCCAGTGGTTAGCGCATCGACCTCACAGTGCAGAGGTACCCTGTGTGGAGTTTGCATGTCTCCCCGGGCCTACGTGGGTTTTCTCCGGGTACTCTGGCTTCCTCCCACATTCCAAAAACATGCATGGCAGGCTGGCTGAGCACTCTAAAATTGCCCCTAGGTGTGAGTGTGAGCGCGGATGGTTGTTCGTCTCCCCCGCCGACCGCCTGAAGGGATAGACTCCAGCACCCCCCACGACCCTTGTGAGGATAAAGCGGATCGGAAAATGGATGGATGGATGTAATGATTCGACTAATTCTCAAACTGTGATTGAAATCAATTAATCTAATAGCTATGCATACAGTCCAGTGACAATTGCCTAATGCCCAAGTGCCCCACTGGGGGCAGTTTTAGCCACGCCCAAATCAGGATGAAAAGAAATAGTGAAAAAAACATTTATATGCTGTATCTACACAGTTTAGTTCTGCATAGTTTTTAGTCCATGTAATATATGTACCATATTATTAATAAAGAAATCGTATTAAAATGGGGCCTACAGTCCTTAAGAAACAAACAAAAACCTCAAGGAATTTATCTGCCTTTGGTACCCGTTTAATTGGTGTCTACCATTGGGAAGACAAGTCATGTCAGCCACAGCTACCATTTTACGCGTTTTCCTGACTATCTATCTATCTATAGATATATAGTATCTAATCCATATATAAAGTTCCAATTTGGCAGGGTTGTTTTTGACATTCTTGTCTGTTGTGCATCTAATTTAAAAGACATTTTTAATTTTTACTTTTCACGAGTTAGGCAAAAATGAAGTAAAACTGTTCATCCCTAAATGCTTGACTGATGATAGATAGGCAACAGGATATCTTGCTAAAATTGATTCATCCTGCAGGACTAGTTTTTGAATGCCAACAGAACAGTTAAATGCCAAAATAATAAAAAAAGAAGAATCCTTTAGATCACAGGTTTCAAAGTCAAGGCTCGGGGGCCAGATCTGGCCTGCCACATCATTTTATGTGGCCCGCGAAAGCAAATCAAGCATGTCAATTTCAATGACGCTTGCAAAAGTCTGAACCAAAATTTCTAATTGTTACATTTAATTCACAATAACAGTCATTATTCTTGACTTCTGATTTTAAAACTATTCATCAATTTGTTGTACGCTGTTTATGTAAATGTAGAGGTGATTTATATGGTTTCCCAAAATTTATCACGGCCCTCCAAGGCAAACCGCAACTACAATGTCGCCCACAACAAAAATGAGTTTGACATCCCTGCTTTAGATGCTGACTGAGATAATCATGTTGCACATAACGATGGTTTGAAATCCGTTTTTTGTTTGAGACGTTTTTGGATTTGAACTATCAATCTGTGGATTTTGTAGTTTCCGATGTATTCACGCTTCCTCTCATCCAATGACCTAGTCGATTAAAAAGAATAGATTAGTGTGCCTGTTGTGTATGTGTGAAGCCGATGTCTAATGGCACCGTCTCCGCCTCCAGACCGTGTTAAATAAACATCATTGGCAAATTTATGCATTGTATTGATTTGGACTAAATGTATTCATTTTCATGACATTGATTTTTGCTGAGTGATAGCTCATCATAAATGAATACCGTATGTGTTGTCAGAGATTAGTGGCTTTAAGCAATTACACAGTCGCCCTCATTATATTAATGCAGCAGAACCTTCCTCAATAGTCAATCAAACCTTGTTGGTCAAAGTTTTATCGCAAGACAGCAAATACCAGGAACCTTCAGCTGACTGAGCATAGTGAGGATTAGCTCCACAAATGCCATTTCTTTGGATTTTTCTGATCATTACCAGTGATGGCAAAGCGGCAGATTAAATAGTCACTTTTGAATGAATCGCCGTTTACAAGCAGAAATTGTTTTTCCATACTAATATAAATGAAGGACACTATTTTTTGCAATACTTAAAAATGCCACAAGAGTGATAGTATCACTCTGCCAACCTCTTCATGTTGGGTCGTCATCATGCGTCTGTCGGGCATTTTAGAATGACAACTTTTCATTTTATTTTAAATCGACTTCGATATATCTTTCTTGACAATTCAAAATGTAAGACTGCTACTTCGCAAGAGTAAAAATTGCCTTTAAGCTATTTTGGGATGGGAAGACGTGAGAACAAATTCAATGTGAATTATTTTCGATGGGGAAATTAGGAAGAATGACAAGTTTGCACTCTGGCAGGTTTCTTTGCTCTCGTGTTTCAGCCTGATTTCGATTCAGCATATCTGCCTTGATTTTTTTGTCTCTGGTTGAAATCCGATGTTCAAAACTGCCATTTTTTTCCTCAGTGTCACACTAACAACTAACCAAATTGTGATTACAGTATTATCTGTTCGGAATAGTTTTGGGAACTTTTTTTGAAATTGAAGGAATAAAACAATCCACAAATCGGGAAATACTGTACGTGAACCCAGAACTAGGACAATAAATTGTTTTCATCTGATTGCTGCAGCAAGCATTAATAGTTTTGCCTGTTAGCCTTCACGTCGTTCAGCTTGTGTCCAGGCTGCCTGCTGCTTTTAAATCATCGCAGGAGCGTGTTGATCCATTAAGTAATTTGTTACTTGCTGCGAGATGCGCACCGGCGATCACCATCCCTTTGATCTCCTAATTCCGAATTTGGCGGCCGTCTGATGGAGATCAGCTCCGCGCTCCCTACTCGGGGGGGGGCATTTCTGTCCGACCCAAGCAGTTTTATTGCAGAGATGCTGATGGCAGCCCGTCCTGCAAATGCTGGCCAGATATGTGCATGCATAAGGGGGATAGTGGGTGGCTGGGGAGGGTTGGTGGTGCTGATGACAAGCCCATGCATTAGCAGATAAGAAGGTCAAGGGACCAGTGGTGGGGCACCAACCACTTAGGTAGGCTACATGCCAGGAAATACTCTCTCTTACTCGCTGATGTGGGGCTTTCCCTCCCAACGCATTAAAAAAGCAGTTTTAAGTGTTTGTTGTGCATACCCTGAGGACTTCAGGTTGGCGCAACAGCTTCAGAAACCCCATTGCTCTGTTTTGAACCACGAGAAAATATTTTTGTCATCAAATAACAATTAGGACTGAAGTGAGATATTTTAAAAAGAAAATATTCAACTGTTTATCACATCGGTTCGTTGTACAGTTGGATAGAAATTGATTTTGCATCATTATGCACAATAGCATCTGCATGTGTGATGTAGGTAC
Organism: Hippocampus mohnikei; assembly: GCA_026261675.1. NCBI lineage: Eukaryota > Metazoa > Chordata > Actinopteri > Syngnathiformes > Syngnathidae > Hippocampus > Hippocampus mohnikei. Next base: position 15,894,296 of record JAKGUB010000334.1, on the reverse strand, counting down.
GGGTATTATTTTTGCCCACTCTGGGTCACCATCCTCGCATTCTATTTTCGTGTCTGTGACTTTTGAGTGCGTACAGCTTTAGAAGGCGGGTTCTGGCTTGAGCAGTGACATGGGTGTCAGGGAATGAAAAATGACAATTCATTTGAATTACAGATGTTTTTTTTAATGTTCTCTTGTCTAAGATCAATTCATTTATCTTGTGTTGGCTACTGAGTACATGCTGTCGTGGTACACATTGCACTTAATCTTCTTGAACTGTGAAATGATCCTAAACTTTGGACATTCTGTCTTTTATGTACTCTTTCCTCCTGGCTTGCTGCCATTAATTGCGCCAACTTATTTTGCGGCGTGTACTGCAGTAACATTAGTCTGCATGGAAAAGTTATTCCGGCGAAACTTCAAGGTCGAGATTTTTTTTTTCCCCCCCAACTTTTTTTTATTTTTTTTTTATGATTGCGTTATTCACATTAATCAAGCTCAATCACAGAACAAGTCTAGCTCTTAAATGAAGGTACCACTGAATGTACTTCCCGCATTGAGGCAACTCAAAAAGTATTGTTAGTAATTCCACATTGCTTTTTGAAGTGGTCATTTTATTGCAAGGCAAAATTCATGGCGCTCAGTATTTTGTCCCTCAATGCCCAGTGCAAATGTTGGCTGATTACAGTCTTGCCCTCAAGGCTGTTTGAATAGCTAATTAGGGGCGGATGGGATTTCCCCCCCTCGACAGGGAAAAGAATTGAGAGCATGAGACATCAATGTCACAGTTGAGGGAAGCGACAAAGTGGTCAACATGCGTGCCTCACAATTCTGAAGTTCTGGGTTGAATCTCTACCTTGGCCTTCCTGTGCGGAGTATGTTTATTGTCCCCACGTTTACTAAAAACTGAAGAAATATATTCACGTTAGGAAAGTTAAAAACCCCAAAAGCTAAACAACAAAAACTCCATAGCTCGCCTAAAGTCAGCTGGGCTCCTGCTCACCCCTTGATTCTACTGAGGACAAACCTTGTAGAAGATTTTCACATTAAACCATCTTAACTGCTCCTTCACAAAATGGAACATCATCGCTGTGTTCTGGATCTGCCACTAATGCTGACGCCGACGCAGGAGACACACTCTGGCTTGAACATTGCCACCCTTGCTTGCCTACAGCGAGAAACCCATCGAATGACGCGCTCAGGTGCTAATGTGAGTTGATTCACATTGAAAATGTTCCATCTTCTTCTCCAGAATGATTCACTGGGCTGCACGCATCGAGAAGGAGCTGGAAAAAGTTCTGCAGCACGTCACCGGGACTCAACAATTGAGATCGGTGAGTTGACGTCACGTTTTCAACACCCTGCGTTATTAAAAAATACCGGAGCGTGTGTCCGTGTGTGTGTGTGTGTGTGAAGTGTTATTTGAATGATTATGGCTGCCTCCCTGCATGAGGCTGTACGTGTAGCAGATGGCTGAGGCGAGCCGTGATTGGCGCTATTTCAACATGTATTCGCTGTGCTTGTCGGTTTTAAAATACACTCGGAAATAAACAGCCATGGCGTGTGATGGTACTATAGTGTATACTGTATGTGATCTGGTAGTGTCTAGCGTGCTGGTGGCAGCAATGATGGGTCGCAGTAAGTGAGTTTGGGAGGATGCTGGAGCGAAGGTGAAAGGCAGTTACTGGATGGACACTGACGGGCTGTATATTTGTGCCCAGCGAAAGTCCGACGCACCTCGTGGCATAAATCTGCACATGGGCGGATGAGACTAGTTTTGGTATTTTCACGGTTAGAAACTGGCATTTGGGGCAGTTGTGGGCGTGAACACAGCCGACTTGATTGGCAGCCAATGGAAGAGGCACCCCTCTCATTCCCTGTCAAATCTGTGCATGGACGTTGACATGGCGGAAGAAGAAAGTGATTTGCTGCAGTCCACGTGGGAGGTCAAACCGCGCAAAGTACGTTGATGAGGAAGTACAAGCAGACGCCGCGGGCGGATGGTCTAATGCAGGGGTGCCCATGACGTCAATCCTGATCGACCGGTAGATCTAGGACTGGTCCCAAGTAGATCCGAGGGGTGTAGGGGAGAAAAAAAACAAACAACCATTTGTGTGTCTTTTTACATGTTAGTAATATATTTTTTGAGTTAATGTTCACTGCTTCGAAAAGTCGATCTTCGGTCCAAAAAGTTTGGGTACCCCTGGTCTAATGTTAGCCAAGGCGATCACAGATCACTGCTGTGAAGTGGGCACTTTAATCTTTTATTGTTGGTTTTCAACCATTTATTTAGGTACAGTTTTTATTTAACTTGTGTGCAATGCAATTAATACGAATCACTGTTTAAGCACATTATTTTTAATTCCCCTAGATTTATGCAAGGTGTTAATGTTCAAACTGTGCATAGATGTCACAGTGGATTACAATATTAAAAATACCTCTTAGGATTAAAACCTCTGCCTCATTTTTGATGAACACTTAGGTTCACTACACTATGGTATTTTATTTATTGACTACTTTTATACATGACATGACAGACAATTTGTTTTGAATTACTTGCGTCGCAGTATTTATTTTCACAATTTTGTCAGATTCAATTTGCATAACGTTGAGTTTTGCTGCCCATGATTTGGCAGCTTGGCTGGGCGTAAATCTGCCATTCCCGGTTGTACTACACGCAAACACTGTTATGTGAAATTCAAAAGCTAAGCAGTCGGAGCTGCCATGTCGGCACAGATTAGCGTTCGCTATTCACGGCATTCACGAGTGAAAATACAATCTGATCTTATACAATGCAATGCTTTGTCAATGGTCGTTTACTCTGTTCTTATCATCCTGGTTAAAAGCAACTACCGGTAGTTGCTATGTGATGAGTACCAAAGCCGTACTCTGAATTGGCCCCGCAGTCGATTAAGGCGTGGTTTATAGTGGATTCCGTTTCATTTACACTGCAAGTGTCTGTGGTTTCCTCTGTGGCCTCAAGCCAACGACTCATGGTCGTTCAAATGACGCCAGTGTCTCGTGACATCCGGGGCGCTTCATTGTCTGCAGGTCTTGTGCACGTTGTCCATATGGTTGTGCGTGTGCACACGACAGGGCATTTATTAAGATCTTTAACGAGAATCATCACACGGTGGGCTAAATGGCCCAGCGCGCTTAGGATAGATGTTTGTGAAATGGTTGTCTAGCCACACATGTGCCTGGTAGAAATTTTGCCAGGCGACAAACCAGATCACTCCCTCTCTGTTAGCTCCTTTTCCCAGTTCTCATGCTTATTTTCTTCTCACAGAAAGAATTCCTCTAAGTTGTGTGCCAACTGTAGTTTGTCGAGGAATAGAGAGCAGAGTCGGATGTGGTCTGTTTAGGTCCCACTGCTGAGGTCTTTTGGGGCGTGAGAGGCAATGGGTTGACCACAGTATTGGAAGACTCTCAAGAACCTCAAATTAATTTACAGTCATTAAAAAAAAGGCCTATCACATATACCGCAAGGGAGTAATTGACGTGCTCCTGTTTTTTTTTTTACATTATAAATTTGCACATGCTAATTGCTCATACCCTAAATACTGTATACCATGAACTATGATAATTTGCTGCCCTTTTGTGGCATCTTTAGTGTGTTAGACAGTTTGCAAAAACTGCAAACAGGTGAGTTTTCAGTGAAAGCGTGTTTAAAATTTAAATTCGTGTAGGTCTGATAGATTCCTGAGGTCTGATAGAAAAGTCCACTTTGACAAACATAACAATGAACAGTTGTCAGAGATATTTAACTGGTCTTCAGTTTTGAACTATTATTCCAATGGCAGCGACGTAACCCGGGTTTATACATAAGTTGGAAAATCGTGTAAACTATCACTAACCTATGCTAATAATGCCTCGTGGACATAAATATAAAACAAGTCAATGAAAAATAGTAAATATGGTGCCGTTGTAATATGAGGACTTCCTGTTATGTTGAGAACTGTGTTGTCATTTCCAGTGGCGTGCCAACTGCTGTGCATCACACTGTTTTGATATTTGGGTCACCTAATAAAAAAAAAAAAGAAATTATATACTTGCATACTCCCTTGAGGGTCTTCAGTTTCACTGTCTTGTTTATTTCTTTACATGCAATCCAGACTCCAGTTCACTCACTCACACGCTCACACTCACGAGGCGAGATCAGAGTAGTGTGATGCTCCCTCAAAATTTGTGGCTTTGGCGCAACCCTCAAGGGCACTGCGACCTTCTTCAGCAAGGGAACTGCTGTCCATTCTGCCATCACTTCCTGGAAAAAGTCCACATAAACAATCGACAAGCCATATTTAGACCAACGTTTAGATAACCGTCACTCACTGGTGAGATTGTGGCTGCAAACGTGGCTTGCAATCAAGGGGGGTCAACAGGATCTTGAAGATAGCACATACAGATGAAACTGCACATTTCTTGTGACTTTTCTCTATGCTTGAATGGTTAGGATTAAGGGCTGAAAAGTAATCCAGTATCTCCACAACTACCTTTCGCATTCAGTAAAACAATGTTTTTTAAGACCTAAGATGTCCGGCTTTGTTTTTATATATATATATATATATATATATATATATATATATATATATATATATATAATACATTTAATAAATAAAAAATATATGTGACTTTATATATATATATATATATATATATATATATATATATATATATATATATATATATATATATATATATATATATATATATATATATATATTTATTTATTAAATGTTCTATTTTACAGCGCATAATATGGTCTCAAGATAATTTTACAGGTAAGCAAACATTTTGAACTTGCGTCGGTTTTTGAGGAAGATTTTGTTGCCGTATACAGTATTGTGATGAAATAACATCAAAGACCTGAGTCAGTGTTTTTTTGCCAAATTTAGCCCAATCTATATCCACTTCGAACACGCTATGTAAAATCAGCTTTTGTGTGTACGTACCTTAAAAAATGGAAAAATGCCATTTTAAATTTACAACAATGTCTTGTGCATTTCTGAATAAATGGGATCCTTAATCTGCAAATTGCGTGAAGTGAATTAGTCTCAGCCTAATAATGCTAATTCACACAATGCTGTACTTACTGTATTGCATGTGGTTGTTTTATATATCTGGCCTTAATTTTTTTTCCGACATATTGACAGCATTTATGACTTGACTACAGCATTAATATAGGTTAATGACAGACTGCGTTATATTCCGACATGATGAAATGATACATTGAAATGCGCAAAGTCACCTGATAGGTTTTTTTTTTTCAGTCTTGTGATTGGCCAAAATGAAAACCAAGTTGTGTGTGTATGTAGATTGGTTCTTTATTTGTTTATATGTGAATTGTTCCTTGGTTCCCAAACAACAGGATGGTCAACATACCAGAAACATCTCCCGGTATGATGCATTGCAGTTGTACACCACTGCAAACTACAGCCGTAAAAATAAACAGAATTTGAAATAAATACTTCTTTGACCGTGCCAATTAACTGAGCATTTTTTTCTTTGTAAAGACAGTCGGCCATCTTGTATTGGATCTCATTGGCCGTGCACCGTTGTATCTAATGAAATGTCCGGTATGGTTTGTTCGAACTGCAGGAAGTAATGTGCAAACGAGTGGAAGTTTGGAATGGGAGACTGTGAGGATAGACGAGAACCGTGGAATGTTCGAGGAAAGGTTTTTTGAAAGCCTGTGGAGTACTGATGACAAATAGATTGGATAATTACAGTAGACTGTTATATTGCTATTTTTGTTTATTTTTAGTTTGCTTGTTTACAAGGAGTAAAGATAAATGGAACGATAGGGAAGCTTCTTGTGAGTTGCTGCATTTAAACAGGAGCTCGTGGAGGCTGTTTATAGTCTTTATCCTCCACATTATCCTGCGTTTGCGTTTGATGTGCTCCAGCGTGTGACGATGAGAGGCAGCAACGGACGCCGCCATTGTTTCCACATCCTCGGGCTTACTCTGAGCAGTTTTAATAGACACGTGTGTACCGTGCCCGCACCCACGCTTGCACACGTTATCATATGCAACATAGCCTATTTTTACAGCCGTATTAACTGTGAAGAATGTCCCGTTGTTGTCCGTTTGTCATGATGCTATAGTCGAATTTTGTACTTTTTCTGGTGCTTATGGATTATGACAAATATGTGGATCTGTGTGGACCTTGAAGCCATTATCTCACAAAGCACAATCTTTGTTGATATCAGCACAATTTATTCCAACCTAATCAAACGACATTTGACTTCGGTACAGTATAATCTGAACAGGAGCTTCACATAGCTGACATTGCATCACTTCCCATTCAATGCCCCAGTGGCACTCATAGCATATTTTTTTACGGTTTTTAAAATGTGGTTCTGGAATTCATGCATTTGTGAAATAATGTCTTGAGAAGAAGAGTGGATCTTTTTTTCCCCAATAACACGCACGGCATAAAAAAAAATAATACATTGAATAAAATCAAATCACTGTCCATCCTATGCGTTGCATAACAATCCCTGGCGTTAATCACGTTGCACCTTTCATACTTAAGAAGTCACAAACCAGGTGATACAAAATCAAATCTCGAGCAAGGGGCCATTTATACTGGGCCTCGGCCACCCCATATCCGTCCATTCTAAAAATCAGTGAGAGTTTGAAAAGATGTAACACGGCTGATTACACTTGACGCCTTGTCAGCGTCAAGGTTGGAACATCATGAAGATTCAAACATCATCTAGGGGAGATCAATTAAATGAATAGAATAATAAAGGGAAGCTGATGGATTAAGAGGACTTTCAGGATCTGGATGGACCTTTTACCCCTGTCTGTTAAGATCCCACTAAATCGCAATTTAATCAGATGACATTTGACAGAGATGTTATTATCATCTGGTTAGCACGTCTCTGATGGTCTTGAAATGCATTATAGAAGTTAGATGCTGTATGCTGCTCAGATGTAGCACTTATGCATCTTCCGTGCACATGCGATCTCCATGTAGAAGGGAGTTGAGACGTCCCTTCCAAGCATTCCTCTCTGACGTCACCGTGGTTCAAAAGGGCGGGCTGATTCAGAATTTGAATGACCAGTGTGTGTGTACACACACACACACACACACACACACACACACGCACACACATACACAGCGTGTAAGGAGGGCGGGCATGCAATAGTGCTTAATTGCTCTTGGATTCACTCCCGCACAGAGGAGATTAATGTTTAATTTCATAGACATTTTGTGTCTTGCCATCACTTGCCCTTCACGCCGGCTGTGTCTGTGTGGTCTGCTCGTTGCTTGCAGGTTCATCTCGACCCCGTTTCATGCTTCACCGTCAAAAATGTGCGTAGTGACAACACGGATAAGACAATTTTACGAAAACTATCGGCTCTATTTTCAAAGACGGTGCATGTATGCTTTGGCGTAAAAACTAGTACAGTACATATTGATTTTCGTGAAGGTGCGAGCCTCGTTTTGCATGTTTTATAATTTGGTAGAATGCGCTGTGTCATGCTGGGTGTTCAAGTGGACTGAGGGCGGCGTTTCATATCACACACCTGATAATTTGGTGGCTGGAAATAGACTAAATCTTATGCCTGCTAGAAGCATGTCTAAGGTGTGGTGCAGGCAGTGCAAGGGGATTTTGGTGGATCAAGGTACAGGGTAGACAGATTCTGAGCTCCGTGCACGTGTGGTGGATGTCATCCTTTTCATTCATAAATATAAATACATCTAACATATATAAAACAACATCACGCATCAAACCCTACAAATTAATTCGTTGAATGCATTACTATGATTATCATCTTTAATATCTTTTTTAAATTACTCCTTCGCTGTCGCACAGACTAGGGGGCGGGGGGTCACACACAGACACGAATGATCAAAGTGCAAGGTGGGGTCAAAGCGCCTTCGCAGAGGTGATCTGTGGTCACTATGGCCAATTTTACATTATCCATCCGTGGAGGTCTGCTTGCAGTCCTTTTACAAATGTACTTTGCATGCATCGATCTTCTGCACGGCCTCCAGTGAGTCTGCTTATGATTCTGGCGTGGAGATCGTGCGCCTCTCCGCGGTAATTTGAAGGGAATGAGAGGAGCTTCATCAATTGGCAGTTTCTAACTGCGCGCATCTGCAAAAATACCAAAGAAAGAAACCTCCATCCATGCGCACAATTAAATCTCACTTTGGTTCTTCTACCGTACTCTATCTACGCAACACTGCTAGTCCTGGTCGCCCTCGGCGACAACCAGGGGTTTTTAACCTTTTTGAGCTTGGGGCCCAACTTTTCCTAAGCAAAATGTCGCGGGCCTGATTCAAAAATTACACTTTGTGTTGTTTTATTTGCGTTCAATAACTAAGTAAAATTGACTTCCAGTTTAAAAGGTTAAAATTTTAAATGCTTCTCAATAAGAAAAGACATTCCTTTGCTCAACAACTAAGCACCAGTCCTTTTGAGAACCATCCTTTAGACCGGTGTTCTTCAAACCAGTGTGCCGCGGGATATTGTCAGGTGTGCCGTGGGAAATGATCCAATATAGTATGCCTGTGCGGTCTATCGCCTGACATTGGAGATGCAAGGGCACCAATGTTCCCTCGCACACTCTCAGCGCATAAGAAAATCTATCCAGCGCAGAGAACGCACTGCAAATGAATGAGATATATAACATTTTTTTTCTCTATCTATTTGCTGTGTAATTCAGTGAGTGACAGGTGTCCAGCCAATCACAGGATACAATGCAATGACGCTGTGCAACCAATCACGGCATTGACAGTACTTGCGCATGTTCTCTGCTCCATAACAATAACAGTGCGGTGGCGATGAGTGACGCTAATGCTAATCCCTTATCGTGGCGAAACGACCAGGCAGTGAATATGATACGTCGACTCCCCAAACCAAAATAAGAATGAAGTATGTGCAAATAGAACAAGCAATGAAACTTGGCGAGATATTTTCTTTTTGGAGTGAGAAAGGTATGCTCTGCAAAACAAGCATCGGAGCTAAAGTTGTAAGCGAAAAATAGGGACTAAATGGAAGCTGGACTACCTCAAGCGACACATTCAGCAGAAAAGTCATTTGAATGATGTTGGAATTATACAAAGACTCGAGGGAAAAGAGATTGGTACAATTGCGGGAGAGCGCAAACGACCTGGAGAAAAAGAACTTGCTGTCAAACAGAAAAAAATCCGACCCTGAGCAAGTTAAACTTCTCATTGACTGTATTGTCCTTGCCATTAAAATTAATGCACCAAATATTGGATTGTTGTTGATTTGATTCCTATTCAATGCGTTATAATATTGCATTATTTTTCAATGTTAAAAACTGTTTCTAGTAAGAATATAACACTTAATTGTTAAAATAAAAAAGCAAAGCACTGCTTTAGACCACAGCCATCAAATTCAAGGGGGCCGGATCTGGCCTGCCACATCATTTTATGAGGCCCGCGACAGCAAATCAAGGATCTGAACTTCCATGATGCGACAAAATGAGTTTGACACCCCTGCTTTAGGCAGTTATCAAAATCAGTTCCAACCCTTGCTTCAGTTTTTGGTAGGATCTGTTGCCCTGACGAGGTACTGCAGGGCATTGGGCGAACCTTAAATGGATGTACGACAACAGAAAAATCGGCCGTATAGCGGGACCACAATAGATGAATTGCAATATTTCTGGGGATTGCTGTAGTCAGTCAAAGCCACCAAAAGCCAACATATCTCTAAAGCGCACTAGGGGATTTCCTTGCCATTGCTGACAAGAAAAATTTCCAATAATCTCTTTCAAATGTAGCAGATCAAATGCTCCCCCCTCACTAACCCTTACCCCCCCCCCCCCCCCACTGCAACTAATGATTAAAAGCTTCTCCTCCATCCATCAGACCTCCAATGACACGAGGTGGGATCAGTGCCATTTGTTTCTTGATTGAATAGCCCCAGTTTTCCCGTGGACAGTTTACAGGAAAGTGTGGCTCCTCCTCCTCTTCCCACTGTGAGAAGTTACCTTTAAAGGGTAGAGAGAGAGAGATAGAGAGAGCGCTGAAGAACTCAGGCCTCCATACATGCCCTCCCTCCCTCCCACCCCCTTGCTCCTTGGATGTTACACAAGAGCAACTTGTATCTGGATGAGTGCAAATTCCTTGTGTAGGAGCGATACACAGCAGGTCCCTCTCAGCTTTGAGTCTCAACTAGACTCACCATGAAGGAAGCGCATTTCTGAGGTTATCTCTGGTCCTCATATTAAGGTTCAGAATGAAATTAAGATTTCAGATTTACAGTCAAATAGCACTGCGATGCATCTGCAATGGTTGGTAAACTTTGACAGGCTGACAGTGTAATTTAAAATGTTTTTTTAGCCTATTAGCTCAAGTCAATTAAAAATACTCACGTGATCGGTAAAAATATTTGTCTCTTAAGTTCATAAATTGAGGTTCCACTGTAATTGATTAGATGTTATTAACTACGGAATGTGTTCGATGTCGGTGGCTTACTTGTTTGTTTGCGTTTAGGTGCTCTAACCAGTGTTAAACACGATGAGCCCGACAATTAAACAGATTCTGTGGTGCCCTTCCATCTGGACTGTCTGAAAGCCATAGACAGGGTCACGAGAGCTTAGACATGGTCTGTTGGCGAAGCATGTTTATTTTATTCAGGACCCTCGGCTCACCCCTAAAGTACTCGCCGGTCGAGTCGGGTGCCAGCTTGAGCCTTTGCTTGTGCGCGTGTGCCAAACAACAAGCAAACATGCAGCAAAACTAAGTGGACACGAGAGGCACATAAAAGCAGCAGTGAGTTGAACGTTAAGCAGCGTGAGAGCTGGTCAGCGCCATTACTCCCAGCTTCACACTCCTTGAGGCTGACAGAAGAACACGAGGCCTCACAAATGCATACTATCTATTTTTCTGCCCTTTTATTGGTTTTCTGACACAAGCGGAGGTTACAAGGACTCCTCTGCAACCGTGGTGATATGAATGCATCTATCAGCACGGGGCAGGCCCACATGCAGATAGCGCTGGTCTGGTATGAGAGAATCTTCCTTGAAATGGCCCACATGCAGATATCTTTTAATGTATGGGGTTTAGAAAAAATACATTATGTAGAGTCACTGCCCTTGTCCCCGTGTTTGTATTACTTTTCAACCTTTTAATGGACTGCTGGTATTTTCACCACAGCATGCCAACCACGTTTGCAAATACATTGCAACCTTGATTTTGGGATTTATCCATTCCAGAAAGCCTGACTCAAACCAAATCGTACAAACCCCCATAGGAAATCATTTTAATCCTATTATACAAGTGTCGTGTTGAGTTTTTGTACACTTTGCATCAGCTTTCTTACAAGTCATTTGCCTCCATATAAATGACAAAACGTTTGCTACTACACAGCTCATTTTGGGCCCATCTTTTCTTTTTCTACTACCACTCTTCGTTTTTGTGTTTTCCGTCATTTTGGATGTCTAGGGGCACCTAGTTGCCTCTCACAGGGCAGTCTTAATGCTACAAGGGACATTTGGTTTGGAAGCACAGACTCACAATTGTCAGAGGTATTGTTATGTTGCGTGCCGCGTTCTACAAACTGTAAGAGCGATAAGCAGTCTTATGGTCTCTGGCATTTTAAAAATAAGGATTTAAAAATGGTCTGGCTTCCTTTAGTTCTTCACCCCATTATTCTGTGTTTTCATTTTTCAGTTGATGTTTCAGAATGCGCACAATGAGTCTTTTGTGAGTTCCCTGAGTAGGTTGCGGAGGTGTGGAGTGGCGCGATGCCTCAAAATGTCCAGGTGTGAAGTGCTTTTTTTTTTTTTCGATTCAGAGCAGAAGGAGAGCTTTTGTGTGCGTGTTTATGTGTGAAGTGGTGTGTACACTGCTCTTTTCTTCTTGCAAGCGAATTGTGTTTACCTTCTAATAGCTGTGTTTTGTCTGCGAGAGTTTTAGGGTCTCTGAGGTTTTCTTCTCTGCCTCCACCACCTGAGCCAGTCTAGGATTGATTGGTCACACTTGTGAATAAGTTTAATTGGCTTGCCTTAGTGGTGGGTGGCTCTTCAAAAAAAAAAAAAAATGTGGAAGACCAAGAAAAACGTTTGATCATGTAGGACTCAGCTACCTACATCCCTTCCAATTCTGCAGCTTGCTCTATACTTTCTTCCGCTTAAAAAAATACATCTGGAATAGAAGACCCCCCTCCCTCCCTCCTTTCTTTCTCTTACCCACCTCCTCCTTTGGCACTGAGCTGGACTTGCTCTCATCTCCGCCTCTGGCCCTTTTCCCAGGGCTCCTTTGCTTGATCGGATTTATGCTCCACCACTACAATTGCTGCGTTACAAATATACTCACTCATGTGCGCCGTGTGCTTATTCTCGCACAAATACATAGCCTTGTTTTGTTTATGTAACTTTTTTTTTTCATTTCACCGGGAGATTGAAAAAAAAAACACATTTTGACCAGAGATGTAATGCCTCATTGACATAACGCCGAAAAAATGAATTTTTGATAAACACATCTGCCGCATTCAGCCTTTGTTTTGCCCACCACATTATATATATATATTCAACATATTCTGCACTCTTGCAGAACCAGAAGCAATTGTAGCGATGAGTGCTTCATTGGCTTTGCCATGGCAACCTAGATTGGCAGGCTCTGTAATTCTATTTCACAAGATAGCCATGCCACTTCAGTGGGTGGAAAAAAATGAACTCGCTGTTTCTTTGGCATTTTATGTCGCTTATTCCAAAATGACCAGTCTTAACATGGCATGGGGTTTTACGTTTGCTTACTAGGTACACCAAAAATATCCACAGGGCTAATTGCATGTCTAAAAAAAAAAAAGCTTCTTTTTGTGGCTACTGGTAGTGGAAAATCACAAGAAATAAGATCATTGACCTTGAACATTCCAAATCATGCTAGGTTCATTGAAACCTCTAAATTGCTATTGTGTGAATGCGAGTGCCACAAACCAATTTTCAGTCATCATTTTCCTTGTTGTTTATCATTTCACATTTGATATGTGGGGCACGCACAACAGAGAGCCCACTACTACGAGATATAATGACCTTAAAATTAAACTTTCCATAGCATGTCCCCTTTAAAAATAAATTGCACTTCTCACCTGTAGGGGCCACCCTGGAATACAACAAATAGAATCCTTACAGCTCCTCTCACAACCAGACAGCAAGCACTTAGTTGATTAAAGTTAGTCAAAGATAATGGTCTTCGTTGCCATCGGCCATTGTTGCTCCTGCCGCTGTGTTGTGCTATTTTAATAATGGCTTTCACTTTCTACTGGGTTCAATAGCGGGCCACCTCCAAAGACACACTGGTGATTATCTGCTTACTACACAAGCCCATTATTGATATTTTCAGGCTCAGCGACAGACCCGCTAATTGGCAAGACTTCTTAAAGCTCTCTTGCAATTTATTTAGTGTGTTTATGACGAATTCTGGTACACACGCTTCACTTGAGCTGTCATTCGTTACGATGCGGCCAGTCCATTGTTGGTGCTGTGTCACTTTAAGGAAACGACAGTGTGAATTGGTGAATTTGTATTGTTGTTACGTTCAAGCTTTTATGTAACTATAAATGAAAAAAACAAGAAAACTACTCCGTGATTATTCCAAAAAAATTGCTCGGGAAATCGTTGAATATTTCATGAAGGTCACTGATCAGTAGAAGTATTGTCAACCAGAGTTAAAATGTAATTTTATTACAGCTGTATGTCGGCAGAATCTGCTTAAAGTAGGCATTGTGTATGTAAGCCACAGTCAGTGTTTGCCTACAGGCAGCTTAACTTCCATTGTCATGCCGCTGTCATGCGAGTGTGTGTGTGTGTATGTGTATGAGGATGCTTGCAAGCAAAATCCTGGAGTATGTGTTTGTGACACAGTTAAGAGGCCTTTTTCCTTGTTTTGGTGCTCCGCACCATTTGATGTTGGAGGACAGTTTAGGCACCAACATTTTTGAAAAACACCATTTTGCATTTTGTGTATGTGTGTGTGTGTGTGTGTAAAAAAAATGCAGGAAGGTCCCAGTCTCGACACAGCAAGTTCAATAAAAAATAGCTCCCAAAAACTTTAGAAAAAGTTTTCTAAAGTTTCAGTCTCATATAGCTTTGCTTTAAGTTCAAACAAAAACTAAAGGTCAATGAAGTTCCCAGGCTCAGAAACATCTCTTAGGAAGTTAACGAAACATTTAAATCAACAAATAATTCCCTGAGGTGTACTCAATTTTAATATGATCTCTCGTCAACCGGAAGATATTTTAGAACAGCAGAATGATGATTTGCTTTAAAATGTGAAATGTCGGCACAGCTGATAATCGGTGTATGCCAAATCAAGATACGTATTGAATCGTCTTTTATGAGAGATGTACACAGGGAAAATCGGTTTGACTTTGCTGATGATTTGTTGTTTCTTTGTATTTAATAAACTCGGATAGTTTTTGATTCATGGAGCTTTCACATGATTTTTGTATATTGATAAACATGACAAGATCTACAGCTGTTCCATCCATCCATCCATCCATCCATCCATCCATCCATCCATCCATCCATCCATCCATCCACTTTGTACCACTTCTCCGGGATCGATTCGCAGGGTCAGCAACTTTAGCAGGGAACCGCAGACTTCCCTCTCCCCAGCCACTTCTTCCAGCTCTTCCCGGGCGATCCCAAGGTGTTCCCAGGCCAGCCAGGAGACATAATCTCTCCATCTTGTCCTGGATCGTCACAACGGCCTCCTGCCCGTGCCACATGCCTGGAACACCTCACCGGGGTGGCGTCCAGGAGGCATTCTGACCCGATGCCTGAGCCACCTCATCTGGCTCCTCTCAGTATGGAGGAACAGAAACTTGACTCAGAGCCCTCCCGGGTAACCGAGCTTCTCACATTATCTCGAAGGGAGAGACAGTCACCGCGCTGAGGAAACTCATTTTGGCCGCTTGTACCCGGATCTCAGCTTTATCTAGAAGCATATCTAATAGTCTTTTGAGGAAAGATACACACACCTAGCTAGCTATTTGGTATTTTAAATAATATTTCGTAATGTCTTTTACTGTAGGCTACATCTAGCTACATTTGATTTCAGAAGAACTATAATTTACACAAGTACATATTTCTGTAGTTTTTGTATGGATTATTTGAAATGTCACGGGGCAGGGAATTTAAACCGAGTTCTGGAATGACTCAAAAGCTGAAGGGGGGAATCTGGAGCAACAATGTGACAATAACAAGCATGTATATGTGCGCGCGCGCGCGTATCCGCGCGAGTGTTTGCATGAACTCTGGACCACCAGCTCATTTCACACACCGACAGACATCAAAGAGGGTTCGAATTAACCTTGCGTGTCCACTCTGTATTCCAGCCACAATTTCACGTTTCTCCGCCGCCCCACCAAGCCGACATTCATATTGAAATGAAACAGATGGAGTTTTGCCCTCCACCGCGGCGCTCAATCCTGGGCTGCGGGAAGATCAAACTTCAAGCGAGTGGGAATAACAGTGTGAAGAAAAAAAAAAAGGAAAGTGTTTGCAGGTGGTGAGGTTGAGTGTCATCACAAGTGATGCGGAGGTGTTTATGCATGTATCATGTTTTTTTTTTTTCCCTGATTAAAGCGGGTCAAGTAGCATTCCGTCATTGTCCTTTTGCAAGCTGGCTCCAGCTCGACTCGATGAGGTGATTTGGCTGGGCGGCTAATCAAGTTTAATGATTTATTTTCAAATATATTTATGTGGTTTATTTATTTAGGTTTTTAAAATAGATGTTTAGGGTGATTTCTCTAGTTAAAGGTGCGTCCTCGCTGCCAATGTAGCAACTATTGTGACCACATTAGGTACTACAGGTGGGGGGTTTTCTTAGAAAAGTGATTTTCATTCTTTTTTTTTTTTTTTTGCATCCGACAAGAAGGCTATCACAGTCAAGCGTATTGAACCATTTTATTGATTCAGTGTCCATTTAATCCAATGAAAAAGCCGTTACTTAGCAACATGTTGGAACCTTTTGACCCCAGGCATGAGCTTCGTATGTTGCCAAGGTCACCTTGCCTCACCTGTATACAACTGGACAGAAGCTTTGTAGCAGTGGGTGCGATATTTGACAACAGACCGATGCACCAGCCAACACATGCAGTTTATTGTGTAGAACATGAGAAATGTTCTTGAAGGACCGTGTTTGAATACATATTTTGACAACATATTTTTTTGTCAAGCGGTAGCACTTATTCTCACAAAAAAAAGCAAAACTTGTATTGATTAACATCCATGTCATTTTCTTTTTCGATAAGTGAAGGGGATTGAAGTCCATTTTTTTTTGTGTGTGTGTGTCGGGGGCTTTATTTAAAAGGCTTTAAGTCAGGCTTCCACATACAGCGGAGTCTTTTTTTTGCTCTTATACCGTTGGTTCGACTCAGACCAAAATAAGCCAAATGAAGCATGAATTCAGTTGAAAGACCCTTTTTTAAAATCTACTTCAATTATATCCTACCACTAGTTGCGGTTTTTTGAGCATTCATTAAATGCTTCACAATGATAGGTAAACATGTTGATTGCACTTCTTAAACGCTGAACAAAGCCAAACTCGATATAAATAAAATGAATGAAATAAAATCTAAAGCTAACTGAACAACCTGAATGAAGTAATGGTTGTATTTGTTTCCGCAATTTGCAGCCTTTGCAATTGGAAAATTGCATTTTACTAAATTACGATGTTGATTTGAATTATAGTCCTCAATTATTTTTTATTTTATTTTTTATTTTTTAAGGACCTCGCCGTATTGTCTTCAAACCCAAATCCTCATCCTGGCATCCAATTTAATTCTATTGTATCTCTCCCTTTCACATTCACATAGACAGCTTCCAATTTGCGACATATTGACGGGAGACTGTGGAACGCTGTCGTGTGGGCGAAACAGGTGTCATGCATGGGAAATGGTGATGAAGAGCGAGGTCGAGATCCGCGTGCTGATTGGATGCCGGGCGGTTGGGAAACGATCGTAACCGCTGCATAATTTTAAGATCCCGCCGCCGTCGGGAGGCGACGCATTTTAGCAGACACGTTTATATTTCATTAATATGCCTTCTTCTACTCCTCCCTGATGGCCTTTTATTTTCCCCTCTCGAGGTTGCACAACCATCCACTTTACCTCAGCTCGTCTTACTGTATTACCTGCAAACACACGCGTGGGTGCCTTGCTATCAATAAATAGTCTTTTTGGATTGTAATTTAGTACACACTTTTAAATTTAGAGATGACTAGGGACACTCACAATTCTAATGCCGCCGTATTATGAATGCTCCACGTGCACAGAATAATGCGCAGCGTAGACTCACAAACTGACATGCAAATTGAGAGTAGATTAAATCACGGCACGGTGAGGACAGGTAAAGGGAATATAATACCAAATAATATAATATAATAATATAATACCAAAGCAACAATATTATAGCCTTTCATCACTCGTAATAATTGTCGGTGTGCGGCGAAGTGTCGCGTTTATGTGCGTGGGAGGGGTTTTATTTGATCGCGTTTGCCCTCGTATTGTTTTCTGTGCCGCTTTTCAATACCGACCCACGCAACGCAAGACAGTGGTAGAAAGAAGCCTTATGTAACTTTCCGGCCTGGAATGAGGCGCAAGTGGAGTAGGTTAAATTTGAACGTTATTTTGGGGTTTAACCACTCATCATGTGCCAATTTGATTTCAGGCATCTGACATTGCCAATCCTTTTAAGATTTACTACCAATATGAAGTGACACCACTACTGAGATTGAAGCAGAATGGATCATATTACATTTGTCATGTGTGAAGCCCAAACGCAAAAAAAGCAACATGAAGTGCTCACTTGCTGACATGGACTGTGCTTGGCAAACAAATAAAACCTAACACAGAAATCATGTAACAGTCGATGTGATGCTTTTTTTTTTTATTTTTTCAAAATTTGGAAAGGTTTCTGTCAGACTATCTGACTTTCTTTTGTCAAAATATGCCAAGGATCAATAATTGTGCATACTGGTTTTTAGCCTTGCTGAACTTGTTTTGTCGAAACAATAACAGCCAATCCAGAATGCCATGTCGTATCACTTAAGGTTTAACAACCCCCAAAAATATGTTGAGAGATCCAGTTGTTTGCCCATGGTTAAAAAGCTAAGCGTGGGGAGTTCCTCTCAACAAAATACACAAGTGCAGTCAACAAATAGGGCAATCATTGCCAAGAGCCTCTCGAATACAATGGTGTGGTATATGTGCCACCCCAAAATGCTGTTTGGAAGGCACACCAGCGTTTCCATTGCAGTAAGTTGGTTCTGTGTGCGTGGGATCGATCGCTAAGTTCAGTCACGTGACGACAAGCGCTATCAAAAAAATGGATGGTTGGCTGGAAAATAGACTCAACTTTACAACCCAGCCATACCATCATGAAATTACTCTGCTGCTACGACTACTGATTTTTAATTTTTCCTGTGACAATAAAGTCAGCATCATAGTCTACGCCAGAGATGGGCAAACTATGGCCCGCGGGCCGGATCCGGCCCGTTGGGCTTTTTAATCCGGCCCGCCGAAGGTTGGTACACAACACAATTAAGGTTCGATATAAATGATTGCATTCATTTCATTTGGACTTGTAATGACAGGCATTTCAACGCCAGGTGGCGCAGTTACTTGAAGTTGCAGAGCACAGGGAGGGAGGGGGAGACGATACGGAAGCCAGCAGTAGCGCCAACTCAAGCAACTCCCGCTCGATACGACGGAATAAGTGTGTCCGCGCCGCTATTTTCTATCATTGGATCCAAAACAGCGACATGCAAGTGACTCTTTGTTGCAGTGAGTTTTACTGCAATTGCGAACATTTTCACGTCCTGTCGATCATGGCATGATCAATGAAAAGGAACAGAAATGGCCACGGTAGAGAAAGTGAAGTGTATCTGATTAAACGAAGCGGGTTACAAAGTACAAAACATTCAGGAGACGCTTGGAGTCTGAAAGACTCAAATCTACAAGACTTTGAAAAACGAGAAAGTGATTTGTGCTCAGTCCGATTCTGGCTATTTCCATGCCCAGAGTGAATTGCTTGCGGCTCGACGGACAGTCGAGTAAATAAAAGTTTCCTGGAATGGTTTGACTGCTATCGTGCTAAAAACTTTCCGCAAACTGGACTGCTAAAAAGAGAGGAAGCGAGTCCCAGAGCGCTAACTATGAGCATCGAAGACTTCGAAGCGTCCCGTGTCTGGCTTCAAAAGTTCGCTACGTGACATCAGCTGAGCAATGCTGTCATGTGTGGTGATCGAGGGGAGGTCAAGTCAGAGACAATGAGTGAGTCGAAAGAAAAGCCACCAGGTCTCTTACATGTCTCATTTTGTAGCAAATAGTCCTAACTTTGTTATATTTTGTCATATACCTGTACTGTATGCTGCAGTTTTTGGCCAATATATTGTTGCACTTTGTTGCTTGTGTTGTCCAAATGTATGTTGCTCACATACTTGAACCTTCATACAGGACATATACCATAGTTGTTTCACTGTTCACATTAAAAAAAAGTATGGTAATACTTTCATGCTTTTGTTCTGTTGATGTTTGGTATGGACTGTCAACATATACATTTTTTTATATGTACCGTATCTTGTCCTGACACGGCCCACCTGTCAAATTTAGAAATCAATGTGGCCCCCGAGCCAAAAGGTTTGCCCACCCCTGGTCTACGCGCAT
Source organism: Hippocampus mohnikei (assembly GCA_026261675.1). Classification (NCBI taxonomy): domain Eukaryota; kingdom Metazoa; phylum Chordata; class Actinopteri; order Syngnathiformes; family Syngnathidae; genus Hippocampus; species Hippocampus mohnikei. The sequence goes on along the minus strand of JAKGUB010000334.1, from coordinate 15,874,657 downwards.
AGATTTGGCATCATTCATTTCCAACAGGGATGGAGGTCTGATTATGTGTCTTCGTGTTATCTACCTGCTATCTACCGGATGATAATCAAACGTGAATGAGCTCAGCTCATGCATAAAGTAACAAAGGAAAAACTGTATCATCTTCATTCATGGGACATGGGGACACACAAATCTTAACTTTTTGGCTCTTAACACCTCCGCAATGAAATGAACAAGTTAATAAATATTTGGTAGATATTTAATAGATATTTAATATATATTTGACAATTCGTCAGAGCAGGTAAAAAGAAATGTGAAGCTGTAATAGATTTAGTTTTATATACAGTTGTATCTCTACTTACGAACGTCTCTTCATACGAAATGTTCAAGTTAGGAAACGCCTCAACAGGAAAACATTGCCACTTGTTATGAAAGAAATTTCAAGATAAGAAAGGTAAAAATACAGGATGGGCCGCTCCTCGCAGCTCTGAGTTTCCTAAACGCAACATACTCTGCCATTGGCTATTACCTCAAATCTTTCTGGCATCCAATTGACTAACAGGGACCTCAACCGTATGTGTCTATATGGGTAGATAGATAAATAGATACTGTATGTGTCTATGCAGCATCCTCATCACCCAGAAAAAGTGTTCACCCTTCAGGCGATTGCTCACTATGCTGATGTTTGCCTTGGACCTTTTCAAAAGATTGTTAAGAGCCAACAAAAGCAAAAGTCCTTGAATCCGTTCTTGACAAAACACCAGGCATAAACCACTTCTGAGAGAGAACATGAACTAAAGAGGGCAAGAAACGATGAGGACGCAGTTAAAAGTTAAATGGCCATCATTTTTATTCGTTATTCTTAGTTTTTTACATTATGCACAGCTCTCATTTATTGTGCAATAATCTTAATTGTAACCTGTAATTGTTACATATTTTGATGCATTTTTATGCTTTAGAAAACATTTATATCTGAATTTTGTGGGGTTTGGAACGGATTAGGGCAATGTTCTAGTGCAGAAATTTCTTCCAGAACCAATTAATTTCATAAGTAGAGGTACCACTGTATCTCAGAGGTGGTGGAGGTAAGGAACCTGCTTGGTAAAAGAGCAAAATAATTAGATTTTAAGATTTTGGCATGGTCAGTGGACCTGGAATCGTTTGGCCTGGGAATCGAAACAAGGAATTTGAATCGTAACTGGAATCGTTTAAACTCCAACAATGCCCAACTCTATTTTACGCTGGCTCGGCGAAGAGGCGGAGCCACTTTCAAACGAGTGCCTGTTTTTCAGTTCATGTTGGTTTAACCGCCTGTTTGCACTCCCAATAGCCTATTCCTGCTAGTCCAACAACATGACTCCCTTTAACCTTTCAACTCGGCAGAGTAGCCTACCCGCTGTGTTCGTCAACCAAAGTAAGTGACACAGCGTTACTACCGTCATCAAGACTGTCCTCGCTAATCGCATTTGACAGTGTGCGGCCGTCTCTCGTAGAGCCCACAACATGCTGAAACAAACACTTTTTCACCGCCGCAGCGGAGGCCCGCTTGTAAACGTTTTCCCTATGAATAATTCACATGCACTCATCTGAACTGATCAAAGTGGGATTGTATTGTATTGTATTGTATTGTATTTGTGCTTGTAAGTCCTGGTCTGTTGAGTGGGAAAAAGAATAAAGTGGTTTGTATGGGATTGGATTCGACAGGTGCTCCTTCCATGACATGATTGAAGTCTCTTTAAATGTAATGCAGACCGAACAATGAGACATGGAGGATGATGAGTGTGCTGAGGTGTGTAAATGTGTGGGTGTGCGGTTGTGTGCCCATTAGAAGACAATGCAGCCACATCATAGATACATATTGGCAATGAATTGCCAGTGAGACGTTTGTGTGTTTCAATGTTTTATAACTGCTTCCAGTAATACAAATGCATATTTACCATCCACCCATCTGTTTTCTGATCCGTTTATCCTCACAAGGGTCGTGGGGTGTGCTGGAGCCTATCCCAGCTGTCTTCGGGCAGTAGGCGGGGTACACCCTGAACTGGTTGCCAGCCAATCGCAGGGGACACATAGACGAACAACCATCTGCGCTCACAATAACACCTTGAGCCAATTTAGCCACGCATGTTTTTCGAATATGGGAAAAAACAGAGTACCCAGGGAAAACCCGCTCAGGGATGTGGAGAACATGCAAACTCCACACAAGGAGGCCGGAGCCGAAATTGAAAACTGCACCTCTGCACTGTGAGGCTAACCCTTTAATTAAGCTTTCACACATTTCAGAGGTCAGGTGACTAGTCATTTTAGTGTTTTATGAAAAATATGTTTACATTGTTTATGAGAGTATTTTTTTTGCGTAATATATCTACATAGAAAATGTAGAGTCTTCGTTGATGTAGATGTTGGAGCCTTTTAAGTATTTTGCTTTTTGTAGGATCCTTGATCTGTCCTTGTATTTTTGAAATTTCACCACAACTGGCCTCGGTCGAGGTCTTCCAGGTTCATGTCTACCTGTGCGGTGAGCTCTCTCCACCTCGATTTGCCCCTGTAACAGCAGCTTCTCCTTGAGGATTTTTTGAACTTTTTCCTCTGTTTCAGTCCACGTTTCTCCCAGTGTTTCCTCAATTCCATCAATTACCAAGTTGTTTCTTCTTGACTGTCCTTCCAAGTAGTCCATCTTGTCTGTTAATACTAGCATGCTGTCACATATTTTGTAGATTTCTGTTTGCATGTCTTTGGAACTGCCAGTTTGACAGAAAATGTTTTTTTTAATGTCGTCTACCTCGTTTTGGGTAAAGTTGATGCTGTTTTTTATTTCTTGGACTTCTCTGGTAAAAGTGTCAAGTCGTGAGTTTGTTGAGTCTATTATCATCTTAACAAATCCTTTGAAATTTTCCTGTTGTTGTTGCAAGAGCGCCGTAAAAAGCTCTTTTTGTTGCTGGAATAATTCGTTTACTTGAGTGAGGGTCAGGAAGTCCTCATCGTGCTTTGTGTCTTGCTTCTGTTTGGGTGCCATTTTGTCGGGTCTCGTTGCTAGCCGGTTGTATGCTAGTTGGTGACGTGTCCAGTGGGCTTGCTGCTTGGTGTTGCTGACGTGGCAACTTATTCAAAAAACTAAAAACAAGAACAAACATCAAGCAAAGAAGTGTATCTATCAAAGGTGTTAATCTGTGGAATAATCTCGAAACGGACCTGAAAATGAGTAAATCGCTTGCTGAGTTCAAAAACAAATTCAAAAAAATAGTACAAACAACCTACATCAATCAGAGTTAAAATGATAAGTTCTAAACGTTAAATATAATGATAAATTAGAACTAAGTTGATAAATAGGGAAAGGTATGGAAATATCCATTATGAATACAAGAGAAAATTGACACAAGAGTGCCAGGGTGTGTATGTATAAAATCCGATACACACCAAAAGTAGTAAAAATATCATGGTTAAGGGTAAAGCATGAGCCTTAATAGAGACTTCTATCTTCTTATTCACTTTCTTTTCTGATTGATATAAAAACTATTTATTAGATATAAACACATAACACGGGGTAGGACTAGATAAGTTCTTTACTTCTTCCTATTCCCTTGAACATAATAACTGTTTTAATGATGACTGTGCTGAATGATGACTGATTTCTCTTACCTTATTATTACTGTATATGTTTTATGTTATGTTCAATAAAACCAAACCAAAAACCAAAAATACATCATGTAACTCGGATTGCCAAAACTCATATTTACTCTCTCTCGCTCTCTTTGTATATATGTGTCTATATATGTGTATATGTGTATATATATATATATATATATATATATATATATATATATATATATATATATATATATATATATATATATATATATAAAAATCCTCATCTCACCCCTTGGGTGGTGTCCGTCCCCCATTCAGCTCGGGTCCTCTACCAGAGGCCAGGAAGCTTGAGGGTTCTGCGCAGTATCCTTGCTGTTCCCAGCACTGCACATTTCTGGACTGAGATGTCTGATGTTGTTCCCGGATCTGTTGCAACCACTCATCTAATTTGGAGGTCACTGCCCCGAGTGCTCCGACCACCACAGGCACGACTGTCACCTTTACCTTCCAGGCTCTCTCCAGCTCCTCTCTGAGCCCTTGGTATTTCTCGAGTTTCTCGTGTTCCTTCTTTCTGATGTTTCCATCACTTGGGACTGCTACATCCACTACAACGGCTTTCTTCTGCTCTTTATCAATGATCACGATATCCGGTTGGTTCGCCATTACCATCTTGTCAGTCTGGATCTGAAGTCCCACAGGATCTTCGCTCGGTCATTCTCCACCACCTTGGGAGGTGTTTCCCATTTTGACCTTGGGGTTTCCAGTCCGTACTCGGCACAGATGTTTCAGTAGACTATGCCAGCCACCTGGTTATGGCGTTCCATGTAGGCTTTCCTGCCAGCATTTTACACCCTGCAGTTATGTGTTGGATCGCCTCGGTGCCTCTTTGCACAACCTACACCTTGGGTCTTGTCTGGTGTGGTATATCTGGGCCTCAATGGCTCTGGTGCTCAGGGCCTGCTCCTGAGCAGCCAGGATGAGTGCCTCTGTGCTGTCCTTCAGGCCAGCCCTCTCTAGCCACTGATAGGACTTCTTGAGATCAGCCACTTCACTTATGGTCCGGTGGTACATCCCGTGTAGGGGCTTGTCCTCCCATGATGGTCCCTCTTCCAGCACCTCATCCTCTGTTCCCCATTGTCTGAGACATTCTCTGAGTACATCATCCGTTGGAGCCTTCTCCTTGATGTATTCATGGAGCTTGATGTTTCATCCTGGACAGTGGCTCTCACACTCACTAGTCCCCGGCCTCCTTCCTTTCGGCTTGCATGCACAGTCTCAGGGTGCTGGATTTGGGATGGAACCCTCCATGCATGGTTAGGAGCTGGTCTTAACATCCGTGGTCTGAATCTCTTCCTTTGGCCACCTGATTACTCCTGCAGGGTATCTGATCACTGGCAGGGCATAGCTGTTTATTGCCCGGTCTTATTCTTGCCAGTGAGCTGGCTTCTTAGGACTTGCCTCACCCGCTGGAGGTATTTGGCCGTAGCCGCTTCCTTGTTGCCAGTTCGAGGTTGCCATTGGCTTGTGGTATACCGAGGTACTTGTAGCTGTCCTCAATGTCTGCTATTGTTCCTTCAGGGAGTGAGACCCCTTCAGTGCGGACTACCTTTCCTCTCTTAGTCACCATCCGACTACATTTCTCAAGCCCGAATGACATCCCGATGTCGCTGCTGTAGATCCTGGTTGTGTGGATCAGGAGTCTATGTCCTTTCGCTCTTAGCATACAGCTTTATGTCATCCATGTAGAGGAGGTGACTGATCTATATATATATATATATATATATATATATATATATATATATATATATATATATATATATATATATATATATATATATGGCAGCCATCTTATGTTGCCGTTGGTACTGTCAACTTCTGCTCAGAAATCAATGTACTGTATTCAAGTTACGTGCGCTCAGCAGGTGGCAGCACAAGATGGTCGTCGGTGGTTTCACATCTCGCTCTGGCGAGTGAGCGACATTGCTAGTCCCTTCATGTAGAAGTCCGTAGATGTTACTGAACGTGGTCCAAGGAACGCTCAAGGAGTTTTTGTGAATGCTCAGACATGTGGAAAATTTGAGGAAACATTGGTCCTACATTATTTTGACACAACAACACTTGGGAAAGCTGAGTGATACCAATGAATTTGCCACGGTTTGCGGCGTTCGTTGGAGGATGAGGGGACTTTGAGAAGTTCATTCTTATTATTCATTGCTTAATATCAAACATGGCTGAGTTTCTAGTACCTTTTAATTTGGTTTGTAATAAATTCAGTGTTTCAACTGTGAAGGGGGAGGGGGAAATGCAGCATGTCTCCTGGTAGCCTGCCATTAAACGTTAGCTATCCAAGTGAAGAAATAATCAAATCTCATTCATCCGGCAGCGTTTTTAATTGAGTTCATCTGAGAAAGAAAAAAAAAACGCTCTTCGTGCTTTTGACAACTCTCCACAATGCAGGCCTCCTCGTCTATTTATTCTTGATCATTTCAATTCTGCTAATGACAGAAGATGAATTTTTTTGAGCATGAGTGCATAGACGTCTAGCTGGTTCACTCTATCGCCGAGCTCATTGTGTTTGAACGAGCTCTCACCGCTTCCCATTACACGGAGGTACAGAGAAAATTATCTCATTTATTAGAGGGGAAATAAGCAATGCAGGTCTTAGAATCATGCCCCAACTCTTCCCCGTCTAGAAGAAACACAAAAGCATTTGCAATGACGGGACACGCTAAAGTGGAAAACGTAGCTTGAGGAGTGAGCATTTGATGAAACTTTTTCTTTTTTTAATTTGTGCTGCAGCTTTGCAAATTTATGTGCGACGTTGATCAGGGGCCTTTCAGAGAATCATTCTTTGCCTTCAAGTCAGTCTGGTCTAAAATCCCTCTTATACTTCACGTATTTGGCATGTGAATGCAAATACACTGCCACAGGAATTTAGACGTTCTGGTGATTAATGTTGAATATTTCACAGAGCCAAAGTACAACACTGTTTGTACATTTGTCTCTGAATAATCTAAACACAAATGTGAAGACTGCAGTGCAACAAATATACCCCCGGTGACCTATTTTCAAAGCAAGTCTTTAAAAAAAGTCACGTTGCAGAGCACGCGCTATTACACGTGTTTTTTTAGCATACACATAAAAACATCTATATGACTTAAAGTACACTCTAATTGCACGGGGTGCACAGATATTTATTTTTGAAACCAAAGATGATTTTTAAACTTTAACAGATCCCACATGGCAATTAAAAATCAGCAGGAGTGTGCTCATTGCTCTGATAGTGCAAAGCTCGAAAATTGTTTTTTGTTTTGTTTTTTTCCAGGAGCAGTTTTGCCAATAGATGACTTGAATTGAGGATAAACGTCCTTGTTTTGAAGTGGAATATCGAGCAGATTAATCGCAAATCCTGGAGCAAGGGTTTGATTAAACCACTCTTGTCCAAACTACGGCCCGGGGGCCATTTGCAGCTTGCCTTCCATTGTTCAGTGGCCCGCACCATGACAAAAACAAAAACTTGCCTTCCATTTTCTTGGATAAGGATGAATATTCTCCACTTTAACGTAGTGAAAAGTGTACTTGTTTATCCAAGCGCTTAATTCCGGTATTTCACGATATGTCAATCTTAGATTGGCTTAGCAATTAGCATGGCTTCTCCCTCTTTCCTCATCATCCCTTCATAAGATAAAGATCCATCCATCCATCCATCCATCTATCCATCCTTAAGAACAATACAATTCAGAAGCGGAGCTTATTCGTCACCATGGACATACTAGTAGCTAGCCGAATGTCATTGTTAGCTAGTGGGTGTGGCGTAAATAGCACCGAACTTGTACGTTATGTCTCGTTGGACCCAATATGGATGTACCCGTGTGTTGAACACATTGCCATAACAGTAAAATAAATCAATATAGAGGTGTGTTTTTCAGTTCTTCTGCATTTTTCCGAGCTGAACTAATTACTACCAATCAAGCCTCACATGTAAAATTAATGAAGCATTCCTTTAATGATGACCATTGTACACCACAAAGTGAGCTGTCTGTTGTATTTTCACCAACCATCCATTCGTCCATTCTGTACTCCGCTTATCTGTTCATGGTCATGAGGAGATGAAGCCAATCTTCTTTGGGCAAAAGTTGGACTACACACCAGACTGGTTGCCAGTCAGTCACCGGTTACATGTAGAGACAGACAGAACCATTCCTTGACTCTAATGTTCATCTCCCTCACAAAGTGGGAACTGAACTCACGCAAGCTGCACCACAGTTTGGCAAACATACCACGACACCATTAGTTTATCTTGAAATTCAATTCAAAATTCAAACACAATTCTAGGTTGACAAGGGGAATTGTAATCCAACAGGATTTACTGTGGGTAATTAATTGTGTTATGATGTCGTGACTATCCTTTGTCAGCACAACAGATTTGTAGAGAAAAAAAAGAACTTTGTGTAATGAAGGATTCTTTTGTGATAACCCACTGTAGTTGTACATCCCATCTCGGTATTGGAATTTCAGATGTTCTTAAAAGAGGAAAAAAACATCCTTTGAAAGAGACAAGAAATGATTGAGCTTTACTCGCTGGGTGTTTTCAGAGATTTTCCTAGAGCACGACGCGACACAGTTGCTCACACTCGCTCTTCGTGCAAAATGCTGATTGACAGCGCTCTTGAAAGTTGTCTGTGGTTTATGCCACACAATTTTGGAAGATTGAAGCCGCCTCTGTGCGTCGCCGTCAATTGTTTTCCTGGTTCTGAAACGTCTGATGAAAGCGAAGTGTCTTTTGAAAGCAGAATGGTGGGCAATGTGGGCTCACATAATGAAAGGGTTTTGATGTAATGTCAGAGTTGTCAATCGAACAAAAGAAAAGCAAAAGTGCTCGAGACGCGCCTTCTCATGTCCGTTATCTGAACAAGGACTTTTTAACACCGTTTGTCCTGCCTGCCCAGAATAGTGAACTGTTTTTCAATAGGATATATATATATATATATATATATATATATATATATATATATATATATATATATATATATCCTGAGTGAATAAATCCACTTTGTGTTTTCCAGGTGACCAAAAAAAGTCTCTCATTGGTGACAAAATGTTTGAAACCACCAGAAATTCATCGATTTGTTGCATGACTGGTCTAGTCAGTCTTTTTCCCCATGTGCACGTCACTACGATGAGACTTGAAAGGCTTGTTTCTTGAAGATGTCTCACTGATTTGTGATGAGTTTGTGAAGTCACGTGTTATCATTGAGTCGCCATGTGGTGTCACAAAGTGATGTGACAAAGGACTAGCCACAACCATCTTTTATGTCTTGAAATGGCAAAATTACAAGCATGTTGGTCCTTGTATAAACTGCAGCCCCCAATTCATTATTGTGTTGGTGTCTCAGTTTGTGTTGCTGGAATGAACACGATCACCAACAAAGTCATGCCTTGTCATGACTTGCTCGGTAACTTTTCTCCGTTGAAATCAATGCACATGAAACTAATGAACTTTCACTATTCGGCCATTGCCGAGAAGGATCATTACTACAACGAGTTCCACATTTCCTCAATGAAGAATATTAAGCTTCAGAGCCAGCTTCTGTTGCACAAAGCTGAAAGCAAGAAGAACAGTGAGATCATCGCGGAGCAAGCAGAAGAAATCGCTTATCTGAAGGAAAGCCTTCAAGTCCAGCAAGCAGAACTTCAGCAGAGTAGGTTAAAAGTTAAGACGCAGCAAGATCAGGTGACCTCACTGGAGCGAAGTCTCCACGAGGAGAGAGAAGTGCTCCGGCAAAGTGAGAAGAAAGTCCACGTGCAGAACTCTCAAATTTATACGCTTGAGCAAACTCTCAATGACCAAAAAGGGGAGTTTCAGCAAAATGACCGGATGTTCCAGAGGCAAGAGGCTCAAATCGCAGCGCTGCAGCAAAGCCTCCAGGACCGGATTGCCTTACTCGATCAGAGTGAGCAGAAGGTGGAGGAGCTGGAGGAGAAGTTTCAGAGCTACGTGGAGTCCGCCGAGCAGGACAAATGCGACCAGAAGGACAGAGAGGAGAAGCTGATGGAGAACCTCCAAGCATGTCATGCCCGGCTGCGATCGATGGAAAACATTCCCAAGAAGAAGAAAAAGGTCTGTTTCTGGTCTGGCTTTTGGAGTGAAAGAAGACAGGCTGAAAGGGCAGAAAAGCAAGAAAAAGAGTCAAGCAAAAAGAATGAAAACGAGAAGGCTGAGAAGAAAGAATTCAACATGAAACTCAAGTGCCTGGCCAAGCAGAAAACAGACGAAACCTCAGAGAAGAACGAAAGTCCAAAATGTGCACGCAAAGTGGCTTTTAACTTTTGAGTCAGCCTGTTTGACATATATGCGAGTTTGCCATCGACGTGAGACTGAGCATACCGTCCTAGATGTTGAGTTTGATTATCTGTACTGCAGTACAGTAGTTTGAGAACAAATACCAGGAAATACGAACAAAAAACATGATCTTTGAAGATTATTCATTCAAAATCTGAGATAAGTTTTTTTTTCTCAACTCTTTGCCACTCACGGTCTTTCATCTTTTTGGGACAATTATCTCACAGTGACTCTTTATCGATTTGAAATTCATTGACATTCGAGAGCTTGCACTGTGAAGGCTGAATGTTTTACTTCCTTTACTTGTCATTGTTCTTTGGCCACATAAAATTGCATTTTGAGTGTTTTCGGTTTTTTTCAGGTGTTCATTCTGCTCAAAGTCTACAAACTTCAGCCCCCAAAATTAGCGTGGTTGCATCCCACAGAATGTAGCATAAATCCGACCCCTGAAGCCAGTTTCACTTATCAAGGTGAAATGTGGTAGGCGTATGAATCATGGGTAGACCTACAACAACAACAAAAAAACCCTCAATAAGCCGCGCCTAAAAATCCACAGGAAATCTGCCATTTTTTGTTTCAAGTTATCGTTTTATGATCAGTATGATTGATCATTGGAGGCCACTACAAATCCGAAAATTCCATAAATTGTCCAAGTATCTGTATCCTGGGAAAAAAATATGTATTTTGGGGGTCCCACACGCATCCCAGACAACCTCAAGCCAATAGCGAAGCTTGGAAAGATAAAAAAATAAATAAATAAAAGTCCCTGACACAAGTTTTATCAGTCAAGGCACAATTGTGGGAAATCGTGAAAAACTGTGTGTGCGTATGTGTGTGTATGTGTGTGTGTGTGTGTGTACACTACGCCATTTAAAAAGGTCAGAGAATAAATATTCATATTGAGATTGAACATGAAAAAGCAGGTGCCATCAATCCCTGCTCACAGCTCTAGTTTTGTGTGCTTTTGGACCAAGGTCAAAGGCATCTTTCAGTGATCGTCTGCCATTATCGACCACGATTAATTTGACTCCTCCACTTTTAAATAGATATTATCATCCATCCATTTTCTAATCCGCTTACCCTCACAAGGGTTGCGGGCATTCTGGAGCCTACCCCAGCTGTCTTCGGTAAGTAGGCAGGGTACAACCCGAACTGGTTAGGAGCCAATTGCAGATTTGAAATAGACCTGAAATAAATGGCAACGTGGTGTTTCACATGGCTGACTCTTGGGATCAATCCCCGGTCTTTGCACTTCTCATAATTGCCTTGTGATTGACTAGTGACCAGTGTACCTTTCGGCTCTCGGTCCATCTCCAGTCCCTGCCGGGATCCTCTCCTAGCTAAGTGGTGTAGAAAATAGCCAGTACTCAGTGTTCCGATATAAACGTTGGTGTGGTCCCTACTCAGTCTTTCACAAAGAGCCTGACTTTGATTTGAGGACCCCCCAGTGAAACAAAGGCACGTCTCTTTCTCTAGTGCAGAATGGGAATATATTAATCTGGCCCAGCTGGACACACTGAAATGAATGATCATTTACACTGACGACATAATCAGACTTCACGCCATCCTCCGATACGAAATTGCTTCTTTTGTTCCGCAAGATTGCCATGTTTTTCTTTTGCGTGCCTCTCTGTCATTGCCTCTACCCTCACTCGCCTCGACTGTTCCCCAGGTTGTTCTCTGTTATAGGTCATTAAATGTTTCCATGGAAACTGCCACTTTGGCAGAAATTGGCATGTTGATGTCAAGAGACCTTGTTGCATTTGGTGCGAGATTGTTGCGTTTGGTGTGTCACGACGATTCTGTGTGGACTTTGCTTCACTGCCGTGAGGTTTCGGGAGAGACACATGCGAGTGGTCAGCACTCCCCACCACAAATCCCCACGTGAAGGAGCATGCACGGCCCGCTGAAGATGTCCCCTCTGTTGCTTAGCTGCCCATTTTTGTTTTTTTGTTTTTAAAGCATAATGCTGTCACCTCTCAGAGCAATGACTCTGTTGGCAGGTGACATGTTTGTGTGTGTGTGTGTGTGTGTGTGTGTGTGTGTGCGTGTGTGTTTGCACGCGCAACCCCCCCCAAACATTTTCTTTTTAAAGTATTTGCCCATTTGCAATTATTTTTAGAATGGTGGTGCATTCTACCCTCTGTTATTCACTGAAAACTCACCTATTTGCTTTTTTTAAGCTCAGGCCACAGCCATGTCTAAAATATAAAATATTGCTTGGGTGCCTCTAGTGGCAATGATGTTGAAGCGAGGAGAGAAACTTCGTCCAGGGCTTGTCTCATGGGGAAAAAGTGTCTTAGCCCCGTCTTGTGGCACGTATAGGCAATTACAATTTTGGGGGGAATGGGTGTCAATTATTCGTGGATAATTTCTATTAGCAGTCTCATTTCTCTACACTTTGCGTGTATTTGAAAAAATATATTTCTTGGCACTCATATTTGATGTTAAATATGACCTCATAATCTTTTGTTTTGGTGTGAGGATAAGAAAATGGAACTTTTTCCTCTCTCACTGATAGTGAGTTATCACCCTGCTGTAAGACGAAACAAGATGTCTGTGTTTGGGGTTTGCTAGTTGCATAAATCAGAAGATAACTGCCTGTCCATGTGTGTATATATATTTCCTCCCTCGGGGAGGAATAGTTTGACACTTCATAGCAGCATCAATTCTGGTTGGATTTAAACGCTCTCCTTGCACACAAGTTTTTATTGTCCTGTCTCTTGTCTACTTAGGGCTCTTTTTTTTCCCTTGACAGCGTGATATAATCCTTCAATCCCCCATTTTTGTGTTGTTGAACACCACACCCCCTCCAGCACTATGGTCTTTTCTCACTGGCAAAATATTTACGGCTTGAAGGACATTGCTCGGGTCAAAAGAGTCCAACAGTTATTCAATTTCTGCTTTTGTAACATATAATCGAGAGCTATGCACCAATTGAGGGGGATCTTAAAATATTTGAAGATAAATTGGCAACACTGACTGTACTTTTGTAAACTGACTTCAAAAATTGGCCGGTTGAACCGGAAAATAAACACACACAAAACGAATCCTTTGATGGTGGCTGAATCCGCAGTCTCGTGTAGGACGCCATCGAAAATGACAGAAATCATCTTTAAGACTTAGATCGAAAAAGAAATCCAAAGAAAAAGCAAAAGCATGCAGTTAATCCTTTGCCACTCAGAGGGCACTTTTTTGATTTGGCATGGCAAAAAAAAGACAAAGGAAAATCCATTCATATAAAATGAATCCTTTTGACGATCACTGGACTAAGCTCTCGTGAGGTGCATTTTGCGTTGACATCTCTGATAGCAATGTCTTTTTAAAGAGGTAGGCCCCAGAAAGACAAAGAAAAAGCCAAATGTAGGACTAGCTTAGATGGTCGTTGAACTGAGGTTTCGTTAGATTATCGTATGATGTCGAGTAAGTAGGCTGATAGTGTCTTTTTGCCTTCGGGGGCTGTTTGTGTGTAATTAGGCTGTGCGCTTTGTGTAATGACCTAACAAAGAGCTGCTCTCTATGAGGCTTAGCAGGCATGAGGAGAAACAAAAACCTACAGGGTCAGGATTTGTCATGCCCGAAAAGGGGCATCAGTCTCGAGTCCCAGTGCAACTGTGAGACACAAGACTATAGAGTTGGCAGAGCTTTGAAATGTAACAGCCGACGCCTTTAAATTGCCTCTGGATTCCTTACCGCTTTGCTCTATTTTGCCCGCGGTGAGCCTGAGATAAGAGGGCCCGGACAAAATGGCTGCCAGAGTGACAGTCACGCAGGTTAGATAGAGACTCTCCAGACGGATATCTGCAAAAATATTTGAATCGTCTCTGTCAGATGAAAGTCCCGTATCTCCATTTTATGATGATTTTGACTTTGAACACCACTACATTATAAGAGGTCACCTGCATATTAAACAGATGTAGCCAAAAAAAAGCAATGAAATCACGCTTTTTAACATGATGAGTGTCGCCATTGACTGCCGGAACTGTCCTTCAAAATGCATACTTTTAGACCTCCTCCATTTCACTTTGTATTGGAGACAACCAACAACACGTAAGCTGATCTCTTTACTTTTATACTGACCCGAATGTCTTCAACCTTGGATTCTAAACGTAATGTTTGCTTGCGTTGTGCATCCATATATTTTCTCAAGCGCCTGTCCTCATTAGGTTTGTGGGTGACCTGGTTCTTTTCCCAGCTGACTTTTGGCGAGAGAAAAGTACGCCCTGGACTGGGCGCCTATTATAGAGGTGGCCGTTTTAAAATGAGTTGGAAGTGATATATTTTGGTTTCAAACTAGGACTCCAGGTAACAATTATTTCAGTGATAGCTTCATCTGTCAATGAGTTTGTTGATTAAGTGATGAATCAGATTTTTGAATAGATTCCATTTCCATTTATTCAAAAAAACAGGACATTATTTCAAATTAACAGTGCAGAGCGCACCCAAATATACTGTAAATGCATTAGGACTCCGTTTGTTGCTGGCTTTGTCTGTATCATGTCAGAAAATGGGCAAAAATGTTGATCTTTGTTTTCCAAAGTACAGCCTCATATTTGCAAATGTCTTATTTTGATTGAACATCAAGATAAACCTGTTCTCATGAGGTCGACAGATATCAGAGAATAGGCTGAAATGCCCAGGATTTGGAAGATTTGAAATTAAACACGTTCTCTAAATTTCACCAGGTACTCCACTTTCCTCCCACATTCCAAAAACCAGCATCGTAGGTTGATTGAATGCTCTTAATTGTTCCCACAGTGTGACTGTGACCGTGAATGGTTGTTTGTCTGCGTGCCTAGCCATTGGCTGGCAACCAAAGTTCAGGGTGTACTGCCCAAAGACAAGCTGGGATAGGCTCCAAAATGCCTGCGACCCTCGTGAGGGTAAGCAGGTCAGATAATGGATGATTCGTAGTTTTCTAAACAATTCATCCATCCATCCATTTTCTGATCCGCTTATCCTCACAGGGGTCGCGGGGGGTGCTGGAGCCTATCCCAGCTTTCTTCGGGCAGCAGGCGGGTGACACCCTAAACTGGTTGCCAGCTAATCACAGGGCACACAGAGACGAACAAACATTCGCGGTCACACTCACACGTAAGGACAATTTAGAGTGTTCCATTAACCTGCCATGCATGTTTTTGGAATATAGGAGAAAACTGGAGTACCCGGAGAAACACACCCAAGCCTGGGGACAACATGCAAAAAAAAAGATAAAAAAAGATACTTGCATATTTTCACTATTCTCATCAGGGCTTGGACCCTTCACTAAACAGGCTTCTTTTCCATGGGTGAATTGTTAATTCTAAATGAACAGAGACTCGGAGTGCGACACGGCAAGTTAGACTGATGGACAGGTGCCAGCCTGCCAGGCTTCATCAGTGGCATGGAAGTTGTGCGCAATTAGGAGAGGAGGAGACGCTATATCGAGACGACACCCTCAAGGCTCTGTCTCCACAGCAGGAGGACTTCCACAGAGCCCACTCAAAGGAACACACACACACAACCGTGCAAACACAGTGTCACGCATGTAGCAAAATATAATGTGCGCCGTTTCGCACGTTTGAAGTTCTTTAGTGTGTGGAAGCGTGAAATCCTGCGTACAAATTCCAGCACATCACTTGATTTATCCTTTTTCTTTACCTTTTAATGTTGCTACTTTGAGGGAGTACAATGGGAAGGCAGGAAATTACGGCCGTATATTTAATATTCCTCCATGTGAGGTACTGGATGTCGAGGAAGTCAGAGAAATGGTGGCGGGAAGAATTATGGGGAGGGTTATTCTTTTGCCTCTGTTTACGTGAGAAATCCTCGCAGACGGCGAAAAGCAATTCTCTACCATCAGCAAGTTAATAAAAAGCCTGCACTTTATCTCTGTCGAAAAGACAAATACCATGACGGAGGATGGAAGGGAGGAGAAGAGCACGGGGGAGGTTAGCCCACATTTCCTCTCCTCCTTGCAAGTCATTTATGCTATGAATCGTTGTCTGATGGGGCCACAAGGTGCTGTTGAATCACTGGACATGGCTATTTATATATTTATTTATTTATTCATATTATGGACAGAGAACACCCATTGATCACTAGTTGATGTGTTCCACAACCAGATGCACTCGTCGGATAAAGAAACCATATTCAAACATTGGTTTATCCCTCACTGTTGCTGTAAACACAAATAAAGTTATGCAAACTGAATGTATATGAAGACAGAAAGCATGAAATGCACAGAAAATGTGCGTATTTGACATGTGTCTTTAAGAGGCGAGGCCTGCTAAGATGGAGTGTGAAGTGACGAGTCTGAGCGTGAGTGTCTGGCCGTGCGCTGTGGTTGACAGCAGCTCCTGCGTTGGTGTGCACGTTTTCTTGGTGTTCATTAAACGACTGTAAAAAGGCATGGGCGAATGTGGCTCTCCTTTCCCACATGCAAGGGCATAATAGAAAGTACAGTCTAAGACATGATTCATTAATTCCACAACATTAGCCAATTTGTAATCAATGACTTGATTAATCAGGTTCTTTTTCAATACTTTCTCATGTTACCCAATGAATAAAACAATGTGAGATTGACATGATGCCCTCTTGTGTACAGAAGCTGCTCTGTATCATTGTTAATTTCTGAATATGTGAACAGTAAATTTCCTAGACTACATTTTGGTCTCAGTCCAAACGGTGTAAAATTTACTCTTGGAAGAGACTGAAACATTCGGAATAAAAAAAGTGTTTTTGTTTGTTTTATTGACACTATAAACATGAGTTAAAAATGAAATTACAGTCCCTCATGAATGCGAATAGTATTGTTTTTCTTGCTTGCATTACAATTGACCCTTTCATGCGCCAATAATGATAAGCTGATCCTAATGACATAATAAACTGCCCACTGTAGTGACCGCTGTCCCTGAAAAGGTTAATGTGAGTTATGTGTTTCTTCACATGCAGTACTATGTCACCTAAAGCCAGCTTTTGGGTGGAAAAGCAGTTGGGGGATTTTTTTTTAGAACCATTTTCACTCGGTTGTTGTCTGTACTGTAAGCCCAAAAGAAGGGAAAACTGTTCAGTTAAGCCATGACAGAATGCCACATATATTTAGTGATAGTAATGTCTGGGATGGGGGTACAAGAGGTGAGTTGGGAGCCGCAGAGCCACTTCTTGCTCAAAACCAAAAGCTGACAATTATTCCATAATGACTCCTCGCACGGCTCCTGGCAGCTGAACACACTTGTTTGTCACCGAGATTAGGTAAGGTTTATTGGCTTTTTGGGGTTTGACCATTTGAGCGTGTGTCCGTGTGTGTCTTTGTTCCCACCTGTTTGGATCACCGGTTGACAATCCCTCTGATAATGTCGCCAACCCCCACCCTCCCCCGTTCAATGTCACCCTCCTCTTATCTCAAACTGTCCAAATGGGGTGTATGTAAACATGATGGCCAGCCTTTGTTTCCTGTGACGTTTGCCTGGAAACAGCGAGCTAGCAGATAATACCCTGTGTTTCCCCCTTCGCCCGTATTACAATGCCTTCTTCGGCTCATTCTTCTTTATTTACGTATCTTGCGTGCATTTTTGAAATATGATTTTTAGGACCCAAGCACCGCCTTGGGTCCTTGGAATCATTCATTAGCATTCTTCGAGTGTATTATTTGACTTTTTTAGGGTCCTCAATGGTTGTTCGTCTATGTGTACCGTGCGATTGGCTGGCAACAAGTTCAGGGTATGCCCCGCCCACTGCCCAAAGATAGGCTTCAACCCTCGTGAAGAAAAGCAGATTAGAAAATCGATGGATGGATGGATGGATGTGATATCCTCATCTAAACTGTGACTTAAGATAACATAATGATGCAAATAGATGTCATTTATGCTTCTTATTCTCTATGGTCAATAAAACGCATGATAGTCATGTCACTCACCACAGTCATAAAGCAATCAGTGTCTTCCTCGCTCCAACAGTGCACTATGGCTATGGCATTGGTGTCATCTTTGATTTTGAAGTTTAGCCTTTGCGTTGGTGGCGTGATATGTTATGAGTGTGTTTGCAGCTTCCTTGATATGTATAAAGTACTGAAGGAGTAATATGAGAAATGACCTGAAAATGAGCATATTTAGATTTTTGCTCATGCTTACATGGCCTTTCAAAAGCCGACTCATGCCAATATTTGGGTTTTGAAAGGGTTATTAACTGCACTCATAGACAGCTCTCTACCTTTCTTGTCATTTACACTCAGGTCCGACCAGTTTAATATTAGCTTTTTAAAATTCCTTTTTTTTTTTGTCTTTACACGTTAACACATTACAAAGGTTCACACAGATTAATTCCGACCCCCACCATATAATAACATTATTCAAGGTCATTTGAGCAAATTTCCTATTTCAGCAGTGAGTATCCAACTGTTAGCCCTTCACTTTACTGTGTACCCTAGAATTTGCTCTCAGCTTTGCCCCATTAAGAGGCAGCCAGATTTCCTTGACATTAGACAGTAGCTTTTTGGCCTAAGCCATTTGGTTTGGGATGAGCATGGCGTCCAAGTATTTGCTATGTTATAGGATGTGTGAGCGCCTGTTCATCTCTGCTTGCAGCTTCAATTTAGTCTTTTCTCAAAACAAGATCAACATACTAAAAAAAACAAAAACGGTATACACTTCCCTCACTCTCTTGGCACATTCTCACCTGTTAATTCCTACAAGACATTATAATTGCAAAGTAGAGTTACTTAAAGGTCAGACTGCGTTGCCGTGGCTTTCTGCAGCTTACATACTTGTGCATGTTGTCAAGCAGTATCGTGGATGTTATTTCATAGTCTTTCATAATAATAACGCTGGGGGGAGACACAGTCAAGAAATGGTTAGCAAACAGTCAAAAGTTCCTGGGTTTCAATCTCAATTCAGGATATTCTCATGTTTTCATGGGTTTTCTGCGGGTACTCTGACTCAGTCCCTCTTTCAAAAACATCTATCTCAGGTTAATTAAATGCTCAAAATTGGCCAGAGGTGTGAATGTAAGTGTGGATGGATGTTGGCTTGTACAGTATAGACAAGCAACCATTCACAGCCATCTTTTTGCCAGGTGGAACGCCCCCGTTGAGATTTGCATGTGGTAACGGTAAAGCTGGTAATGGTAAAGTTCTGGTCTTGGTAAAGCTGTTCCTGGTGATGTGTTTGTCCTGCCGTGTCGAGGACGGAGGACTGCTTATCTCCTCGTGAAGTCAGCCACAATAGGCTCACATCCGGCTGCTTGACAGAGACGGATACCGCATCATTAAGGAATATTAGTGGGTTCGACTGAGCGGACCGGGCTTCTTCGGCCCCCGAGAGCGGCAGAAGCCCCTCCGCAGGAAGCTTGATAAGACACAACACACCAGAAGCATCACGTAGTTGAATAAAAGCTGATGCCTGCAGTAGGCCAGACAAATTTAGCAGGGGAGCGGAGACGTTGATGGCTAGAGTTGATGTCATGTTTTGGGGATGGGTTGTATGCCTTAATGAGACAGCAGAGGGAGAAAAACAGACTGATGATGAGTGTCAGTGGTGGGAAAACATCTACACAAGCTGTCAGGGAGGCTTAATTCTACAAGGAATGCAACTAGCATGTGGAGCTAACTAAAGGCGGCAGACGACAATGTGCGCGTGTAATACTAATTAGCTATGACTATAATCTCACTCAATTTCAGTTACTGTCAGTGTTTTTATTTTATTTTTTAAGGACTTGGGCTGCAGGCCTGAGCTGGAGCCTATCCCCGCTGATTTTAGATGAGAGAAGTAGAGTACACCTTGCAGGACTGTATAGGCACACAGTAACTTTCTCAACAGTTCAACTGGCAATATTTTAAGCGTTCACGATGACAACGTGACAAAAATATACCAGAAAAGGGTGGTGTGAAGACGAGTCAGTTGGGCATAAATCGGATAACAACAGTAATTAAAACAAATCTGTGGCTTTATCGCTTTTCATGTTTCATGAGACCATGCTAAGTAAACATGCGGGCTGCACACATTAAGCTCTGAACGTATCTGGCAGTACATTAATAAATAAGTCAAATATACATAGATTAAAATAAATAAATAAAGCCTACCAATTGACTACGATAAAGTGCAGTTTTTTTTCTTCAAGTTGCAGCATTTGCTATTTGAATATGACATTGTGCAACATTGCGACGTCGATTTGAATTCGCTCAGTCCCATGGTGTTTTGAGTACAAAGATGAACTTGCATGTGGAGGGTCATTATTTTTTTTTTGTCTTCCCATCTGTGTGTTTACAGTGCCACTCTTGAATTTTTGGCCTACTGGAACCTGTCATCATGGCTTAATGATGAGCATGACAGAATGTGTGTGATATGCGCAAGCTGTACCCCAGCGCGTCAATGTGCGAATTTCATTCACTCACGTCCTCTGTGCCAACAAAAGCATATTGGTGGCAATTGGCAGTCGCCGGTGTCATATCCTGTAGAAAGTGTCAGCAGCAGAAGGTTTGACTGGCTGTCGGCGGCATTCTGCCGAGCCGCCTCTCGTCGATCCCTCGGAGAATGACAGGCCGGCACAGAATGCTGCCCAGGCTTCTTAGCCTCAAGCCAACTGCATGACTGATTAGCACAAATAGACATTTTAATCCAAAAACAAATGAACTGCTTTACGATTTTTAATAGTCAACACAAGAACGGGTGGAATGTCAGCTGGGCAGCAGCCCTTGGCGGTCCGATCCTCGGCTACAGAAGCCAGCTCTCGGGACGTGGAACGTCACCTCTCTTGCAGGGAAGGAGCCCGAGCTGGTGTGCGAAGCAGAGAAGTTCCGACTGGATATAGTCGTACTTGCTTCCATACACAGTCTGGGCTCTGATATCGGCTCTCTCTCAAGAGAGAGGCTGGACTCTTTTCCATTCTGGAGTTGCCCACGGCGAGGGGCGTAGAGCAGCTGTGGGCATGCCTCTTGGCTCATTGCCTGTACATTGGGGTTCACAGCAGTGGACGAGAGGATAGCTTCCCTTCGCCTTCGAGCGTGCCCACCCTTTTTGGAGTCCTTGGCGGGTGTGCTGGAGTGTGCTCCCCCTGGGGACTCCCTCGTTCTGTTGGGGGACTTCAATGCTCACGTGGGTAAGGACAGTGAGACCTGGAAGGGCGTGTTTTGTTATTGGACTTCTGTGCTCGTCACGGATTGTCCATAACGAACACCATGTTCAAACATAAGGGTCTCCATATGTGGACTTGGTACCAGCACACCCTGGGCCGCAGTTCAATGATTGACTTTGTGGTTGTATCATCGGATTTACGGCCTCATGTTTTGGACACTCGGGTGAAGAAAGGGGCGCAGCTGTCAACTGATTACCATGTAGTGGTGAGTTGGCTCCTATGGTGGGGAAGATACCAGTTCGTCCTAGCAGACCCAAACGTATTGTGAGGGTTTTTTGGGAGTGTCTGGCGGAATCTCCCATCAGAAGGACCTTCAACTCCCACCTCCGGCAGAGCTTTTCCCATGTCACGGGGGATGCGGGGGACATTGAGTCTGACTGGACCATGTTCTGCGCCTCTATTGTTGAGGCGGCCAATCTGAGTTGTGGCCATAAGGTGGTCGGTGCCTGTCGTGGCGGCAACCGCCGAACTCGCTGATGGACACCAGCAGGAAGGGATGCACTCGGCCTGAGGGATTCCAGAGTCAGCTGATGGGTATTGACAGGCTAAGCAGGGCTCTCCAACTCTCACTGGAGCGTTTTGCAGCTGAGTGTGAATCGGTTGGGATGAAAATCAGCACCTCCAAATCTGAAACAATGGTCCTCAGTCGGAAAAGTGTGGAGTGCCCTCTCCGGGTCGGGGAGGAGATCTTGCCGCAAGTGGAGGAATTTAAGTATCTTGGGGTCTTGTACACGAGTGAGGGCAGGAGGGAGCGAGAGATCGACAGGTGGATTAGTGCAGCGTCTGCTGTGATGTGGACTTTGTATCGGTCTGTCGTGGTGAAGAAGGAGCTGAGCCAAAAGGCGAAGCTCTGTATTTACCGGTCGATCTACGTTCCATCTCTTACATATGGACACAACCTATGGGTCGTGACCGAAAGAACGAGATCCCGGATTCAAGCGGCCAAAATGAGTTTTCGCCGCAGGGTGTCCGGACACCCTGCGGCGAAAACTCATTAAGAGATAAGGTGAGAAGCTCGGCCATCCGGGAGGGGCTGAGTCGAGTTGTTTCTCCTCCATGTCGAGAGAAGCCAGATGAGGTGGCTCGGGCATCTGATTAGGATGCCTCCTGGGCGCCTCCCTGGTGAGGTGTTCCAGGCATGTCCCACCGGCAGGAGGCCCCGGGGACGACCCGGGACACGCTGGAGAGACTATGTCTCCCAGTTGGCATTGGAACGCCTCGGGATCCCCCGGGAAGAGCTGGAACAAGTGGCTGGGGAGAGAGAAGTCTGGGCACCCTGCTAAAGCGGTATCCCCCGCCACCCGGCAGCGGATAAGAGAGGGTTGCGAAAAGGTGACTGGCCACTGCTCTCAGAAGTCGCAGTCCAGTGTGTAAGAAGCAAGTGCCCATAAAGACAGCGACAGCATGGATTTTTTTTCACCAAGGTAGGCAGATAGCATGTTTTTGGAACGTGGGAGGAAACCAGAGTACCTGGAGAAAACCCATGCAGGCACAGGCGGTGAACATGCAAACTCCACACACGGAGGCCAAAGTCAAAATCGAACCCGGTACCTCTGCACTGTGAGCCCGACACGCAAACCAGTCATCCACCAGATAATAAAGGGATAAACAAATGTTCTTCTTTTTTTTTGGTCTTTTTTAAAAATCAAATTAATCAATTAATTTAAAACAAATCAACAGACTGTAATCGATGATTTTAGAAAAAATGTTAGTTGTCGTTCTAAAATTTTAAATTTTCCTCTCAATCTGGCATGATTCAATCTGTTAGTTGCCAGCCGGTCTTTCCAGCTGCACACGTTACCCATCATGATCAACGGACTATCAACAGACTTCCAAGCGAACAACCGACTATCAAATAATCCGCCTTGCTCAAGCCATTGTTCATGTGCAATTTTCTCGACACTCCAGATTTTGCTTCGTTCTTCTCGTTCCTTGTTTACTCCTCTCCGTTTTCTTGTAAGTAGTCATTTAATTTGGTATGTTATTCTGGTTTGGTATTTGTCGTGATTTGATTCTGTTGTCCTTTTAAGACGAGCAATTTCCGTTGGTATTTTCCTCGCCTTTTGCAAGCGCTTTTTCGTTCTCTTGTTTTATCCTGGTGTGTTGACCAGCATCATTATTTGTACTTTGTGAGACTTGTGTTTGTTTATAAACCTTTTTCGGACCATAATCTTATCCTTTTCTACGTTTGTGGTATCCACCCCATCGGGATAATTTGATACCGGCCTTTCACACTCATGGATGATCGGGATCAGTATCGGCAGCTTTAAACCTTGAACGCGGAACACCCTCAGTGTTGAACTTCCTAATGCTAAGAAAAGATAATGTCCCAAGATCAGAAATACTAATGCATGAACAAAGCCGTTAAATAAATAATATTACAAACAAAGCCACACTCATGATTTATAAATAGAGTAGCCCTATATAAAGTCAACTTGCATTTGAATATGAATTATATATGGTGCACGCTAAGGCTATCTTTTGTCTGTCCCACCCTAAATGCTGTTGTCAGCCATTGGCTGCCAATAACCATACAGTAGTGTTCTTACAGTTGTGCTTAAATGACTGTTGATTATGATCAATAATGCCGGTTGTGACGCGTGCACTCAATTCAATCAAATATAAACGGCAGCTATTAATGCCGCAATATGTACACATAATTATCCTATAAATCAATTACATTTACTGCTTAGGTGACTGACTGGTGGGATTTTAGACATCGATTATGAAAAGACAATGAACAGCCAATGAAACAGTCTTTCCTTGGGCAATGTACAAAATGCCGGTGAAAGTGATTGCTTTTCCGTTTATGTGGCACTGAATGATACAAAAATAAACATGGGCTACAGCACTTGTGGAAAAGTGTGCTGGCAGATCCATTTCACTTGTGCCATGCTTGATCAAACAGAAGGAGCTCATCGGAATACTGACCTCTCATCACTGATATTCATGAGAAATGTAACCAAGAATCCAATATAGTGTATTAGCTGGTGTGTATATTTGAGCTACACTATTATGGGGTAAAAAAAAAAAGTCATAATCACAATTATTTTGATTGATATTAAAATTGCATTTTCATTAGTTTAACAAATGTGTTTGTAAGCGTTTGTGTGTGAATATTTTGTTTGAAGGAATATCACATATCCCGGAATGATTGGTAATTAGCCCGTTAATGGAATTTTAACATTGATTTTAGCATTAGCACTAGCCTTTTTTTTTAAACAAAGCACATCTTGTATTTAAATATAAAATGTGTGTGATTCTTTCTGTTCTGTGTTTAGCATTACAGTAAATCCCAACTGGGATGTCATGAACCAGTTTAAAGCACGCTCAGGGAAGGAATATTTGTCACATGATTGCTGCACAAGCAACGTGGTGGCTGCATTCAGTCTGCTTCCCCAAAGTAGGAACTTGCAAACACGCTGCACACTTAATCGTTTTTCTTCCAATCTTATATACTTCATATGAAAACATAATTTGATTTGAGACATTTGATGGCCATCTCGAGTACACCACATGCTGCAAGATCAGTCAGCACACCCTGGACAATTTTTGTCCTTCTTGCATGAGGTGTCTCTCATTTAAAAAATGAATTACAGTAACACGTTACAAACCAGTATGGGTGTCCCTTTTTTTGGTTGCATTATAGCAGCGCTTACTCCAACTGATTATTTATTGCAAGGTTCAGAGTATTCAATGTCGAAAATTGCTTGCGACATTTAGTACGATGATAATAAAAGGAGACTCCTAATTTATAGCGACAAGTTTAATTTCGTCCCTCACCTGGGAACTTGCTGTTGTGAATCTTCCAAAGTGAGGCCGGGGGCACATTAACAAAATTAATATTGATTTGAAAACAAATTTGACACGGAGCAAGGCCTTTCATTTAATTCTTCACTGGGGCCGACCAAAGTTGGCTTTGGTGCATTTTTACTGATAGCTTGTTTCTCTTTGGGAAAATAATTTCAAGTCAAGTCAACTTTATTGTCAAATATGGTCTATGTGCAACATACATCACAGATCACATTTCTTTCCTCTCAACCACAGTGCAACCTCAGGAGAGAGAGGTTGAACACATAAGACACAGACAGTAATGCAATCTTAACCACTTTTTCTGCATATACCGGTACTATGTTTGAAATGATGTGTGTCACTTTAGATTGTATGTATTTCATGTTTATGTCACTTTACTGAGGGAAAAAAACCCCAAACTCTTTCCACCTATTGCGGGAAGGTAAACACAATCTGTCATCTGTCAGGGCTTGGCCAGAATAAGACCAATGCCAGGCAAATCTCTTCAGAGTGCTCGGCTGGCGCGGTCCAAACCTCTGGGACCAGATGTGTCAGCTCAGTGGGCCAATGGCTGCCTGCCCAGCATTCAGATTGATAGAGAGAGAGCCAGTGGATGTCTTTGTTTTCCCTCTTGCCGCACATCAGCACGTCACTTTGACGAATGGAATATTTGCAACTCCAGGAGAAACGTGACTGTGACAATAGTGCCTAACTTTACAGGCCCATTTGGCACAGCCCATCTTTTTGGGCCTTCTGCTGAAAGAGGATGTTCTGCTGACTAGGGCTCTACAGCTCTAGAATTAATATTGATTTATGTATTTTTAGCTGTTTTTCTACTGATTATCCCATTGAGTAATCGGCTGGGCTGATTGTTGGCGCAGGTATTTGGCATTTTGACACGTATCGGCATTGGCCTTTTTGGGGAAAGATTAATTTAAAACAGACTCTCTGACTGTTGTGATCCCTCCGTCTCCAGCGTTGTCCCACCCACAGCCCCATCTGATGGGTTACTCACAGAGACACGGTAAATGCCAATCGGTAGTCCATGTGCGCCATGTCTTGGGGACCATCATTTAAGGGAAGATCTGAAGCCCTTCACTTTTTATTAGAATTTCTATACAAAGTGGAGAGAAAAGAGAACCCCCCCACCCCAAAAAAAACAAACAAAAATTATACGTTGCAAATCTGAAAAGCTGTCAAATGTGCATTTTTCTGCTGTGTGTGTGTGTGCGTGTGTGTGTGTGTGCGCGCGTGTGTGTGTGTCTGTGTGTTTTAAAGATGTTTTCATTTGGTCCTTCCATTAGGGCCCATCCTTTTTGGATTTTTTTTTTTAGACCATGTCGATTGTGATATTAAACAGAATAAATTCCGCTCAAACCGATTAATCAGCTGATTAATTTAAAAATATATTTAATGAATAAAATCACGTCTTTTTGGGTCCCGAAACGCTTTCAACAATAAAGATATGAATTATAGGCGGAACATTTTTTGTTAACATGACTTTGGCCTTTCGTATTTGTTTAACTTTACAGCACTTTATGGTGGGTGGGTGAGTGGGTTGGGGGGGTTGATGAACGTCATTATGTCTGTCTTAGTTCAAAGCACTAATAAAATAATCAGTAAAAAAATCGGCAAAAATCATCTGATTTACGCCATTTTTAAGACGACTAATCTCATCCAATTAATCGATTGGGGCCTACTTTCTGTCTTGTGGATTTTCATATATTATTGATGCATATGAACCATATCCCTCACAAAAAAAAAGGGGGCGGGAGGGTTCACTATCATACCAAGATTGTTGTACAGCCACCATCACATGATTTGGGATGGTGAGCAAGGTAAAGAAGTTAATGTTTATTTAATTTGTTCCATACCACAGCTGGCCCTGCTAAGTGCTGTGCCATTAAGGACCTCGTTCTGTGTTTGCGTATGGGAGCGATAGCAGACTGCTTGCCTGCTCAGCGGATCATGTTTACCATCGTGTGTGTGCTCACTCCGGAGCAAGCACGCTGTTCCCCCGCGATTAAATTATTTATCTCCTTAAAACAAACGAAGGTGCGCTGTGTAATCGGAGTTGTGCTTCTCCCTTTGTGTGTGTGTGCAGATTTACAATGAGAAGAGGAGCCAGTTTGAAATCAAGAGGAACAACCCCAAGGACCTCGTGGAGAGAGTGGCGCGGGACATTGCAAGGCTGCTGAACAGTAAGAGGAAAGCCCTGGAGGTAAGCGACGAAATGCTTGAAACACTTTGGAATACATGTAGACATGTAAACACAAGGACATTAATATCACTCACAACACAAATCTGTGATGCTGATTTCATAAACGCTTTTCACCCAAGAAAAGGTTTGTAACCGTCCTGACAATATCCACGCCAGGTTAATTTAAGAGACTACATTGCCCAGTGGTGAGCATGTAGATGGGTGTTTGTTCCTAATGGAGGTATAAAAAATGTTTGTGAACCCCCCGAACCCCTTTTTTTTAAGTTATTAGAATAATTAAAAATGCGCCAAAATAAAGTGATGCAAGAAGTTCGCTACGGCTGCCAATGAGCGAATGTAACCGAGGTGTTAGCAAAAGAGGACTTTTGAGCAACTATTCATTTTGACCCTGATACGGTCACTTGAGAGTGAAGAGCGCTGACATTTTTGAGTTCCGTCTTCAAAAAAAAAAAAAAAAGGATGGAAGTGTGTATCTTCCAAAAGCATGTGGTGTTTGGGGGGATGAAGCACATTCATCCAGAGGCGCAGAGGTCTCTCAGGGGCGTGATTAATTCCACAGTTGGAATCTTTAAAGGGAACAAGGCGTCACAGTACATCTCCAATGGCCATGATTGGATTTGGAATGACATTGGTTTTGGCACTTTTCCCCACCTGACACACACACACACACACACACACACACACACACACACACACACACAGCATACCACAACAAAACCCATCACTTCCCCACCAACTTCAACATGTCCGCCAGACTCACCGAGGATGGAGGGAGGGAGGAAATGAGGTGACGAGTGGTAAAGGGAGAAAAAAAAATAGGCAGTGTGGAATGAGAATGTCTCCCTGCGGCGTGGAAGAATCAAGAAATGATGTTCAGAAATTCATAGATTTAAAAATGAGCAGGGAAGGGAAGGTAAAGGAGGGTGCTGAGGCAAAAGTGAAGCGGTAAAAAGTTTTGGGTAAAAAGCAAAGCGGACAGGAAAAGAGATTGCAAAAAGCCAACGGAGGCAAAGAAAAATGAGGTGGTAATGGGTTTATAGAGTATAAATGTAAAATCGTAAGTTTACTTTCTTACTTTTGACACTTCGGATAGTTACGACTAGATATATATACATATCCTACTTATATGGATATTTACAGTATCTAACCACGAGTGGGGAAACAAACCCCAACAAATGTTCACCACTGTGTGGATCATTCGTCTTAAAATTTCTTTTCGGTGCCAAATTCTGATTCAATGCATATACAGTACCGTACCTGATTCAAAATCCTTCCCCCCCAAAAAAACAAACACATTCTATTTCCATGTACATTTCATTTGTCGCGTTTGATATGGGTGAGCACAAGAAGGTGTATCTATGGGTGTGTTCGGACAGTCACTCTGACATAGTAACCACTCTGAGAGTGTGTGTCTCCAGAGAGACAGGGTTTGCCCCCTCCCTCCCCCCACACAGACATTAATTTCCAAAGGCGCCCTTTGTTATAAACCAATGAGAAGCTCATGTTTGAACTATTTTCATCTGTACTGCCTGACGCACTGGGCGCTCCGGTCCCCAGTTGGAGTGGCCAGAGCATGCTCCAACACAATTTTCTGGTGCTCTGAAATACCTTGCCAGAAGTCCGCTGGCATAGGCGTCACCTCACCCTTGACACAAACACACTCAGACAACCGCTAGTAACCCAAGGTGGGTGAAAAAGCTAACAGCACTGGGTCCAAAAGGGGCCGAGCCAGGAAATGGTTCAATTAGTGTACAGTGTCTGTGATTTTCAACTCTTCAGCCCACCAAACTTCAATCTTCAACCCTATCTGCTTGGTCCAATCAAGAAGCCCAACTTGCTCAAAATCCACAGCTACTCAATGAGTGAGTTAGGAAAACAACCCAAGTCAATGAATTATTTAATCACAAGTGAGTATCAAAAGGGACAAATATTCCTGGCATCCCCTGTTCTAAACCCTCCAGGGGGGCTCGTAAAAACCTGAAGAAAAAAAACTGGGCAAAAATAGGAAACCTTGAGACGTGTCTGCACCTGTGGTGAATACCCTTAAAGGATGCCCAGGTTGACCAAGCATTTTTTTAATGTGTTATGACAAGGTTGCTTGTCTATAGGTACCCTATGAATGACGGACATCCAGTCCAAGGTGTGCCCCACTTGTCTCACCAGAAATCAGCTAGGTTAAGGCCCTGTCACACCTTGACGATTCAGCCAGCGTATGCCGACGTTCAGATTTTCCCTAAAACGCTGGCATACGCTGAATTATCGATTTTTTTTTTCAATTTTGGGCGTATACATAGCGCATTCATAACGGGCTGGACGTATACATAACGTATCAGTAAATTATATAGAACGTTTC
The DNA here is from genome assembly GCA_026261675.1 of Hippocampus mohnikei. Classification (NCBI taxonomy): domain Eukaryota; kingdom Metazoa; phylum Chordata; class Actinopteri; order Syngnathiformes; family Syngnathidae; genus Hippocampus; species Hippocampus mohnikei. The sequence goes on along the minus strand of JAKGUB010000334.1, from coordinate 15,845,272 downwards.
GATAACTTATAGATAACTTATTCCAACGAATGCCTAGCGTGTTGCGGCGTACACAACTTATGCCCAACGATAGTCTAATTTATGCATAGCGTGCAGCAGCGTATTGCCGACGATCACGTGACGTAGTCTATAAAAAGGCTGGCGCCGACGTTTCAAGCCCCTGTCACACCTTGACGATTTAGCCAGCGTATGCCGACGTAGGAAAAATTTGGCAAATACGCTGGCGACGTCGAATAAGTTATGGGTAAGTTTTGTATACGTAACAGCACGCTGAAGCACGTTGGTATACGTCGGCACGTCGAGAATGACGAGAAATTTTAAGCATGCTTAAAATTTCTCGTCGATGTCAGCGTATGGCTATACGTCCCGTATACGCAGGCCATAAGTAATAGGTAAGTTATGCGATCGTTGCACACGTTCAAACACGTTAAGTGTAGGTTACTCATAAGTCCAAATACGTCGAGAATACCTACTAGCTGTTCTCCAACATCCGTGCCTTCGAACTTGGCGCTTGGACATGCTGACCAGGCTGTCACGCACGTAGTTGGCAAAGGCTGCAGTGGCTGTGATGGGCTGAGCCTCTGCGAGACCTTTGATGAGCTCCCCAGACTTTTCTTTGCCATGACGCTGATGTTGTTTGGTTTATTAATGACACAAGTCATAATGGCGTTTGATTGCTGCTTTAATAGCGTGAATAGCAACTCACAGTGCTAACGATGGCAAGCCGCACCTTGCCTCTTGGGTTATACCATTTTAACTAGACCGGGGATAGTCCCAAACAGATGTTGGTACTGCAGTGTCTAGTGCAGTTATGATTTGAAACGTCGAGCGCCAGCCTTTTATAGACTACGCCACGTGATCGTCGGCAATACGCTGCTGCACGCTATGCAGCAGCGTATTGCAGTTCCGAAAGGCACGGATGTTGGAGAACAGCTAGTAGGTATTCTCGACGTATTTGGACTTATGAGTAACCTACACTTAACGTGTTTGAACGTGTGCAACGATCGCATAACTTACCTATTACTTATGGCCTGCGTATACGGGACGTATAGCCATACGCTGACATACGACGAGAAATTTTAAGCATGGTTTACATACGACGACCTCGACGTACTTCGACGTATACCAACGTGCTTCAGCGTGCTGTTACGTATACAAAACTTACCCATAACTTATTCGCCGTACGCCAGCGTATTTGCCAAATTTTTCCTACGTCGGCATACGCTGGCTAAATCGTCAAGGTGTGACAGGGGCTTTAGTCTTCAGCTCCCCGTGACCCTTGTGAGGATGAAGCGGATTGGAAAATGGATGGATCGTCTTCAGCTCATCCATGACCCGAACAAACACCAGCACTACAGAAAATGGATGCATGAATAGTTTTGTACTATTATATCACTGCCCTCAGTCTGAAGGCCTGGAAAGGCTTGAAACTGATCCTAAAAGCACTTGAATTTGAACATCGCATTGGCGTGTGAATACTATGTAGTGTCAGCAGAAGGTCGGTGCAGAGTTTTGCTTGTGTTTGATGCGCTGAGGTATGAGATCAGAGCAAAAGGCTCCCACCTGAGAGTGAGACCAGAGTATTTCTCTGACAGCTCTTTTAAGCCAGAGAAGGCCGCCCCTGTAGCCTGTCATGTTTGCACATGACGCCACGTGACTTACGATGACTGATCCGGGGGGAGTGGTAAGGGGGGGCTCACCTTGTCCTGTAATGTTTCGCATTAGATCAGGCCCCGAGTTCAACCAAACAGATGCCGCCGCATCTCGTCCAGTGTCACTAACAGCCCATAATGCACTAAGGAGTAGCACCCAAATTTCGTTGTATGCTATACAATGACAATAAAGGCGATTCTGATTCTGATTCTGATTCTGATAATGAATCGGAGTTGTCAGTCAGGGGGCCCCTGCTGGGGGTTTTCTGCTCTGAGCAAACATACTCGAGAGTTGTAATGTTCCCGTTGGCTTCTGCAAAGAAGAAAAAAAACTGCCGTTGTCAAATCTCTTCACTTGAGATTTCACAGAAGAGTCTGGTGGAATAGAGAGGGAGGAATAAGGTTGCCCTAATCCAATTACACACATTTCAATACTATCCCAATAGCTCTCAGAATCTGAAGGATGGCAGCCTGCGGGTTGCTCGTTGCGCGATGAATACGCGGCCGGCGCTCGACGCTGGCAGGGTCACACAATGGAGGTGAGGTAAGATGAACGGTCTTGGTGCTCCGTATATTTTGTTCGAGGACATTTACAAGAGTCTTCGTAGGTGACTGCCGGCAGGAAAACAGATTAAAAAGAGCGGTAAAGGCTACAGTCATTGAGGTCTTGTTAGCACGGGTTGATGGAAGCATTCCTGGGAAAAACAAAATTGACCCACATAAATAGATATCAGCGCTTCACACAGAATCCGTGTTTGTAGAGGCAGACTGTCCTTTTGGGCTCGGGATGAAACTCAATGTTTGATTCACATACGGTTTACGTCTTCTCCCACTATATGAACCGCTTGACATGGATAGACCGAGTGGCTTTATTTTTGCTCTGCGATCCTCTCTCTGAGATACAGAAGTGTTGCTAATATCTTGCAAGTGACGACTGTCTTTTAACCCGCTCTTGTTTCCATGGACCTAGAGAGCACATCTGCAGTACAGTGGTTTCCCCGGTGTCATGTGAGAATCACAAACCAACACTTACAACTTGTCCTCATAATTTACATCACGGATCACAGGAAAAATAATGTACAGTTTCCAGGGAGGAAGTGCTGAGTGAACACTGTCACCGTATCAAAATGTAGAAGAAACAAGTCAGTTAACAGAACGCTTCATAATGCATCACAGCATTTCATTGCAATGCACCCAAAAATGCTTTGTCGGGCAGTGTGATTGGACACTCAAAGGGGACCGATGGAAAATTGATTATTTAGTTGTTAGTTTATACATACAGTGGTGCCTTGAGATAAGCGCACAGTTCTTGTCGCACCACCCTAACGCCGACCCCAATTACAAAAGTTGTACATCTTTTTGGACATCCCGCTCACAACATGCTTAGTTCAACAAGGCAAAATCGTTCTTGATACTTGGGGTATTTTCACACAAGCATTTCACAGACAAAAAAATACTCCGTAATATGTCCCTAGATTCTTTGAGGTGACGTAATGGCATTACATTCACACTTTTTCTCGTTATGATCTCACCTTTGTTATTCTCACAGAAAAAAGGCACGTAGTCCAACATTGCCAGCAAGTCAAATGTAAGAATAGCCAAAGTGGGGATGGGCACAGTAATTGATTCTCGTTTGTATGGGACCGCTCGTCTTTCAGAGATGACAGAGACGCTCTTTGACTTAATGGTGAGGCCGATAGTAATTGTGAAAGATTGCGGGGAAGCTCGGTGTGGACACAGCGCCGGGGACGGTCAAAGTGTGCTTGACAGAATTAATCAATCAGATAGCACGGGCCCACGTCTCCTCTTGACCATGGAAACCGAGATGACGCAGACGGTTCGGGGATGGGGAGGAATGGTCCGTTCACAGTCAACTGTCATCATGTTCCATTTGTTAATAATTCACTAAGACGCTGAGTCTTGAGCGTGGCGTTCTCAATACAGTGCGCTCTTGGCACAGGTGACAGCACTTGGATCTTTTCAATTATTCAAACAAAAAGGAGACACGTGCAATTTTTACACTTTGAAACAGTTTCCAGGTGTCTTTAAATATGTTATAAAGACAATAAAAGTATCTTTACTCATAGAGGCAGCAGTTCATATGTTTCAGTGTGCATGGTGCATGGGCAAAACACACGTGGCTATTGTGGGCATTCAACCCCCCCAAGTCATGAGGCGGATAAACTTGGTGTGGGTGGGGGTTGAGATGTCAATCATCCCCAAGTGCAGAAAGCTTCCCTCGCGGGCACATTTACAGAACTAGTCGGACAAAGACGTGCTTGGTTGTTTCACATTAGAAGGGTAGACAAGGACTATCCTGTACTGTTTATATATTACGTTTTCCATAGTATGTCCCCTTATACTCTAAAATAGATTACTGTACAGTGAACCACTGCTATTCTCTGGAGCCCTGTAGAAATCGGTGGGTAATTGAGATCCTCCTTTAAAAAGGTGCAATCGGTACTAAAATTTCCTATAGCTGCCACAAGATAGCAGATAGTCACAAATGTTGTCTAAATGAAGCTCCTCAAATCACCTCAATAGTTCTTGGCTCCAAGATGGCACCAAATGGTGCCAAATCGATACTGTTATTTATTACCATAGCATGAGCACAGAAATAGAAAATAGGTGAGTTGTGCAGCAGATAATGGTGGATAGGTTCCAAACGATTTGACAAATAGCTGACTGAATTTGCCAACGCCAGACCTCAAACGTGTCGGGGTTCACTGTACATTTCTGTACAATGGGAAGTTAACAATGAAGATCAGTTAGTCAGATACATCCTGACACGTTTGCATTTTGATCTGACCACGCACTGACAGCAATTTTAGGGTGAACAGTTTTAGTTTTAATTCACACACTCAAAAACACATCAAAATAATAGTTGCCTTTCACACAACTTTGGGTTGCTCTTTTCTGGTGAAAAACATCCGGGGAAATGAGAAGGGATTGGGTTTGGGGTCACTTTTATGTATAATTGCAAAGCAGAGCTGGGAGAGATTGGAGACTTAAACACAGGAATGTGACCAGAGTGACAGCGGCGTGAACATTAACAACAACACAGCTTTAAATTGGTGTTTTTAAGTGAATTACCACTGAAAAACTTTCATCTTCATTACAGGACATCCCGTCAGTACTTTACGGGGGCCAAGCATGTTGCACTGAATTGCCGTGACCGCTGACTGCATAGAAAAGCCACTAGTCCAGCTACTTTAGCTTAGCGTAGCTTCCTGCCTGTGTCTCATCGCTAAGCACCGAACAGTGATGATTGTACATATAAAGTGAAGTGATTATTAATAATAATAATAATACATTTTATTTATAAGCGCCTTTCAAGACACCCAAGGACACTATACAATTGTTGGGAAATGTGAACGAAAAATAAATAAAGAGCAACCAAGTGTGGCATTCCGCGTCCACTGCGGGCCATTAGAGCAGCCTAAACGACCACGCTAGGCACTTGACAAAGTGAGAGAGAGCATAACACCAGACCCTCAAGGAATCGGTGAAATAATCAATCGGACGATTCTAAAAAGATTTGTCAGCGACAGTTCTATTTAAGATGATTCACTTGTTAGATAGAAATCCTCAAGAAGGATTTTCCAGACTTTATCAGTGAACACTGTGTTGAGTTGAAAGTAAAACTTTTACAATGCAGTAGACGAATGTGGAGGTCCCCATTGGATGGTTTGCCTTCACTAATTACGCCTCAGATCCTGTGCCTATTTATTGGTGACTATATGCAGTAATTAATGTCTTAGTTACCAAACTGTAGGTAGACATCAATGGCAGTGAAACTTTGTGTGTTTGTCCAACTAGCATTATAAGCGTGTCCGCACAGCGCGGAATCATGATCCCAGCAAGGTTTTCCTCAGAGACACCTCGCCATTTGGCTTTTAATTGAATGGGCACAAATAACTAATTTAAAACACCTACATTTAGCCGACACACTTTGAAATTGGCCAGCGGACCTAAAAACGAGACTCCCTCCATCACGCCGTTAATGAGCTTTTGGGACTACTGGATCCTCCCCGTTGCTCACTTTTGTTTTTCACGTTGCATCTGCTAACTGATGCTAAGGTGCCTTGCAAAGATTCAGTCAGTTAGCCGAGGCTACCGCTGCATGTTGCCGCCTGCGGCCCCATTCGTGAGTCCTTCCGAAGAAGTAGCTAAAAAGCTTCCTAATTCACGTGAAGCATTTGATTTCTGCATCGTTGTCATCCCCTCCGACAACAGCACCAGCACTTTGCCAGCAGCTGGTGCGCGCACAATGAATTACACCACCAGCGGCAGGTGATTATGTGCCCGCTGTCGGCGTGAATCAGTGACAAATAAAGGAGGTGTCGCAGTCTGATGGAGGGACAACCCTCCAACCTTGCTCCAGTCTAGTGCAATATGTGCTAAACGGTAAATGCCAAATGAATGGCTCATTTAGCTTGTCTTCATTCTGTTTTTCGTGCAAATGTTGGATTTCAAGCAAAAACATTGGGCTGTTTTATTCAGCATTTGATCGATGAAAGGACACATTTTGTTCAGCATTATGTAATACGGATGAATGGACGAATGGACATCCTAACCTTAATACAGTACAGTGATACCTCGGCTCACGAATGCTTTAGCTCACGAACTTTTCGCCTCAAGAACATTAATTTCGCGAGCATATAGTCTCTGCTGACGAACTAGTTTTCGGCGCAGGAACCAAACCAAGCGGTCGAACAGCGCCACGGTGGCGGCCGCGAGAAGCTGACGCACGCTCACGGCGTCCCAGTTCGTCACCCCCTTTCTTTGAATGCGGACGTGGTTTGAGTTTAATAGACACTTTTGCTATTATGGGACCGAAAAAGACCCACCACAAGCTAGTTTTAAGAAAACACTAAAGAAAATTACGATCGAGCAGAAGAAGGAGATAATTGAAAAACACGAACGAGGTGTGCGTTTGTGTGACTTAGTGTCCCAGTACCAGTACGCTAACACGCAACAGGTGTCAATTAAGAGGTTTTTAGTCAGCAAAAAGGATAAAGAGTCTCCTTCTAAGAAGCAAGGAAGAGAAGCCACACCGGAGGTTGAGTTACCTACAGTCCTTATGGAAGGTGACTCTCCTTCCAAACCGTAACTCCCTCCTTCCCTCCCTCGCCCTCCCACTCCATTCCATCAAGCCATCAACTACGATCACAAAGGTAAATAAAACGACTTTATTATACAGTAGTTTATTTCTTTAATTTCAATACAGTATCGCATTTATTATACATAAAATAAGGTATATTTATGTGTTGTTTTAAGGCTTATTTCATAGAAAATTATGTTTATGGGGACCTGGGAACGGATTATTCTCATTTTAATGGTTTCTTATGGGAAATAAATGTTCGGAAGACGAACTTTTCGGCTCACACACACTTTCTGGGAACCAATTAAGTTCGTGAGCCGAGGTAACACTGTACGTACTTTGACATCATAACAAAACACTGTCTGTTGACCTGTTGAGCGAGTTCTTTATTTTGTTTGCAGTTCATCCACTTTTGTTTTTGTTCGGCCATCGCACAAGAATCAACGTATGTTTTGCATATGTGTAATCGTCTGAGATGTGAACACTGAAGTAGAAAAACATTTTCACAAATATAAGTTCGAGAGAACCCTGATTCATTACTTCAAAGATCATTCGGAAGTGTGCGTGTTCGTCCTCATGTGGCAAAGACTCTCCATAACTTCCACTAACAACCCAGGTTAAACCTAGCTCTCCCCAACATGCCAAACTTCTCTCTCAGTCAAGCTGTATCATTTCTCAAAATGGTGCCTTGAGACCAATTGCTGTACAATTGCTGTACAATAATTTTGCATTGATACTTTCAGGCGTTTGAGATGGTGAACCAAAACAATGAGCCAATGGGCATAAATTCCTCGGAAAAAACGTGAATTTATACATTTTTGACTAGCGACTGGTGAATTTTGTATAATTACGACATATGTTAAGTGCTCTGCAACAGTTCATGATTTTCATTGGCCCACACGTGAACACTGACATGTCTTTGATTGTCTTCAGTCCGACTTGAACGACTTACTCGGCAAGCTCCTTAAAACGCAGCGGGGCCATCGGTAATAGCGAGCAGCCCTCGCTGTGGCCCGTGTTCATCTGGGCAATTTAATGAATTACAAGACCGCCATAATGAGTGCGCCTGAGCACGACGGCGTGGAGGTCAGATCGCTTGAATAATTAATCAAACCAGTCGCCAGTTAGGACTTAACACGCATGCACTTGGAGACGCACCGTGTGGCAAAAGGCACGCGGTGACATGTGGCGCCAGCAGAAAGTTAAGAAAAACACATTAAAAAAGTGTTTTCGATCAAAGTAATTTCGTTTCCCATTTTCCGCTGGCCTTTTCAGTCAGTTACAACTCTGTGCGGTCCCATCGGGGAAGAGGAGGGGAAGTAGGACAAGCTCCAGTTCAATAAAAATAGAAGATGAAACTGTACCTTATGATGCTGATTGCCAAAATAATCACATCACTCTCAATGTCGTTCAAAAATGTCCAGTCAGAGTGCTCGGAATATAAAGAAAATAATACATATTTATTCCTTTTGCCTCCATCAACAAAGTCCATTTTGATGCTAGAATTGATTAGAACCTGTGTTTCAAATGTCTCAGCGTTGTTATTGGCAGAACTCAAAAGGTCACCCAGGACAGTATCTGATGTCTTTTGTCATTCAAATTAGTTAGCTCTTTCATAATCAACGAAATGTTGACAGTATCAGCAATGGGGTGGCAGATTGAAATGACAGTGATAGCGTAGTACCAGATAAAGCATTTCAAACACCAAAGTCATAACAGTGTTCCCGTGAAGCATATGAAGGGTTGACGAGAAAAGTTCACTGTGATTTTGGCAATTTGTGTGACATTTATCTCCATAAATGTCAACCTGGGTACTGTAGTGATCACCACCGTTGAATAACAAGTTGGTGTAACATTCCCAGCCCACAAATTTAAGCACACCTGCCCAATCTGAGATGTATTCCGATACAATGGAACCTCCAAAGTCTGTCCTTAGTTGGTTGGTCGAAGGGCACAAGTGGACAGCCACTCACTCCCAAAATTTAGAGTCTTCACTGAAAAAGTCGCCTGGGCTATGCTCAAGGTCCCCTGCAATACTAAATAGGTCAAGTGCTACAGAAAGTGAATGATTGATGGAAGAACCCGAAGTTACTGCTTTGTTAGCTGTTAGGTGCCACATGCTTATTACTATTAAAAGTACAGATCGGTACATCTGTCCGTCCATCTTCCTTCCATATTTATCTCAGGAGGACCCAAGCACAACATTGTGATTGGTGAAATAACAATATGGGACGATGTCATTGCAGGCTGTGGGACCGAAACGTATACAACACTGTATCAGGGTTGTTGGGTTTTTTTTCACCTCGAGTCTGCATGCGGTGCGCCTGCCTGTGATGATGTACTTACGTTCTCAACGCCAACGGGCTGTCGCCACCGACGACGGAAGGGCTGGGCTGGTCTGAAATAATGAAGGATGGATGACTGACGGATTGATGTGGCAACCTCTGATTCAAAGCATGTTAGTGGGTGCGTTTATTGAGCATATGTACGGTACATCAAATGAGATAGTGTGTCCAATGTTTAAATCACACATGGCATCCTATAATTTCCTGCCTCCGATCCATTTGCATGGCCCTGTCATTCAGATCCACGAACTTCCATTAGCAGCCATCTGCTACGACCTGCAGTGCCATTATCTCTCTTACACACACACACACACACACACACACACACACACACACACACACACACACACACACACACACACACACACACACACACACACACACACACACGCACACCTGTTTGAATGAATATGTCAATGCTACGTTCAAACTGCAAGGCTAGCCTGCTGCCCAATTCAGATTTTTGGATCAAAGTGTTCTTTTTGTTGTTGTTGTTTTTAATAGGTGGTCATTCACATTAAAAAATGCAACCTCTAATGTGAACAGAAGGCAACTTTGAAACACGCACGTAGCAAAAAACGACGTCGCATTGTGCAGTCGGTGCAAGGAAGTAAATATGGCCACATGTCTAGGTTTCATTCTTGAGGGTTTTGTGGCAATTTCAAGGATTTTGTACTTGAACTGACCACCGTTGTTTTTCGAGCTGTCTGTTTTCTTGAACAGTGTTTCCTTTTGACGTATCGGTCGAATGAGTGCGACTTCAGTGACAATAATGACGTCACATTGGGTACAACATCTGATTTATATCCACACTAAAAGAGGCGTTGCTTGGATTTGAAACAAAAAATGGAAGTGCACATTGTTCGACTTTCAGGAGAAAATCCATTTCATGCCACAAGTGGGCAAACAAAACAAAACACAATTCAGATTGACCTGTAGTTTGAACATAGCCTTAAGCAGTGATTCTCACAGTGTGGTGTGTCAAGAATCACTGAATCGGATGTTTAAACTTTGCATCATGATAGTGTTGCATCTTTTTATCCTATGCAGTAGTTTTGTTTAGTGTATTTGTAAAGTTTTTTCTAACTTAAAGGGGAAGTCAAGTCAAACATGTATATGTTCTTTGTGGACATACAGTATAAGTCTAAACTTGGAATTCGGATTAATATTGTGGAATATGAAGTAAGTAGCAAGATCCATCCGTTTTTATAGATCTCATAGATTGTCCATTTTGCTGCTTGCCGTCGACTGTAAATGACATCAAAATGCTTCAGGGCTCAGGTAACAACCAATCACGGCTCATTTAGTGTCTAGCTTTGATCATGAGATGTTCACAAGCTGAGCCCTTAGGCCGCTTGAGATATCGAGAAACAGGTCTGTTTTGCCGCCTTCAGTCAATATTAATCAGATGTTTAGACTAGTGGGGCCGCATTGATGTTTTTATCAAGACCATTTTTTTAGTTGACTTTCCCCTTTAAGTGCACTACGTTTGCATTTATTCTTTTAGAACTGTTATAAACCAGAGCAAATTTAACCCTGTCCAGGAGGTGGTTTAAAAATTTACTCCGGAGTAAATGCTAGTTTGCGGGGCAGCACCGATATAAAATGGGACGTGTGAACGCTACAGGGGTAGACTCACTACGCGTAAGAAGAGTTGATTACATATGGGCATTGCATAACTTGCATCCTGGTTATTTTGCACTTCTTTCCTTTCTCTCTCTCATCCTTTTACGGTGTCTGATAGACCACAGCGTTGATTTGTCTGGAGAAGTATACGTAAACCGTGGTTTTTCGATATGTCACAAACAAGGCGGGGAAAAGGAAGTACACTTTGCGCATGTTTTATTTCCGTATTGCACGGCCGCAGAAATTGCCGTGTGAACGCAAATGGGGCTGCATCGGGGTTAACACGCTTCTCTTTAGTAAGCAGCTTTATATGTGTGAACGCTCCACAAAATTCACACCGGTGTAAGATATATCGCAACAAAATACATGGGTGCAGCACCAATGCAACGTGAACACCCCTATTTATTCAGTTGCGATTTGTCATCATGTTTTGTCAAAATAAGACGTTTGCAAACATCTGGTTTTACTTAGGAAAACAACATGTTCCAGACCAAAGCAGGAACTGAATCATAATTAATTTGTGTCTGTGCATTTGCAACACTATCCATTTGAAATAATGCCCTGTTTTGGAATGAAGGGTTGGAGATGATGGAGGGTTTTTTTTTCAATCCAATTTATCGATTTAATCGATGATTATAATAATTGTTAGTCGCAGCCGTAAATGGAATCATTTAGGACCATATTCAAGCAAAGCATCAGTACTGTACTCTAATTGCATATTGTTACAGTGGTTCACAATCATATGAAATATACTTTTTGGGAATAAAACCTCTGCTTTGTTTTCGATACTGCATTTTAACCACGGTCATAATGGTGGATTTTTTGAGGCGGTGTAGAAAGTTTAAGAACCACTGGTCTAAGGTATGGATTGTCATGATTCGGTTTGGGACCAACAGGTGGCACTGCAGGGCTCTCCCTGCAGCTGCACACCTGTTGGTCGTTATGCAATTAGTCACATAAAAGGACTCCCTCCCGACCACTCAGTGTCGGGTCATTGTTGCAGTTGGCTACTGTCACGATTGTTTGTTGCCGTTTGTCTGCTGCTGTCAGGTTTGTTTCGGTCATGTTTCTGTTATTGAGTTTTTATCTTCAGTCATGTGTTTTGTTTGATACTTTGGACTTTGTTTTGAATTTAGTTTTCTCTGTGTTTTATTAAATACAATTCGTCAAGTACACCCTGCTCCTTCCTCCTGCCTGCTCTTTGGGGTCCACCACCACCTCGCAACGTGACATGGATGGCTCAGTCCTTTTTCACAGCCTTGAGAGGATGACGCTGAATGTTTAACCTTGAAGGAAGAAGTCACCAGACACCTGCAATGGCGTCACTTTCCCGGCCGCGCGCTGCGCATGTGTCTCAAGGCCACGCTCGCACATTGCGCGGGGTCATCCCAGATGGCTACACCCACTGCGACGGGTCACGGCGCCTTGTTTTGAAAAGGCAGACAGCCGTATATTCGGATTACCGTTTTGTGTCTTACTAAGTTATTCCATCACTTCATGGCAATAAAGGTCACAACATCCCACCCACTGTCCTTTGGCAGCATTTCGCATTAGTCAAAATGTCAGAACCTGATCTGCTGGGTGGCAGCACATGGCCTTCGGCGCTTTTCTTCACATCTTCAACGCACACGTTTATTTTAGCGCGTATGCGCCGTTTTCAGCTCCATTTGAATGACTTTGCCCCCCACCCCGCCCTTCCCCATCCATAAACAAATGTCACTTTCCAGATGCCATATTCTCGCCTCGCGCAAAACCATTCATTGGAGTGACACCATGGGCACCGCACACAGGAAGTGTGTATGTGCACGTATAGGTGGGTGGTTTCACTCCAGCATTTAAACAAATGCTGTCTTGTCTGGAAGCAACTTTGTCATGTCGCAACAGCAGCTGGTTCACTCTTTCATTTCCACCGTCACCAAGAGACGCATGAATATAAATGGCATGCTTTGTGCCTTTTATGCGCCGAGTCTTGCCGAGCTGCATAAAACATACATTTCTCACTCGTGTGGTGTTTTTTATTTTGCGGCAAAAAAAATGACTCACGGGGATACCTGACGGAATCATCAAGATGAAATGGAGAAGGCCAAAGGCGAGACAGTACTCAGAGAGAACATACTACTCAGGGTACAACTTGGAGAAAGTCAGTGGGTGTAGAAGTGACAGTCGTCTTGTGAAACGGGGAAAAAAGAAAAAAAAAACGTACTGCATGATTACGTTTTTTTTTTGGTAATGGCCAAAAGTCCATGAGTACTGAAAATAATGGCATTGCAATGTCTTTTGCTTGAAACTATCAGACTGGATTTCGATTGCGTGGTTCAATTAGCACAGTTGGGCTGGTTTTGCCGTCAGGGCCACATTTGGGATTTGGATTGGATTAGATTCAACTTTATTGTCAAATGTGCTGTATGTGCAGCACAGATTTGCGTTATGGCAGTGTGAATAGAAAAAAAAGCAAGTGGAATTGGATGCCTTCTAAAATCGTGATGAAATCCAATATTGGATATTTGTGAGTGCAGTGTAAACACTTGGATCGGATTTCAAGTCAAGTCAAGTCAACTGTATTTATAGAGCACTTTCAAACAGCCATCGCCGCATACAAAGTGCTGTACATGGAGCAATTTAACATATAACAAATATTGATAATTTCTCAAATTCAGTATTCTATTGATTCACCCATTGATTAATCGAACAATCTGCAAAAAAATAACAAAACAAAGATTGCATCATTAAGGAAAAAACTAATAAGGCCAGTGGAAATGACAGGCATTTGAAATTGATCAGGCAAATGGCATTTATTTCCCACTGTTTTACAATTATTTTTTGTACAGTTAACTTTTTTTGTACAGTTAATGGGGGGGTCGGTTTTATGCTCATTCCCTACTTGACGGCTGCACACTTATTAATTTCAGACGAGACGGTGTAAATTTGAAGGAACAAAACAGGAAGTATTTAGTACACCCTAAATCTTGTTGAAAATTTGTGAATCATCACTTTAATCCTGCTTTTTACACCTACAGAAAGTGACAGATGAACATTCATACCATACTGTACATCTTTGTCCACGATTATCGATTGTGAGATGACAAGCTAAATATGCTTGTCTGGAAAAAAAAACGATTTAATCATGTCATGAAGTACAGTATTGTAGTGTGTTATTTTCTGAAAATATATTTTTTTGTCTTTTAGAGGAAAGGCTGGAACAGATGAATGCCTTTTCCATGAATTTCAAAGGTGATTTTAGAAATGGTCATTTTTCTTCAGCACCGAAACTCTATGGGAGTCGAGTTTTATTTAAAAAGTCAATTCTTTTCACTGAGGGAAGTTGTGACATTTGCGTTTCAGTCACTGTGCCGTCGACCAAGGCTACCAGCCACCCACGAATGTTCGGGTGCAAAGCCTCAATGGAAGCTTTGACGGGATGTGAAAGGATTTAGAGGTCATGTTGCTTTGGTGCACAGCGCTGTGATTCCGGTGTCAAAGCGACCTCCGTTTCAACATTCTCATCATGCTAATGTACACGCGGAGGACACTGACGCAGGGAGGCCAAGCGAATCAGAGGTCGGCGCGGTGCTTTTATTTTCCTCCTCCGTCAGAGCAAGCAGTTAATCTTCCTCGGCCGCCGCTTATCAGGAAGGCTGCCACCGTCGCCCTGCCTATAGGGAGGAAAGGCATCGCATGCGTCCGCCTTCTCTTCCCCTTAACTGGCTGATTGAAGGAGGAGGCTGCAGATTGAATTATTTTCTCCCCCTTCTATTTCTTTCCATTGGTTTGCACCATGCTGTCACTTCTCCTCTGTTGTGTTTGCGCCCTATGCGAAATCTGTTTAGGAGTCTGTCTCGGCTTGTTGCTTTGTCCCACATCAATTGTGGTGTGGACCTGCATTTTGTGCTGGCGGAAAAATACTGTTTGTGTGTGTGTGTGTGTGTGTGTGTGTGTGTGTGTGTGTGTGTGTGTGTGTGTGTGTGTGTGTGTGTGTGTGTGTGTGTGTGTGTATCGGGCGTATTCCACTATCTGCTTGATCAAGTATTTTCATTGAAAGGGTGATGATGTTCCAGAAGAATACCAAGTTGTAGCTATGCACTGTGCACATGCATGCGATGCACGTCAACACAAACTATCTCAACTGTTGACTGCTCTCGGCCTGCTCGAAATGGGCAATAGCAACGGAAGCTTGTGCTCAATGTGCCTGTCGACAGCAAGGATCACCAGCGTCGTGAAAGTAGCTCACCCGTGATTGGACATTGTGATTTCCTGGGAAGTGATCATTTGAAAATGTACATGTTCTCCTTGTGGCGATTTATGATTTTGATAAATCATTGTTGATAATTGAGAAATCATTCAAATGAGTGCCTTAATGTAGATAGCGCAGTTTCAAAAAGGTCTGTGACTTTCGTGTACAGCAGACGCAAGCAAAGTATGGCCCAGGAGCCACATCCAGCCCACCCACAATCTCCAAGCAAGTTGTGCTTAACGACTGAAACATTGAGCAGCTAAATGTGCATTGAAAAGTAGGTCAAATTAGGCCAAGCTGTCAAACTCAAGGCCCGGGGGCCAGATCTGGCCCATCACGTCATTTAATGTGGCCCGTGAAAACAAATCAAACATGTCAACTTCCATGATGCTTGCTAAAATCTGTACAAACATTTCAAATTCTCATATGTAATACATCAGAGAAATATTATAAGAATTTTCTTGTTGCAAAAAAACAAAACCCTCATTACAGTAACTTAATAAACAAGAGTTGAATAAACCGTGATTCATGACTTCTTTATGGGGTTTCAGTAAATACGGCCCTCCAAGGGAAACAGTAACTAAAATGTGGTTCGTGACAAAAATAGGTTTGACACCCCTGAATTAGGCTGTGAAAGTTAGTGTATTTTAAGGCTATCCTAACAATTCACGCAAAAGGCGAAGTTTTTCAGAGCTTCATATTTTGCCTGCCGTGGGTTGTGCGTCAGCATGCATTGATGTGTGATGATCTCCTGTGTTGTCTCCAATCATTTACCAGTCCATGTA
Source organism: Hippocampus mohnikei (assembly GCA_026261675.1). Classification (NCBI taxonomy): domain Eukaryota; kingdom Metazoa; phylum Chordata; class Actinopteri; order Syngnathiformes; family Syngnathidae; genus Hippocampus; species Hippocampus mohnikei. Next base: position 15,829,529 of record JAKGUB010000334.1, on the reverse strand, counting down.
CAGTGGCTTCCGAAAGCTGAGATAACAACCTTTGCCGTCTTGACCTGCTTTTTCAGACCCTTCCAACTTCTCCCGTTCCTCATCCCTGTTTTCCCTCTCCACTGTCATGAGCTTTGAGAGCCTGTCATAACTCTGTCAGACTCTCATAACATAATGACCAAACACTTTTCATGATTGGCAGGAGTTTTTTCTTACAGTCCAATGAATTAGCGGCCCGAGAGAAGACTCTGTTCAATACCCGGTTACCTTGGCTCTACCCCCGAATGACAGATGGCTCGCGACTATATGGCGAGGAGGCCTGTTTGGGTAATCACTCGTTTAATTTAGCTTGTGTTTGAAGACCTACGGCAGCTGTCAGCCATAGTGACCATGGGGCACGGGCTGCAGAATGAGTGACAGGGAAAAAGGTGCATGATGGAAGAGGAAAGAGGGGCGGTAGATAGGAGCATGCCTCGAGGCAGCCTTGAGTTCGGGGAGCAGGGTGGTGGGGTGGGGGCAGGGGGGTGGTTGGTTGCGCTAGTGAGACAGTAAAGGAGACCGTTAAATACTGACCTTGAAAGACCTCGTCTGTCTCTCAATTTATTCTCCCTTGCCTCCTTTGAAATGCAAGCGAGCCCAGAGAAAGTCTACCTTAACAAGAAGTCTTCTTTTTATGTCTCTTGTTACAAGTTGTAATAATTTGAAATAAATCTGTTTTATTTTCAATGTTATCACATTGTCAGACCTATCCAGACTTTAGGGTTGCATGCTCCAAGCAGCCCAGGAGAAACTTACCATGCTTTTATCTCCAGTCGACTTGATGATGGTAATGGTCTTCCTACTGCAGCGCATTCAGAACATATTACTCCAATCCAAAAGGCTCCGAGTCACCCGTGGAATAGATGTTAAAATTCTGTTAATGGTCTATAAATCACAGAATTGTATGGATCTTGAATCGATGAAGGAAATGCTATCTGAAAATAAACACAGTGGGGCTTTGAGGTATGCAAACTCAAGTCAATTAGCGGAGCCCAGGTTTCAAAGCAAACACGGTGAAGCAGCATTTAGCTGTTATGCCGTACGTGAATAGAATAAGTTGTGCACAGAAGTGAAGTCGGCGACAAATATAAATACCTTTAAATCCATGTTGAAAACTATGCCCTTTCCCCCACCCCACGTTCGTTTGATTACAATCTTTGAAATATTTTTTTAATAAATTTGACGAAACGGTCTTTTAGTAATTTAAGAAAGCTATTTTTTCCTATGCTTCTCAATATCTTTTAGTCTTATGCTCGTAAATGCGTTTAAACATTGTCAAAGCACGTTCTTTTAGTAATTCTAATAAGATATGTTTTGTTCTCTTTTCTGTGCCTTTGAATGTTTTCAGCTGTTACGTTTGTAAATGCATTGAGGTGTTGTGTGTTAGGTTGTGTGCAGCACCTTGAGTTGCCTTGCATATGAAATGTGCTGTATCAGTAAATTTGCCTTGCCTTTAGATTGAACGGCAAGGCTATTGCCATGCTTATATATCTCCAGAAGTTCACATATCCACATACTGTACAAAACTTCTATAGACTAGTGCGAGTCAAACCAACAGCTTGGTATTCTTTTTGATCAACGTGAGCATCCAAAGCTGCGGCACTTTCAAGGGGGAAGGACGGCATCTTTTCTTTTAAATTAGTGCTAATGGTCGCCAATTTAGAAGTCAATTAACTGTTGGGGGTGACTGCACATTGGCAATGAACGCTGTAAAGGACTTGTGCTCATAGTGAACGCGAGTGTGTTGCCCTCATGTGCTGTCTGCCGCACCTCCACAAATGACATCGCAGGTCGGATCCATTTGGGATGCGTCGTGCATGTAATCTCACCTTTTTAAAAGGTGTTTTGTATGCCTCAGGTTGCCTTCCTCCCTTTTTCCTGCCTCCTCTTCCTCCCGTGCCACGGCAAGGGGGGAGACCGAGCGAAGGCGCAAGATCGATGCTGAGGCCCGCGCAGGCGGCGAGCGGCAGCTGCCTGAATCGCAGCCATCGATCAGGCACAGAGCATTTACTCTGCCAGACTGCTGGGCCTTTGTGGATGGAGATTATTTCCAAATTATTATAGGAGGCAGATGCTTGTCAGAAGATGCTCTCTGTCAAGGTTACACTTCTTCGTTGCTCGCCTGCCTAGCTCTCCCCTCTGTTGTGCTTGGATATCGGCTCCCAAGTTTGTCTTTGTTCACCTTGTTATCTAAATCAGATTTTACTGTTTATTTTTTGTTTTGTTTGTTGTTTTGTTTTTTAGATCGGTTCCCTTTCCTCTCTTTAGCATAGTGGTAAAGTTTATCAATTTCAGGCCAGTGTCTGACTATTGTCATCAGTGAATACCTCTTTGCACTTCACTAGAAGCAAATTCACTTTTTGGTTCCTGTGGAACCCATCATGAGCTACACACACACACACACACACACACACACACACACACACACACACACACACACACACACACACACACACACGATGCTTATTTTTATTATCTGTTGAGTGAATATCAAAAAGCTTACCTAAACAAATGACAGGAGTCTTATTAATGTTTGACGATTTTATATGAACGGGTTGCGAAGCGGATGTAACGCACACTTTCATTGCACTTGGTTTCTTTGTAATGTTGTAAAATCAACTTGGACTGCTTGTAGTGTACTTATGGTTTGAAGCATTAATAATAACCCAATCAGTTATTCACAATCAGAATCAGAATCAAAAACGATTTTGTGATTATAACCTTGGTCAACCCAGTGATAGCATCAGTAGTTGTATAAAAACATGCCTTGTCCATAGATTGAAAATAATTAATTGAAAAACGTAAAGAATGGCAGGAACTGAGTTTGACTTCTTCTGCCTCGTTATGAAATATTCTTACACCACTTCACAAACTGGTTCATTGTATGCTGTCCGTTGCACCGGAAACTTTATATTTTCAGTTGTGTCATAATCTGAGTTCTCCTTGTATAGTCTCTGCACTCCTCATTAGATTTTGTGAATGCTTTCAACCTTTTGAGTCTGATTTAACACCACGGCCTTGTCTGCCTTGGGCTTTAGATGTCGTTAGGAGTATCACAATTGTATGGTCAGCATAATTCCTCGCACTTTCCTCCATTTGTATGATATATCACTGCCCTTGGTGTTAAGCACACTACAGTATTTTGAAATTCTGCCTTGAAATGGTGCTCAGTGCCAGCCCATTTTTTTAAAAAAAGCAACCAAGTTCATCCGGAACACGATGTTTTAGCTCCTATCTCCATCTCTCTACTTGAGTGGGACAAGCCGTGCTGTGCTGGAAGCGGGTGTCCAAATAAAGATATCACATGGAAAAAAAAGCCTACAAAAGTAATGGAAATTTTCAAACCAGTTGTCAGAACAATCTGAAGCCAAAGCTTTTTGGTCAGATTGAGAGCGTCAGTAACCATTAAAGCATCGGGTTCATTATCTTTGCACTGTTGGCAAATCTGCTGTGATAATTCCAATCAAATCAAGACCTATCCATCCATTTTCAATACATATTAATCTCACCAGGTGACTTTGGGTGAGAGGCGGTGTACACCCTGGACTGGTTGCCAGTCAATCTTACACACTCAGATTCACACCTAAAGGCAATTTAGCATTGAACAGCTGCAACACCCAGAGAAAAATACACTTCATACCACGGTAGATGAATTGTGAAATCTATTTATCTAAAACCAGCAAGGAGCGATTACACAGACGCATCATGGTATGATTTCATATTCCCCGGTGAGACATATGATGGTGTATAAATACCAGGACACTTAGCTCCGTTTCAGTGTTCTGAATAAAGATCTCCTCTGGGAAGGCATGGCCGTGAAGGGGGGGGCGCCGCAAGAATGGAGGCCAGATGAAGCCAGAATGGCTGGTTGGAGGGTTGATAGGATGAAAGGCAAGTGAGAGGGATTAATTGTTCACCCAGGAGAAGACGATAACAATCAGATGTTTAAAAACCGCCACAGCTAATCCTGTCATTTCTCGGACTGGAATAATGAATAAAAAATATCTTGTGAAGAAGTGGAAACCGAGCTGATTTGTATGCATGGAGAATACATGGTCTTGCCATCCTCTTTTATTGTATGAAACAATCACCTATTTGCTGTCTATGTGAGTTGGCCTAATCCAAAAAAATAAAATAAAATCCCGCTTTTGCACTGTTTTGTGCCATCTTTGTGCCATCTTTGTGCCAAGGAACTATTTTTAAGTAAGAGGAGGAGCTTCATTTAGTCCGGCCATAGCCTTGTCTAATGCTTTGCTACCATCTTGTGACATCTGTAGTTAATACAAAACCTTTATGGATGAGCACTTAGCCGAGCTTACTTGTCAATAAAAGTAGAGCTCACCCTGTACCAGAGCTGGACTGGCGCATAAAATCACTAATTTGACCAATCAGCGCACACATGAGTGAATGTGTGCAAATAACATGCACACAACACTACACTCCCTGGAAATGAGAAATTGTCGTTCCTCACATGATACACAGTCATGGTTCGATAAAACAAAATTGTCACAGATCAAGAAACCCCGCTCAACACGCCCACAACCCAAGTAGGACCAAGTCCAAGTAAAAGATGAGCTTAATTTACTTAATAATGCCTTTTTCGCTGCCATTGCTTACCTTGTATCACATGCACTGATTTGCCAACTAGCATACTATGAGTGACTTCATTCAAATCAGATCTAGAAAGCACAATGACACTAAAATCTCAACACTGATTTTTACTTGAGTTTTGTTCCCGCCAGCACTATGAATTCATTGAGCAAGATTCCGGACACATATGCATTCCACTTGATGAAACCATGAATGTGGACCACACAACGACCTCCCAGTCATGTTGCTTCCTGCTATAGCGTGAAGGCAATGAATTTGATTGACACTGATTGCAAGAGTCAAGTGATTTTTTTTTTCTTTTCAGAAGATATATTATATTATTGAAGGCAATTAGCTGTGCCCCCTGGCCAGTGCAGCTCTTGATTGCTGTGTACTTCTGCCAATAGTATTGATTGGTTCAATTTACTTTTTATTTTCTGAATGGCTTAATGGGCCGCTCTCTCTGATTTGTGGGCAAGTTTCTTAGGGCTAAATAAAGAAATAAAATTAATTGTATCACATCTTCCCCTGAAGACGTCGGCCCACTGAGCATCTGCCAGCTATGCCCGACGGCCAGTCCAGCCCCGTCTTGGACTGGCCCCCAGCCAGTTGCACAGCATATTTTGACAATCAAGCATTCACACTCACATTCACACCTATTGTGACTTCAGAGACTTCAACGAACCGAAGATGCATGTTTTTGGAACATGGGAGGCGACCAGTGTAAGCTCGACTCTTGAGAAAACTGACATAGGCATCGGCTAAAACATGCGATCTCTGGGCTTCAAACCCAGAACCTCTTTACTGGGAGGTAGTCGTGCCAGCCACTAATTCCACCTCGCTGCCTTCAAAATAGACATAAGGGAGGAAAGACAAGAAGACGCGGATGTCTCTCAAAGCAATTACAGCAGCTTGAAAGCAAATTAAATTTGAAGCCCAGAGCAAGACAAGCAACTGAATGCCTATGACAGATATGACGAGGGTGGGCTGTGGCACCCACGGGTGGGAGGTGGGAGGGTGTATGATCGCGGTGCGGGTCACGGAGCTACTTAGGTAGAGGAGCAAACAGACAGAAGCAGGGCAAGCTGCTCCGATACAAAGGATACGGAGAGGTAGGCAGGATTTAAAGGGGCCATAAACATGGCACCTTGGCTATAAACAGCACACTCTGTCCTGAAGAATGACAGCAATAATGCGCCATATGTCTCTAGACTGCTTGCCTCCCTTCCGGGCAGTGTCTGCCGTACATTTATTTCAGTCAAAATGAAATTGGCGCCAGTCTTGACAAAGTCGCCGTCATGGTAAATGTTTTGTTCCCTTCATCATCATACTCTTGACATCCGTGACAAAAGAGTCAACAGGGCACAGTGACTGTTTGGATGTAGGGAGGAAAAAAAAAACAACCCACACAAATTCTGTTTTTCTAATATGCATGCTTGCTTTTTGCAGAGGAGAGTAAGCAGAACATTGCAATTGTACGGTTTAATTGATGACATGATTTCGTCAAAATGTCACAAGAATGAAGACTCACGAACATTTTTTTACCCTCCATTTTTGCCTGATTGCAATAAGTCCTGTCTCTTGCAAATGGTCACTTCGCCCACCTACACTGCTGGGCTCATGCTGAGTTTATGACATTTGATATTGTGACATCCAACTTCTTGATCTCACTCATTACAAATTTGGGAGACAAAAGTAAAACAATATTTTCACTCATGGAGGCCACACTTTGTCACATACATCACCAACCACGACTGTGGCCAATCTTCACAATCCAACCGAGTCATGGGTAGAGAAACAAAGTCAGTTCCTCATCCGTGGGGTATCATATTCGGTCGTGTTGTGCTTGAACGTTGGTGGGGGAAGTTGTTACTTTTTAAATGGACCTGTAATGGAAATGTACTTTTTTCAGGGCGGGCTCACTGTCACGGTTGCCCTCTTAAATGTAATTCGGTCATTCTTGAGCCAGCAGCATTTCACAGACTTGTTATTGAGACACCTGGGAACTGTGCATGGGTCCTTTAAATTATCTTGAAGTGTTGTATTTACAGTAATCTGTTGCAATAAAGACCAAGTCCTACTGCAGATAGTGAGAAAGGGCAAGTAAATGATCCCCCCCTAAAAATCTCTGTATTTGCCTATAGTAATAGTTTAAATTGTAATCTCATTTCAAACTAATTTCACACAATTGCCCTTAAAAATGAATTGAAAAAGGTTCATTCACATGTGGTGAAGACTGTAAGTTCCAGTAAAAACACAGGTGTAACGTAGCACCTCCCCAATATACCAAGTTTGTTTCTCAATCCCGATATGTTAGTATATATACCGGTACTTCCTTTAGACCAGTGCTGTCAAACTCATTCTTGTCGCGGGCCACATTTTAGTTACCGTTTCCCTTGGAGGACTGTTATGACTGGAACCATAAAAATAAGTCACAAATAACTGTTGGTTCAACTATTGTTGAAGTTACTATCATGAGGGGTTTGGAAGAAAATGCTTCCAATATCTCACTTATTTATTGCATATGAGAATTTGAAATTGTGATCGACATTTTAGAAAGCATTATGGAAGTCGACATGTTTGATCTGCTTTCGCGGGCCACATCAAATGATGCGGCGGGCCAAATATGGCCCCCGGGCTTTGAGTTTGATAACTGTGCTTTAGACCAATTCCTCTTTAGGACATTGACACCAACTTGCACTGTAGAAAAAGCACAAAATCTATTAATCATTTTCCAGTGAATAACAGAGGTTCAATTCCTCCGAAAAAAAGCAAAGAGTGAATTACTACATATGTATATTTTATGGCGATTGTGTGTGTCTGAACCTCAAATAATAACTGGAACCCTGGAAGAAGGCAACAGTCTTGTTGTGACTTCCCTGCCAAGGACTTTTAGCCCCTGCCGTTGTTTTATTCATGTTGAATAATCTGCATAAATTTACTTTTTGTTACACAAATAGCAGATAATTGAACTATGGGGCCAATAAATAGAGGACACGCGTCAGATTTCATCTCGTTTGGTTGCGTTGGTGCCGCAGCGTATGTCTGTGTGTGTCTATGTGCGTATCACTGTCACCTCTGATCAAGGAGACATATGCCCTGCATCTTGATACAGATTTAGCTCCACCCCCGCCCCTGACACCCTCCCACCTCACTCGATGGAAAACGGTCAGGTCACTCAAGCAACTTGTTACCTACCGGATGCAAACCGGCTAAAGGAGCAGCCATGTGATCGGCGGCGGGGCTTCTCTCACGACGTGATTCATTTGCACCTCTTTGCAAATTCGACACCGCCGCGATGCAATTTCCTCCGTTTGGGTCACCTCCAAGGTTGAAGCCGAACGGCGACGCCGAAGAGACCCTAACATCTCAAACGCCATTGTTATTTTTTTTAGGAAAAGGGCGCCCTTGGCCACTCTGGCTCTCACTCGCTCACTCTATATGATGTCTGGTCGATGCTAATAACTTAGGGGAGAGAGCGGGCAGCCGTTTGGGCATGTTTATGATGATCTGTCAAATACTGTCAGTGAGCTCAACCAGACGCTCCCTCCAGTGACCGGGTTTGTCACCCCCACCCTGCCGGACCGAGGGTGGAAGTACATTTGACTGATCGTGCTTTGGGATTTGTCTGCTATTGTCGTGTACTAACCTTTTTATCTCCCCCAAGGAGGTGTTTATCTGTGCCCGGTCTGTGGACTAGTGGTTGGCACATTTGCCTCACAGTCAAGCGATCTGGTGTCCAATCTGTGTTTGCCCTATTGGGGATGTACTCGCTTCTCTCGCTTAACGTCAGCTGGCATAGGCTCAAGCTCACCCCAACGCAAATGAGGACAATTGGTATAGAAAATGGATGGATGGATAGAAGAAGGAAAAAAAACGGTATTAAATATTACATTCCTACTATATCACTATCATGAAACCCTGAAGTGCTAGAAAAAAAATGTGGTTAGATTTGAAATCGGCGCAGAAAAAAAAAGCATTGAGAAAAGTTGACTTGATTAACAAAAATAAACCAGTTGACCAGTGTAATTGTTCTAAAGGACACAGTTCTGTCGAGCAGACTCTCGCTTAAATATGAACCCAACGTGCTGTATGCAGCAGCCAGGGCAGATCCAAAAGGCTTTTGGCATGAGTTTAAATTTAAATTCCATTCCAGTTAACACATCCAAACGTTTCCAGTATGTTGAATCTTATCAGATCAGATTGTAATTGACCGAGCGTTCTCAATTCCTTTCCTTGAATCAAAATTCTGGCGAGGGGTATTGTGCCACTAATAGATGCTAGTCATGATGCGCATGGATTTTGAGTGGATTGCCCTTTCTTGACCGCTTGCTATCATCCACCCAGTGAGGATGCTTGTAGGATCTCTGCCATGAGATGTTGAATTGAATTTCACCCTGATAGTTGCTGCGGTGAATCACTATTTGCATGACAATTGCCACACACAAACCCCACGTTTAGTGTTCTGATAATCCCGCCATTTTAGTGTCCAATGCACTCGGGTTTTGCTGAGCAAAATGGACATTGTTTGGAATGACATAGCCTCAAGTGCGACTGTGAAATGTTATTTCCATGTGTTCACGGATGTACCTTTAATGAGAATGCTCAGTTCTGATTGATACTGTCAGAGAAGTGTCAATTTAGCGGTATGTTTTTGATTATGGTAGTAGATTTTATTGACGTTTAATTACTTTCACAGGGCGAACGTATTTGAGTGGAGCACATTTAAATCTAAATATGTTTTTGTTGGGGTGGCCCAGTGGTTAGCACGGCAACCTCACAGTACAGAGGTACCGGGTTCAGTTCCAGCTCTGGCCTCCCTGTGTAGAGTGTGCATGTTCTCCCCGGGCCTGCGTGGGTTTTCTCCGGATGCTCCGGTTTCCTCCCACATTCCAAAAACATGCATGGCAGGCTGATTGAACACTCTAAATTGTCCCTTGGTGTGGGTGTGGATGGTTGTTTGTCTCTGTATACCCCCCGTGATTCCTTGTGAGGATAGGTGGAACGGAAAATGGATGGATGTTTTTGTTGGTACGGTTATTCCATCGGTGATCTGTAGAACCCCTATTTTTAAACAGAAAAAGGATCAAATTATTTTTTCCAGCAACCCAACATTTTCCACGTCCTTATGTTGTCAACCGTGTCATTTTACAGTTTTAAGACATAATAGAAAACTAGCCATCTACTTAAACAATCACAGCATTTCATTTTGACAATTCCTTCTCTAGTCATGTGCATGATATGTGAAACATGCCATTTTCATCACTTGTGTTACATTTCCATACACCTTCAAGGTTCCATTATGTTTTTAGCCATTTTTAAGGCATTTTTGTTCATTATAGACGATGTAGGTGGACTTGAGCAGTCTGTATGTTTTATGAAGCCTCATAATAAACACTGAAGTAGACTGCACTGAAGGGGCTAATGATCAGGGATGATTATTTTCCAAACCTTTTGTATCGGCGCTTGGTGTCTTCAGAGAGACTATATTGTTCAAAAGTAATTACAGCTGCCTGCTTGGTGGAGTTGAAGCCTGTGCACAATGCTGGCAATCTCCCGTAGCAATATGGAGTTTTGCGGGCAAGTGTGGAGCAAAGAAAAACCCGGTGCTGGATTTTGTTCTGTTGAAAAGATGGCAAATTCTCCCCGTCTGTGGGTGGATGACGCTTTTTGCACCATTCTGATCCGGTCTCTTTGGAAACAACTGAGCATGGTTGTGGGACCCTTTTTTGGGGTACTTAGAAGAAGAGTGCTAACATTTGCGTCGTGGAAAAGGAAGATTACGTGACGAAACAAAGGCAGAGGATTATCTCGGCACAGGCTACAATGGCACCGCACTCGCCGGCCCCCTCACTAACGGGCCTGCCACCAGCAGGCTTTGGAGTTGAGAACAAAGCCGGGGTCTCCCACCCATCCAATGCACAGAGTTAGCTAATACGACTACAATACCCAACTGCCTGTCGCCCGACCGGGGACCTGGAATTAAGCATCATTATTGCTCCTCATTATGGACTTCAACACTGTCGGACCACTCAGAAGAGGACATGCTATAGGTGCCTGTGACCTGCAGAGATGGCAAAAGTGTGTCCTTTAGCACAAGTGCGGATACTTGTCCTTATACTATCCCCCCCCAAAAAATCTAGTTAAAGTAGAACTGATTAAACTCCTTTTGCTTTAGTTAAAAAAATAAATATATATATATATATATATATATATATATATATATATATATATATATATATATATATATATATATATATTTTGCTTTAGTTAAAAAAATATATATATATATATATATATATATATATATATATATATATATATATATATATATATATATATATATATATATATTAGAGCTGTCAAACGATTAAAATTTTTAATCTAATTAAAAACTCAACTGTCATAATTAACTCAAATTAACTAAAAATTAATCATGATTGCTCACTCATTTTTTATCGTTTCTGAATTTCCTTTTATATTTTTTTGTCCTATTTTCCCCATTTTAATGCTCTCATCAACATGGAATCATGAATCAGTTTTCTATGTGCAAAATGCAAATATTTACTGAAATAACAATTTTGATTTTCAATTTTACATGAACATTTTTCACTTGGAGCAGTTATTCACACATTATCTCTCACACAATATTACTGTCCATCAACAACAGTGAAAACAATATTTTGTCACACAACAGCTGCTTGAACAGCTCTTTTAGGGAATCAAAACAGCGCAATATAACATTATAAAGTGCACATCTAAGGTAAACTAGTACTCAGCCTATAATGGATTTAAGCCATGGTTGCATACTTCGTTTTTCTCAAATTTGCTTTGAACACAGCAGTCAGGCTATGCTGATTCTGTTGGTCCTTCTTGCTCGGAAGTCTCTCTACGGTTTTGTGTCGACATCATTTCGGATTCTTGTAATGGAGGCTCTCGCTGGCAATCAGTAATGGTTGTTCAGTTAGGATTGTCGGTCAGCATGGAAGGATCTCTCGTTCTGTACTTTTTGGATCATTTATTGGAGCACTTTGCAGCAGAAGTAGGAGTAGTAGTAGTTGTAACAGAAGTATCAGAAGCAGGTAATAACCTAAACTACACATAAATGCAGTAAAAAATTAATATATCTATCTTTCTGCATCGCAATGTAAATATGTATATAATTGACATTAATGAATACCTTTATTTAACAATAACCCTGATTTCACTATGTATCATTATCGCTCATCATTATTCATTGTTTTAAACGTAAGAAACCATTCAACACAAACATAAAGTCGAATCGAACAAAAGAATTACAAGTCCCAATACTCAATCCCGGAAGTGGAGCGCCGGCATGAACATATTAAGTCGAATCGAACAAAAGAACTACAAGTCCCAAAGGTCCAACCCGGAAGTGGAGCGCCGGCTGCAACGCAATTTACTTCTTTAAACGTCAGATTGCAGACGGACAAACATGACAACTATGCACAAATGAGCTAAATAAAGACACCCCTGTTCTAGCAACATTTTAGCCCACGCTGTTTAAATTGCCGATTGCTTCAGCAACTTTGTTCTTTGTCGTGTCATCCATTTTCTTCGCTTTGAAATGATCCATAGCCGTCTGTCTGAGACGAGGGGGGCGGACTACTCACGCAGCGGTGTGCTTGGCCAATAATTAAGTGGTATTTCAGACTCGACGTGCTATGATGATAGCACTCAGTTTACGACTGCAAAACATACAGGTAACTTTGGTCTTGTCAGTGGAACAATCTGGCAACTTTTTAAAAGTAAACTTTCCATTCATAAACTATTTAAATATCCGTTTTCGGTGTCTCGTGCTGCCGTGGCTGGCAAAACAAACGTGCGTGGACTTGTGCAGCGCGCTTGATGTTTTGTTTCTGGTTTATTTATAGAGCAACATCACATCCGCTGTGACGTCTGCCGCGTTAATCTCGCGAGAACATTTTTGATCCCGATAAAATTCATTTAAATTAATGTCGATAAAAACGCACTAAACTGACAGCTCTAATATATATATATATATATATATATATATATATAATTTATATATATATATATATAATATATATATATATATATATATATATATATATATATAAATTTTCTGTATTTTTAAGCACAAGTTCTGAAGTGCAGAAGTTAAAATATTGTTTTACAATATAGCTTTTAGATAGCTTGGCGCAAAAAAAAATCTTTACACACGATTATTTTTTAATAAGACAAATTTGAAAACCACAATCTCTTTTTTTTTTTTTTTTTTTTTTTTTTAAGATGACACAAGACACAACCCATATTCAAATAATTTAAATTTGACTTGGAAACAGCCAGAAGACCCTCATCCAAGGATCTGAGGCCATGATTCCGTGAGAAAAGATGTAGGGAGGAAAAAGTGTAAAGTTGGCCAGAATAATAAGTACTGAAGTAAAATATGGAAACGTACAATAGAATAAAAAATATATATACTTGTACTTTGTGACTTCTCGGCAATGACCTGAATGTGAACTTGAGATGTGGCCAGCACTGCACTGATTGAAATTGTACGAAAATTTGCATTGCATTTGACTTGTGCGCTATTTAAAGTCAATTATAGTCGTTTTTTTGAAGTTGCCTTGACTGTTGTTGTATGTATTAGAGGAGAGGTTTCGACCACGCTTAAGTGAAACTGATGGAAAGAAATGACGTACAGCATATGATGGGAGGATAAAAGAGCCCATCCAGAAGGAGAGATAAAGAGGACAGCGAGTGGGGTGAAACGAAAGGTATGGATGCAGGAGTCGCATACGGGGGGAGAGGGAGGTACTGGGACGATGAGGGCGTGAAGCGAAAGCGAGTTTGTCTGTGAGGGTTTTAAAATTCTGGAGTGGAAAGTCCCTCCATCTGTTATTGAGGAACGGTTCTGACTCAGTGATTTCTATGATTGGCCTTAATCCCAGCCAAGTGGAGGAGACAGAATGAAGAGCTTAGAGCAGACCGCTCTCACTCCGACAGACTCCGCTGGCTGCCGGGACTCAGTCTGCTGCCCCTTATGGACCGACCGACCGCTGCACCACGTTCAACCGCGCTGAGCCGGCCGACCCCGCGGGCCGTGACACCACAGTGACATTTTAATTCAACACGCATTTGTCATCAGCCCTGGCGCACATATTAATGCCTGCTACGATTATGCCCCCGCGTCTCCTCAAATATCACGGAAGCAATACTGTCCTGAGATGTATCATGTCTGCTGTACTCAATATAGACCTGACACTGCTGATTATTCGAACTGGCCGAGTGTCTCAGCGCGGAAAGCAAAGCGGCAGCTTCTCGCTATGGTACCAAAGGAACACTCCTGCTTGATGGACAGCTCTTTAACCCTTTCAGGGACAACGGTTACCATAGTGGACAGCTTATCGCGTTTTCAGGTTACAGGGCGGATGAAAGGGTTAAAGTACTACGTATGATGACTTAAATATGTGACACTGAAGTCATTGATTTCAGATGGGATCTATGGCTAGCTCGCTTTCTTAATAATTCAAAACTCGACCAGATATGTGTTGTCGTTATCTCGACGTTATCTCTATGTCGAATTCAGGTTTGCTTCGTCAAAAAGAACATTTTCAGCGTCTATGACTAGGGCCTCAATGATACAGATTGTCATCGCAGTAACATATTGTTTAAAAAAAAAAAAACAACTGAGCAAGTTCATGTTTGCAATGGCGTGAACTTAGTTCAAAATTTTCAATGATGAACTATGAATTGCATTGATTCATTTTTAAATCAATTATATTTCCGTATTGTCTATGCGAAACGAGGCAGAATATGAATTGATTTCCCCTTCAGGTACTAAAAAGTGTCTATCTTTAGAAACAATGATGTCATAAAAAATAACGGCAAAATGAAATCAAGCTTTTTTTTTTTGTGGCTCCGTAGCTGTCTTTCTTAGAGAGTGCCATTTGAGAGACAGAAATAATCAAATGTACCAACACTAAAAATGACCCGTAAAAAGACCACTTATGCGTATAAAGGGCACTCGTTTAGACGTTGCAATATTTCATGCCATAAACAAAGATGGAAAAAGTGCCATTAAAGGGTTGACAGTGTGCCATTGCAAGTCCATCTCAATCTCACTGTGTTATACTGAAGCACGGAAAGAGTGGTCACATTATTATTATTATTTGTGTTTCGTCGTCTTCGACTGGTGTAACAGCCATTTCACAGTCATCTGCAGCCATGACACATTGTGTACTTCATGGATAAGATGTTCTAACTATCTAAAGGGTCCCCGGACTCACTTCTTTGATTGTAACAGGGCACATCAGCGAATCACTGAAGAGTTTAGCGCTACCCTTCCCTCAACACATCATTACGAGCGGCCTCAGACAAGTGGTTCCGCAGTTTTGTCGGCCTCGATGTGCCAACCTTCCAGCAGCAAAGCCAGCGGGGGGTCATTCGGAACATGTCGAGTGGCTGCATTCAAGGCCGCAATCACGTCCAAGACCGTCTTGTGTTCCCTGAAGTGCCCTCTCGCTCAAACGCACCCAGTGTGGAGCTGTTTTGCCCGAGTATCTGTCCGGATAAGGCCGGCAGCAGTGTGCGATGTGGAGGGCCCTTTATAAGCTAATGCTTCAATGGAAGGGCCTCACGGGCCGCCGCAATCACGCAGTTGGTCCGGTGTCAAGTTGACGCTTAGCGCAACATGACGCCACCTGTCCCTGGTGCGCTGTCATTCCCTGGGAAGAACTTTGAATGAACAAATGTCTCCCCTGTGGACCTGAGAAAACAGAACCAGAGTGAATATTAAAGATGGTAATCACCTCATGCTGAGCCGTACCGTCATTTTTTTTTCCTGCCGTCTTCTCGCTCTGTGATTTCACAGTGAGGCAACTCAACCTTTTATTTTTTTTATGACAGCAGAGACATCAACAAGCATCTTTGGATTCATCATTCCTTCCAGCGTGGGTGTGACAAATAGATTTATTGGCCATCTATAACATTGTCAAAATGCCATTGTTCTGTCAATCAATGATCATTTTATTAATGAGGTTATATTTTACAGTGCCTGTCATTTTGGAGCAATGGAGGCATATTAGATTTCGCTACAAACAAGAAGACGGTCCCGTTAATTCAATTTAATGTTTATGCGGTTTAACTGGCTTGCCGTATGAACGTGCTGCGATAAAACTCAAGATTTGAAATATACAGTTACCGGGGGGTCCTCGGTTTCGCACAAGGCGGAATCATGGTTGGTACTCAGTGCTTTTTGGGTTTGTGTGCTGAGCCCAAATTCGAGCATGCCTCTAGTATGCCGCCACGAGATTACGGCAAAGAACGCCTCAACATCTGCCCAGCAACCCTCATGTTGCTGCAATCTCAATCACGGGAAGATATAAGCTTGTTCATCAATGTACCACTGTACAGTGAATACCCACTGTTCTAAAAAATAAAAATAAAAAAAAGATTAGTGAGTATTTGTAATTGACAGCCCTCAAGAAAGTTTATAGTTAGCTGAAGATGCCACAAAAGGGCGGTAAGCCATTACTTTTGTCAAAATGAAGCTCCTGAACGGCCTCAACGTCGTTCCTGGGCAACAAGATGCCATAAGATAGCACAATGCACTACTTTTGTCGATATGAAACTTCTCAACTCACTCCAACACAGTTTCTTGAAACCAAGATGTCCCAAAAACCTGCCAATTTATTGAATTTGAAAATGATGAATCACGAAAAATCCGTGATTCACAATAGATACTTTTTTGACACTGTCTGTCATGACAATTTTCTTCCCGTTGGTGGCTAGCTACCAGCCATTGTTTTTGAATGGATATTTCTCATGCAAATTTTGGTCTGTTTCTGAATATGACCTGAATGAAATGAATGTCCCTAACCATCAATCAAAGAAATGTCTCTGACTGTGGTGCTGTAGCTCACACGCGTTGTACGTAGACCTTGTAGACGGACATTGCCATCCATTACCATCGTGTTTATGTTTCTTGACCTTGCCAGAAGGCTTAGTGACAAATAGGGCCGTCATGTGTCGTAGATGGACGACGACGGTATAACAATCGGGCACTCGGGGCAGCTCTTCTGGTGGCGAGTGTTGTGTGGGCCTGTATTGTGAGCTTTTTGATCAGTGCTGATCTAACCACACTCATCCAGTCCTTTAAGCTGCTTGGGTTCCAGCCACCAATATGGCTCATACAGCTGCCTTCTGCATCTCTCACTCTGATTCATTGGCTGTTTGTCTTGCACATCCATCTGGGCCGATGCCGAAGACGCATGGCTGTTTGGGTGCAGTGAGACTGCATTGAAATGCTACGGATAAGATGGAGTCCTAGTGCTATGATGGCCGACTTCGGAGAGTGGCGAAGGGTGTATTTTCCGGAGGTAGACAGAGTGGCGATAAGAGATTCGTGCTGCTGAAAAAGGCCAAATCAAAAAAGATGATAGGGGTTGGGAACAGAAAGAATGGAGGCTTTGTGGTAAATACTCTTGTCACTATTTCAAAGTTACCGCAAGTGGTTTTGCCAGTTCAGGAATATCGAACTCAATTTATGCCTGTGTACATTTCAGGTGAGGTTACCACCGTGAGCTTGTTTGACGGCATCGACTTTGCGGCATTTTCCCTCATATTGAACAATGTAATGTTTCACTGTGGTTGCCTCGTTAACATCAACAAGCCTCTTTACAAGAACACACACACACACACACACACACACACACACATTGTCACTGTTTTTGCTTTGATGGAAAAAGTGCCATTAAAGGGTTGACAGTGTGCCATTGCAAGTCCATCTCAATCTCACTGTGTTATACTGAAGCACGGAAAGAGTGGTCACATTATTTTTATTATTTGTGTTTCGTCGTCTTCGACTGGTGTAACAGCCATTTCAGCGGCAGCTTTCATAGTCATCTGCAGCCATGACACATTGTGTACTTCATGGATAAGATGTTCTAACTATCTAAAGGGTCCCCGGACTCACTTCTTTGATTGGAACAGGGCACATCAGCGAATCACTGAAGAGTTTAGCGCTACCCTTCCCTCAACACATCATTACGAGCGGCCTCAGACAAGTGGTTCCGCAGTTTTGTCGGCCTGGATGTGCCAACCTTCCAGCAGCAAAGCCAGCGGGGGGTCATTCGGAACATGTCGAGTGGCTGCATTCAAGGCCGCAATCACGTCCAAGACCGTCTTGTGTTCCCTGAAGTGCCCTCTCGCTCAAACGCACCCAGTGTGGAGCTGTTTTGCCCGAGTATCTGTCCGGATAAGGCCGGCGGCAGTGTGCGATGTGGAGGGCCCTTTATAAGCTAATGCTTCAATGGAAGGGCCTCACGGGCCGCCGCAATCACGCAGTTGGTCCGGTGTCAAGTTGACGCTTAGCACAACATGACGCCACCTGTCCCCGGTGCGCTGTCATTCCCTGGGAAGAACTTTGAATGAACAAATGTCTCCCCTGTGGACCTGAGAAAACAGAACCAGAGTGAATATTAAAGATGGTAATCACCTCATGCTGAGCCGTACCGTCATTTTTTTTTTCCTGCCGTCTTCTCGCTCTGTGATTTCACAGTGAGGCAACTCAACCTTTTATTTTTTTTATGACAGCAGAGACATCAACAAGCATCTTTGGATTCATCATTCCTTCCAGCGAGCGGTGTGACAAATAGATTTATTGGCCATCTATAACATTGTCAAAATGCCATTGTTCTGTCAATCAATGATCATTTTATTAATGAGGTTATATTTTACAGTGCCTGTCATTTTGGAGCAATGGAGGCATATTAGATTTCGCTACAAACAAGAAGACGGTCCCGTTAATTCAATTTAATGTTTATGCGGTTTAACTGGCTTGCCGTATGAACGTGCTGCGATAAAACTCAAGATTCGAAATATACAGTTACCGGGGGGTCCTCGGTTTCGCACAAGGCGAAGTCATGGTTGGTACTCAGTGCTTTTTGGGTTTGTGTGCCAAGCCCAAATTTGAGCATGCTTCTAAAATATGCCGCCACGAGATTACGGCAAAGAACGCCTCAACATCTGCCCAGCAACCCTCATGTTGCTGCAATCTCAATCACGGAAGATATAAGCTTGTTCATCAATGTACCACTGTACAGTGAATCCCCACTTTTCTAAAAAATAAAAATAAAAAAAAACATTAGTGAGTATTTGTAATTGTAACAGCCCTCAAGAAAGTTTATAATTAGCTGTAGATGCCACAAAAGGGCGGTAAGCCATTACTTTTGTCAAAATGAAGCTCCTGAACTGCCTCAACATAGTTCCTGGGCAACAAGATGCCATAAGATAGCACAATGCACTACTTTTGTCGATATGAAACTTCTCAACTCACTCCAACACAGTTTCTTGAAACCAAGATGTCCCAAAAACCTGTCAATTTATTGAATTTGAAAATGATGAATCACGAAAAATCCGGGATTCACAATAGATACTTTTGACACTGTCTGTCATGACAATTTTCTTCCGTTGGTGGCTAGCTACCAGCCATTGTTTTTGAATGGATATTTCTCATGCAAATTTTGGTCTGTTTCTGAATATGACCTGAATGAAATGAATGTCCCTAACCATCAATCAAAGAAATGTCTCTGACTGTGGTGCTGTAGCTCACACGCGTTGTACGTAGACCTTGTAGACGGACATTGCCATCCATTACCATCGTGTTTATGTTTCTTGACCTTGCCAGAAGGCTTAGTGACAAATAGGGCCGTCATGTGTCGTAGATGGACGACGACGGTATAACAATCGGGCACTCGGGGCAGCTCTTCTGGTGGCGAGTGTTGTGTGGGCCTGTATTGTGAGCTTTTTGATCAGTGCTGATCTAACCACACTCATCCAGTCCTTTAAGCTGCTTGGGTTCCAGCCACCAATGTGGCTCATACAGCTGCCTTCTGCATCTCTCACTCTGATTCATTGGCTGTTTGTCTTGCACATCCATCTGGGCCGATGCCGAAGACGCATGGCTGTTTGGGTGCAGTGAGACTGCATTGAAATGCTACGGATAAGATGGAGTCCTAGTGCTATGATGGCCGACTTCGGAGAATGGCGAAGGGTGTATTTTCCGGAGGTAGACAGAGTGCCGATAAGAGATTCGTGCTGCTGAAAAAGGCCAAATCAAAAAAGATGATAGGGGTTGGGAACAGAAAGAATGGAGGCTTTGTGGTAAATACTCTTGTCACTATTTCAAAGTTACCGCAAGTGGTTTTGCCAGTTCAGGAATATCGAACTCAATTTATGCCTGTGTACATTTCAGGTGAGGTTACCACCGTGAGCTTGTTTGACGGCATCGACTTTGCTGCATTTTCCCTCATATTGAACAATGTAATGTTTCACTGTGGTTGCCTCGTTAACATCAACAAGCCTCTTTACAAGAACACACACACACACACACACACACACACACACATTGTCACTGTTTTTGCTTTTCGGCTCCCGGGTTAATAATTTCAATGCACTAATTAGATCCTCATTTTGTTGATTCACTCGACTATGTTGCCATTAGGACAAGAAATGGAATCTTTAGTTAAAGGCTTGGTGATTTTGAAAGACAAATGGAAAAGCATTACAGCAGACTACATTTCGAAGAAGCGGTGATTTTAATATAGATTAATCAGTATGCGTTTTTGTTTTGGGTTTTTTTTTTTTTTTTGCTGTGAAGAAAGATTAATTTTATATCTCAAAAGCTGTCTCATAAGTTCCTTGTGAGAGCTTTTAATACTCTTTCTAACCTGTGCTTGGTTTCTTTCTTTTGGACTTGATTCCACACAGTCTTGTAACGTGATTTCAGCTTCACGATCCATGCTGTGAAGGTGCCATATGCAACTGCTTCAAAACCTATTGCTGGGATGAACAAAGTCGTCTGAATTGGAATCTCGGGGTTTAAAATATTAACCGGAGGTGTTTTGGCTCTGATTCAGTGTTTGGTAAGTGAGTTTGGCTTTGCCTAGCTGGCTCAAGATCACCCCTAAGGGGCTATTGTTTGAGGTACTCCAGAAAATGGGAGCTCGCTCACATCTTGGTGCTAAGGTACTTTTGAAGTGAGTTGCGGTTTCATGTAGACAAACGTAGACAACCCCTTTTTGAATTGATAATACAAGCAGAGGTTCGTGGGATTTTATTACCATTACTGACACGTTTGGGTGATTAAACAAATTCCTCGGGTCAAATTGACCCGGGAGCATTTTTGCCAAACTTCCCGAGACACAAAAGTAATGGGAGGTTTGAATGTGGACACACACACACACACACACACACACACATAATAACCAATCAAAGCCCTGTTGACTTGTCACACTCACTCTGCTGATTTTGTGTTTCCTTCCAGAAACTTGCCAATGAAGCAGAGCAGCTTCAGAAGGATCACGAGTGGCAAGATGGAGTGACGGTAAAGTAGGACACCATCCCTCCTTTCCCTTTCTTCCCCGGATGACCTTCCCATCTCTTCCCGTTTTCCCTTTCGAGCGACTGGTGTGTCTTCCCATGACATGGTTACTCCCTCCTGACTTTCAGCTCTCCTAACTTCTCTCCTGTGTACACCAAGCTGAGTACACATGTCTAGATTGTCAACGTCTGACTCGATTTGTCAAACATGAGAGTGTCCACATACGCTGAGGAAAAAAATCAAAGTGTTTTCTTCAACACTTCAACAATCCTATTGTGTGTTGTGCACTCAAGATGACCAACACAGTAGTAGCAAGAGCAACTCAGTGAGAGGCAGCACAGAGTATCCAGACTGCTGGAATATCCTGTGCAAATGAAAGAGTAGGGGGTGTCAAGGAAGAAAGAGAACAATTTAGGATAACTGTAACCTTATCTGTTACTCCATAGTGTTAAGCCCAAACGCCAGGATTTGCCCTCGTAAATATAGAACAGGTTTAACATTGATTAATCTTATCACAGTCAGGCAATCTATGCTATTAGGCTAACAATTTTCAATTGTTGATCCCCGACTGATTTGTGAGCAAATTTTGATGGGAAATCACTCCACAGCTTTTATTAGCTTTATTACAATAATAATTATTATATTGATATGCATGTATTAAGTGTTAGGCTTAGCAACAGGCGAATTATTTTTTAATGAAACACCATAGCTATAAATTACAATGCATGGCAGAATCTG
The DNA here is from genome assembly GCA_026261675.1 of Hippocampus mohnikei. Lineage (NCBI taxonomy): Eukaryota > Metazoa > Chordata > Actinopteri > Syngnathiformes > Syngnathidae > Hippocampus > Hippocampus mohnikei. Next base: position 15,807,814 of record JAKGUB010000334.1, on the reverse strand, counting down.
TATTGCAAACGCTTTTATAAGTCAAAAGTGAAAATATTTCAAAAACCTACTGATCGAGAAAAAAAAGAAGAGATTTGTTTGGGTTTTTTAATCGGCGTCGAAATTATGTTTGGGGACACATAAAGCCATATGTGATTAAAAATTGCTATTGACTAGTATTATGAGGCATTACCTGACTTTGATCAGGAGTGAATCAAATTCTGATTGCCGGTATGCATTTACCCCGCCTAATGTGATCAGCATCACAGAGACCAATGGAGATATATTGCAACAACCCCCCCCCCCCCAAAAAAAAACAAACGGACACAAATGCAATTCATAGATGCTCACACGCGATACGAGCATATGAGTTGTCAGAGCCTCCTTGAACAAAGCACGCTTTTGCTGACCTTTAAATCAAAGATCCGCTCTTGAAATCTAAAGGAAAAAAACCCCCAACAAAATCACAATATTGCAGAGCTTTGTTTATTCGTCTGTATCTGTTTGTGATCCTCACATGCACCAATGACTCTCAAATTTGTAAACACTCAAATGCCCCCACAAACACGCGCGCAAGCACACACACACACACACACACACACGTATGTAGCAGATACACATTCCCTCCTGTCATATTCTCTGTCTCCAGGGAGACAAGTTCGCTGTCATGCTACACTTCCCGCAAATGGATTTTTAACCCCCCTGTGCCTCCAGGGGGATGTTTGAGAAAAGGCTTTAACTGATTCCAAACGAATAATAATGAGCGTCACTTCCTTGCAAAGTCCTTTTTGTATTTGTTTTATTTAATATAAATCCACGCTTGCTTACACATTGATGCTTCAGCATTAGGGTGACCGCTCTGTGCTTCGACCTTCCCTCGTGGTTCTTTTGCCAGTGGCAGTGGGGGGGAGATTTGATGTCTGCCTAGCTTCGTTCACAAAGCTGCATCCAGTATGGCGTCAATACTCCTCCAATGCTGGTACAAACCCGCCTCTCCATTTAAGTGGGAGCCTTCCTTCCTTCTCCTCCATTTTTAGACCACGTCGGCAGGGATTGATTGTCGCCCATCTGGGAAGCAGAATTTCTTAACCTCTTTTTTTATTTTTCTATTTATCTTTTCTTTTTTTTTAATGGGGCAAGGTACTCATTTTATATTAGAAAAATCTCCCTGCACACCACCAAACAAAAATGCCACAAAAAGTGTAAAAACTGAAATAATAATCATCTCAATGTACACACTAATGGACTTCATGGGTGCGAAATCTGGGCCTGTTTAATTGAACTTAAAGCTATATTTCTTTTTGAGGGATGAATGGCTAAAGGTGAACGTGCAGGTTTATTGTACCTTCTGCCATTTAATGAAAGTGAATGCCATTGATTTGATTTGCTTGTTTTCGAGAAGGCAAAACTAATGTTTCTCATTTTTCAAAGAAGCCTGACTGCAGCGCCCTGTATTTATAGCAAACAAAAAGCCATCACCATGGACACCAATAGCAACAAAAACAAGCTTGACATGTGCAGCTCAAAAAGGGGTGAGAAGAAGAAAACGTATTAAATCCAACCTCCATTTTACATTTATATTACACGCTATACAGAGGACTTCTGCTTCCCTCGTAGTAAAGCCAACCTATAAATCCCAATACAAATAACGGATTAACAAAAGTGATGTATATATGAATATAATATATATATATATATTTTGGGGATCTCTGTAGCGCAGATTTCCACCTATTCCGGGAGGGTCTGGAATGTCTCCCCCCGAATAAACGGGGGTTCACTCCTCCCCCACATTCATTTAATTCCTCTCATCTGTCCGGCTAAGAGCTTCACCCCCGCTCACCCTTATCCTCCCATACAGCACACTACCTTTTTTCCTTATCAGCACGTGACTGTAAATCAGGCATGAAAACAGTCGGAATCTATCATATTGTTGCAAATAGCGCAGAGGAGCCCTCTATTAATAATGTATTGGAGCTGATTTCATTTGCCTTTATAATTAGGCCAGGTAATGAATCCCAGCAGGGCGACTGTGAAACCATTAAAGAGAGATCTCAGAGAGGCGGAGGAAGGGTGGAGAAGCGAGGGTTGTGGGGCGGGGGGTGTGGCGACTTGATATGCCTCAACCTCGTGAGAAGATTCTTCATGTTTGTAGATTTTTGTGGCTTCCTAATTTTTCTTTTGGCTGAACACCCTGCTGACTGACAGTCTAATTAGATTAGAGCTGCATGCTCTTTGGGCACATTAGGAGCGATGCGGCGGTGCATTTTAAACTGGCGGGAGGAGCAGTCTGTCAAAGCCACAGAAAAGGTGTTTATGCATGGGAGACGGTGCATTTAATTGCGCGTTCATGTGAGTGGGGAGTGGGAACTGCACAAATATGATTTTTGGTGTCTGTTGCTCAGTGCATTTTCTTTGATTATTGCTACTTTCCCTCAAGGACGTCACATTTTTAGTGTTTTCTTTTTTGTTTGCTTGTTTTTATGAGCAGGATTATACACATTGCGCTATTTCAACGAAATATGGTTGGTGTGCTTTGGCTGATCCAAACCACATACAGTACTAAAGGACACAGAGTATTTTAAAACAATCAAATGTTATGCCTGGAATGTATATCTTTATTGCTGTAAGGATGAAAAAATAAGTTATTTTATTCATTACATTTATTGCGATTTTATTCTGATTTGAGAAGAGAGGAATACTGTATCAGAAAAAGGCCTGTCAAGCTGAGTTAGTTGGAATTATTTTGTTCAACAATTATATTTCGTTGGGAGAATAATAGCATTCAAGTTTCACAGAAGGCTATTAGAACAGCCTTTTTGATGTTTTTACATAAATTCCAAGAGTCTACTCAAGTAAATGTCTGTTACAAGATTTGCAGAGAATTACAACAGCAGAAAAATTTGATTAATTATGGACAATTTTGGAATTAATAGTGATTGCGATGAGTAGCTCTTGTTGTTTCTGGATAAGAACGACAGCAGGGCTGGAAGAGTAGTTGAAATGTCATTGTAAATTCAATATTGAAGGAAAACTATTAATATGGAGATCGGCGTGGTGCATTTACACGTTGCCGACATTGTGATGGTACTTTGGATGCACCATGTAGCTTGCTGAGCAAGCGTGAAGCGCCTGTGATTCTGCCGTCCTTCAGCGTACTTTAAGATGTTTAATCACGCCCTCATTGGTGTTTGCTGTAAAAGTAAACACACAACAAAAAGTATTGCACACATTATAAATTTAAGTTCAAAACATGCTTCATTTTTAAAACATCTCTAGCACTAATGCTAAAGTCAGTGTAATATCCCGTGGCCATGCTAATGAGCAATTAGCATTGAATTCGAGGGTGATATTCCTTCAAATAACCAAAATAGACATACACAAACGCTGTGAAAACATGTACAGTACACAGTTAACATAACATTGCTCAATGGCACATTTTTTTTCCCAATCTGAGAAAAATTAGTTATATAAATGGAGCTCAATCACAACTTTCTTGTTATCTCCTTATAAGTATCTACTCCATCCATGCACGGCACCTTTAAGAGGCCAAAACTAATTGTTCCTATTTTAGCATATTGGTAGTTTACTTTTTTTTTTGTTTAAATTATTTACGATTTTCTATCTCAATCAAAATAACAGTGATTATAATTTTTTCGTTTTATTTTTCTTTCTTCGTTAATGGACGCTACAACTTCTTGTTGCTTTCAAACCTAACTTGTAGCAGACGTGCGCACATTTTCAGCATGACGTCCTTGATCCACTGGTGAAAAGGACGCTTTGATTCGCTCCTCTTTCAGAAAAGTGGTTAAGATTGCACGACAGTCTGTATCTTATGTGTTGTATTATTTTGTCATCTATGCTAACTGTCCTTTTGACGGTCGCGCGGGCACCTGCAGCGGCTCCTCTTGTTGTCTGGTTGAGAGGGAATAAATGTAATCTGTGCTGTATGTTGCACATACAGCGAATTTGACAATAACGTTGTACTTGACTTTATTCCAGATGTGTTCACCCCTAAATAACAGGAGTCTCAGTGCTATCCGTTGCGCCGCACCAATACATGTGCAGAGTGGAGTCTGCAGTAGGTTCCGAATTGTTCAGTTCAGTTGTGTCGCTCCATGTGCGGCGACTCTCAAGCTATACGATCAGATGCTGGTCCACATTGGCCTTTTTCAGCCTCAGTACCGCTAATTCTTTGTTTCTTAGGAGCTGCTTGTATAGCTGCTCAAGCCCAAACGATGGGTCTTTCAAAAAAGGTGACATCATCACATTGTGAGTGGCACGCCTGTCCCTCGCCCCACCTGTTATTACAGCAGTGGCACACACTTGGGCCGACCAACGTGTTGCGACCAATCTGACTGCCGCACATTATGGGTGTCACGGTGTTGATCGTAACAAGCGCCACAATGATCGTCCGGGGTTTTAAATCCATTGGAATGAAATGGTGTGTGAAATGGACATTAAAGCGTCGGGATTGCCGATGATTTCTCAAGGTCAGGTGCCCATCCCCGTGCGATGCAGAGTCAAACCAAAGGGAACGCAACCCGTTCATCTTTGCAATTTTCTTAGAGGTGTGTACAGCAGCTTCAGAGAAAAATATCAAAGTCCCTTTTTTGTTTGTTTGTTTGTTGAATGGAAAGTTGGGAGGGAGTGAAGATACTTGGAAATACCTCGGCATGACACTGCGGTCTCATTTCTCTTCCTTTTTGTTTTTTGTTTTGGAATCAGGCCATAAAACAGTTGTGGTGGTTCCTTGGGCGTGAATACTTCAGACCACTGAGGGCATTGCATTTTTACACACGCTGAGCTTGTTTTTACAGCTTGCTATTTCAACGAAATATGGTTGGTGTGCTTTGGCTGATCCAAACCACATACAGTACTAAAGGACACAGAGTATTTTAAAACAATCAAATGTTATGCCTGGAATGTATATCTTTATTGCTGTAAGGATGAAAAATAAGTTATTTTATTCATTACATTTATTGCGATTTTATTCTGATTGGAGAAGAGAGGAATACTGTATCCGAAAAAGGCCTGTCAAGCTGAGTTAGTTGGAATTATTTTGTTCAACAATTGTATTTCGTTGGGAGAATAATAGCATTCAAGTTTCACAGAAGGCTATTAGAACAGCCTTTTTGATGTTTTTACATAAATTCCAAGAGTCTACTCAAGTAAATGTCTGTTACAAGATTTGCAGAGAATTACAACAGCAGAAAAATGTGATTAATTATGGACAATTTGGGAATTAATAGTGATTGCGATGAGTAGCTCTTGTTGTTTCTGGATAAGAACGACAGCAGGGCTGGAAGAGTAGTTGAAATGTCATTGTAAATTCAATATTGAAGGAAAACTATTAATATGGAGATCGGCGTGGTGCATTTACACGTTGCCGACATCGTGATGGTACTTTGCTGAGCAAGCGTGAAGCGCCTGTGATTCTGCCGTCCTTCAGCGTACTTTAAGATGTTCAATCACGCCCTCATTGGTGTTTACTGTAAAAGTAAACACACAACAAAAAGTATTGCACACATTATAAATTTAAGTTCAAAACATCTCTAGCACTAATGCTAAAGTCAGTGTAATATCCCGTGGCCATGCTAATGAGCAATTACCATTGAATTCGAGGGTGATATTCCTTCAAATAACCAAAATAGACATACACAAATGCTGTGAAAACATGTACAGTACACAGTTAACATAATATTGCTCAATGGCACATTTTTTTCCCCAATCTGAGAAAAATTGGTTATATAAATGGAGCTCAATCACAACTTTCTTGTTATCTCCTTATAAGTATCTACTCCATCCATGCACAGCACCTTTAAGAGGCCAAAACTAATTGTTCTTATTTTAGCATATTCGTAGTTTACTTTTTTTTTTTTAATTAGTTGCGATTTTCTATCTCAATCAAAATAACAGTGATTATAATTTTTTCGGGGTTTTTTTTTCTTCGTTAATGGACGCTACAACTTCTTGTTGCTTTCAAACCTAACTTGTAGCAGACGTGCGCACATTTTCAGCATGACGTCCTTGATCCACTGGTGAAAAGGACGCTTTGATTCGCTCCTCTTTCAGAAAAGTGGTTAAGATTGCACGACAGTCTGTGTCTTATGTGTTGTATTATTTTGTCATCTATGCTAACTGTCCTTTTGACGGTCGCGCGGGCACCTGCAGCGGCTCCTCTTGTTGTCTGGTTGAGAGGGAATAAATGTAATCTGTGCTGTATGTTGCACATACAGCGAATTTGACAATAACGTTGTACTTGACTTTATTCCAGATGTGTCCACCCCTAAATAACAGGAGTCTCAGTGCTATCCGTTGCGGCGCACCAATACATGTGCAGAGTGGAGTCTGCAGTAGGTTCCGAATTGTTCAGTTCAGTTGTGTCGCTCCATGTGCGGCGACTCTCAAGCTATACGATCAGATGCTGGTCCACATTGGCCTTTTTCAGCCTCAGTACTGCTAATTCTTTGTTTCTTAGGAGCTGCTTGTATAGCTGCTCAAGCCCAAACGATGGGTCTTTCAAAAAAGGTGACATCATCACATTGTGAGTGGCACGCCTGTCCCTCGCCCCACCTGTTATTACAGCAGTGGCACACACTTGGGCCGACCAACGTGTTGCGACCAATCTGACTGCCGCACATTATGGGTGTCACGGTGTTGATCGTAACAAGCGCCACAATGATCGTCCGGGGTTTTAAATCCATTGGAATGAAATGGTGTGTGAAATGGACATTAAAGCGTCGGGATTGCCGATGATTTCTCAAGGTCAGGTGCCCATCCCCGTGCGATGCAGAGTCAAACCAAAGGGAACGCAACCCGTTCATCTTTGCAATTTTCTTAGAGGTGTGTACAGCAGCTTCAGAGAAAAATATCAAAGTCCCTTTTTTGTTTGTTTGTTTGTTGAATGGAAAGTTGGGAGGGAGTGAAGATACTTGGAAATACCTCGGCATGACACTGCGGTCTCATTTCTCTTCCTTTTTTGTTTTTTTGTTTTGGAATCAGGCCATAAAACAGTTGTGGTGGTTCCCTTGGGCGTGAATACTTCAGACCACTGAGGGCATTGCATTTTTACACACGCTGAGCTTGTTTTTACAGCTTTTTATAGGTTTTTTTTCTGCATTAAGATTCCAACTTCTTTTGAGGTCCTGATCTAAGTAATTGAATCAACTGAATCTGCTGTTCATCTGTAAAGTATTCTCAGAGCTTCACCTTTTTTCATAGTTTGCCTTATTCAATAATAGATTAACTTTTATTGAATTCCGAATTCTACACGTAACACCCCATGTTGTTTAGAGGAGTGTTTCTCATTGACTGTGTTTGAAACAGTTTAGTCCAAGTCATCGATGGTGTAGTTATACGCACGCCTGTCTTGCGTGCGGGCAGCGTGGGATCGATTCCCACTCAGTGGTGATGTGAATGTGGGTGTGAATGGTTGTTTGTCTCTATGTGCCCTGCGACTGACTGGCGACCAGTTTAGGGCTGTAGTCTGCCTTCCGCCCGAAGTGAGCTGGGATAGGCTTCCCCCGCAACCTTGTTCAGGATAAGCGGTGTTGAAGATGGATGGATGGATGGATGGAGAGTGACAGTGTAGTCCAGCCATTGGTTGAGAATGTCTCTGGATGCGCAGCCGAGCTGATCATGTCATGTGCTGAAAAACTAATTGAGGTGCAGGCAAGGAACTTACAAAGCCCCTTCACCGGTGAGACGTTTTAAGAACCGACCCGCGGGCTGCTCATGAGGTTTTTGGGGGGCTTCCTAGTGCCTACGGGAACCATGCTGGTGATCCATGTCCAAGAGTGACAAGGGAGGAACATGCAGATATTAACCGAATGCAGTGCACTTCATTTTTGTAGCTTTCTTTTCCTTCTGAATCCACGTGAGAAAACCCTGAATCAAAATAACAATGCGCAACAGATCTGATGGCTTGATGGAAAAAACATGCCTGCAAAAGAAAAAATAGATTGCGGTCAGTATAGCAGCTACGCTTTTACAAAACATTATCTTAGCATCAATTTAAAACAGTTAGGTTAGGTTTTTTTTTTGTTGTTTTGCACTCGTACTGTATAGATTATTTTCCCGCCCCTTCATTTGTCGTACGAGCGTCTGTCGTACAACCACTCATCTGGCTTCACGTTGAGGCCGTGGGTCTGTCACAGATGACGCAAAGTGCAAACACATTGGAGAAGATTGGCCGAGGGAAAGGACAGAGATTGTGGAGATCGTCGAGAGACATGTTATTTCCATCAGATTGTGATGTGGCAGCCGCTGTATGTCTGAAATGCATTAGTGCTAATAGTGGTGCCATTATAGGGAGGCAGGGAGGAGAGGGAACGGGAAAGGGCCTGGTTGATGGCTTGACAAAGCTGGGGAAAGGGAGTGACAAAGCCAGGCGGGGAGGGAGAGGCGGTGAGAGGTGTGAGGGCACAAAGTATAAGAGGCGGAAACAAAGAGGGCACAGTCTTCCAAGCCATTTAGTGCAATCATCACTCGCTAATCAATCAGACCTTTCATCATCGGACGGTGCAAGCGCTCGTGTTCTTTCTCCTTCTTGCAGTCAGATTCCTTCACGCCTCCTCTTCTCTCGGCCAGACAATTTTGTGCGGAACGCTGTGGCTTTTAAAGTACAGTGAAGCTTTGGTAATCATTGGGGTAGGGGAGTAAGAACCGCGACAAAAAAATAAACATTTGTGCAAAACATATCACCACCGTGAAACTGTTTAGAATTACCAATGCGGTAGTTCAAGCACTAAATGTACCCCGATCTTTAATCCTAAATCCCTCTCAACAGCATCCTTACCAATAAATGACAGATTCTTACAGAGTCTCCCAGATTGACTTTGATCTCTGAAAAATGCACTGCACTGCTTTCTGATCCATTACATTGTTTTTGACTGAGGGATAAATACTCCCCAATTGTAATTGCGCCCTTTCTCTGCATCTTCTTGAAGTTTACCACTGCCAACGGTTGGCTTGGGTCGCTGAAGGTGTAGTGGCCTGACTTGTGTGTGGGCAGCGAGGGATCGGTTCCGACTCAGTGACGGTGTAGATGTGGCTGTGAATGGTTGTTTACGGTCTCATCCTACATTTGCCTGAAGTCATCTGGGATAGGCTCCGGCACCCCTCCCCCGCCCAAAACCCTCTACACAAGATAAGCGGTGTTGAACATGGATGGAAGGATGGTTGGCTAAATGGAATGAATGAGGAAACCCAAAGCAGGCAAATGGCAGGCCAATATCTTTTGCTTCTGGTTTTGATCAACCAAAAGAGCACGCTGGTCTGAGGCACAAATATGTCGTTAACATAAACAAAAAGCAACCGCAGAAAGTAATTGGGTGGAACTTAATGCAGATATAGCGTGAAGAAGGTACATGACAAAATCCCCCAAAATAATCTACCTCCAAAAAACATTCTAAATCAGTGGTCCTGAACCACTGGTACCGTTCCACAGTCTGGTACTGGGCCGTGGTCCGGCACATTTGGTACCGGACTGCAGTCTGTAAAGAGAGACAGAAAAAGAAAGACATATTTCTATATTTATTTATGTATTCCGGCCCACAGCCCCCATCTAGTCGATTACCTTTCAAAGAGCAATATAATTAGAGCTGGGTGACTATATGATTGAGAATCGGGATTTTAGGTGATCAGCTGCGGGCAGCTGCGAGCATATTTACTCGATCAGGCGCGGCCGTAATGTGCATGACGGCAGCCAATCAGCTTTTCCTTCTAACTTTGAGTTGCAACAGAAAGTCATCGTGAAAATGACCGAACGTGCAGCTGAACATGCAGCTGCTGATGTGCAGCCATGACTTGCGGTTATCTTTCGAAGAGGAAGCCATTTTGACAAGAGGAAAAAAGTTGCCTGCTTTAAATTGACTATGAGTGAGAATGCTGGTGCGTATGTGTCAGCCCTGTGATGAACAAATGGCCAGTCCAGCATTTATCCTGTGGTGAACCAAAACAGAATGAGTATTATCCAAAACCGGAGGGTGGACATTTTGCCTCCCACTGATGTCCAGCTGCAGTATTTAGCACACGGCATTAAGACACCAATGTTCCCATCGGAGATGTGACGTGACCTTAAGGACAAAGGAGCTGAGAGTAGGTGGGGGCTGGTTCACTTGACCTTTCACAGAAACTCTACTTGAGATAATTGGACCTTCAGAGGGTCTAATTGTGTTAGCGAATCTCAGCAGCCAGCTCCATTAGCAACAGTATGCATTAGTCACATTCCGTGTGGTGAACTCTAAAGGAAAGAACGAAAATTACAGTCTGTCTTTATTTCTTTATTCCTTTTAAAAAAATGTTACTTTGTACTTATGTTTCAATCTCAGTGTTCCTAAAACAACTTTTTCATTGCCAAATGAACACATCCACCCATCTCCTGTTCCGCTTGTTGTCATTGGTGGCACAGGTAAGCCGAATTCTATCCCAGTTGACATCTGGTAAGAAGCACGGTCCACCCTGTCAAGGTCAATCAGTCATAGGGCACACCCGTCTCATTAAAATCTTGGGTGAGCTGCATTCTATTTCAATTGACTAGTCCACCATGGACTAGTCCCCGCAGTCATTCACAGGGAATATTCATACAACATAGAAAACCACCATTCACGGTCTCAATAATATAACATTCCGCCTTCCGTGATCATAGCATGCATGTTTTTGGAATGTGAGAGGAACGTGTAGTGCAGGAGGAAAACCCTCACAAGCACAGGGAGAACAATGACCCCAATTAGGAAGGCCTGAGCCTAGACTGGAACCCAGAGCCTCAGAACTGTGAGGCAGATGTGCTAATGACCACCTGCCTCAAAAAACGTGCTTGCTCCATTCAATTATTTTGTACTCTTTGCCCTCCTGCCCTGAGTCCGCTCACTGCAACCCCACAGTGTTAAAACTAGACGGATATATCCTGCAGCCAAAGTGTCGAGTGTGTTGTGTCAGTAGCACCTCAATTAAGTCTTTATAAGCATTTTTCCCGTCATTTCAGCAAACCATAATTATCACTCACTCCTGAAACGCAGAATGGGTGTCCTTCTGTTTTGTTACTGTAAAGGAAATAATGACAAGGAGGCGACCTTTTTTGTTTGTTTGATTGTTTTAATTACAATAGACTGCTGCTTTGTCATCAGATCTGCACACTTTAGATGTGGTTGCTGTGGTTCTTGTACAGAGATGTCATTTTAATATTTTGAAGTGTAACTCTTCAAGGGGAAGCCCCCCCCCCTAAAAAAAAAAACTCCTGTTTTCTGAATTTGGTCATGTGACATTTGCAAGATGAGCCATAATTGGGCGTGACCTGAGCCCTGAGCCACTGTGATGTCATTTTCAGTCGACAAAAAGTGGCAAAAATCAGACTTAGTACCAAAACTGACCAGTGAGAGGCAGCATCGTGCCACAGGGCATCCAGACTGATGGAAAATATCAATGAAGTAGAATCTAGCCTTGTTGTTCTATCTGGTAACTACATTGTGGTTGGTGAATGTCCTGCGAGAAATGTCAACAATCAACATGGCTCCTCTATTTCTCACCGATAACAGGGCATCCTTAAGAGCTGCTTCCTGATCAACCACACCCATACCGTAGGCCGTCGGAATTTCCACCACATACCCTGAACCAGTTTAACCTGTACGATTCTTGACTTTGTTCCAATTTACATACCAACCATGGTCGAAAAATCACCCAAACCTCACTCCACACCAGAGAAAAATCGCCCGGGATAATCTTAGAGGGCTATCCGAGAATTGGACCTTTATTGATTGTGATTGCATGAATAGAACCAAGAGAAAAGTTGAGGCATCAGTGTGGGTTTATCCAACTGTGATGCAAGCACAGACCCCCCCTCCCAGCGCCCACCCACGACTAAATCCCATCGATCGATGGCCTTGCCTCACAGGAGATGGCAATCAATAAGCAAGTGAAATCCAGCAAGCCGTGCTTCTCCTTGATTTCCCCATTTTGACGCGCACACACAAACACACACACAGATAGCCAACACCCATGAAATGTTATTTGAAAGGCTGAACCTGTGGTCTCCCCCACCCCCCCCCACCCCCCCACCAGGGTCGTAAATAGCCCGATGACACAATGTGGGTCCGATTTTTCTACATGTGAACAATTTATCAAATATTAAAACACTGCAAGATCAGTTAGTTCCTTAACCCATGTCTGCATGAAACACCCGGAGGAGATTTATCTTCGTTAATTGAGAGACATGAGGAAATGCAGGTAGAAAGGGCAAACGCAATAGGTTGTGAAAATAAGGCTTTATTCGCCTCTTATGGCGCCTCCCACTCCATTTTGTTCACTTTTAGAAGACCTTATGAACACCCGGTATTATTGATATCCAAATAGAGGGATGTATTCAATATTCTGCCTTTGCAAAGATAGTGTTCAATTTTTGGTGCTAATTTAAAAAAGTATATTTCAGATATTAACATTAATTAAAAACATCATGTCGTTGCACTGGTCAACAGCAAATTTTAGTCAGAGATGGCTTTGTGCGCCCCTAAATATATTTTGTATATTACATATATTATTGATGTCTTTAAGTTTTTTTTAAACACATCAGGTTTTTAAGATTGTTTTTTTTTTCTTCTTTTCGGGGGGGGGTCATTTTTTTAATTTTGGAGTTTGACCTATAAAATCCTGTACAGTTTTGATTTTCCCATGCATTGTAATTAATAGCCATGTGGATTCAAAAAAAGATAACATCTCTTGCTCAACCTAATGCTATTATCATAAATATTACTAAATACTGTCTATAATATTAGATCCTACATGTTATTTTTATAATGTTATCACTATCATGAAAATCTGATGTGCTAGAGAAAAAGCAAGGGCAGATTCAGAATCAGAGCAAAAAAATAAATGAATCTAGAAAAGTTTAATTGCGTCGCTGATTCACATTATCTGTGATTGTTAACCACACTTGTTATTCTAGTTTGCAGTCATGTACAATAGAGAGAGTTATGTCTCAATTTTGGTTACCTGAGAGTTTCATAAATATTAGGAATGGTGCAAGCAGTCATAATGTTGTGACCGGTGGATATTCACAGGCATGATGAAGTGTTTGGCGGAGGCATACGTAATTGTGCTTTTCCACTGGTTAAGCCGTGTCCTTGGTGCAAATTGTGCACCAGCTGTGCACGTAATGTCAAAGGCAACCTTCCGCTTGTCATTTGAATGTGAGAGATGGCAACAAATCTGATGGAGGTGATTACGGGGTCGAAAATAACAGGTTTGCTTTTAGCCGAGGTTTGATTGTTGATTGGCCCACTCGGAGGAGGCCTTTACAGCGAGGGTGGGGTGCTGACTTCTGTGCACTCTTTGCTCCGGCAGTGGTAAAATGGCTGAGGGGGAAAAAATACTGAAATGAAATGCTATTCAGTGATTTAGAGAAAATGGAGGATGGAAACATTTTGTTTCGTTTATCATATAACACTGCTTTAGCTGGCAGGGTAGAGCGGTACTAGCTTGTTTAGTACCGATCTTGTGAGGAAATGACTGTTTGATTCCCCGGTGAATTTTGAATTTTACTCACAAAGAAATGAACAGATTGTGGTTATATTTATAGTTAGTAATCCCAAACGTGTAAAATGTCGATGGAGCTTCTTCCAGACTTACTGATACAACCATACGTCACACAATTTGGCATTTTTTGCTGTGGAGACTGAACATTATGTGGAAACGCAGAGGAGAAATCAGTCTGTATTCAAGTTCGGCAGGCTTAGCTAAAGGTGACGCAAAATGGCCACCGATGACTTCAGTTGTCGCTACAGCAAGTAGGCAGCATTACACGTCTAGGTTAATTTTGGATGTCTGTGGACATAACGTGAAGACTGGCTAACCTGAGCTAACAACAGCCTCCTACACTATCATTCGTAGACACGACGCCAAACACCACCCTTTAAATCCAGGCATACATTTAACGTCACAGGTACTGAAGTGTAGAACGTGTGGATGGTGACCCCATGTGGCCAAAAAGAATCTGGACCTCACAAGCATATTTTATATTGGTATTGGTTAATTAATTATACGAAATAATTTGTATCCGATAAGTCGAATAATTCTTGCAATAGTCGGTAAACTAGTTGTTTAAAAAAAAAAAGATAGCTGCAGCCCGACTCTAATACCGTAAGTTACACAATAGAGAACCTTTTCAATTGGAGTCTGTTTATTTGTAAGCTTTAAAAGAAGATCAAATCATGACTTCATCCCAATGTACTGTAGATAATTGCATTGGCGTTGTCCCTCTGGATTCCAGTCGTCTCTTGACAATTCAGAACGTGCTCTGTTTATCTTGTTTGTCTACCCCAGATCTTTGCCTTGTTTAGGAGGCGTTGGCATGCATGTGTCTTGCTCGATAGGCTTTCTGTTTATTTATTTATTATTTGACACCGTGTCCATGCAATGCGGCGATGCTATCAGAGTTAAAACCCCGCTCCTCAATCGAGGCCTGTCAGCCAACAATGGGATAGCAACGTTTCCCGGAGTGCAGCGGGACAAAGGCCCTCATTCCTTATCGTCATAGCGGAAAACGCGTCATAGGATTGCGATGCTTTTAGCGAGGTTTTAAGCCTGGAAAGAAAGAATATTTGAAAAAAAAAAGATGCAATTATTTCACCCTGCTGGTAGGTTTAAGAGATTTAGATGTAGACTACAAGTCTCGGGTAATATTTTTGAGTTTGAACTAAATTTACGTCTTTTTAAATGTTACATTGCCAGTTCCCAGTAATTACAGACGTCATTAAAGGGGAAGTCAACCCAAATAAATTATTAACAGCAATATGTTTTACACATATGAGTGAAGAAATAAAATCCAGCTCAGGGGGCGGATTATTTTGCCACTTGCCGTTGACTGGAAATTATATCACCGTTGTTAAGAACCAATCATGGCTCACCTTCGGAAAACAGGTGAGCCATGATTGGTCGTTACCTGAGCAACTATCAGGTCATTTTCAGTTGACAGAAAGTGGCAAAATAGCCCCCCGCTGAGGTGGCTAAAAACGTGTGGATTTTTGCTTCTCGGTTATATGCATAGCAAGACTCCACCGTGTATGACTGTGAGATGAACAGGAGATAATTACATTTCCTATATGGCATCAGGAAGTGAAAAAAATATCAAAGGAGGTAAAAGGGCTTTCAGATCTCTGACAAATACCCACACATTGAATGATACAACACAAGAAGCTCATCCACACACACACACACACACACACACACACACACACACACACACACACACACGATGTAATAACATTAAAATTAGGAGAAAATCCCTTTTTCAGGTTTCTTTTTGTTGCAAGTAAGTGTCCCTGTCCTTATTTTCCTATACGTTTAATTCTATGTCTGAAATTGCATGTCAGTCATGTGTGAATGCTTCTACATCTCGGTGAGCTGTGTGTGGGCGTGCGCATGCTTAGCCTGGAGTCGTGTTTTCCCTCACTTACTGCATAGGCTTCAATGGCTAACATTTTCGAGTGTGTTGAGCCTCACACCTTTTGACACAGGGCGATTGGATACTGGAGATTTTGAAAACTGACAAGGGGTCAGCCAAAAGCCAATTGGTGGAGGTTTATGTCAAGACTGACTGTTGCGCTGGATTTTCTGCAAAAAGATGATAAGAAAACGGACACATTTTGGGGGTTTTCATACACTGCATACAATAGCTTGAAAACGTGTCTTTTGCAAGCGAGCAATTTTCAACCGCACCTCGTATATTTCTAAGCCAATGGCTTTTGTTACTATGATGACCAGGAGCAAAGCATTAGCCCAGAGTGTGGAAAAAATGTATATGAAGACAATAAAAGCTTTTCACATTATCACTCATAGAGACAGCACTATGCGGTGTGTGTATATAGCACACGGACTTTGTAGAAGGTCGTCTACAAAGTAATAACAAATGTTGCCCTTATCAGAAGCTAACACTGTTAGCTCATGGTAATCATTCAACAAAATTCAATGTAGCTTGAAATTTGGTGGCAACTCAACTTGACTTGCTTGTTGTCGGGTTTTTTTTAGTTTGTTTTTTTCCCCACAGTCACGCGCGACCTGCTTGAGACCTAAAAAATGTGACTTGAGACTTACTTGTGATTTGCACATTAGTCCCATCCCAAAATTAACCCTACTGCTGCTATGTCACAATAAAGAGGAAGTGTAGAACATCTTGGTCACAGACATATTTTTAGAAATGAACAAATTACGAGACATTCTGGCGTACCTATTTCATGTAAAATATTAATGATATTCCCACAGACATTACAGACAAATATTGTTGAGCACTTTGCTTTGGTAATTTTGAGTAGGTCCCTTTGTGTGTGGTTTTCATGAGGCCGCATGGGTTAATGAAGTGCACTAAATGAAATCCTTTATTGTGTTTGATATAATGTCAGCTTCCATTAGCGAACCTGCCGCTGGGAATGATTGCAAGTCTATCAGGGCCAGCCGAGAGGGTGTCGTTCGGGGATGGTGGGGTTTGGGGGGTGTCTGCACGCATGTGCGCCCACCCCAGAGCGGTGACGAGGCGCCGAGGAGTGTGTTCTCTAATTATAAAATCATTAGCAGGTGTCCGGAGGAGATATGAATATGACTGTAATCTGTCTCCAGCTGTGATTGAGCGCTTGTCACACTCAAATGTCAAACCTTTCCATGTCAGCCTGTTGAGAAATTGTTCGGTGTAGCAACCCCACTCAGTCACAATGTGCCCGCGCGCACGGCCCAGGTGTTGAGCTCAGCCGTGAGACTCGTCGCTTCCAAGCCGGTGACGTGATGGCGGCGTGGGTTCGTTCCCCCAAGTGGGTGAATGGTGCAGGGTAAAAATGCTGTTGGTTATATACAATATACACACCGGTGCCGTCCCTCTCAAATCGCAGAACACGCTTTGTGCCCAGGGCCTCAACATCCTTGATAATGCCACATTTTGCCAGTGGGCACACATTTGTGCAGATGCACACAGAGTGGATGTAGATATGCGCAAAATTCTGCATATATGTACATCAATTGCACAAGCGCTCCCATGAGATCCCCAAATTAGTACCATTTGAAAAGAAATGGGCAATTACAGTGAAACTCCTCTAGAACAAAATTGTGTTTGCAGCACGACATTTTTCACAACAGGGGACTTTTCACTATAGCAAATTTATCTCAGATGCAAACACATGCATGCACGCATGCACACACACACACACACACACACACACACACACACACACACACACACACACACAAATGTATATGCACTCTTTATTTTTATTCCAATAGTGCATAAGTATGAGCATACACTTATTTGACACTTCTTATAGACAGCGTAGAAAGAAAAAAAGGGAAAGAAATTGTGAAATTTACTTTCAAGAACATCAATTTCTTGCATAGTGTCTTTTACTTTGCTTCCTCCATCTTTCATTTTTATTACTTTTATACTGTCTTCAAGCGTTAAAGCTTTTCTTGTCTTGACTCCTTGGTCTGCAAAGGTCCATTTTTGTAGCCATTTTAGCAACGCAATGTTCGTGCTGTGTCTGAAACGAACAAAAACGTCCTGTACTACTGCACATGTGTAAGCTACTGTGGTGTTTGCTGTTGCCGTTTCCAAATGAAGCAGTAGAGGTCGCTGTAGGCTGAGGTTGGATTAGACTTTAGAATCTCATTGCGAGGCAAGGGCAGAGAAAAGGATTTCGTATCACGCAACAGGGGGATTTTTCGTTGTAGGGGAAGCAGAAAAGTGGGAATGGTTTTAATGCATTAAGATTTGTTCACACGAGGGGGGTATTTTTGCCCATGTAGGTTTCATTGTAGAGGAGTTTCACTGTATTGCAACAGTGACGGGACACGGCAAGAGACCAATCAGAGGGAACCCTTCAACCCGCGCTTGCAGAACAAGACTTGATACCACGAGTCGGGAGCAAGCAAGAGAGCAAAAAAAGCAAAACATGACAAAGTTTCAGCTTGACTTGAAGGCGATGAAACGAAAGGCGATCATTGACGAAAGAAAACTTTGTGGGTCAAACCTGCTACTCATTATGGGTGTGTTTGGAGATATACTTGCAGGAGCACTGCTTCACTCCACCCATTTGGAAACTCGTATGGTTATTGAGAGTGCCCCACAAACGGAAGCCAGGAGCCCAGTGCGTCACACAGTCCAAATTAAAAACAGTTCAAGCGCAATCCGCTGATTGGTTTGTAACTGGGCGCGTTCAGAAATTAATGGAAGGGGAATGAGTCAGATTGAATTTTCCGAACTCAGCCTATAAATAAGAATCTCTGAATCTCGAGTCTCGGTTTAGGCTGACGACCCTCCCTTCCCCTGCCCTCTATATCTTTTTAATATCTTTTGTATTCATTGGATGAAATGGAATAAAATGACCAGTTTGTGTATGAATATAAAATATAACCAATACTGCATGTTACAGTAAGCCTATCAATTGATCTTCTTTCTCTTAGTATAATATTGTACTGATATGTGTTGTACTAGTAGTAGTAGTAGTAGTACTAGTAGAATTAGGCCTGTATTGGCATTATAGTCAATAAATAAAAGATAGTGGTGTAATTGCAACTGCAGTAGTTTTTATTAGTACAATCCCAATTTCGATGAAGTTGGGACGGCATGTTCAGTTGGACCGGAGATGATAAAATCCTGAAATGTCTTGCAATCGCACGTGAGGGAGCATTGTTTTTGAACAGTTCGACCACAAAGAGGTGAACCTCGCCCCACCTTTGCTTGTGAATGACTGAGCAATTCCGGGAAGCTCCCTTTATACCCATTCATGGCACCCATCTGTTCCCAGTTAGCCTGTTCGCCTGGAGGAAGTTCCAAACAGGTGTTTGATGAGCATTTCTCAACTTTCTTTCAGCCACAAAATTCCAAGTAAAAAAGTATTTGCTAAAAACAATTTATCGGTTTTAACATGAAATATCTTGTCTTTCTAGTGTCCTCAACTAACTATAAGGTGAACATGATTTGCAAATCATAGTTGACTGTTTTTTCTTTATGTTTAACCCAATGTCCCAAGTCTGAATTGGGTTTGTATTAGAATTAAGATTTAGCTCCACTCATCAATGACACAAAAGTGATGAAGGGGCTGGGCATTCATCATCATGCTAAATATGACTTGCATGTTCAATTCAGCTTTATTTATTTATTTATTTCAGTTTTGAAGTTAGTTTTCTTTCATGGTTTAAGAATGTGTTGCATTCAGGGGTTGGGGGGCGGGTTCTATATTATAACTGTCAACACTGTCTATAAAGGTTGTCAAATGACATTTTGTGGTCATTTTGTATCAATGAATTTATCTTGGGGCCCCAATTTGTGGCTGGCCTGACACACACACACACACACACACACACACACACACACACACACACACACACACACACGTTTATTCCACAAATCATGCCAAGAATCGTTTTCTTATTTTTAAAGGGGTATATATTTGCGATGAGTTTCAATGATAAAGCCTACAGAAACAACGAAACTGCAATTTGACACCTGGTCAGATAAACAAACCAAAACACAAACAAAACAAAACGGCAAACACTAAACCTGCCAGGAGGCAGTCACATTCTGAGCAAGAGGAAAGGGTCAGTTCCTATGGCAACAGTAGGCATCTTACCTGTATGCTGCTTGCAGCTGCTGCTTTTGCTCAAATCTGAAATTGGCGAGGGTAGACTCCTGTTGAGTGGGGGTGGAAGTGCAAGGGGACATTCGGAACGATGGAGATAAGGTCCGGGGAGGACAGATGGAGCACACAGAGGAAAGAGATAACGTTGTATCATAAAGAAAAAGTGATGTAAGGGAAGGGGGGCCGGGTTCATCACCTGTCCCCTCGGTGTTTGTCTGCTATTTGGAGTTTGCGAGTCCACTTGGTATGATGGATTTAATTTATTGATAGCGTGTTGTGTCCCACTGGGTATTTGTCAGGCTTTGTGTGGACTTTGTTTGTGTGTGTGTGTGTGTGTGTGTGTGTGTGTGTGTGTGTGTGTGTGTGTGTGTGTGTGTGTGTGTGTGTGTGTGTGTGTGTGTGTGTGTGTTTGGACTGTACTTTATATATAAAGAGTGTTTAACCCAGACCCTCAACCGGTTGAGACTCCACACTCAGTATTCTTAACAGTCAAACAAGTATGAAGAGAAGTCAATGTGATAACTAAAATAAAGTAAAAGTTCTCACCCTTTGAAGATGCCTAACCAGTTTGCAGAGCCTGTTGGTCACCCTGTGGCATTTCATCGACACTGTTGGAATTAATATTACCATGTGTGTTTTCAAAGCAGAGTTCCACATTTATATACCGTAGCGCACGTAAACATACTCTGAGTGTGAAGTGCCGAAATGTATTCATCGTTAAAGAGCACTAAGTTCCATTTCAGGTCGTAAGAGCATTTCCATTCCCAATTTAGCAGCTTAAAACATCCAAAGGAATTGTTATTCCTCTTATGGAATGTTATCTCCCAAATGAAAGATGCCTTATTTTTCTTAGGCAAGCTAATTTCAGACCCCTGCCCTTTAGTCTCCTGTTTATTAAAAATACATGTTCAATTAGGTTTTAGTCCAGACAGTGACTTTCCTGCCAAAGTTTGGTGGCGTCTCTCACAGCAACATGCACTCGTGGCTCACAAAGAAAAAAATAGGCCCTTACATACTGTGTAGTAGGAATTTAGTGAGGCAGAAGGGGTAAAATTCGGATCACTGGAACGTGATTGCCAACCCCACTGACTCAAGCAAACGCCTCGTCTATTTCTGCCACCATTAGTTGTAAATGTGAAAGTAAAATAGAGAGCCTTTCCAGTCGTTGTATGGTGCAGATACAGAGGGCATTGTGTTAAAAATAAATATTATACTACACAAGACTAACTAATGCAGTAAAGTACAGTGGTGGTTTCTGGTAGTTGTGCTTTTTTGGCCTGCATTTTCTTTTTCTTTTTTTTTTTTGTGTGCAGGTATTTTGGTAAATAACATTCAAATGACAAGTCAAGATATCACTTTTTTGTAATGCATCATTTCAAACTTCATTAACGGAAAGTGACTGTGAATATTGAGATGCAATAAATGTCAGCCCGGTAGTGAGATTGGATTCTTTCGCAATGAGACCCCAGTCTGAGCAGGATTGGGCTGTGGATCAAACCTGCTGGCAGACACAACAGCGCTGCCGAAAATGTCTCTCTTCCAGCCTGTCTCTCATCTCCCGTCGCAGAGGCTATTTTTAGTGCCTGGCATCCGCCAACCCTACCAGCCCCTACCGCACACGCCACGCATCTCAATCTTCTCTCCTCCAAATTCATCCCCTTCACGGCTCCCCGACCTCGGGCCGCCATTATGACCCGCCGAATGAACCCAACGTACGCCGTGAGTGATCCGTTCTGATCCCAGTGTTGGCGTCCCCTTTCCCTCCTCGCAACCTCCTTCTTGAGCTCCCCAACGGAGCTTGGAAGATTTGCCGCGTCTTTGGAGACGCGTTGTCTGCCATCATCTTCCATGACCGTCATCCACAGGCCACTCTACCCAAATGTTTAGTGTCGCTGGGAGTTTTGATCATCCCGTGTTCCTTTGTGGAGCTGGTTAGGGAACTTAGACTAGAACTGACTCAGATTAGCAGTGGAGGCAAGCCAGAACCCGGGCCCTGTTGGAGTGAAGATTTCAGATGAATTTGGCAGGAGACAGTCTCCCCTCATCAGACCGTGACCACCGGAGCGCCAACACCTCTCGGTCACGGCGGTGCCCTTGAAGTCACTAACAGCTCTTCTGTAAAGTGGACGCCATGCCGACAAGCAACCTTCACGAAGCTCGGCGGGCTTCGGGTGCTGATTACTTCATGTATTCAGCAAAGACAAATGGCAGTTTCTCGAGACTGTAGTACCATTTTGAATGCTGAAGAACAGAAATATGGGTCTAGTAAAATACAAAGGGGGCCACATTTTAAGATATTCCGGACATATGAACTTTCTCCCATGAAGTAGTTTCCGTAGCCACATTAAGAATATATGGACATGCCGATCAAGAAATTGAAGTGATGTCATCCTCCAGCCTTACCGTGACATGCATTTCTATCCATGACCTCATCTCACGTGATCCTTTCAACAATCAAATATTGTTGCGGTTTTGTTTTGAAAAGTTACCGCATTTTGAACAAAGTTGAGCAATGTTTACTTGAGGTCAATAAAAGCGGTTGTATGTTACGTGATTTAAAATAGTGGCCTGCGCCTAAACACCCGTAGGCTAGAGCCCAGGGCATGGAGAAGCGCGAGCAGCTATCGTGATAAACGTATTTTCACCCATGGAGGTCGCACTTCATACACGACATGCACAAATACTGCCACAGCTACACGTCAACAATTTCACCAAGCATCAAGTTTGTGCTGGTTATCAGTTATCACTATTTTTTGCATCCAACAAATTTCAACAGAACACTTGCTTTGGCCTCACAGCATGAATCTCGCCCGTAAGAGTTTGAGGCAGATGTTAGCAGTCACTTGAAAGTGGCTCTGGATTATCACCTCGCCTCGCTGTCATGGTCCTGAAACTCGAATGTATTACTGTATGTAAGTGAGCTCCAGGATTATGTTGAGACATTTTCGCATATAGGCAGCCAAGAAAATACGTCCTTGGTTTCATTTCGCATGTCAATTTTCCATCATACTCTATATCCAAAACTGTCATGCTTCATTTTCCATATAATATATATGTATTTTCCATATGTGACAATACCTTGTCACAACATGTTTGTACAGTGTCCCCCATCACTGTTTCAACATGTATTGCATTGAATTGCCACCCTTATGACATCCTTTTCCGGGAGGGGTCGCGGTCCTCAGCAGCAACCTCTCGGTCATTGCACATCACACTACTCCTCCTGTGTTCTGTGATGCTGATTATATTCTTGCATGGATGACAGAATATAACCATGACCCTTTCTCTCTCTCCTTGCTAACCCACCTCCAGGAGACGGGGCGGATATAGGCGCTGCTATATCTCCTCTCATCAAAGTGTCTTTTCACTTTCTTTTCTGCACAGGAGAATGCCATTTCATACTACGATTCCAAAGCGGATTCAGACTATGTGAGTACAGAATGGACTGCTTCACCCCCCCAACTCCCTCCCTCATCCCCTCTTCCCCAGTCTTCCTGCCTGCCCGCCTGCCTGCCAAAACCTTCCAACCAAACAGAACCCTCTTCCCAAGACTTCCTGCTTCTTGCAGCCCAACATCCGTGTCACTCTGGGCTGTCTCTGTATGTTAGTGCGGTGACGCTGCTTTGTGGTGAGCCGCTGTGGCACGACGACAGCCGGCCCGAGGTGCATGTGACCCAAGCTATCGTCGACCGGGCCTAATTCCAAGTTCCAAGTTGGTGGCGGCTGACCTTAGCGCTGCGCTCATCCCGATAACTCCAATCAGGAGTCTGTTTTAGACCATCGACATTCAAATCAAAAGTCTTACAGTGTAGTGAAAAGTTACAAAGACAAAAATTGCTTTTGGCTCGATTCAGTACCACTGCAGACAGATTGTCCGTATTTTTGGATGGAAATATCAGAATTTCAACTGGTTCTGCTGAATGTTATGGATATTTAGAAACCCAAATTCATGGCCGTATCTAATAATTATTTGGTTGTTTGCGAAATAGAGTACATTTTAATTTGGACTTGAGAGATCTGAGTAATGTGATTTCATTGACTTGCTTTGTTTATTCCAGTTGAAAACAGAATTGGTGAAGGCTAATTCCTCCATAGGTGCAGATATTTATGATGGCACACTGAAATCTCGGATACGTCATATTCAGACTGCAACTGTGTGTATCATTACAAGGGTTGTTGCAATCAATCCATTACGATGACACATACTTAAGGCATAGATTATTAACAATTACAACTACCGGCATATAGACTAATGATTGTGTTGTCCATTTGAACAGCATGTGTTATTCGTTTTATTCTATCACGGTACATAATACGTTATAATAACCGTCATTCGGTAATATTCTTGGCAAACTGTAAAAAAAAACAATATGGGCATTCTGACAAATTGTTATGGACGTGAAGTTCTGTAGGTTGGCAGCTCTGGTAATGTGACGATGACGAATCTGCAGCATTGAACACTATGCCGGTGGTTTAAATTAGCCATTTCTGGCCCTGCATCCTCAGATGTTACGATAACGTGACAGTGACAAATCCGCTACTGAGCTATGAGGAGACTGAGGGCTGCAATAAAACAGGCCGCTGCAGCAAAGTGGAGACTGTGAAGTTGATTTATTTGGAGCTATATATCCTCAAACGTTACATTTCCAAGCAAGGGTAATCACCACGTGGCTGTTGTGTGGATGGCTGACACAGCTTTTAGTGTCACTTGTGGTTTTGTGTGCTTCCCTGAATGTCCCGGGTGCAAGTTTGAAGATCAAAATGGCTAGGCAGAGATGAGCAGAAGGGACTAAAGGGGGAGGTGAAGGAGTAATAAATCACGCTGCGATATTCTCTTCGCACCCGCCACCCCTTTGATTAATGACACGACACTTTAGGGCCTGTCAGCACGTCTAATTGGTGAGCATCAGTCATCATTAACGCGGCGCACACTCGGGGCGAGACAGCCGTGACCCTAACTTAACTGACCCCGCTTTCACCCAAAGCTTGTGGGGATGAAGTCAGGCAGAGGTTGTGAAAATCGTGGTGACTCCGCCAGCCCCACCAATTAAGGCCCCGCCACCGGGGCGAAATTGTAGGAACATTTTTGATGACTGTCAGGTAAGTGTCAATCTGCACCTTGTCTTGTGCTCTTTGCCTTCCCTGGTGCTCCGTTTGTCACTTTACTTCTTATTATGTGATGCATTTTGACAGCGTATGTGATGAAGAAGCGTGTGATATGTACAGGTGCATCTCAATATGTTTCAGTATCCTGGAAAACGTCATTTCAATGGTTCATTTCAAAATCAACCCGTCATCACTTGTGACGAAGTCCGTTTTCAGAGCTTCTTGATCAGGGAAGAAAACTCACTCCTAACACGGGATAATCGCTCAGGGGGCAGATTTTCGAGGTTTTGCTCTGCATTGTGTTTGAGAGGGAACAAAAATGTTGACTTTGCAGTAGCTTTGTTGAAAATTAGAAAATTAAAAATCACTCTTACAACAAGGCACACGACAGGATAATACGTCAGGGTGATCGTTTGAAACGCATCCAATGATCTGACCTTCAATGACTTTGATCAGAAGGAATATCCTCAAATTAGTCTCGGTTATCGCCGTGTGCGCTCCCGGCTTTATTCGCACACACATATATCATATGGAAGGTCATGCGTGACACACGCTTGAACTTAACCCTAGTTAACCCAAGGCAGGAAGGGAAGAATCTTCCAAATGTCATCTTTGGCCCCTTCAGCCATTAAGGAATCCTTGAAAGCAAAGAGATAAAAATGAACAAATTGGGTAATGATTCGCACAAAACAGGTGGTGGGTGGTTGAAGAAAATGAACCAATCAGTCTTTGCTGCCTGCATTTATTCACTTGCTAATTAGAAACTGCCTTAGTTAATTATGATTGGGGCTCTTCTGAAGGAAGAATGGAAAAAGTGTGGGTGGGGGTGAGGGGCACTTCTCCTTGCCTGACGACAGAATTCATGCCAAGCTGCGTACTCAACAAACATCTTGGTCCTCATGTCAAACCTTTTCCCGTGAGTCTCTCACTGAGATCACATTTCATTTATGATGATAGAAATTAACTTGTCGCTTTTTGATTTTATTGATTGCAGTAAACCCCCATTTATCGAATGGCATTGCAATCCCATACGCAATGGGTGAAAATATAAAATGAATTTTAAAAAATAAAATAAATCACCCACCCCCAATGCTTGAAACACATTAAACGCTCTAGACAAGCAAAAGGAAATTAGCATTGAGGCGACGGGAATAGAAACCTTCAAACAACTGCTACTTTAGTACGCAGAAAGCAGAAACACAGACAACAGCACAGGCCGTCCCTCTGCGGTACTGTTTTTTTTTTTTTGTTGTTGTTGTTTTTCCTTAGTGTGACCGTCAAAGAGAAGTTTCAGAAGTTGCTCTGGCTTGTAATTGTTGGTCTTTCATGGGAACTTTGAGATATTTCTTTGGGTGACTTTATTCGGGAACGTCCCCCTGGCTCGTCCCAACAACATCTTGTAATTGCATTTTAATTGACAATTAAAACGGACCCATCAATCATTGCCCTGCTGTGGACACGCGCTTCTTTTGATTTAATGAATCCACCCCCCTCCACCCCCTCAAAAAATAACAACAGGTTTCATCATGTCAGATCCAATCAACCCACGCTGCTTTATTAAAACATAAAGAGCAATAATTTATGCACCCAACATAACTTGTGGGTTTTTTTTTCCCCCTGTCGGAAAGCAAGAGGAATAATCCGATTTGGTTCTTCTTAGATGTGCATTTAGGCTAAACAATTGAAGGCTAATGGAGGATGACTAATAATGAATGAATAGAAGCTGGGGGCAACTTGCATTTGGGAGTGTATCAAAGTGCTGGAAGCGAAAGCGCACACACTTTTCATTCGTCGGCTGTTTTAGTTAACAGACCCGATTCTGAATCGACCTCCCACGTCTTTATTTTATGGAGTTTGATCTGTAAATTTCTCCTGCTGGGCTACTTTCTGTTCCCTCAGCGTACTTCTTAGAGGCTGCCCGATAAGAGCTACGAGCAGGCAAGCTCAAATCACTTAAGAATCAACTGCCGTAAAAACCTGCTGACATTTGTTGGTTAACAAGAAAGTTAATTAAATGTAATGAATGAGTGTTTTTGTTTGGGCAAGTCAACAGTGGCTGTATAAAAACATTTCAGCGAAATCCTGGCTTTGGCAGTTCACAAAATGAATACAGTACCGGCACTTTTTTTTTTTTTTAATGCGGCAGCATGGTAGTCGAATAGTTCATGACAGTTCTAAGGTTAAGGGTTAAAATATTGAGTCAAGTGGTGACTGTTGATACTATATGTGCCCTCTGAGTGGCTAGCAAGCAGTCTGCCTCCGCTGCCAAAAGTCAGCCTGGAAAATCTCCAGCTCACCCTTGACTGTAATGAGGACACAAACCACGAGAATGGCTGAGTGTGCATATTTATTGGGTTCAAATTTCCTGTCATTTTGGCATTGTCATCTTTTCCATACACTCTTAAAATGGAGAATTTCTTTAAATTTGGAGAAATAGCTAGGTCCAAAAGAGACCGAAGCAATGCTGGGTTACATATACCCACTGCATCGTGTAGAGCATCGGTGTCAAACATACGGCCCGCGGGCCGGAACCGGCCCCCAAGGAGGTTCGATCAGGCCCGCAGCATAATTTAAAAGTGAAAAAATTCATAAAAGACACCGAATATTTTTAATAAGCTGCAATTCATTGATCATCCATTAGGGGAACACCGTTTTGAGCAAAGTAGAAGACAACATTGTTTTGATCAGAGAAGAAGACAACAGCAGTCTCAGTCTGTCACTGAGACAGACCCAACACAGCAGTAAAAGCCAGCTAACTAATTGTAGCGAAATAAATAGCATAGCCTCAAATCCGTCATTTTGCCAAATGTTTTGTAAAAGATATGTTCATTAAATTTCAAAATGTTCCTAATGTTCTTGTGCTTCTTTCTACCAAAACAAAGGAAAGACATTATATGTTGGTGATTTATAGCAGAGTATGGTATCATTTTAATGGGCCAGCCTTTTTGACAAAGACCGAGGCCGTATGTGGCCCACAATGTAGAAAAAAAAATGGCCACTCAATGGACGCTGTTAGAGGTAAGTTAGATGAACTTACCTCTCATGGTACCATACTTTGCTAGCCTTCCAGGGGGTGCCAGAAAGTGGGATGGATCAGTTATTTTGGTACTCTCTTCGCAGAAACTGGGTTTACGCGGTGTAAAGTGGATTCATTTATTCCGAATTCAGACGACAAGCAGAAGGTTTACTAATTTTATGACTATATTTGTTATGTGGCGCCAGATACTCCAAACAAAAGCCAGTGTTTGCAGAACCAGAGGCACAGAAGGGCACCTCAAAGCCACACTGGGCCATGACAGAATGTGTCACCATATTTGCACGTACTCCCCTATTCGTCTATCTGCTTTGTTTGTATGCTGATTTTAGATTTTGTGTTCGTGCAGACGGAGGACGGAGAAGAGGAAAATCCACTGGAAAGCTCGTCCTCTCTGGAGCTGGAGTTCGTGGACGATCCTAATTTCAAAAACAAGGTCAACTACTCATCCAGCGCCGTGCAGATTCCAACCGACATCTACAAAGGCTGTAAGCATCTAAGCACTTGTTATTAGTGCTCTGCTCGTCGCTTTGATGGAGCTGGCCTGACTTTTAACTCTGTTCATTAATATTAAATTGCTCTGCTGTGTCATGGTGAAGAGAGATGCTAATCATAATGTTGACTTCCTTGCTTGTGAATTAACCCGCGGGGTTAAAAATGATAAACGCGCTGCATGACTTCTGCCATACTGTTTTTTTACGGGGCCACGTGTACACGGTTAGTCTAAGTGCTTTCCCAATTACCTATTCGAATTCAACAGACACTCTCACAACAACAAATCATCATTCTGAGCTACTTGCTACTTAAATACAATCGAATTCAAACTACCTGGCACATAGAGTATAGCCAAACAACTCCCAATTACAAATTACTACCTACAGCCAATTGGTTACAAAAAAAGAAAAAGGGCCCTATTTTGGTAGACGGGCACCGTGCGCTAGGCATAAAAATGAGCGTAACTTCATTTCCGTGACAGCGCAAGTCTAGTCTAGCGTGTTTGGAGTCGTGTTGCCACTATTATTATATACTCTGTATCGGTTTTGCAAATATAAGTTGTTTAAAAGATTGGAATTGTTTTGACATTGATGCGCGATTCATTAGCCCGTCTGAGATGTTTTGGATAATATTTTGTTAGCATTAAGCTCAATAGACTTATCGAGAGAAAGTGTAAATACACAAACTGTAATTATCCTTGGTGTAAGTTCAGTTTTAAAGTAAATTTAAACTGGGAGCAGCAATAAATAGCTTCAAGAAGGCACTTTTTTGAAGAATTGTTCATTATCTTGCAAATTGCTGCTTGGTGTGAAGTTAGCTGACGTTAGCACCACAGCATGTGCTCGTAGCTGAAACTTAAAAAAAAAATGTCTGAAAAATGTGTAAGATGAAGTAACACTTTACAAGCAAAAACCCCCAGTTAGAGGCCGCTAGCTACCACCTACAAGCTACTACTTAATATAGCCTCAAAATGCGGATCCTGTGAACATTATGTGCAGCCCAGGACACATTTACATTATATTTGTATTCTAATCAATACAGCAACACTTGTTTAATCACTGAGGGAAATGCTTACGTTGTTGAATTAATGCTGTCGTAAGCACCAGATGGGTACAACCAGAATGGCTCTTTACTCCTCAGATAATGGTGAATGTTAGCTTAGCTTTAGCCGACCGCCCTTTCTGCGTATTAACATGAATGTACGTGACGTGCTCTCGCTCACACTTGCTCTGCATAGACATGTGCTCCCCCCTGTCACATTGATGCCCCTGCCTTTTGATGCAGCTGCCAAATGGACAAAAGGCAACACTTCTACCTGTCTGTTATCAACTTTCAACCTTTTTTTTTTTTATCACAAAGGAAAAAAAGACAGAGAACATGCAGACTGACAGTCATTTTTGTCCTGTCGTTTTTGCCTTTGTCCGGGTCGTTGCCATCTTTGTGAAACAGGAACATACGGCACCTGTCTGTAACAATGCCCCCCAGCTGTGTCTCCAGACACATCTTGTCAGAATGAGACAGTCACCGAGCAGGCGGTGATTGGGGGGGAATGTCAGAGGCCGCGTCTAACTCACAATAGAGCAATCAGGCCTACACATTGTTCCCGGAGCCATTTTGTGGCAGCTCTCCGCTTCCGCCAACTGAAGATATGAGTTGGAGAATAAAGGCCTTTTGATTGAGCCTGCTGGTGACTTCAGGACCGGAGCGCTGCAGCGCATGGAATTGGTGCTTTGCTTCTCCACGGAAGCAAAGTATATTTACGATGAATGTAGTTTGCTGTGCTCCCGTCGGGAGCCTCTGCTGTGCTGCGATTGTTAATTGGAGAGTAGGGTATGGGCCAAGTCCATTATGAAGAGGTGCGCTCGGGTTTAGGTGTTTTCAGGACTGAAATAGTCATGGGGAAAAAAAGCAGGCTTGACAAAAAGTCCCAGATTTCAACAAAACAACAATAAGTTTCAACGGGTTAGCAATTAACCCATTTAATCCCACCGGTCACACTTGTGAAGGACAGCAATGATTTCATTTACAGGGCTCTAAATGTTTTTATTACTGATTACTTAAAAGGGCTACCTACCAATGACACCTGATTTTGACTTTTAAATGTCTGGGAAAGATTTGGGATTCAATGGAATAAATTAACGATTCCACAGTTTAAAATGATTTTTGAATTTGGGGATCTGTATTAAACTTGTAAAAATCCAACATCAATACAAAAATGGCAAACTGAAGTGCCAAAATTGCACGGCTGTGCCTGAGTCTGAATGCTTGTTTATCGACATGTGCCCTGCAATCGACTTGTAAACTTCCCACGGTCGACCCAAAGTCAGCTAGGATAGGCCTCATACAAGCTCAATGAGGATGAGATACGTATAAAACACACCATAAAACACTCATTTGGCAACACCCAGCCCTTTCATCTCTTTCTGCCTTTCTGCTCACTGTGCATCCCACCACACGCACACTCAGTTCGAGGAATTACTCTTGGTTCCTAAAGTCTGCAATATTGTTGGTCAAACGTCTGCAATATTCTGTCAAAAACAACTGTAGTGCTCTGAAACAAATCATAAAATTAAGCTCATTCCTTCTAGTAGCATTGTTTGAAAAGTTAGCTGCAGCGCTTTTGGTTCAATTGAGCTTTTTAAAAAAAAAAAACTATTTAAAATGAATCAATAATTTTTTTTAAATCAATATATTAATATAAGTTGGAAATTTATGTCTGCTGAGTTGCGGTGTGTAAATGAACTGCTTTCCGGTAGTACACAACAATATGAATTACGGGTCGCGGGCAAATGGATGAGAGTGGCAATGGCCACAGAGAGCGAGGGAGGGAGGTAGCGATTGAGAAAAAGATAGAAGGAAGTGAAGTGAGAGAGAGTGAAACCGATGAGACACTTCAATAATAGAAACCATTTAGAGCAAGGGAATGTCCCCCCCACCCCCACCCCCACCCCCATCTCCTTTTTCTTTCATTGTGATCCTTCCAGAAGCTAAATGAGGCGGCGTACGCGTCCTGGTTTGATTTGTCTGCCAGGCCCTGTGTCCATTTATTGAGACGGAGAGTGTTCCCTGAGCGCAGTAATGAACCATTTTATGATTCATTATCCCGCCGCTCATTCCCGCTGCCGAGCCTGCAAACTTTCTAATTAGCTCGGGTCAAACATTCATAGTTTCCTTCTCGTCTTGTTTGCTTACGACGGAGTGGACGCGGCGACGATAGATAATGCGAATGCAATGAACGGCTTTTATTTGCCCCGTGTGATTGTTAACAGACGCCCGCCAGACTACAGACAAGTGCTCTCCTAATATCATCTTGAAAATAATCATTGTGAAAATGAACAACAATCACTCGGTCTCCTTATTATTCTGCTGCTTGTTTTTACTGCCATTATAGCCAACACCCGATTGGGCGCTTGAGCTATTTCCTTATTTCTCTGCACAAACACTGATTAGACCCAAAATATTGAAAGTGTTTCAATAAGAAAAATCATCGCCTCCAGCCACATATTAGTGTTTAATTGAATAGCTCTGACGTGCTTCGCTATAAAGCTCGCAGTTTCGAGTGCAGTGAGTCTGAAAGTGTGGTGGTGATACACAGGCACCCTTAAGTGGTACACGAAATAATCTCTACAATTAAAAAAAAATAATACAATTGATTTCACACATGAAATACAGTCAAGTACAGTATTTTAAAGGTTGTGTCTACAGCCTACATCAACTTTTTAATTTTCATGCACAATACATTTTGAAATACAGTTCAGTTGTATTTAACTTTTAAGTCTAAACAACCATAGCCTGATTACCCGCGAGTGTGAGCAAGAGCCTACGCCAGCTGACTTTTGGCAAGAGAAGTCAAATTCACATGGCTGAACAGAAGTTTTCGTCCGCACGCAATAGCTGCTGACTATCATCTTCAAAAATATTGAAAAGGTCAACTTTAATTGCAGAGTACATTCAGTAAAATTGTGTCATTGTCAGTTTTGCCCTCCTTTTTTGTTAGAGCGGATTTACTCTGTGGTGCGTGCGTGCGTGCGTGCGTGTGTGTGTGTGTGTGTGTGTGTGTGTGTGTGCATGAATGTTTTATATGACAATAAGCAGTCACAGCTCTCTGCGGGGAATAAAGAGAGGCCCCGATTGGGTGCGAGAAGTCCTTTCATTAAACGCGAAGTCTAAATCCGCTGCGTGCGGCGCCCTTTCCAGCAGCACAATACAATATGTCATGCTGTCACTTTGCCAGCGCGACAATCGACGCGGTTATCGGGAAAGCACCGACAACTGCAAAATGTGCCTACGAGAAAGCAAGCTTATACACATGAGCTATTAAGGCTTATTTCCATATGTACTGCTGTGCATTCGTTAATTTGTGCTTAGAAAGTCACAATACAGGTGCATCTCAATAAATTTGAATCTCGTGGGAGAATGTGCTTTCGTTCAATTCAAACAGTGAAGCTTTTGCAGAGGTGCCTGGAGATACGAATGACTTGATTTACGAATTTCGTCCTTTGGACGATTCTTGTGTATTTAAAATACACACATGGCTTTGCTTTAGATCAGTCAATTTAGCTTAATGCTAACTAACAGATGATAGGAAACACTATTCTGGGATGAACGAATAGAGTCAGTCTCACGGTATTATAACCCTTTAAGCAAGGCATATAGAGAGCAACACATGCAGACAGAAAATAACTCACAGGAATAGATATTCAGACATGTTATATAGCGATCAGGAAATCTTCCCGGTTATCTTTGGAGACAACAGTGGATATTCATTACATTGGAGTCAAAGCAATGCTGGATTATCTTGGGGGGGAAAAAACAACCCCAACATGTCACAATGTGTCACGAGTCGGCCGCAAAGTCTCTGTGGGGACAAAAATGCGTTTTTTGGGGGGGCACTGCAAAATGTCAGCCTTGTTTCTTAAATGGAACAGTGATAATGAGAGGAGTTTGTGTGCTGGCTGGCAGTGTCTATTTGTTCGGCACGCCGCGGGTTCCTGTGGCTCTGGAGGAAGCCTCCTCCCCTCCCATGCCGCTCACGCCCCACTGGAGATACAATTCAAGCCCTCTTAGCATCAAACCAGATTTAAACGCGCGCGGTAGGGGAGGGGGGGGGGCGGAGGAGCGGCGGTTCGGCAGTGAACCTGATGGAAAGATAGACGGATGAAGGAAATGCGTTTAAAACGAAATAGAGGTGGGCAAAAACTGTCTTTGGCCTTCATTCATCCACCACCCGAGGGTGTGCCTGTTGAAGGGGCACTATCGTTTACCTGCACACTAATTAAAACGGCAAACTTCACTCAACCGGCAGGCTCACAACTGGCACTTGGTGGATTTGCCGTATGTTGTTCTTTTCTCTTTTTTTTTTTTTTATGGGGGTGGGGGGGGGGTTCTTGGGATGTGTGTGGCAAATCAAGCAAACATCTCTCCAATGAGATAAGAATCTTAAAACCCCGTGTTCCTAATAGCGCTTAATAGCTAATAGTGCTTCTGCCTCGGTTGCTGACAAGGATACGAAGCGGTTGCCGTCTCAAGCCCTTCAACACTCAGAGCGAGGAAAGGAGGGTTGAGAGCACTGCAATGACATTGATTTTACTATACTGTCCTGTGGAACCTCCATGTAACTGAAACAGAACCAAACGACCCGGGACAGACAGAAAATAGTCTACTCAAAATGCCCCCGGCTACAGTCCCTTTCCAGTTAGTTCCGGAATTGGCCGCAATTCACCACAATGCCAGTAAATGGCACTGTGTCGCCATCAACAGTAGAGACTGTTCACGTGTTTCCGGCTTGCGCTCTTCTCTCGTCCTCGACTTTCGAGTAGACTGGAGCAGGTTGAAAAGCACGTCAATGTGCCGACCATGTGAGCAGGCCATGCAAATGTAATGGTGCACAGAGGTTAGCTTAGCATCTTCCGTCGGCATGTAGTATGGTTAGGATTTTGTCTCAACCTATTTATGTCAATAGGTTATTTTTAATTTTCAGTCAGTTTTAGATTTAATCTGGTTATGATTGGTGATTTCGTATGATTCACTTCCTTGTGTTGTTAAGTGTGCCACCTGGTGGCAGCAGTGCGGCAAAATATTTCTCCGATTTTTAATATATTTATTTCATTTTTTGAAAAAGGAAAGAAATGAAAGGGCGCAAAATGAAGTTTCGGGGAAAAAAATCCTAATGTAATTTTACAATACAAAACAAAATTGATTTCTTGATTGGTGTCTTTATTTCCATGATTGATCGTTGGAAGTGTTTGCTCATCAAATCAAACTCCATTTGGCATATTAATTACACGCGGAATGCTGCAGATGACGAATGATGACAGACACGATGGTCGCAAAGCGACACGATAAAATCGTTTCTATTGTCTTCATGACATCGTTTTTTTTTTCTAATTGCCCAGCTCTATGCTGGCACTATCCGCTTGCCTGTCCATGCATGGTGTTTTGTAAAAAGAAATTCTCTGCAGACAAATCTATGTGGTCACTGACATTGATCAATGAACAAAGATATTAAGACGTTATTTTTGGGCCAATTCAGTGAAATTGGTTAATTGCCCGCTGCAGATCTTAAGATCTCTCACAGCATTGTTTAATGCGCTGTAGCACAATGTTTGGGAATCACTAATGAAATAAAGTGCACAATCATTGTTGATCAATATTGGGTCAGCAAAAGAAAAGCATAAAGTATGCTAGAATTCTTGATTCCTGGGGTAGTTTGTGGAAACAGCATGACAGATGGGGCATCAAGACAACTGGAACCGGTTGTAAATTGTCAAAGAAAGTGCATGCATGCCTTTTTTAAGATCTCCACATGAGCCAACGATGACTTGGAACCTTTTGTAAAGGATGCCCGGTGAAAAGCATCTTGGTTGCACTCCCTGTTGTTCTTGTGTATTTGCCGTAATTACAGCTATTTGACTGTCAGCTTTGTTTTGACTTAGTCTGGCGGACTCAGAAAAAGTCGACAGCGCAGGAGAAATATTTATCGTGAGTTTGAAATTAAGCCGTCTCCGATGTCAGGTACACGACTTGTCCACGTGAGCCCATGTCGACAACACGGAGCTGTCTACACATGTAAACTACGACGGCTCTAATGGGCCCGACTCTTCCTTAGTGACTGGGCTAATAGCTTTAGCTCCATTACCGTTATGGATTTGTGAACCGGGCCCACTTTGTGTGTGCTGCACTCTTGATATATGACCCGCTGTGCTCTGTGAATACAGCAGATTCACGCAGCCATTTGTGTGATGTTGTATTAATACAGCGGCATAAGGCGCATATCTGTTTGGATGGCTCTTTATCTCAGATATATCGGTGTGAATAATGCGTATATGAAGGAAGGATGGGGGGTTGGAGGGGGCGGTTCCACGGGAAGTAAGGCGACGAGAGCGGTTAAGGAACAATCTCAAGCGGAGACGCTCCATAAATTCCCTCTCTCTTAACGCTTTTGTGGTGTGGTGCCACATAAAGGGGGCAAAGCCAAGGGTGCTCCACATGTCATGGGAGCGGCACGCTGATGAATTACCTTTTGAAGATATCGCGCACGGTGGGCGGGGGTGCGCATTTCATGTGAACGATGGCGGCGCCGGGAGGCCCTGTCTGCTGCCCGGGCGAGCGTGCAATTCGCCTCCCCCCCCCGAGGCGGGAATTCGTCTTTTTATCAACTGTCCAGAGAAGTCGGGGTAGATCCTGGCTGAATAAATCAAAGAGAATTAGCTTGCTGCGTTAGCTTATCTCGAACGCGCCCGTTTTTTCTTGAAGCGATCTCCCGCAGGCGCGTTTTTGTGTGTACGTGAGGACTGACGGCAAAGGTAGCTCGTATACTTGCGGACGATGACCTATTTTAGCCCAAAGTCATTTTGGTCTGTGATTTTGAGATAGCAATATGAGCTGACCACCACCTGAGTAGAAGAACACTCAACCAGCATCACGTAAACGCTTAACTCAGTTGCTTCGTAATCCACGACAATAAGTAGACGTTTTGTCAGAGATGTTCATACTTTACACTGAGGAGTGCCCCTTTTGTGTTTAGGGTAAAAGCAATCCAAAGCTTTTAACGCCTCGAAAATTCAAGTAATTAACCCTTTCAGGGGCAGTGATTACTACAGTGGACAGCTTATCAAGTTATCAGGTTACAGGGTGCATGAAAGGGTGAAGGTTCAAAAAATTAATTTAAAAAACGCTCGCACTCTTTCTGGATGTAAAATTATGAATTTAGACAATAGTGCAACATATTTTCACATGTACCCTTTTCTATTTATTACATTACGTCTTTAGTGGCTTTAGTCTTGTAACATTCAACATTTTTAAAATGGATATTAAAAAATGGTGTGATGTCTTAATATACAGTCGTCACAATGATGTTTTTTTTTATTTGATGTAAAAGTGTGATTGTCTTACATTCAACAGTTGTAGCTCGTATTACTCAGTCGTTGCATGTTTTATTTTGTTAATATAGTGGTATGTAGTCAATGAGTATTTCTTTGTTTTTATTTTGAAATACTTCCGTGGTTTTCTGACATGCAACCTGTTCCTTGGTTGAATTTAGAGTACAGTGGACCGCTGCATACTTGCGTTGCGGCACTTGCAGATTCACATATTTGCAGGGTTTTTTTTTCCCGTATTTTTAAATATTTTGATTATTTTGATTTTACTTATTTTAAATTGTTTAATTGCTTGGAAAATAAATACCTTTTTTTTACATCATGACATTTAACATTTTAATTTCTTAAGTTTTATCATTAGATTAATGCAGTGGGCTAGTTAAAAAAAAAAAAAAACAGGCAGCGGGCCCCAAATGTCCCACAGGCCAGACATGGAACACCCGTGATGTTCAGTCAATGCAGTTTAAACAGCGATGGCGGAATGTCTCTTTGCCCTTGGCTGGTGCGAAACAGCTCTCATTTCAGACTCGTGGCTCTCTTTAGATAAGAGAACAGCCAGGACTTGACAGCACGCAGCCTGTGATAACTGGCGCTTAAAGGATAATACTTTTACACGTGTTAATCAGATGACTGGCTGACCGCTGCCTGAGAAATGTGTAGACCAGGTGAAATTGAAATGTGCGTTTCGGCTTTCTGATCTTCCGGAAATACGCATCAGTGGAAATCGAGACTGGGGTGTCCCTTGGATGCAAAATGTTTTCTTAGAAGAATTTAGTCGGAAATAGCAGATGGTCCCTGCAATTCTGTGGTGACCAATCCACGGTGTACCCGACTTAGGACTCCAAAAGTCAGCTGGGAGAGGCTCCAGCTCTCATGACCCAAACCGAGGTTAAGCCATATTAATAAAAAATGACGGGATTGCTCTTCCCTGATTGGCGACCAGTCCTGGTTTCAGCTGGGAAAGGCTCAAGATCACTTGTGCTTCGTACAGAAATCCCATTGCTCCATCAAGTGAGCCGTAATTGAAAAGCATTGAAGAAGCTGCTAATGATCACGAGTGAGCCAAGTAGGCGCTTTTGGGTTCATGTGCCTTGTAACTAAAAGTCATTTGAGTGACTTCATTTCCTCAGACAAGCCAGTTGAATTCTCCTCTGCTGGTATCCTCTTTAATCAGGTGCCTATTAAAACCCGATTGCGCTCGCTATTAAACTCCATGTTAACCGCACTCTCCTTTTCTGCACGAGTGTGTGTGTGTGTGTGTGTGTGTGTGTGTGTGTGTGTGTGTGTGTGTGTGTGTGTGTGTGTGTGTGAGAGAGAGAGACAAGAGGAATATACTCGATATACCTGACTTTATGATTTAGACTGCATGCCTTTATGTCCTTTCAAAATAATCATTCAAACACACAATTGAATCAAATGTTTGCAAGAAAACTGTACGTCCCCCCGCCCCCTCATACACGCACGCACGCACACACACACACACACACTCTGCAAGTGACATACCACCTCTTCCAAGGTAATCTGACATTTCTCCTCAGCGACTGTTCAGATATCAGCCAAATTAGATTGATAGCCTGCGAGATGGCCACCGTCGCCTCGTGCGCTCACGTATACGATGCCAAGGTCGGTCTGGGACCTTTGCCTGCCTTTAAAACTGGAAATACTTTGATGAATAACATTTATGAATATGCATGGTCATCTAATCTCGGCTTTCCTCGATGAAGTTTGCTTGTTTGTCCGACAAAAACACCCTGAAAACTTCTAGGAGGAGGTAAAGCATTCAGAATTTGTGATCCTCATTGTAGTTTGAAAAAAGCATCTCCCAATCTTGTTATTATGTCACCTGGAAACTGTTGCTCGGTGAACTGAGGACTTGTGGGCCCTAGCCTGGCGATGTTGCTCCTCAGTTTTCCGCGCCTTTCGAAGCATAATATTGAATTCTTATTTGTATCAGCACACTTACAGGTACAATAACCCCCTCCATTTGTGTTAACTTTCAACAAATTGGCCGATTTACATTCCCAACTTGTTACAGAAGCCCTCACCCACTGTTTGCAGTTTTTGTACTTTTGTGAATGGCCCCAAGATGCCACCAAAGTGTCGTCTGTATAGGAAAGAATTCGCTGAAGCGATACATCTCGAGTGGAAGACAAGCTTTGTATGTCGTGGCGGAGCGAAGTGTAGCCTGGGTTGTTAGCGGAAGTTATGGAGAGTCTGCCTCATGTAAAGAGATTTTGGTCTCTTCATAAACACATGAACTAAACCCCGGTTTATTCCAAAAACATGGCAGGCTGATTGAACACTCTAAATTGTCCCTAGGTGTGAGTGTGAGCGCGGATGGTTGTTGGTCTGCATATGCCCTGCTGGTAACCGGTTCAGGTTGTCCCCCGCATGCTGCCCAAAGACAGCTGGAATAGACTCCAGCACCCCACGCGACCCTTGTGAGGATAAAGCGGTTCGGAAAATGGATGGATGGATGGATGGATGGATAGTAAATTGACTGATGAGTGCCCCAATTTCTGAGATTTTGAGTTGGGAGACATTGCTTTGCCAATTTTTTGCTTTGTTCAGCGAAATAATATTAGAGACAAGGTCAGCTTTGGATACAATAAACATTTTTTAAAAGACCTATGGGCAAGAAGAGACTTTATCGTCGTCACACCTTCAGCCATTTTTAAAACAGTCACACCTACATGCAGAATGACACACTTGCAAGGAGCTGCTGTAGACAGCCCGTGCCCCGATACTCACACGAAACTATAACATGCAGACCCAACTCCAGCTTCTGATATCTATGCCTACACAAAGCACACATTCAACACACTTTATTAAACCTGGTTATGTATTCACGCTCACTTTATCATGATTGAATGTAATACAGTACAAAGTACTAATGTATCGGCATTTACTCTGAAAATGTTTTATGGGGAGCGTTAGCTACTTGCTCACTATTGATTGCAGGGGATTACTGTAATGCCCTTTTGGTTCCATTTTTTCTTCAATTCACCTATGGATATAGATATTGTCTCATGAATGATTTTGTTGTGTGTGTGTGTGTGTGTGTGTGTGTGTGTGTGTGTGTGTGTGTGTGTGTGTGTGTGTGTGTGTGTGTGTGTGTGTGTGTGTGTGTGTGTGTGTGTGTGTGTGTGTGTGTGTGTGTGTGTGTGTGTGTGTGTACTCAGCTCCGGTCATCCTGAACGAGTTGAACTGGACGCAGGCGCTGGAGCGGGTCTTCATTGAGAATCGCAGAGATGACAGCTCCCTCCGCTGGCAGGTGTTCGGCAGCGCCACGGGCGTGACACGCTACTACCCAGGTAAGCGGCGGCAATGGCAACTGGC
The DNA here is from genome assembly GCA_026261675.1 of Hippocampus mohnikei. NCBI lineage: Eukaryota > Metazoa > Chordata > Actinopteri > Syngnathiformes > Syngnathidae > Hippocampus > Hippocampus mohnikei. The sequence continues at coordinate 15,767,873 of JAKGUB010000334.1, read as the reverse complement.
CGCGTTTATAACTCAGTGCCAGATAACGTCTAAATTGACCCTCGGGCTGCTCTGCCGGGCAATTTCTTATCAGATGGCTCTCCTGGTAACTGGATAGGCGGAATGAAATTATGACTTTGATCTAATCTGAGGTGAAATATCCTACAGTGCAGCGGACAACATGCATTTTATTTTCCAGCCACTCCATGGAGAGCTCCCAACAAGATTGACCTCTACGACGTCCGCCGCAGGCCGTGGTAAGTGGCATCTTTATCAGCTTTGGGATGTCTTTTCTCAACGCGTTGCCAGAGCCTTGTAAGAAGAATTGGGCCATATAAACGTCATTAAGATGTAAACGGAACATTGAGTAGGTGCCGTTGGTGTGTCATTTTCGGAGTTAAAAGTGGAGAAATGATTCAGAGACAAATATTGTGGCACTCATTTGGTCCAAATATTACTGGATGGACACTGAAAATCTGCCGGTGTTAATTCAACACCTTAAGATGTTAATGTTAACGCCAGCAAAGTGTCTGTATGTATGCACACTATACCGTGCTAAAGTAACATTATCAAAGTGTTAAATGCTGAACAGGGCGGCCCGGTAGTCCAGTGGTTAGCACGTCGGCTTCACAGTTCAGAGGTACCGGGTTTGAATCCAGCTCCGGCCTCCCTGTGTGGAGTTTGCATGTTCTCCCCGGGCTTGCGTGGGTTTTCTCTGGGTGCTCCCACATTCCAAAGACATGCATGGCAGGCTGATTGAGCACACTAAATTGTCCCTAGGTGTGTGTGTGAGCGTGGATGGTTGTTCGTCTCTGTGTGCCCTGCGATTGGCTGGCAACTGATTCAGGGTGTCCCCCGCCTGCTGCCCGGAGACGGCACCCCCGCGACCCTAGTGAGGATCAAGCAGTTCAGAAGATGAATGAATAAATGCTGAACACCCCCAAAAAAAAAAACAACAACAAAAAACGACCTATTACTCCTATTCAAAACACATTTCTTTTATTAAATCCATTTGAGACAGCTCATACATAGCAACGATGCACGTGGCCATTTTCAAGTGAAAACTGCCCATCGTGCCAATAATAAAATCAGGGGATTCTCATTCCAAATATCGTCCTGATCCATCGTGATCTCAATCAGAGATACCGGAGAACACATTGTCTCCCGTTCACAAGGACAAAGCCAGATAGCAGATCGACTTTGACTTCTCAAGCGACAACCTTTTGGCTTGTGGTACTCAGCTGGTTTACGTTACCGCGCAAACTGCTGCGCTGGGCCGCGTCCACGCTTCCAGTCCACGAAGCTCAATCCACCTGACGCTGTCAGATCGACTTTGCGGCGGGCACGCTGCCTTGTTGCCTGGTTACAGGCCCAAGTGAAGTGGACACAACTGCGACAGCAATGTTGATTGCACCTGACCTCCTTTTCCGCCTCGCCTCAGCTTGAGTGGCTGTTTGGGGTCAGGCCGGGTGTCACTGGCAAACAAACAGGAGACCAACGAGTTTACGTCGAACGACACCTCCCCAAAAACTGTTAAGTAACTAATACAGTCTCTATCAAAACACAGTTGTGAAAATCAAAACTAAAATACATGATAAGTTACCCAGGTGTTGAAGATGCCTGTTACACACACGGGAAGTTCTGTCCACTCTTGGCTGCTTTCCTAATTTTGTTTAGTCCATTCTTCTGTGTGTGTGATGGCTAGCTAGGTGGTGGCTATCAATTATGTGACAATCATCGTTTCCGCTTTGTTTTTTTCACTCTTAATTTTTGGAATAATATGACAAGAAAGGCTAAAGAACTCTGCATACATTGCAGTCTGGCCAGCCTGGAAGACTGATTTCCCCATCTGCGGCCCCTTCTCGAGGTTTCTCGTTTTTCCCCAAATCAGCTGTTAAATCAGTGAGTTCAAATAAAATAAATAAATAAAATAAAATAAAAATAGCATGCATTTAGTTCCTTTGCTAGTGTTGTTCTTTAAATGCCTCTCAGACTAACAAAGTGTTCCCTGACGCTGTACAATCCCAATGTACGTAATTAGCTCGGTCAGAAAGTTATCCCCGCCCCACACCCCCCACGCCTCCCATGCTACACAGTGTAACGTCTAGTGTCCCAAACAAAGCATTATGTCAGTAAACAAGTGGGGGGGAGAGAAAAAAAAGACAACAACAAGACTGCTGTGTGTGATCTGTCAGCATGTCCAGTTCTCCGACAGCACTTTTGACAGAGCGACAGGAAGGAAACACGACCTGAAGCCAGAGGAAGAGGTGTTAGGTGTTGCTGACAAGGTGAGGGAGGTGCGCAAGCACCTTGTCATCAGCCTGTACCCTCGCCTTCCTCCACCTCCTCTGGTTCCATACATCCATTTTCTTTCACATTCATTCGTTGTCTTTAGTGGAGGCGCTGGTGAGCTGCAGTCTTTCCCAGCTAACTTTTGTTGCAATCTAGATTCTAGACTGATCAATGTCAGGGCACCGAGCGACAACTATTCACGCTCACCTTGAAACCTATGGAAAATTTAGAGTCTTTAATTTTGAATTTAAGAAGAGGCCGGAGAACATGCAACCTCTATGCAGGAAGGCTTAGCTCAAGATTCCAACCCAGAACCCAAGAACCGCAAGGCAGACATGCTAACCACTTGTACACCACGCTCCCCTTCCTTTCGTTCTCCATGTTTATTATTTCGCTCAGGATTGGTTCGCCTTTGATGCTCGCTCTTCCCTGTTGCCTGGCAACCCGGCAATGCCGAGTGAGTGTCACCCCGCGTCTGGCCGCACTTGTGTGATTACAGTCCCTGACTGTTCTCTTAACTGCCGCTGTGCTGACCCCGTGTCAGGCAGCACACGACTCTGACAAGAATAAATATACGGTCATGTTAAATGAGTACCTCTGACAGTGTCAATTCACGGCGACATTTTGTAAAGGCTAATGTTCCCATCGGATGGCCTTTGACTGGGCAGATGTATCTTATGGAGTTAACCGTGTTTCTATTATACCATGATAAGCAGCAGGTGAATTGAAGCACTTACGAAATGGAAAATAACATCTCTAAAATAAATAACCTGCTCCAACATGATTGAGTGATTACTTAAAAGCTTTCTTTTAATGAGATTAATCTGTTCCTGAGAACTGCGCAGACCAAAACATTCACCACTGACGTCACAATGCCAACACATATTAATAAATTTGATTCAATTATCCGTAAATGTGTACCTGGTTTTACGATTTTTGGCCCTTGATAATTGGGTTGTTATAATTCATTTCTGGCCCTTGATAAATGTTTTAGAGCAAGAGTGCCCAACCCGTCGATCGCGAGCTGCTCCCAAGTCAACTGCGAAAAGGTGTAGGGAAGGGAAAAGGGGGCCGGGAGGTGTTGTGCATGATACCCCCGCTCCCCCAACCCCCATCGCTCCCTCCCTCGTTGACCAGAAGAAATGGTCGATCACCACAGGTTGGCTGCTTGAAAAGTAGATAATGGCTCAAAAAACGGTGGAGCACCTCAGTTTTACGGACATCCAGTATTTGGGCCTTCGCTTTCATAGGAAGTGGAGAAAAAGGTCCGATTGGATCCAAATATGTCTAAAGGGCAAATCCCATTAGAATTGTTGACCCAGACTGTTTTCTGATCTGATCGGGGGAGGGGAAAAAAGTCACTTTTAACACATGCCACACTACAAGATAACCAGGATTAACTTTTCGAGATCTACCACAAACTGACCTTTTCGGACTTTGATTGCAAGGGAGGAAAAATGCTTCCAAAGTTACCACCCCAGTTTACCATTTTAGACCCCAACCATTCTCTGAGCTCATCAGTGAGGAAAATTCACCCTCAATACACAGCTCACCACGGGATCATCGGTCAGGATAATCTCTCAGGGAAATCTGATTATGTCTTTCCTAACTTTGATCACAAGAGTGGAAAATGTGCTCAAATTCAGCCCAATTCTTGTTATTTGTGCAACCCTCAGCGCCCTCAATATGTCTCAATGCATGCGATAAAGCCCCAAATTCTCTTTTGCCTCTGATTCATCATCCCCCCCCCCAAAAAAAAAACATGTAAATGTTTCCACAAACAATCTTAGTCATCAATGCAAAGTGTGAGAAATTAACGACAGACATCTTTTCTCATGCGGGCGCAGTCCTTCTATATATAAAATATATATATATATTTTTTTTTAATCTTAATTCAATCTTTATTCGTCTGCCACATCCACAGGAGCACTAAGAGTGCAGCAGTCCATAAAATAATAAGCCCATCAGCACAACACAAATCCATGCAAACACACACACACACACACCTATTGGCAAGTAGTCTCACTGTGTTATCGTAATTCTCTTCTCCCAATGCCGTGCGATTAGTCTGCGTACATGCCAGTGTTCATGCCGTGTAGCAAATGTGCGCATTATTACATTCTCGCGGTGTATAAGCCACCGTACGTTTTTACAGTCCAACACATTGACCGTCCCGCCATGCTGTTGTCATGAAAGTGAAGGCCTCCATCTCGGGAGTGCAAAAACATGACTTTTAATGTTCAGATCTATACACTCCAAACACTGCGTACAGTGAGGTCCCTAAATAAGGTTTGCAGTGAGAGCGTAAGGGTGAGGAAAAAAAACAAAAGACAAAAAAAAAGTGTCTGTACAGACAATAAAAGCATTTTTACTCATCTATGAGGCAGATGGACACAACACCAAACATGCATACATCGTGTGTATGTATGTGATGTGGCTCCATGTACAAGTTGTTGATAATGGCGTCAAGGGCTCATTTCTGGTAGCCCACAACAAGCAACAATAGCAATGTGATACGGGCATAACGAGTTAGCGTTCAGTGATTTCTGTAACATTTGGCAGTTCTGCGATATTAACGATCAGATATGTACCATTGTGTCTCACATTCCAAGCGCGCTTTACCGTGTTCAAGGTTTGCAGCGTTAAATATTGATGGAGGTGAGGTGGGTGTGTGTCCGCATACCCCGCTATCATGTGGCACATGCACGTGTCCGTTGCATGTTTCTGAGAACATGGTGTATGTAGCACTCAATTTAAATGGAGTGCTCAATTCTTTGCCGAATGAGTCAGTGGTGCATAAACACAATCTTCGCGTGAGAGCGACAACCCCCTATGACACAGTTAATGTATCGATTTGATCAGTACCACGTTGTAATTTTAAAAAAATAATACATTTGAAATCATGAATTCTAATGAAACTACTTCGACAGAAGCCTTCAAAAAATGTACAATCGGCAGAGTATGTGATTGTGTTGATTGCTCGTAAAATGCTTTTCATTTTTTCATACATTATCAGGTTGAGGGGCTGCGTTCGCCGCCGCTTTTAATCTCCTTCCCTTCGGAACGATACCGCGTTGGACTGTAGAATTCTTATCTTACACCTGCACATATAGAATCATATGTAAGGCTGATGCCAATATGTTGTTTGCGAGGAACGTCCGACCGCATAGAAATGCAGATGGGTTTGCCGCAGGATGTTGGAATGCTGTCTAGGCATTGTTATTATTATCATTTCACGGAGAGATATAGGATTTATTTTGTTACCATGGCTACCTGTTGTGCCCTGAGTCCAAAAAAGCGGGTGTGAAGTGTATCGAGGTAGCCTCCACAGTATTTTTACTCATGTTCAAAACTCCAAATTACACTTGTCGCTTAATGTGTACAGCAAATGTGTGTACAGCAGTTTCCTGCTGTTCACAAGGGGGAAACACATCGACAAACACAAACACCCAAATGACGCAGACTGTCACATTGCAAAATTGCTCATAGAAGACACGGCTCCTGGATGTTTTTTATCTCTTCAGGTGCTAAAGTGGGGCTTGACCGATATGTAGCTGGGCTGAGAACATAATTTCTAAATATGCTTTAAAATATCAACTAAAAATGATTTACTGATCCTAAACAGATTTATTGCAGGGTTTTTTTTTATGTGGTATAGAAAATGATACAGATGACTGGCATTCACAAGTTTTAATTTAACAGTATGTTCACAATTGCTGGTATAGTTTGCAAGGGTGTAGGACTCCACTCTCTGACATATTTTTCCAATATCACTTGGTCAAAATAGACAAAACCGATTCAATTATTTTACTGCATTGTAATCTGGGGCAAGACATTTTAAGGGGGGGGGGGGGGTTTGGCAGGTCACATTACAAAACACTGCAGTAAAAAAAAAAAAATATTTTTTAAACTAGAAAAATATGGAATGAGGAATATCTTGCTTAATTTAAACAAAATAATCTGCCAATAAAACAGGACATTTTGACATGGCAAGATTTTGTATACATTTTATACGATTCTGCCCTGCGATTGGCTGGCAACCGGTTCAGGGTGTCCCCCGCCTACTGCCCAAAAACAGCAGGGATGGGCTCCAGCACGCCCCGCGACCTTGTGAGGATAAAGCAAATCGGAAAATGGATGGATGGATCTTATACAATTCTTAAATATAGCTGGCAGAAAATATACCATCAGCCCTTGAAAATGTGTGTACAGCAGTTTCCTGCTGTTCACAAGGGGGAAAAAACCCATAGGGAAATCCTCAGGTGCCGAACATCGAGTATGCAAGTATTCATATTCCATAGAATTATGATATTTCTTATTTTAATCTAAATGTATTCAATCTAAAAAAACGGTTGACAGTAAAATTTGTATCCAGGGAAAAATGATTAGGGCAAGACAGGTTCTTCCCAAAAAACTGCCTGGTTAAAAGAAATATCTTGGCTGACAAAGCAGAAGTACAACGTCTTGATTTGAGATTTAATCTTTGTTAGATTTTCATTTTGGCCGTGTTGGAGGAAAGAATCACTTTGAACACACCCACACCACAGGATAATCGGTCGGGATAATCTTTCAGAGACATCTGAGAATCAGGCCTTTGCTGAACTTTGATTACAAGGGAGGGAAATGCTCAAATTTGTTCGTATGTGTCTACCCCGCGAAAGAAGTTCTGACTCGTGGTGTTTAATAGAACCATTAAAGATGTCGGATATTAAACTGTCTTTCCAGATATGGCTGAGCAGCCACTGTTAAATGATTCGTAACTTTTAGCGAGCTGACAGCAAGGCCTCTGGCTGATCGCTGGCATCTAAATCGCCTCTGGCTGATGTTTGGGGCCAGGAGGTTCGGTTCAGTTCAGTTCAGCACCGGCCAGGTCCATCTGCTTGTCACCTGGCCTTGGCACATGGGAGTCTGGTTAATGACAGGGAAAGAATGGCGTCGGTGGGGTGAAGCTGCGAGGTAATTACTAACCGGAATCCATGCAGAAACAACACATCTGGAGGCCCGAGATCATGTGTGTTCATGTCTTTCATACCATCATTTAAGATCTTTAGCTTTAGCGCATATCAGCGTTTGGGAATAATTGTGCAATGCTTACAGCGTGCAGTAAATGTATGCAGCATATTTAAAAAAATAATAATAATCCAACCTGAGCTGCATTTCCAGTTTGTTTTTTTCATATTCTCTTCATAGAAGAAAAAAAGCTAGGCATGCTTAGAGAGTGGCAACGTAAAATGGCGGCCGATGGCTTCATTTCTCGCTACTGTGCGTAAACGGTATTGTTAGTCCAGTTATGTCGAAGTCCTTGGACGTTTCTCCCCGTGGTGAAAGGAATGCTCATGTAATTTCTGTGAAAACTTAGACTCGTGGAGAATTAGACAGAACACTGGTGTGACCTAGTGTGTGAGTCAGTTGTCCGCTGTGATATTTTACCGTTTGGTGCAGGTAACAATTGCCTTATAATTAACATTCAGCCCTTTCAGAATAACTTCCCATTAAAACTCCTTTCTGCTCAATGAGAGATGAACTGACTGCAGAAGTTAATGAAATCCTGCAGTCGGTCCGCCGGGCGTTTCATTTTTTTACCAATTGACACTCTCTTCTATCTCCGGATTGGGGCGCCTCCCACCCGAGAGCCTGAAGCGGCGGATGCGAGGGTCACATTTTAACCACACGTTTCCGTTCACACACGCAGCCCCCACCCCCAAAAAAGGAGCCAAATCGCCGTTGTATGCATGAAGCCTCGACGCTATTTCTCAAATTAAGATTTCGGTTAATTAAAATGATAAAAAGTCATGCATGCCGATGGGCCTGCTGGTTCCAGACCTGATTTTGTGCACCACGCAGTCATGCCGAGCTATGGAAGTTCTACCTTTGATGTGGCATTCTTTATTATTGGAAATAATTGGATTCTGCCTCTTTCTCCACAGCCCCCTCCCACTACACGCTTACATTTCAGCCATCTTCCCTGTGACTCGGTGAACGGATCTCAGTGCTTGGGTTGCAAAATGACGTAAATTTTGGAAGTTGGAAACTTTTCACGTGAATTATGGGAATTTACCAAATTGAAGGTTCACTCTTACTGGGAACTAGGGGAGCATAGGTAGGGGGGAAATGCACCAAAAATAAATAAATAAATAAATCTCACTCGCTGGGTAGCTGTGGATTTTGAGCTGATTGGATTACTTTTATTCAAGGCTGTGTTAACTCTTACTTACTCCTCATGATGTATAAATCAACTCAAAAACCACAACGGCCGCCTACCCATGATATATTTTTATGTCTTAGGCATCATCAGGCTTGTTTGCATTGTCAATAATTTAAAATCTGTCCAGCAGGTGGCAGCGGGTGAAAGGGATGAGCCAGGATCATGCAGCAGAAGTAGAAGTAGAAGTAGAGGGTGCAATGCATGCGAAGAGTTTTGGAGTCGTGTGGAGTAGTGTGGAGTTAGTAGAGAGTGCATTCGAACGATTTTGTGTCACACCAAAAAAAAAAAATAATAATAATAAGCTTTTGCAAAAATTCGAGGGTGGAAGGGGGAAAACACATCCCCACGCTCGTGTACACATGCAAACATACACACTCACTGAACACATTGTTTCACTTCTGTTCGTAGTTAATTTCATCCGTTCAATAGAATGCAAATAAATATGTTTGCTATCAAAAGAAAGCCCTTTTAGTGGTGGTGTTTAAGTGATTTTGTCGAAAAAAAATGTTTTTAATTGTCGTGTCATACTTGAAATTATGCTTGAAATGCATGCTTTTACAAAAAAAGTCTGTCACCCCGAGACACAGGAAATTTGTTGAAATGTAGTTATATTCTAATGTCAATTGCTAAAAATGGAACAATATAGCAACTTTTTTTTTCACCTGACAGAGTCTCATCTTTCTTTTGGTAGGCAGCATGTTTATCTTGCAACAGAATACAATAATCTGTGGGCCTTGCCAGATCAGTCCAAATCCAGTACAGTTTGCTCCAGTGAAAATGGCTGGGATTAAATGAGTTATTTATTTTGACCCAGCAGATTGGGTTGAAGTTTTCGTTTTGCCGGCCTGAAGACCCGATGTGACACAGGTGCAAAAAAAGGAGCCATAAGCATGATTCGCTGTTTTTTTGTTTGTTTTTTATGACAGTGACTTTATTGAGTGTTCAAACAAGGATCCTAAATTCCAATTTACAATCTCAGTAAATCTGGAAAAAAAACTTGGCACAAAACTATTAATAACAATACAAAAGACTCTTAATAAGATAATTGGACAAAGAATAGGGATAGAAGCAGACTATACACACAGGAATGAGACACAGGTGGAGGCAATCACTATTGTCAGGAAACACAACAGCAGGAAGGAAAGCTTTCGAATTAGCAAATAATTACTCCAAAATAAAAGCAATCAATTCTGTCAATGTCTCAATCAATTCTGTCATATTTGTAAATACTGTACATAGTGCATATTGCTCTGAAGCTTAACTTTTTTTAAAAAATCAAAAGAATCATGAATCAATCTGTCAGAAAAATCGCAATTCAATCTTTCCCTGAAATCATTCAGCCCTAGTGCTGGTGTAGACTTTCATCGGAGACTTTCCAAACAGCCTAGTGGGCCCAGGTTGGCCTCTGTGCGACAATTGGAGTGTTGGCTGCCGGTAAGGGGAGTCTTGAGAGGCTCGTGGAGGGGCAGCGGCCGAGCCCGGCGGGATTCTTTCGTGACCGTATCAGCTTGGTCGAGCGTGAGAGATGAGCCTCCGCGGCCCCGCCGGGTGTCTGGCTTCCCTCCACGCTGATAATCAGCAGAAAAGGAGCTCCGCTGATTACTCTGCCAAATACAGCCCGCAAACTCCTCCATCCCAAACCATCTTCATATCAGTGGTGGCGGACTGTATCTCCCCCCCCCCAAAAAAATCCCATAAAACATCATTTTTGTTTTCTTCACTATAGTTGTGCCAAGTTATACCAAAACTGGTATTGTTACATAATTGGCAGGAAAAGGTTTTTACTTTTGTACTTCAGTACATTTCAGAGTCTGTACTTTTATACTTCCAGGTAGATTAGGGCTTTTTTTTTAGGACCATGGGGAAAACGGGGCTGCTGAGTCCCACAGGATCAAAAGCACACTGCGGTTCAGCCCGCAGTTTACCACGGAAGCCAGTACATTCCCTTCTGGCCTGTCACTTTCTGATGGGATTCACCGCACTTTTCTCATGTTCTGTCAAGGCTTTTTTCTCCAGATGAAAAATTGAGCAGCTTTGGAGCATGTTTGTGGCCACAACAATGTCAAGTGCTGTCAGTAAAGAGTGTGAGATGGGAAACGCAATGCTTCCCATCACACTATAGACCCCGCCTCCAAGTTGCGTTCCACCGTTTTCCATCGTGTCAGGTTTAGTTACATGCAGTCAGTTTTCCTATGGCCGACGAGTTTCCTCATCCGCACTGTGACTACTGTGGTAAATGGTTTTCGAGCTAGATCGATATGGTTTTGTCGGGGCCAAGACTGATGATTAGTAGGCAGTATGGGAGGCCAATATTTGCAGTCGATACTCCGTTTCAGCAAAAGGGAAAATATTGGTGTTGAAATTTTAAAAATGTATCTCCAACTCTGAAATGTCTTTTAGCATGTTTATTCACCAACTTTTCAGATTTGCAAAGTCTGTTTAGTTTTTTTTAATTTTATTTATTCTTTTTTTTTTTTTTTTTAATCTTAGAGAATGGGCATCTTTGTGTTAATATGCTTACACAAAGTTCAGGGAACGCCGAGAGCCATCAGCTTTTATTAAAAAGTTAAATGAAAACCAGGAAATAGCTCCCAATTATTTTCCACAGTAAATAATGTTACTTGTTATTTTCTTGTAATGTTATTTTGTTATTTTCTCTTTTCAATGTTGTCATTTCACCCCCCCCCCACCCTGACAAATAAAGATGCAGAGAGTTCGAATCGTCAGCAGAATCTCTTATAAAGTTAACTGAAGTTTAAATCAAGTAGTTTCCTGAAATTACCATAATTTTAAATTAATATCTTGGCCATCAAGAGTTTTAAAAAACAGCCAATGCCGATATATGTCAAAATGCAAAACATCGGTGACAATAATCGCCCTGGACAACAATCGGTCTGTGCCTAATTTTGTCCACGGTGGTCTGAAACGTTGCACCATAGCCTCCTTGATCCTCGGGTGCATGTATTTAATAAAAAGGCGATCCCTTTCACACTTGAGTGGACAAATGTAAAATGCAGGCTATTCAAATGCACATTATTTATCGCCTTTCATGCTCTTCTAGTAATGGTTATTGAGTTAAGGTGGGGGGTCTGTGTTGGTGTGAGCCCAGTAGCAAAGTGCCGCATACAACGCCACCTATTAAGTCTTCGAAGCACATAAGCCTTTTTCACTGTGCTCGAGCTTAAGTGGGCTCAGCTGCGGTCACTCGCATTATCACAGCTTAGTTTATTTCAACTTTGGCTCCTTTGTCCCCAAATTATCAAAACAAATTAAATGCCGGGTCTTTTGTGTCTCTTTTCTTTTTCATCTGAACAGGTACATTCAAGGCGCATCCTCTCCAAAGGACATGGTCATCATCGTGGATGTGTGAGTAACTCTTTGCCCTTGTCACAGAGAAACCACAAAGAGCGCTAGTGCCACCTGTTGGTCCGTGCAAAGCCTAGGCGGAACGGAGGCCCGCTTGTGCTCCCACTTGACATTAAATATACCCTTGTGATGTTTTATCTGATTGTGAATAATGTCATAATTTTAAAAGGGTACAATGTCATTAGTGACCTGTTTATAACCTACTTATAACATGTTTATAATCACTTTATTATATGTTCATGGCATGTATGATCGTGTTATGTTCATAGTGGGCATATCTTTGTTCATAAGATGTTCACATCTGCTGATAATATTGAAAACACGTTCTAGCTATGTTTATAACATGCACTGCACATGTTCACGAGTGTAAGATTTGTCATCTGTTTCTAACATGTTTATAACAGTTAACATGTTCCTAACATGCATATAACATGCTTAATAATATTTTCTTGGATTTTATGAAATGTTCATGTTCATGTGCCAGGTCATAAAAGTTAATAACATTTATAAATTGTTTAGAACCTGTTAATAACACATCTTAAATGTTTGACATGTTGATAATAATAATTACATTACACCCTGTTTATTACGTGTTTTTGCATGTTCACAACTGATACAAAGGCTCACCACATGTGAGGAACATGTACATAACATTTATGACTGTTCATGTCAAGCCATCAACAATCCTTTCTTCACGACTCTAAAAGGGATTCAAGGTCCTCTAAGTGTTTTCCTTTTGTGCAGGAGTGGTAGTGTCAGCGGACTCACGCTCAAGCTGATGAAGACCTCCGTCATCAAGATGCTGGACACACTCTCAGACGACGACTATGTGAACGTAGCCCGAGTAAGTAAACACACACACACACACACACACACACACACACACACGCACACATGCGCACACACGCTAGCAGGAGGCAGCCATTGAGGCAATATGTGACGTGTTCATTAAGCTAGTGTTAATGATGCGAATGAGAAGTAGTAAGCAGGCTGCGCTGGGAGTTTATGTGGCTCCCTGTGGAAGCACTGTACTTTCTCTTGTTGGAATACTTTGCCATACGGGACCATGAAAGTCTTTCACTATGCTCATTAATGGAGCTTCTGTCAAGACTAACATATAGGATGTATATTTGTCTTTATCCTACATTGCAGGACACACACACACACACACACAAGCAGGCTTGTTTTGGTGACTGTTTGGACACGTCCGCCAGTAATCCCCCATAATCCACTGCATTTACCCACTGTATGTTGCTAAATCTGCATAAAATGAGCATAATAATCTTGGGGGCGGAGGGGCTTTTGATTCCTGCCATCTGTTAAAAAAAAAAAAAGGAAAAAGTAGAGGCTGAAGGAATATTGACAAAATGCAATCACGGTGTAAACAAAATGCAGGAGTTGGATTGTGTGGAAAAGGAACGATTTCTTTTAATTATCTGACAATAGGCAAATACTATATCACTTAATATTTACTTGGCTTTCTAGTTAACCTGATGGCTAACAGAGCTATTTAGCTATAAATATCGAGTCACTGCTCCCCAAAAGTATTTGGGGAGCCAATTATTGTGTGCCAGATGGCCATCGCACACCCATCAGACGGAGCAGCACAATGTCAGTTGAATTGAAACAAAAAGAAATGTGGCAAAACAGTTGTCTTCTTTACATTCTATTTAATTATGTTATTGTTGTGTGATTTTATAGAGGGGTATTTTTCTTATATAACGAAATAAAAAAAGATATACATATATGTGTGTATATATATATATATATATAGAGAGAGAGAGAGAGAGAGAGAGAGAGAGAGAGAGAGAGAGAGAGAGAGAGGGTTTTTTTGTTGGGGTTTTTTTTTTTTTTTTTGCAAAAGACTTGCAAATTGCGTCTATATTCAAAGTTTCACATTCGAGCACAGATATACTCCACAAGCCAATATGGATGCATACGACTCAAGGCTAATTGTCTGGATAAGATGAGGCAAATTATATTGCCTTGGCCAGGTTTCTCTTTGGTGCTTTGTAACGAGTTGAGGTGCACCTGTTCTTTGGTTGCAAAGTTGTAATTACCAGCGTTTACTGCCAACTTGAGAGTCGCAGGGCAGTCTGCAACTGCGCACACCCCCACGTCGGCAGCTGAATTGCCACGCACAACTCACACACAGAGACAGACGCTGTTTGGGTTTTGTATTTGTGTTTTTCTCTTGCAGTTTAATGATGAAGCCGACGCTGTGGTGCCCTGCTTCAGGACTTTGGTCCAAGCCAACGTGCGCAACAAGAAAATCTTCAAGGAGGCAGTCATGCACATGCAAGCCAAAGGAACCACAGACTATAAATCCGGCTTCACGTTTGCCTTCGAGCAGCTTCTCAATGTAAGTGTGACAAGGGTTGGACACAACTCTTCCATACTGAGCTTACTAAATCGTGTTACTGTATAAACCAGGGGTGGTCAAACTTTTTCACTTGAGGTGCGCATACACAAAGAAATGGAAGGATGAACGGGCCACTTTAAAATTCCTCAACTTTTGGAAAGTCATTCAAGAAAGCAATTGTGTATCATGCTTGTATTGTGTCGTTAATTTCATCCGCATTCTAGTCAAGGTGTAAAGGAAAATAGTTGATGATTTTTGGGGTGGCGAACAGCTCTGCATTAAATAGCAGCTGAATCCCATCTCCACATTGAGAACCAAAAAAGGACAAATGTAGAGTAAGGTGACCAATTTTCAGTTACTTGAGGATCATTAATGTGACGTCTTCATAAATCAACCTCTAAAACTGAATTATCGAGAAGAGAGAGAGAAGGTGACACAACTAGTGCAAAGGGAAAGTATAGTAGTGACAGTTATTCTATAATGAGATATTGATGAATTATGATACACCCAGTATGTATTTTGCATGTAAAATATGTCAATATGCATTGCATGTTTGTATGATATTGCACTTTCATGTCATTTTGGACAGTTAAGAAGTTGTAGTGCTTTGGCGCCATTTGCAGATGTGTTGAAGTTTTCCCCAGCTGGCTTTTGGGCGAAAAAAACAGGTTCAATCCTGGAACGGTTGCTAAGCAGGATACATACAAACAAACAACCATTCACACCTCTGAACAGGAAAGAGTCGTTAATAAACAGATCTGAAATTTTTGGGTTATGAAGCAGGTTTAGCTTGAGAAAACCCACACAGGAATTTAATTTCTGACCTTGCAGGTGACAAGCCAATCACTCGTCCACTATGCTCTGCCCATCCGTAGTCACACAAGTACCGGAGACAAATCAGTTCCAAGTGATTTTGAAGTACAGTGATGCGCTCCCCTGCTCAAGCTTTGTGTGTGCGTGCGTGTCTTCGTTTCTGTGACGACTCGGCAGCCCACTGTCCACACGCGCCGGCAACACAGGTGCCGTCACCCCCCCCGCTCCCTCTTCTCCCCCAAACCCATATGTTGCCGTGTATTCCAGCAGGCTGACACCCTAATGAGCTCTGATAGGATGATTGATGAGTACGGTCCAGCAGAGATCAGCCTCTCTTTATGCTCTTCTGTTGGCTTGGTGGCACACGGCCAAGTGTGGCCGCTACACACACACACACACACACACACACACACACACACACACACAGTCTACTGCAAGAAATAAAAAGGCCCTTTTTAATGGCTGTCGACAGCACCGTTGCTCTTACGATTGGTGGCAGAAGCCCTATCAAATATGTAATTGTGGCGATATTATTTATCATTATTAGGGGCTTGTCAGATGGCTGGCAGCGGTGTCCGCGCCAGATGCTGCACAGGCACAAGACTGGCTGCCACTAAACTCAATGTTGAAAACATAAATGATGCGAATAGAGTTCTTACAAAGCGGTCCTAAAAAATAAAAATAGCGTCGTGTAACGTCGTCCCTCACTAGACGGTGGTTCAGTTTTTGCGGCTTCAGCACGGAGCAGATTTTTAAATCTGTAGTTATATTATAATGTGTTATTTATTAATGTTTTATTATTATTTCTTTTTTTCGGCATTGACTGTTACAACAGACTCATATAGCAATCAGCTAGTTAACTAGCGTAACTTAGTTAACTAGCATAACTAAGTTACGCTAGTTAACTACCGCTAGTTAGAAGCAATTGTTATCGATAACAGGTGGTTTGTGTAGCAGTTGGAAATAGCCACTGGTCCTCTTTCTATGGCTCTATGAAACAAATGGTGACAAAATACAGTCACCAGAAGGACATTGTGAGCACACCTTCTGATAGCATCAACTGGCAAGCGTAACTTCACAAACACAGTGACTTAACGCGAGAGCCAGTTAACAGCCAGTTCTCTGTATGTCCTCATTTTCTCACTTTCACTTACCACGCCAGGCTGACTTCCCATGAATTTGCAACGCTGCTCATTTCGATTCAATTTTTAAGTGTTTCTCAGTCGCACCACTAAAAATCTAGCGGGCTTGGGGGACCGATGCCCCACACTGTAGCCCAAATGTCATGTTTCCAGGGTGTACCCCACTTCGATTGCAAATCTCATGAGTCGAGCAACTTGAGAAGAGACAATTATTCTTCTGCAGTACATTTTAGATGTATGTTTTTGGTTGTAGTAGCAACAATTGCATTCCTACCCTGCTCGTTGCCTATCAATGCAGTGTTACTTTTTGAAGCCTCTTTCCTCCTAGCTGTTGCGCCACAAATGCTCACTTGTATCTTTCTTTCTTTCCTTCTCACAGGAGAGCAATGCTCCAAGGGCCAACTGCAACAAGATGATCATGATGTTTACAGACGGAGGGGAGGATCGGGCGCAGGAAATCTTCGAGAAGTACAACTGGCCCAACAAAACGGTCCGTCACCGAAAAGCAATCGCACGTGACCATGAAGGTCTCGTGTTTACGCGTTGACCTTGTGTCATCAGCACACGAGTCGATTATTTCACCGTCTTTGTTGTTTGCGTTTGTCTTTGCTCGTCTCTTTTGTTCTCGCCGCCGGTGTTAACAGCTTTGACCCGCTAACTAATTAGCCGCTTTATCGCCAAAAGCCTGTGAAAAAAAAATTACAGCCAATAGTCGGCGGCTGTGTTCCAGGCCTCCGCCATCTCACGTTTATCCCGCTATCCATTACCATCTACTTGCCCGCTGACAGCTACTGTCATGCAGGAATAATCTGTATTCCGACAAGCACCGCCGCGGTTCTTTGCGAGGCAGCTGTGCGAGATGCGTCGAGTAGGCTAATCTAATCGCACTCTACATTTGTGTGTTTGCTGTACATGACAGCAAAGGTGATGCCTTCCGTTGAGGTGTGTTGGATCCACGGGTATCTTTCTGCACATATTTGGGGCCTGTGCAAAAAGACCTCTTGGAATCCATGTTTATTGTTGATATTCCGCCTTTTGGGGGCCTCAAAATGATCGAGAAAGCTCCAGTTTGTACCCTGGTGAAAATGCATGTATTTCAATGGGTACCACACATGACACACTCCAAAAACTCGAAAGTTAAAAAAATGAAAATAAATTAGACCAAGACGCCACTTCCACACATCAACATGAAATTGGGTGGACATCGGATGTCAGTCCTGGTAGGACGCACAAAAAGTCTTCAGGACCCATGGCTGGAATTGATCCGAGAATCTCCCAATTTGGTTTGAAGCAGCCATTTTGACAGTACCAGTCCAAAGTGAGCATTATTGTCTTTGTGAAGGCCAATCTGTAGTGATAATATTCTACCATGAGAGCAGAAATCAATGTAAACATTTGGTAACCTCGTCATTGTAATCCGACCGCTTGATTGAACAACCTTTATGACGCTGTCACAGAAGAGTATCATACACATTTGAATGATTCCAGTTTTTGTTTTTGTCATTTAGCCCTTGCATTTATTTTCAACTGCTTCATGTTTCTCCCCCACAGGTGCGTGTGTTCACCTTCTCGGTGGGTCAGCATAATTATGACGTCACCCCGCTGCAGTGGATCGCTTGTGCCAACAAAGGTAAATGTGGGCTCAATGTCGTTAAATGTTTTACTGATTATACGAATTGGCTCTACCTCCAGTTAAAAGTTATTTATTTGTATGTTAAGTGTCTTTGAGTGTGTCCAAAAAAAAGCTATAAGTCTGCTATATTGATATCATAATTAGTATTATTATTAGTTGTCAGGCTGTTTATGTACATCACAGTCTTGTCACATTATGTAGCCATAGTTTTTTTTTTTTTTTTTTTATAGTGAGTTTCTCTGGTCCGATTTGGCATCCGTTTTTACGATGTTGGTGACCCCTGTTAAAATGGACTGTTAATCTGCACAGTGTGAATTGATCATGAATGCGTTGTATATCAACCAGCTTTTAATGACAACCAAGGTTCAATTCTAGTTAGTCGCTTGCTACTGTTAAGTCATGAATAAATCGGGAAATGGGAAGTTGTACGTCTGAAAGTAGATTTTCTTTCCACCCAGCTCAGTTATTTTTAAATGTTCTCCTTTAGACGTGTCTTATTTGTCTCCGCTCAATCTGAAAGCTCCTTTATGAGTTCTCGGAAAACTTCAGACATATCTCGCCAGACGTTATTAATTAGCAGGAGCGGCGTCTGCCTGAGGGGTGATTAGCTCGTCATCTCCGTGTCAGGCTGAGCTGAGTGCCAAGGATTATGACTGCTTCGCTTTTCACCTCCGAAGCGATTAGCTCGCCGCTGAGGTAAAACAATAGCGCCGACGCACGTCTCTTACAGGACGTGTCCTCTCCACATCCTCGGGACTTGATTGGTCTTTGCTATCTGACTCCAACAGAGGCAGCTCCCCGACACAAGAGCTGACCACTGTCCTGTTTCGTGCACATAGCCGGTAGAGTAAAGCAGCGTACACACATTAGAGTTTTGCACCTCTTTGTATAAACACTGATGGCTTTAATGACTTGGCGAGAGACACGCTTATTGACCAGGCCGCTCGCTCTCCTCCATTTCTAATCACGGCGGCGGCGGACTCGAGAGTGCAGAGAGGTCAGCTCTGCCATCCCACGTCATTCGTGCAGTCTGACGCCATTCTGTGGATCTCATAATATGGAAAACTTGGATTGGATGCGCACTTACAGCTTCGGCCAGGGAGGCCGCTCGTACCGCCGCTTTACGGAACACGCTCGTCAGGGAGGTCGGCGTCTCGGCCGGGGTGGTCGCTCGTAGGGCCTCTCGGAGATCCCACCAGCTTGCTTGAGAAAGTGGGCGTGTGTTTCGTCTGCTGGGCTGGTATGAGGGTGGCTCCTCAAGCTTATGCGTATGAGATCGAAGACCCAATCGTTTTCTTGGAATGGGCGGCACTGGTGCTGAGAGAGAACGAATGAGCAACAATGCTCTGAGGGAATGGAGGAAAACATTACTTTGGGGGTGAGGAATTAGCATCTTAACATGACTAAAAGTTCCAAAAAGTTGATTTTGCTTGACTTGCTTGAACGTCATCAAAAAATCAGTTTTGCCCAAACATTTCATTTCTTTTTTTTTTTTTTTTTTTCGAATCTAAACTATGAATAGGTTTAACATTGACAATTGTAGACTTCTATTGTTTTCGGATTAGTTTCTTTGGGACAGAAAAAAAGAAAGTGGAGAGGCCCAGCTACTGTATGTCTGCAAGCCGATTCAGTGACTTGATTTTGTGGTTGAGCTTGCGGTGGGAATAATATTGATACATCTTCTTTGATTTTCAGGTTACTACTTTGAAATCCCATCGATCGGAGCCATCCGAATCAACACCCAGGTGAGATGTACAAGATTACAACACGGCTTTGTGAAACGCAATGAAAATGACTTTTGAAGAGGCTCATTTCCTTCTTTGTTCCCTCAACGGTTACGCCGCGGCAATACGCCTCAGGTCCTTTATAACGCAAAGTCTTCTCAAGTGGATGACTTTACAAGGGAAGTTACGCTGTTTCACATGACTTATTGGAGGATCTGACTTCTCTTTCACGAGAATGTTTTCTTTCACCGCCCTCACACACACCGTGGGTTCCCTCTCGCTTGCTTGAGGAATGGCGAGCTGACAGAGGCCCTGTGGAGAAGCTCATTGCAGCTCTAGAATTTCACACAACACACACGCACAACTTTTTCTCTGCCCCTTCAGAGCCACATGAGTCCCAAAAAGACACTGTTAGCACAGACAGACAGCTCAAAGATGGATCTTATTCTTGGAATTGCTGTGTTTCTTCTTCTTATTATTATTCCCACAAATAAATGGCCGATGCCATTTGTTGGCAAATTCCACAGTGTTCACTTTGGACCACCCTCTACCGGGAAACTCACCCAAATTGGACCCAATCAGACACAAAGTATCCCAGATAGATTGGCGCCACTAAATCGCAAAGCTTTTTGGATATAAAATCGAATGGCGGCGGAGCTTGACATCAAAGGCTCATCACCGTTGGGGGGGAGTTAAATAAATAAATACATACATACATAAATAATGACAGCAGCTCAACCCCGTTTTACCAATCAATAAAGACTTTGGTGTCTGTTGAAACAGGAATCACAAAAAAAGTCTCCCGCATGTAGACAGACACGGTAACAGTTGTCACAAATGTCCTTCTAGATGTCGTACACCGCCCCCTCGGTGGCCAATGAAAAGTCAATTAAACATGATGCCATGTGGCAGAAAGACGCGTTGCTTCATGCCGAAGCAGTGCGTCGTGGCTCTGCATAAGCTCGTCCCTTCACGGAGATTGCCCCATCAACGGTGGTGGCGGGGGGGGATTCACAGCCTCGCCCTGGTGGAGGAGCCTTATTTTCAAGGTTTCCCAACCCAGTCAGCTGGTTTTTTCGACACGTCGCAAGGAGTCAGTGACAAGAAGGCTAATGAGATAAGATGAACGTCATCGCACGACCCATCACCTTGTTTTTCTCCATTTTAAAAACTTAAGCCATCAGCACCTCCAGCAGAAGAGTCTCGGGGGAAAGCTAAAGCAACTGAGAGCCACCTTAGACGGCACCAACACAAGCCACTTCGCCTCCCTCGGAAGGCATTGTTGATGAATTTTAATTCCTATACAAGGTTTTAGAATTAAAGATTTAAGTAAATATGTGTGTTGTCGTAATCTTTGTCTCAAATATGTAAAGCACGAATACTGTTTACGTATTTTAAACATGCTGGTACATACATATTCACGCAAATTCCTGGCGGGAGCAAATCCGACCTCGTGGTTTTCATCTTTCGCGAGGGATTTCTGGTCCCCATTAACCATGAAAAACGATGGACTTCGGGATTTTATTTTCATTTTTTGTGGGTTACGATTGTCCATCAATACCTCTTTGAAAGTGATAATCAAAAGTGAGCATTATTCTCTTTGTAAAAAGGCAGAATTTTTGCTATCTTTGCTCTACTAGACTTCCTGGCACGATGGAAGCAATTACGGAGATAATGGCCTCTAATCACCAAGCGGGGCTGCTGTGACTTTATACGGCTTTGGCTCCTTTGCGCCACAAATTTGTGCTCGCTACCGTTTTTATGCACCCTAGATTGTTCTAGCCAGGCGTAAAATTTCCCCTATATGCCGTGAAAAGGTCTGGCTGTCACTGTCCTGATGGAATATCTCCCCGTGGCGCGTTTAAGCGGACTTTTATCGAGCTAATAATAGAATAGGTTACGCCTGTCAGCATCGCGCGGTTCGGCCGATGAAAGCAAACAGTCAGGAGCTTGACGCCGACACGGACGTGTGCTCGAGTAGGACGCCCCCACACGTGTATTTCAAGGTTATGTACTCAAAGGTCAAAATTTACGTATGGTATTTCCTTTACGTATTATCGTATTTCCTTTTTTCACATTCATTTTACCAATGTAGGGAAAAAAAATTTCAATCAAAGACAATCGTTTTGGTACGCACCAAAACTATAGTTAGGACTATATGGTAAGGCCTTAGACCAGGGAGGTCACATTCATTTTTGTCGCGGGCCAATTTAAAGTTGGGTCTTCCGTCGGAGGGCCATTATGACACAAAAATGTTTAATCACATTATCGCATGATTAGTTGTCAGGGTATCACAATTATTGCAAAATCTCAACGTCATTTCTTACAGATGACAATTTGACATTTCGGTTACATTTTTTAGCAAGGATCATGGAAGTTGACACACATGATTTTCTTTCGGGGGGGGGGCCACATAAAATGATGTTGCAGGCCGGATCTGGCCCCCCGGGCCTTGAGTTTGACACCCGTCCCTTAGACTATGTATGACTGTGAGTATTATTATACTGTTTGTCTGTGTGTGTTGCCCCACTTGCTGTTTGTGTCCAGATATCCGTGAAAGCTTAAAAGGTTACAATACCACATAGGCAATGCCCGTTTCATTATATTGACGATGATCTCTGTTGAACTGTATTACGATATGTTTTAATAGACGACAATATCATAAGCACCACTGTTTATTTATCTAAGGTTTCAAAATGTCAATAATCAAAAAAAAAAGGGCACACTCTCCTTTATAACGTGAATGAATGGATGGATTAAAAAAGTTAACTCATTATGTGACGTGTGACAGATCCTTTCCAAAAAATTTGAATATCATGAAAATGTTCATTTATTTCCATAATTCCATTCAAAAAGGTAGTTTCATAGATTTTAAATTCAGGACCCACAATTTAAACGCACAATTTTTAAAGTGTTTATTTTTTCATAATTTGGGCTGACGGTTCCTGAAAGCCATGAAAACAGGAATTCAAAAAAATGTGAATACTGTGAAGAAGCAACTACGTACTACTCAATTATTTGCAGGAAAGAAAAAGATCACACCCAAACAATCGAAATATGGTATTTTCAAAATGATGTGAATCTTCAGTACTTGGTTGAGAATCACTGCACATATAAGAATACACAAATATACAGTATACTTGAAATCTTTTTAAATTGTGGTCCCTGAATCTATAATCTAGGAACGTTTCATTTTTTTGGCATGGGCCTGTAGTTTTATTTTGAACACTTCACCTCAATTCACAATTGCCGTGAGACTTTTGTCACAATGCCAGCATTGGCATTAGAGCCCCGGGGAAAAATGGCCCTGGTTGCACGTCATGCCTTTGACGGCCCTTAATGTGATTTTAACAGCTCCTTCATGATGATGACCTGTAGCCTTGAGTGTCTTGCTGAGGCTTTTTCCATTGCCGATGACCTCGCGCTTTATGTGGCCACCGACAGAGAAGCTCTTCTGGTTTCACAGATATTGAAAGGCATTCTTGTTTTAACGCAAGCTGAGCTCTATAAAAATAAAGCATGTGTGTTTTACCGCTGCTGTGTTTTTATGGTGTGGTCTCAGGAGTACCTGGATGTCCTGGGACGACCCATGGTGCTGGCCGGGTCCAAAGCCAAGCAGGTGCAGTGGACCAACGTCTACCAGGATGCTTTGGTGAGGGGAAAGCACATAGAGAGAGAAACTGCAGCTGAGTGAATGACGCCATTGATGATGGTGGTGTTGTTTGTTCCATTTTGCTCTTGTAGGGTTTGGGCCTGGTCATCACGGGGACCATGCCGGTCTTCAACCTCACTGCTGACAGAACGAGCGCACAGGTGCACTACATGAGATGACATTTACATTGGATTTGAAGAAGAAGAAGACATATAATCCAGTGATATGATGTTCATTCCATCCTACGTATAGACTTTCCTACCGATCTTCCTCGCTTCCTACCTACCTTCCCACTTAGCTACTTAAGTACCAATTTTCCCTCCCGTCCTTCTGACCAACATTCCTGCCTACTCCCTCTCTTCTTTCCTACAAAACTCATTTTCTTCCTTCCTTGCTTCCTACCTACAAGTACCTACATTTCTACCTGCCTTCTGAGGTAGATTCCTTCCTTCCATCCTTACTTCCTTCCTCCCGATCTTTTTGATCTGCCTACCTTCTTTCCTTCTCATCTCTCTTCTTTACCTCCTGCTGTCTTACGTACCTTCCTTGCATCCTTCCTGCCAATTGCTGATCTACCTCCAGCCTTCCTTTGTTTCCCTCCTACCAACCAACATACCATCCTTCCTTCTTTCCTCTCCACTTAATTTCCTTCCCTTCTCCATTCCAACCGACTTACCTTCTTCCCTACCTTCCTTTCTACTTACAATTAAATTTATTTAAAGAAATGTTGTTGGGGAAAAAATAATTTCCCCTTCTTTTCAACCTACCTTTTTATATATGTTCCTTGATACCTACCGACCAGTAGCTATGTTCTGATTGACATTCCTAGGAAGGAATACCTACCTACCGATCTTCCCTTCCGACACTGGGGGAAAAAAAAGAAAAAAAGATCCGTTCAAACGTACATCGGATGCACATGAAAGAGATAAACCGATGTAATTTTCTCATCTTTTCCTCAAAAATAAACAAATGAAATACATTAGTTTAATTCATTTTGATTATTTGCAGCCGAAAATCAACTACTTTTTTCAGTGTACCTTCCTACCTGTCCACCTACCAGTCCTTATGTTCTTAGCTACCTATCACCTACCTTCATCCTATATTGTATAACCTTCCTATATATTTTTTTTTTTGGGAGGGGGCTTAAATATACAGTAGAAAGAAAGCCTTCGTTGCATGTTGACGAGTCAGCCATTGCCTCAATGCTCCCGACAGCTTATGGTGCTTAAGTCCAACAGTGCCCCCAAGAGGTGAGAGCAGGCATTGCAAACAACGTTGTGCACTAACTGTTATCGCCCAGACGGCACTTGGGATCCGTCTTTCAGCATCCTTAAGCTCAGTATTTACTTTGAGCTTATCACCGGGGCGTAAAGCAGCGGAACAGATAGAAGTGATAAGAGCTAAAGTAGGTGCTAAGCAGATAGTGGCCCAAAGTGACAACTCAGAAGAGCTTCTTCAGGCTCAGTGTAATACTGAATGTGCTCTCCCCTAAATAGAACCAGCTCATCCTTGGAGTCATGGGCGTGGACATCGCAATCAACGAGATAAAAAAGAAGACACCCACATATCGAGTGAGCATGGTGGACACACAAACACGTTATACTACAGTACTTGTAAAAATGTACAGGTATGGGGCTGAAAAGGCACTGTAAATTGTAAACACTGTGAACCTGATTTGACCTTGTCGAAACTTGGGAATGCCCAACTGTTCACTGTTTTGTACTTTTTGCTCAACTTGCTGTACTCTAACTGGGAGCCGAACAGCAAAATTCACAACACAGAATATGGTCAGCGAACAGCAAGTTGTGCAAAAAAATACTGAAATATTAAGTCAAATTGATTTCACCTCGTAAAAGTTATGATTCATTTTCAATTCGTCTGGAAAGTTCACCCAGAAAACGCATTATCCCTAGCCTTTAATCAGTGATATACTGTTTGTGTTTGCACATTGATGATGACGTCATCACCTCCCACATAATTTTTTCACGCAGCTCGGCGCCAACGGTTACACCTTTGCGACCGATCCAAACGGTTATGTGTTGCTACACCCCAACCTGCGACCGAAGGTGTGTGTGCATCTATAGAACTGCAGAAGCTCGATTAGTTGGTTCTTTTACTTATACGTATTTGTGCTCTCGAGTAGATCATCAACTTCAGGGAGCCTGTCACGCTGGACTTCCTCGACGCGGAACTGGAAGACAGCAACAAGGAGGAGGTAAGAGCATGTATTGCGTGTCGTTCCTAACCTCAAATCATCGGATTTCCGTCATAAACTGAGGGCTTCCTGTACAGTAATCGCCATTACATAGCAGTTCACCTATCGCACACAGATCATGATTTTTTTTTTTTTAATGTAACATGGGTTCCAAATTGTGTACATGCTACATGCATGGTATTGATGTTTTGCTGATTATTCTTTGTGCAGTCGGTAATTCAATCCAAATGGGATACCAGTCTGTTTTATTTCCAGTAAATCATTTGCCCCTATCTTGTGGCATCTCTAAGTAATTACAAATTCCTTTTTGGTGATGGTGGTGTGAATTATATGTGGGGTTTTGCGTTTCACAAAGGGGCGTGGTCCTGATTCCTTACAAACAGCAGAGGTTCACTGTATATCCAATATAATAATCTTTTGTTTGTAATAATTTGTGTTTTTAAACATATCCTTCGCCCTCTCTCCATTCCTCCTCAGATCCGGAGACAAATGATTGATGGCAAATCTGGGCAGAGGAAAATCAAGACGCTCATTAAGTCGGTTGATGAGGCAAGTCGTCAATACACCGAGACTCAGTCATGTTTCAAAGCAGCTCCGTCGTGAATGATTTGCTGCCAATTACGGGGGGGAGCCATGTGACACTGTGCTGTGGCTATCCACAGAGGTACATCGACGAGGCCATACGAACGTACACTTGGACGCCGGTGGAGGGCACAGACTACAGGTAGGCAGTCCATTTGTTTTTCCTGCTTGAATTGAGCTTTGGAATCTGGGCCTGTTGAACTGGACACAAAGCAGTGACAGGATTTCTGTGGTATGAATGGCAGCAGTTGGCTCCACAGGCTTGTATACATTCTGCCATCTAGTGGAAGAGAATGGAATTGTTCTACCTTCTATTATGTGTCACTGGCATAGACAATGTAAATGAACAAATATTATTTCTAGTAAATAATAAATTTCCCCACCAATCAAAAATAATTGGATAATATCGCGTGCGATCGGAGGATGCAGTGGACACATTGCCAAAACACAAACCACCCCTACAGCGGCGCCCTAAACTTTAAATAATATCTAGGCAAGTACATTCCGTTTATTCGATGTATTTGCTTATCTTTGCTGACACTGCTGCAATTCAGCTTACTGACATGAGAATTTTCTGTGTAGTCTCTCCGCTGCTCGAAAATGACGGATCTTCCCATTGATGACCCATTTCACAAAACTTGTAAATGAATTAGATTAGACAGGCAGCTTACAAAAGATGTCCTTCGTTGTTTGATTTTTCACTTGGTGGTGGGCATGCACTCCAAAGATCCAGCTATTGTTTTCCGAGAATAAAGTACATTTTGCATATGTCCACTTTAAAGCTGTGTAAAATGGGATGAAAACTAATCAACACACGGTACGTGAAACTCATTTTGTACCGCGGTGAAAGAAGAAGAAAAAGATAAGGCATTTTGGTATTGGATATCATTTAATTGAGCTTTGTATTCACAATGTGGTGGCTGGTCGGCATAAACACTCAACTGTCAATATGACCGTATCCAAGAATGGGAAGCACTGAGTTGATTTTCTGCTTCATTTGACACATACTGTGCTACATATGATTAAGGGACCAGCTTTGCTTATGACTCGCTGTCAGAGGAGGGATGTCAATGATGCTACATTTGAAATGCTTTCCATTTTGGATAGCTTTTAAGATGAGATCACCTTTATTAGTCCTACAATGGGGAAATTGATGTGCATTAAGGTTGCAGGTAATTGTAATTATAAAACCTGGGCTCCACTCTCAGATTGGTCACCAAATTAACCACAGGGTGAATTGTAAATTATACCCTCTCTGTCCAAAAATCATTTGAAATAGGCTTCAGCTCAACTGTGTCCCTAATGAAAGAAAGAAAATGAATGTATGTACCAAACGTTAGCTGGAATAGACTCCAGTTTCAAGTAACCCTGATGAGGACAAGCGGTTTAGAATACGGATACACCATCTAATTGGGATACAGTGATCCCTCCCTCTAACGCGGTTCATTTTCACAGATTTTTTTAGTGCAGTTTTTTTAATGCTTTTAAACAGTGAATTGCGTTCTGCATCCTGATTGGCTAAGGCACTGACCGACGTGAACAGTCCAACCTCATACTGACTATCAAAAAGATTATTTTACAGTACAGTGTTTCAGAAACCTATTATAGTTATTTGTTGAAAACATTAATTTTTATTTTTTTAGTGCTTGGGCCTGAAAACAGGTATTGGTCTTTGGTTTCATTGTATACATAGTTCAGTATCGTATAATAACTGTAAAAAATAAAGCTCACCACTTCACGGATTTCACCTATCACTGGTTCTTTTTGGAACGTAACCTCCGCGATAAACGAGGGATTACTGTATACTCAAGTTATCCACGTCTTTAAAACTCATTCAGTACCAGCCAATTCTAGACCAAGTCTGAAAAGACGTTTAAAAACGTCTTTGGGAGTGAATGAGTTTTAATAAGGAAGCAGTTTTCGAGAAAACGGATGAATGGCGAGTTAGATGTCCCAATACGTTTGTCTGTATTCTGCCCCTTTAAGGTCCCACACTGTATCTGGACTTACCTTGTTTTGCATGTGGGTGTGGCTCATATTTGTGCATCTGCCTGACTATCTCAGTTTAGGGTTGGTACTGCCCACATATAGCGAGAGCCACATCAAAGCCAACCTTAGCGACCAGATCCTGCAGGTGCAGTGTAAGTACCCTCTCACCACCAACACCGGACCACCGTCTCTCTCTCTCTCTCTCTCTCTCTCTCTCTCTCTCTCTCTCTCTCTCTCTCTCTCTCTCTCTCTCTCTCTCTCTTCGGACTTTTATCCCCTGGGGTCTCCAACATCATCGTAGGGAACGGAGCGACTCGCCCTTCTCTCCCCGCTCCTCCTCCTCCTCCCCCCCTTCCTCTCGATGCTCCCTGATAGGCTGGATCCGATCTGAGTATCCCTCCTTCCTCCTCCCTCCTCCTCCTGTCTCCATGCTGTGCTGTAAAAACAAAACAAAACAAACGCAAAAAAACGGTGATGTTTTTTCTTCGCTCCGGCTGAAGAAAAAAACGAAGTGAAGAGACAGAAAGGTGAAAGCTATGTGACGCCAATGAAAATAATGGTGACTTTGTGCTATTATTTTTTTGATTATTATTATTATTATTATCTCTGCCAAATGCTCTCGCCTCTTCTCCACCGAGAAATGATTCTGAAGCGTGTGTGTTCCAGTATTGTTTGGGGGGAGGAAAAACATGCATGCTTTTCACCTCCTTATGATGCCTTCCTTGATTTTCTTTCCCTTCTGTTGTATGTGTGACTTTGTGTACTGCGTGTGAGCTTTGGAATCATTCAGCACATAAACTCCCACAAGGCCCAAGTGCGGGCTGCTCATGTGTGGGAGTTTGGGTTTTGTGGGTCCGAATGGGGACACACTGTTGTCTTTCTCATTCTTTCTTTGTTGTACTTCCTTCTTGATATTTTTCCACAATAATTGTCTCTTTTTTTATGTCGTTCTCATTTGCTCAGGCAAATAAGATTTTTGGTTTTTATTTCTTTTCGGCGGGATACACACATATCGATTTTTAGTATCGTCGCCAATTTTTTCTAAATCAGAGAAACCACACACAGGAACTGAAAAAAAATCGGCAACTGTGCGTGCAATCGAGACCAGCTGCCGTTGAATAAAAGTGTCTTAGATATGGTGCCACATGGTGCCACGGCTACAAATTAACAAAGAAAAAGAGATTTCCTATCGTAAATATTGAACAAGGTTGAAATTTCCGTGATGTTTTTCAGAGCAAATCAGGGAATTAAAAATACTTTTAACACACCTCACACCACATCATAATTGGTCAGGAAAAGCTTTCAGAGACATTCACAAATGATTTTTGATTGCAAGGCAGGCAAAATGCCCCAATTATCGGTATGCCTATTTGAAAGTGTAGGAGAAAATCTGGTGCTAGCTAGGCTAACACATGGCTTGTCTAGTAACGATATTGCGCTTTCAAACTCTTCTTGTCATGTTGAGATTCAGGTCACTTCTTAATTGGCTTGGCCCAAATCAGTGTTGACCACACAAGCAAGGATTTATGATCGTGAATATTGAAAAGATTTCACAATTATGATTTTCCAAGCGTACTCGCTGGTGGACACCAGCAGTAAGGGATGCCGTCAAGCTGAAGAAGAGTCCTATCGGGCCTTTATGGCCTGTGGGACCCCAGAGGCAGCTGGCGGTATCGACTGGCCAAGCGGAATGCGGCCGGTGGTCGCCGAGGCAAAAACTCGGACGTGGGAGGAGTTCGGTGAGGCCATGGAAGCCGACTTCCGGACGGCCGAGGAAATTCTGGTCCACCATCCGACGTCTCAGGAGGAAACAGTGCACCACTAACACTGTGTACAGTGGGGATGGGGCGCTGTTGACCTCGACTTCGGGGCGTTGTGAGCGGTGGGCGGAGTACTTCGAGACCTCCTCAACTCCACCAACACGCCTTCCTTGGAGGAAGCAGAGTCTGGGGACTCTGAAGTGGGCTCTCCTATCTCTGTGGTCGAAGTCACCGATGTGGTTAAAAAGCTCCTCGGTGGCAGGGCCCCAGGGGTGGGCGAGATCCGCCCGGAGTTCCTCAAGGCTCTGGATGTTGTGGGGCTGTCCTGGTTGACACGCCTCTGCAACGTCGCGTGGTCAGCGGGAGAGTGCCTCTGGATTGGCAGACCGGGGTGGTGGTCCCTCTTTTTAAAAGGGGACCGGAGGGTGTGTTCCAACTACAGAGGGATCACACTCCTCAGCCTCCCTGGTAAGGTCTATTCAGGGGTGCTGGAGAGGAGGGTCCGTCAGGAAGTCGAGCCTCGGATTGAGGAGGAGCAGTGTGGTTTTCGTCCCGGCCGTGGAACAGTGGACCAGCTCTACACCCTTAGCAGGGTCCTCGAGGGTATGTGGGAATTCGCCCAACCGGTCTACATGTGTTTTGTGGACTTGGAGAAGGCGTTTGACCGTGTCCCTCGGGGAGTTCTGTGGGGTGCCGGGAGTATGGGGTACCGAGCCCCTGATACGGGCTGTCCGGTCCCTATACTGCCGATGTCAGAGCTTAGTTCGCATTGCCGGCAATAAGTCGGAATCGTTTCCAGTGAGGTTGGACTCCGCCAAGGCTGCCCTTTGTCGCCGATTCTGTTCATCACCTTTATGGACAGAATTTCTAGGCGCAGCCGGAGGCGTTGAGGGGTCCGTTTTGGTGGCCTCAGTATTGCATCTCTGCTTTTTGCAGATGATGTGGTACTGCTGGCTCCTTCAAGCGGGTCTCTCCAGCTCTCACTGGAGCGTTCGCAGCCGAGTGTGAAGCGGTTGGGATGAGGATCAGCACCTCCAAATCTGAAACCATGGTCCTCAGTCGGAAAAGGGTGGAGTGCCCTCTCCGGGTCGGGAGGAGATCTTGCCCCAAGTGGAGGAGTTTAAGTATCTTGGGGTCTTGTTCACGAGTGAGGGCAGAAGGGAGCGAGAGATCGACAGGCGGATCGGTGCAGCGTCTGCTGTGATCACGGGCGCTGTATCGGTCTGTCGTGGTAAAGAAGGAGCTGAGCCAAAGGCGAAGCTCTCAATTTACCGGTCGATCTATGTTCCAGCCCTCATCTATGGTCACGAGCTATGGGTCGTGACCGAAAGAACGAGATCCCGGATACAAGCGGCGAAATGAGTTTTCTCCGCAGGGTGTCGGGCTCTCCCTTAGAGATAAGGTGAGAAGCTCGGTCATCCGGGAGGGGCTCAAAGTAGAGCCGCTTCTCCTCCACATCGAGAGGAGCCAGATGAGGTGGCTGGGGCATCTGATTCGGATGCCCCTGAGCGCCTCCTAGTGAGGTGTTCGGGCATGTCCCACGGGAAGAGACCGAGGACGACCCAGGACACGCTGGAAAGACTATGTCACGCAGCTGGCCTGGGAACGCCTCGGGATCCCCCGGGGAGAGCTGGAAGAAGTAGCTGGGGAGAGGGAAGTCTGGGCTTCCCTGCTTAAGCTGCTGCCCCCGCGACCCGGCCCCGGATAAGCGGTAGAAGATGGATGGATGGATGGATGGATTTTCCAAGCAGATCGGCGAGAGAAAAAAGATCACTCCAAAAGGGGAACTAAACGTAGCAGTTTTTATAAGCAAGAATATGCTAGTAAAGGGTACATTTTACTAGTCTCCACTGTATTCTGGTTGATATTGTGTTTGTGGAGGAAGGATTAAGCAGATTAACCCAGCTGTTTGATCCATCTAAGGGGGCTGCCATTTTGGCTAATACAGCCCCCTGCTCGAGATGGAAATTAATATCAAAGTGCCATCAACCTCGCATTGCAAACGTCACAGTTTTTTGGGTTTGGTCTCATGACTTTCACAATGCGAGCCCAAAGGCAGTTGTGATGTCACTTTCAGTTGACAGCAGAGGGCGGTATCGGCCAAAATGGCAGCCTGCTGAGATAATCTGCTTAATTCTTTTTCCACAATTGCAAAATTATTAATCGGAATACTCTGTCTAAACTAGTGGGGGTACATACAAAACATTTTCTGCCTTGAGTTCTGTTTTTACACACACCACACCACAGGAAAATCGCTCAGGATTTTCAAAGACATCCGATAATCGTAGGGTCGCTGACTTTCAAGCCATCGAGCCGATTATCACTCTGTGTGTATCCCACTGTACTTGTCTTGTTTGATTTCAGTATTTTTTTTCAAGAACACAATATTTTTATTCAAGCAATAAATTGAATAAAATATTGTCTGTGACCCCTCCCCCTCAAAACCCCTTCCTACCCGACCCCCTGTTTCTTTTCTTGCTCCTTCTCTGATGGATCCACACAGTGTCATACACCCAGGGCAAGTATACTCCATCTTGGTCCACGTTCCCTTTTCCTTGACTCCCTATTCGTCCTGCCTACCGCCTCCTCCCTCATCCAGAATCCCCCCCCCCCCACTCCCCCACCCTTTACCACAACCACCACCTACCTCCTAACTTCACCCTAACCTTATGGCTCCCCTTGTCTGCCTGCCTGTCTTTGCCTCTTGGACCCTCTTCTCCTACTTTTAACCTCACCCTTCCAGACATGATGATAAAGGCTCAGTTCTCAGTTCACCTCTGCTGCAGAGACTACACACTGAACAGAAAGACAGATGTTCATGTTCCTTCTGTGGATGGCTTCTTTCCTCCTGTCTGTCTTTCGCCTCTTCTTTGCATCCTCTCTTCCCTTACTTGTCTATCTTATGGTGTGACTAATCTTTAAATGTTCATTCGAACATCGAGGTGAACAACGTAACAGTCAGGTCCATTGGTGATCTCTGCAAATGTACAAGTCAATTTTTCACAGTTTATTCGTTACCCTGAAACTGTCTGAGAACAGAAAAAAAAATGCCTCGAATCGAGTCCAATCAACATGAAACTGGCTGGAAACAGGACGCATGAAAAAGTCTCAAGGACCTATATCTAAAATTGAACCTCAGTCAGCCATTTTGGGTTAGGGTGAATTCCAGGTCTTGGACTTTGACAAATTTCTACGAGGGAATTTGTCCAAATGAGCCCAAATCCGTACTCACGAGACAGATTGGCATCGCCAATTTGCCCATCATTTTTGCTTATGTCATTTAATGTGGGCAGAGCATGACGTCAAAAAAATAAAAATAATTAAAAAATACTGCCAAGCTCCATTTTACTAATGGACATGCAATTGGGTGGACAGATCTATCGTACCAGGACACATAAAAAAGTCTCAAGGACATACTGCCATGGAGGACAAAGTGGTCAATACTGTAGTTCTAGTTAATGCTAGACTTGGTACAGTTCAACAGTTGTAAAAAAAATAATGATGCTAATAATAAAATACATACCAGATATGCCAACCTCCTCACTCATCAAACGCCAAGCCTGCTCACACGTTTATTTTGGTCGCGATCCTAATGCTGGCCGAATTGGACAGATGGGGGTGTCGGCAGACTGCAACAATAATCTGATTGGCTGCGGTGAGGCGAAGCACGTAAAAAAATCAATTTATTTAACTTGGCGAAAAGACAAAATGAGCGGATTTGAGGTGCGCATGCACGCGTTTCACCCCTCCAAACGCGTCATCAGCCACGCCCTGCACGCATCCGCCCCCGCAACGGATTTGGTGAGCACGTAGCATTCGCCATCTAACGTGGGCAAAGAGTGATGTCAAACTTTGATGATCGTTTGGAGGATTTACCATGATAAAGGGTGCACGAGGACCCGTTCACCACCGCACGCAGCTTCAATTATCGTCATAATGGTGGAATCTTTAAATCAGCTCTCCACTAGATATAATTTGATTGTGTATGATAAGTAATGATGTTTTGAAATTAGCCATGAAAAATACTGTATAAAAACAAACGTATGTAGCATAAGCGTCAGTAATAGCATCCCTCTCCAAGTAGAACTGGGGTGTCATTCAGTCGAGCACAGATCTGTACCAAGGCTGTGCTGTGTCCAGCCCCCCTTCAAGCACCTTCCAACCCCTGCTCCCCTCTCCCACAACCCCTCAGGTTTCAGCTCAGCGCAACGACCTCCTGTGTTTTCCCTCTCTACAATCCCCGTCTCCATCAGCTTGTTCCCCTCACACTCTCTGCCACACCCCTTACTCACCCCTCAGACCGCCAGGCGCGCGGCCCAACGGTTCATAAGCGAACCCCCGACCCTGGATGGTGCACGGCATTGTGGGCGGAGACTACCTGGGCACCTCATTGGTGGATCTAACCCTCCGGTGTGACAACATGAGATTGAACTGTGGTTTGCGTTGCCCCTCAACATGCCCTTCACAATGCAATGCATCTCCTGCGATTATGTGTCTCTTCGAGTCCCCCCCCGCCCTGGCAGTCTGAGGGGCGACCACACCTCCATCAGGACCCTCGCAACAGTTGGCCACATTGATGCCTGCCTGACCTTGCTACAAGTCTCGCTGCAACCCTGAGCGAGTCTGAGAAGTCGCTTCTTGATGCGACGCCGAGTCAAGTCACTTCTCAGACAACCCAAACATGATGGATTGAAATCCCTCAGTGAATCATGCTCTTTTTTTCTTTTTTTAAAGACACACACACACAAAAATCTCCAAGTTCACCCATTCAGGTCAGGTTCTATTTGAGGCACCATATTGGCTAACGCTAGTGTTCCCCATGATTCCTCAACGCTGCTATGGTAAAAGTCCCGTTGTGTACACCCGCCCTCCGTCCCCTGAACAGCTGCAAGTCTCCCACTTCCTCGGCCCATTTATCCCCCTTCCTGGATAATCTTCCCCCTTTCTGTTGCAGATTTTGAGTCACTGCTGCCAAACAGTTTTGAGTCTGAAGGACATATATTCATTGCACCCAGGTAGCCTTGTGTGGAATCGCACTTTGTTGTCATTATGCCACATCTCATCCAGGAGTGATTATTTTGTATGTTGCTTGTCTGTGTGTGTGTTGCATTGTATTGTTTTCATTGTCACTGATGAGAGATGCCTAAACTTGGCATTTAGTTCACCGTCACTATACCCAAGTACAACCCTGCGCGCATGCCACCACTGCTGTGATGCTGCATGATTCGCCTGGGGAGGTAATGCGTCAGGCAAGTTCAAGCAGTCTTCAAATGATTTTTTTTTCTCCTTAGGGAATATTGCAATGACCTGGAGTTGTCAAGCAACAACACGGAATTTCTGCTCAACTTCATCGCCCTCATGGAGAAAGTGACGCCTGACTCCAAGCAATGTCAGTTGGATTCAGCTCAGCATAAACTCCATGATATCTTTTACTGAAATAACAGCATTCATGTATTTGCAGGAGAAGAGTATTATCGGCTCCAAGTCTCCAATGGATTTATAATTGCCCATATTCATATTTAAAGCATAAACGTACCACAAACTGTCACCCCATGAAGGTTTCATAAAATGTCAAACTTGCGTTTCCCATCAAAATAAATGGCTTACAGATTGTATCATTTAGGGGAAAATGCAACAGTTTATGCACACAAAGACTCTCCATCACTTAGACAAATAACCCAGGCTAAATGCTCTGCCAGACACACAAAACGTGTATCTCAGTCAACATGTGCAACTTCACCATTGTTCTACCACACCAAAGTATGTTGTTCCTATTTCACAAGGCCCTGCTCCCATCTTGAGGCATCTCGGGTCATTTCAGAAAGTGCACAAAAAGCAAGAATGACTGTAGCTAGGTAAACATGAGAGCCCCCCGCCCCCACACAATATGATGACAAAATCATCACGTCGTCGCCTTACTGTTTTTAGAGATCGATGACCAACAGCACGCACATAACCATCCATTCCTCCATTGACAATGAAGGATGTCCTCCCTCAAACCAAATATCTATCATAGTACCAGAAGAGTGATCTTTGAGAGGCAGTACAGTGGCACAAAGCATTCACACCTCTGGGGAAAAAAGAAAAAAAAAAACAAGAAGAAGAAATAACATTGGAATTGTGAATACTGGGTAACATTTGATTGTGGGCAAACATTTTCAGGAAGGTAAAAAAAAAAAGTCTCACTTATCATAGACCACAGGATAGTCCAAACAGAAAACTAATTCAATTCATTTGTAAAAATGTGAATTTTAAAAACATAACATTGTAACAGAGGGGTGGCTTTGCTTTGAAGTACCGGTAACATTTTAGCATTTTTGCCTCTGCTTTTTTTTCACACATTTATGCAGTTGCTTTAATACAATGGAAATATTGTGTTTCATTTGACAAAGAAACAACAAAAAGAAAAAACAATCTATCAATCCACCTAAGAAATCTTTTCTGTGTGGCAAAAGCCTGGAATATCACCTACCTGTGCAGTGGGCCTTCCAACTCCTGAGATCCTCTTTTTTGTTTTGCCTTGTATTCATGTTGAAATTCTGTTTCTGTGCAAAAATGAATCTGTATTGTCTTGCCCCGTCCAGGCGACAATTTGCTCCTTCACAACCTGATCCTGGACACGGGCATCATCAGGCAACTGGTGGACAAAGTGTGGAAGAACAAAGACTTAAATACGTGAGTGCATAGCCATAGACTCTCTCAAAGGTAGGCAGATAACTAGAAATGTATTTTGTTGTGTAATTTCACACATGATGCGTGGGCAGGTATTCCGAAGACCCTCTAATTTGGATTCAAGTCATGAAAAATTCATTTTTAATAGTCTGTCCCCTTTAATGTCTCCTTGTGTTCATGTGTTTTAAGGTACGGTTTTCTGGCTGTATTTGCTGCCACAGATGGAGGAATCACGCGGGTGTTTCCCAACAAGTAGGAGACCTTCTTATCCAGACTGTGTGGTGCTTGTTAATGCTTTTTAACGCCTGCCGTTTAAAGTCTAATCACTCCGATAAGGAACAAGCACGGCCGTTGTGGCCTCGTAGCGAGGAGATTTACAGCTCTCTTAAAATGTCAGGGCTGCGGAAAGCTGGGAGGAAGACCCCGAGCCGTTTAACGCCAGCTATTACCGCCGCAGTCTCGACAACAGGGGTTACATCTTCAGAGCGCCTTATCGTACAGGTGAACGATGTTCCACATGGCGTCTCATGCTGGGCCCGGTCTTTTGGTTTATTCACTTTATTTTTATTTTTTTTGTCTCGCAGCCAGAGACGAGCTGCTCAACCCGGAGAATGACACCATTGGGATCCTGGTCAGCACGGCGGTGGACATCACAGTCGGAGGGAAGACTATCAAACCAGCAGGTGCGTTTCAGAGAGATACTGCTTTCATTTTGAAGATACCTACAGTAACTGTCTGGTTTGGTCATTTGTCAGTCGTCGGAGTGAAACTGGATCTTGAAGCCTGGGTGGATAAGTTCAAGATTCTTGCCAGTAACCACACAGACAACCGCCTTGGCCCGAACACGGTAACCAAATGTGCAATCAATGACGACCTGTTTGCCTCAGTTCACTTAAAGTGTTTGACGGCTGAACGATTATGGAAACTAATCTGATTGAAAAGGTTTTCCCCAGAAATTCAGATTGCGATTTGAGTAGCAGTTTGAGTAAGCATTTGTGGTGTTAAACAAATATATACTAAACCACAGGTGTCAAACTCAAGGCCCGAGGGCCAGAGTCGGCCCGCCGCGTCGTTTTATGTGGCCTGCAAAAGCGAATTATGTTTGTCAACTTCCATGCTCCTTGCTAAAATCTGTACTGAAATGTCAAATTGTCACGTATAATCAATACTGGTACTGAGATTTTGAATAATTTTGTTCCACTATTTACACTCAGTGGAACAATAATTCAACAAACAAATAGTTACAAATAGACTGATTTCAAAATTAGTAATCCATCAATTTGTTGTGCACAAGCAATCATAACCGGGGGAAGACGAAACTCCAAAATGGCCAGCAACAAAAATGAGTTTGACACCCCTGTACTAGCCTGCCAATCAGTAAGGCACAAACAGGTTCGTGACAGGTGAGGCACTCCTCCTTTGGAGTCAGACATAAAAAAATATAAACCCAAACTTAGCCTAAATTTCCTTTCTTGATGAGTCATTTTTCTGTCAGAGTGACTAAATGTGTCAACCACATTCATTAACTATACTGGGCTGCTTAACGTCAGCATGTGCAGTACATGTGTGATAAAACACGCTAATTGGCGATAGAAAGACATACGGCGGCATCTCGTGTGAGTGAGTGCATGCATCATCGCATCAACTGCCTGAGTCGCCAAAGAATGCTCGCGTCTTCATGGGGGCACGGAATTACGTCACTTCCTGTCTATGCACACTCGGCTATTTTAATAATGAAATAATTGACGGGGATTCTATTGAAAAAGAAAACCAATGCAAAGCACGGACCAGAGAACTAAAATGGAACATAATTGAATGTAATACCGGTAAGTTGTTGGGGCTTTTTTGTTTTTTTACTCTTCACATGCAGGGTAAGGGACAGCAGAGGGCAGCACTTGCCTCTCTGACCACACCGTCCCTGGTGTGTCTGTTATCAAACAATGCTCAAAGAAATAATTGGTAATACCAGTAATTGTCCATGGGAAATAAGTTTGGGATATGGCAATTTATTGAAATTAACATATTTGAGGTAACACGGTAGATACAAACAAATGTGAGTGTGAATGTTTGTTTTTCTACATACTCTGTGCCCTGCGATTGATTGGCAACTAGTTAAAGGTGTACCTCGCTGGGACAGACTCAAACAATAGCATAGTAACATAGTATTGCGTCTCCGTTTTGTGCCCTCATGTTATACTCATCTCTTTTCCTTTGGATTTGTCAGTGTGGACCAAACCGAGTCTGTGAGATGGACTGTGAAGCCAACAATGATGTGAGTGTCCATGTGTCTCCTTAACACGCGTGTCACGGCTTCTCCAGCTCACAGTCCACTATTGCATTTGCCTGCAGGACCTCCTGTGTTACTTGGTAGACGACGGTGGCTTCCTTATCATGTCTAACCAGAAGGATGACTGGAACAAGGTGGCTTTTAGACCCGTCGCATTTGGTTACTCCTGTTTCTTCAACCCCCTGTCCTGACTGCTTGCGTTCTCCCGCAGGTGGGCATGTTCTTCAGCGACGTGGACCCCTCCCTGATGTACGCGCTCTACAACAACTCCTTCTACTACCGCAAGCAGTCGTTCGACTACCAGTCGGTGTGCGAACGCATGCCCAACAGTGAGGCCGGAGCGGCACGGAGAGGAGTCTTTGTGGTACTAAAAACATACAATTTCCATACTCGTATCTCAAAGCACCGCTGTATATCATGTACACATGTATTAATTTTTAATTCACTAATTGTCATATCCGCAGCCCACGATTGCAGATTTTGTTAACCTGGCTTGGTGGACATCAGCAGCTGCGTGGTGAGAAATTTACCTCATGATTATGGTATTCCTTTTATTAGGTACACCTGTGCAGTGTAATAGTAGAAAGTGCTGTTTTGTTGTTCTACACCACTGCAAATTACAGCCACAATAATGAACATATTATTCAAGAGGACACATACGGACATATCATTTTTTTATAATGCCTTGTAAACAAATCAAGTGTAAAATGACCCAACCAAGCAAAATTGGTGATCCTGTTTCTTAAGAACGGTCTGTAAGCAAGTACTTCTGAATGAAATTGACATAAAAGCACCTCACACTGTGGTTTTCTGCCCATGACGGGGTAGTGGGCTGGGTGAATTGTAATAATGCCAGTCAAAGTCAAAAAGATAAAACAGGGAATGGTTTGAAATTGTGTTTTGGAATTGACGCTCATTAGCACGTGCAGTCGTACCTCATGCTTTGTCCTGTTTGCTGCAGAATAAACAAATGAATCAAATATTGACATAGCCCCTTCTTGTCTTCAGGTCATTGTTCCAGCAATTCATGTATGGGCTGGCTTATCACAGCTGGTTTGTCACAGGTAGGTGTCAAAATGCCAACAGGAATTACTCTCAGCATTTGTTTTAAATGTACATCTTATCAGCAAATAGCAAAGGTCTTTGTTCATCTCACTACTCTTAAGTGCACTACATGCATGGCAAAAATGGTCTAAGCAGTACCAGTAAATGAACAGTATGTGGTGTGCTCAAGATGACCAACACAACACAGCACAGTACACAAAAAATAATAACTCCAAACTTACCCAAAGCTCTTAACAATTTGTGAGTAGCGTATAGACTAGGTGTGTTGCGTGCCCGTGTGTGTGCTAATGTGTGTGTGTTTGTGTGTTTCCAATGGCTACGCCAGACGAGGTGGACGCCGAGGGACTGGACTCCAAGGATAGAAGCTGTGTCATGATCCAGACTCAGTACTACATGAGCAACCTAAGCAGCTCCTTCAACATGCTGCAGGACTGTGGCAACTGTTCCAGGTATACACACACACACACACACACACACACACACACACACACACACACACAGTCAAGAACAACAACTTCATGAAGTGCAGTGTCTTTTCCATTCAGGCTGATCCACGCCAAGAGGATAAACAACACCAACCTGTTGTTCGTGGTGGCCGAGAAGATGCCCTGCAACACCTGCGAGATCGAAAAGCTGTCCCAGGAGGAGGAGGAGTGTATCCTTTGCGCCGATGATGTCATTGACATGTCAAGAATCTCCGTTCTTTTTCCGTAATTGTTTATTTGCAGTCATGGAGGAGAACCCGTGTGAGGAAATGACAGTGGCACGCTATAGAAAAGGACCCTCCACCTGTTTTGACTACAACAACGCGGTAAGCTTGTTCCAGTCAGCGAGAAATGCCATCTATCTTGTATAGCGTATCAATCATCAGCATGTTAGCATTTGAAATAGTACATGAATGAATACGGAGGCTATAGGTTTCTACCTTTCTTTGGGTCAATGTTAAATATCGCAATATCAATATTGCAAAATTCAACACTCTATTTGCTGTTAGCATTTTAGAAACTGATGATATCAGTAGTCTAGAGCAGCGGTCTACAGCAGCCGGGCCGCACAGAAAGAACAACTAACTTACATTGCTTCCGTATTCTTTATTTTGGAATCTGAAAGATGTTTTATTTTGAAAAATTACCAGATTCTCTGTTACATCCGTCTACAGTATGTCACTCTTGACACAGGTCAAGGCGCGCTTCTCGGTCACGTGATAGGTTACCGCTAAAACGAAATACAGGAACTAGCGAAATGAGTAAAAAAAAAAAAAAGAAAAATCTTTGGGAAGGGGAAAAGGCCCAGCCAGGATACAGAAGAGGGGCATATGACTTTTAAGAAAAAGAAGGCTATATTTAATGGACAGTATTAAGTCCCACTTAAAATACGGCTATATCTCAACGGGAGATTCCCACACACCAAGCCCGCTCTGCATAAGATGCCACGATGGCGAGTCGTATTTTTCATGCACTTGTGTATCTTATTTTGAAGGTGCGTTTACATTTTACCATAGAGACCAGAGAGTGTTGAGGCCAGATAGGACGTTCCTCGTGTCATATGCAGGACATATCATGTTATTTTGTTGTATCTACCGGCTTTAAAGGCTGGTCCCTGAAAATATTGTCTGACATTAAACCAGTACGTGGCGCAGGTTGGGCACCGCTGGTCTAGACCGCTGTTCTAGAGCCATTCCAGATTTTCCACTTCTCAATTTCCCTTCATTTTAATGAATTCAAAGTCAATTGATGTTGACCGAGATGATGATTAGGAATAAGGAGCAAAATCCACATGTGTACTTTCGATGTGTGTCCTTCCTCAGGAGAACACGTCGGACTGCGGACGGGGCCACTCCTTACGTCCGTCCCGTGTGGCTTTGCTGCTCATTCAGCTCCTTGTGCTTTACCCAGTCGTCAGCCCTCACGCTCACTCACTACTACAATAATCGAATCTGTCATACACACACGCGCACGCACACCCACACCCATGCGCGCACACACACTTTGGCTGTCCTTTGCTTCTCATATGTGCACCTGATGCCCCCAGCCCCCACACCACCACCACCACCACCTTAAGTAGTCTTATAGGCAATGATGGGCAAAGATGGAAGCCCTGAATGCCGCTGTCTAGCCAGCTTCACTTCTGTGTCCTCAGCCAAGGTTACTCACACAAGGAGAGACCCCACACCCACCAATACACCCAAAAAGAACTCTCAAGTAGATGACATGTCACTCGTGTCAAGAGAATTCCAAACGTTTTATTTTCATTTTTGTTCACCCCCCAAAAAAAAAAAAAAAAAAGGGGGACAAAGTTTAATTGTTTAACTTATGCACTACTATATCTACTTGCCAAAATGAGATAGACTTTCATGTGGTCTTATTTTTCTAGCCAAAAACACAGCAGAAATGGCTTAACGAGAGGGATAAAAAAATGACATGCTTGTATTCGCTACACATAGGCTGACGCTCTAATAACACAGCTGTGACATTTTAATTATTATTAGCGAGCGATGTGTGTAGTGTTATTTATTACCAAAAAAAAAAAAGAACCTCTCTGACCTCCATTTCGACCAACATCACCTCTGCCAGTCCTCATGAGGATGTCTGTGAAGAAGAAGAGAAAACAGATCAGTGCTAAGAGGATGAAGTCAAAATGCGGCAAGAATAGTGTTGGGGTATCGCGAGAAAAAATGTAACTTATGACAAAGGGTCGGTCGTAATGTTACGAGCAAAAAAACAAAAACTTGGAATGTTAAAGGAATTAAGTTAAAATATTAGGAGGGAAAATTGTGTGACTTCATGAGAAAAAAGTTTGGATCGTACAAGAATTACATTGAAATGTTACGAGAACAAACCCAGAGTATTACAAGAATGACATCTTAATTTTCTGAGAATGTTTTTAAATAAATTAGTTGAAGAGTAACTTTTATGTGAAACATTTCACAAATTCACAAGAACGAAGTCAGAATACAACAGCAAAAAAAAAATCACAAAAAAAGTAATTCTATGCAGGGGAACTGTTGTAGTATGGAACTAAGTTGTAATATTATGAAAATAGATCCTGATTATTGCAGGGGGAAAAAAAGGTTTCTTTACTGCTAGTCCGAATATTGCAAGAAAAAAAATTGTTCTAATATTACCTGAAGAAAGTCATCATGTTCAGATGAAAAAAATCACATGTATTAAGAGGAAAATTGCACACTGACATCATCATATCATGAGAGGAAAATGCCACAATTTTACAAGAATAAAGTCATAACATAACGATTTCCAATTCTAGGAAGGGAAAAAAGTATTATGGTATTGTACGAGAGTAAATGTGCAATGTGACAAGAATTAAGTTGTAATATGAGAAACATGTCTTCATTTTACAATAGTGAAAATGGAATAGGAAGAAGTTAAATTATGAGGAAAAATATATAATAGTGTGAGGATAGTCATTAAAAATTACAATTAAGTCAGAATATTACAAGAATATGTCCAAATTTTATAGAGGAAAATAAAGTTGTGATAGTGTGAAAAAAATATCACAAGAAGAAATAATCGCAATTTTTTAAATTCAAACTGTAATTTGAGAGAAGTGTTATTTCATGAGAACGCAGCTGCAATCTTACAAAACATTCTTTACGTACAATATGATTGCAATTTCCCAAGAATTTATGAGAATAAATTTCAATCTTTGTAAAGTTAGAATTTTCCCAGAAATGTTAAAGAATAGATCCTCTTAAGGCAATACAAGAATCATTTTATGGGGATAAAATGTAATCCTTCAACAAAATAAAGTGGAACTGTCGCAAACATATACGCCTTGGTTAGGAAAAGCCAGAATCTGGTTCATGTTTGACATTCACTTTTAACAAATGCAACTTCTTTTTTCCTGTAAAAACCCTACTTTCCTCTCGTGATATCGGAATATCTTTCTCGCAGTTTTTTTTTTTTTTTTTTTTACACTTTTTGGTACTCCACCGAAGGCTTTGCTTTTCTCGCTTTAAACTGCGTTCCGTCACGTGCTCTTTCATCGGACGCGTCATTCACTGCCAGGGTGAACCAGGCCTTATCATGCTGTCCCCAAAATGGCCACCCAACGTCGCCGTCGCCGCGCGCAGTAAGTAGTCCGCGCCTGTTCACGTGGTCGTTCTTTTTAGACTGTTAGGAGCCGCTTTGTTTCATAATAGTGCCTTGACGCACTTAGTAGTGGACGAGCATAGCAACTGTATCGTATCGTTGTTTATTTGAAACCGAGCGGCCATCTTGGAGAGGGCTCAGCTTTCGGTAGAGCAGCCGTCTGACTGCCATCACGACGACAAAGCCATGCGTTCGAGGTATAATCAGTAGGCTAGCAGTACACACACTTCAACCGGATTTACGCTGCAGGTCCATGCACAATTCCTCAGTCAATGCCCAAATCCGATTATCTTGACTCTAAAACACCCATCCTGCCCTCCCCGCCGATTTTAAGGAGGCCAACCCTCACATTAATCCATTGGCATAGGGAATTCGATTTTCTTGTTTCCCCCTCTATCCGTAACCATAATGTTGCATAATTTGAACATATTTAATTGTCTATGCATTGGTTGAAGTTTGGATTGACAGTGGATGAGCGTTTTTTCTTTGTATGTGTTCATACAGTATTTGTGAACAAATTAAGAGACCACCCTAGTTTCTTAAGTTTCCTGTTAAAATGGAAATACAACTAAAGTTACATTTGTTTGGAACAATTTATCTCATGAGAGTTGAATTCAAGAGCTGATCGAAAGGTTTTCTTGATAATAACCAAAATAATTTCTCAACTTCTTAAATAACTAACTATGGATGGTGTGGTACTGCAGAAAGGGTGCCATTGAAGCATTCTATTTTTTTCTTTGGGTCAGTTAGTCACGTGATACACTTTTAATGGTACAAGACATTCAAGAAAACATGGTGGTCACTTGAGGTTTCCACAGTTCTATA
This sequence comes from Hippocampus mohnikei, assembly GCA_026261675.1. Classification (NCBI taxonomy): domain Eukaryota; kingdom Metazoa; phylum Chordata; class Actinopteri; order Syngnathiformes; family Syngnathidae; genus Hippocampus; species Hippocampus mohnikei. Next base: position 15,723,201 of record JAKGUB010000334.1, on the reverse strand, counting down.
TATATTACTCGCCAAAAGTGTGGAATTTGGGGTTTGAATTTGAAATTTCAGAATGAATCAAAAATGCTAAACAACCCCTGCAGCTGAATTTAATTTGACCTTCCTAACGTCTTTAATGTCCAACTGACTGTTTAATGTTCCAGTAAACAGAACCCCAACATTTACAAAAAGGTGTTTGATCCATGAACCGACCAATACTCTGTCATTTGTTTCCATATTGCGATACAGATACACAGAACCTGGAAGAGTCACAGAGAGAGGTACAAGGATATCCTTGGAAATTAACAAACAAAAACAAAAGTCCTCATCAAAAAAACAGCAAATCTGAATTGTGCCACTTGCAGCATAAATCTAGCCTTATTATTGGGCTAATTTTTTTGTTTTTAAGGCCACTTGACTCCTGTTGTTCTGCCTGAGCTACGTGTGTGTGTGTGTTTGCATTAATCGAGTGGAATGTCTTTTTGCGTGTGATGCGAGAGCTGATTGTTTTTTATGTTCTTGTTTGTGTGTCGCAATGAACACAATCCAGTGTTATGGACGTTTAAAAAAAAAAAAAAAAGGGACGTTGACGCTTTTTGGATTAACAGAATGTGTTAGTCGGTCGGTGTTTTGACTTTTTAAAATGCAACAGAAAAATGACGCCTCTCTATTTGAATGCCTTAGTGTCACACACAACAGAGCTCTGATCCCCCTGCCCCCCGCACACCCCCACCGTATTTTAGATTATTATTGGGATATTTTTTGTTGTTGTTTATCTGACACCTTTGGATGATTACTACTGCTGTTCCTAAGTGGCAAACATAACAAGATGCATCATTACATAAGTAATACTAATGTGCATCCGCATACAGATCACATTGTTTTGGGGGAAGGGCCATTTCTGACACTTTTGAATTATTAAACACGCCCCGCGTCAAACTGATCAGTTTTCAATATTGACTGAAACAGAAATGGAGTTAATAATGCATTGTGAAAAAAACAATAACCCACAAAAACAACACACCTGAGAAACTAATGAAACAGGATGGCGGGATGGTGACGAATACACAAATGTCACCTCGCATTATGGCATCATGTGATGTCATAATGTGATGCACGTCTTCTGTCGGCAAAAATATACACTAACCTTTTTTTCCTGACATGTTTAGAAAATTAAACACATCCCAGCTCAAATATTGATTGAACTTGTTAATACAGAGTTAATAATTACATTGAAATAATGTTGACACCTTTTTTTAAATTTCAATTCTGACACTTTTGGTTCAAACTGACTCAGATATATTATTGCTGTTTTTCCAAAAGGAACATAACTTGAGTGTTAAAATTTGTTTATGAGGATCATTTTTGTTTCTGCTACTTTCACACCATTACACTCGAGAACAGCTGTTAGTGGGCAACAAATTTAACAGAGGGGGTATTTTAAAAAAGTATTTAAAACGTGTCAACCAAAGTATTAGCGTGTCATTTGCAATTTGACAGGTTTGTCAAAATTGAAAAGCAAATCAAATTGTGACAAGGGTGGAGGGCAGCAGGTTAAAAGAAGCAAAAGGGGAGGCGGGCTGTGTCCGTGTGTGTTTGGGGGTGTGGGGGACAGTGTGTATGTGATTGTGTAGTGTGTAGTCTGGTGCTACGTGACCATGTTTGACAAAAGTGTGTGTTTAAAAGAAAATAACATTTAGAGAAAACAAGTCGGAATCAGTCAAAGTGAAGTCAGTATATATATATATATCCAAATATAATTATAGGAAAAGAGCACTGTTGATAAGTCTGAGGTCTGATGTCCAAACTGATTTTGATTTTGTATCTCTTTCTCGTGTGTGTGTGTGTGTGTGTGTGTGTGTGTGTGTGTGTGTGTGTGTGTGTGTGTGTGTGTGTGTGTGTGTGTGTGTGTGTGTGCATATGCGTGCCTGTGAGATAGAATGACTTGAGCTCCTTCTTTGTTTTGTTTGTCGCTCCATTGTTTTTGTACAGATGAAGCTATGCGGAAAAAAGATGAGAGGAAAAAAACAAACAAAAGAGGGGCAAACTTTGTAAAATAACGTGTCTGTGACTCCTTGTAAAATATTTTCAAATTGTTTATTACAGAGAATCAGTTAATAAATAATGTTCATATTTTTCACTTCACTTTATTTGCATCACGTCTTTATTTTATTTATTTGTAATCCAAGAAACATGTACTGTACCTCAGATTTTAGCGAGGAAGTCCGTGAGTAGTCGGTGCCACGTGTCCGGGTTGTCTAGGTAACAGGCGTGCCCCGCCCCTTTCATCACCGCCACGCTGTGATTCGCCAGCTGACTCAGGTTGCTAAGCGACACCTTCCCCAGCTCAGTGTCCCCATCGCCACAGACGATCAGTGACGGCACCTGTTGTGACACAAAAAGCGCTCATTTTAATTTACTAACCTCAAAAATTCAGCTCTAGGTTATGTTTTGTGACGCTCGCAAAAAAGGAACTCTCAAAATGATCATTTAACCTTGACACCATGCTCCGCCCACATGAAGTGGCATGAGCAAAAATGTTCCACGACTTGCATTGTGAAAGTCAAAATCATAAAAGCACGTTGCGTGACCTTGACGTTACGGTACTGTTGTGCGCTGATCTTTTCGGTGCAGATGGGCGCTACGGGAATGTAGGCCCGCAGCAGGTGCTGTCGTTGCAGCAGGAAGGGGAGCGAGTACATGCCGCTGAGTGATGGGCTGATCAGCACCACGGGGCTCAGCTCCAGTCGCTCGCATATGTCCGTCAGGAACGCAGCGGGGGCCAGCTCGCCCATGGCTGCTGGCGCCTCGGCTGAGCTGGAGCGGCCCAGTCCTGTGGGCAAGCGTGTTTCACTTAAACTATGAGTAATCATCACCAAAATCTATGTGCACATCTCGACTGATGCTCACCTCAACCTTAAAATTATTAAACGAGCGATTGTCCCATTATTTTGTAATTTTATGGCCGATTTCTCATCACAGAAAACCGTGATCAATCTTCACCAGAAATGATGTCAACCTCTCAACTTATGCATGTGTCAACTGCTGTACATATGAGAACGGTCAGCCCAATATTTTATTTGGGATAGTATGGACCTTGAGCCTTTTTCTCTCCATCGGCGCTCACTCGGCTATAGAAGCTTAACGTTGACCAAACGATCCAAACGATTGGTGTGATCATTCTAATATTTTCAGAGGTTGAAGGAGGCACAAGTCCAGATATCCACATACATTTTGCTGATACTTCAGTTTTCTGATGCCAAGCTTTTTCGTTATAGTGAGCATCAGCATAGAGCGCAGGTGTCAAACTCAAGGTCCGGGGGTCCAGATCCGACCCGCCAAAGCAAATCATGTGTCAACGTCCATGTTCATTTTGAAAAATCGGTACCAAAATGTTTAATGTGCTAAATAATTTTAGGTCTTGCATGAGTTATTTTTACCTTTTGTTGGTAACTTGAACCAAACTATGATTCTTGAGTTCAGAAGTAGTAATCCATTAATTTGTTGTGCATATGTAATAATACAATGAGACGATTAAACGTTTATTTGGTTTCACAATCATAATGGCCCTCTGCAAGAAGCCTGGGACAAAAATGAGTATGAGACCCCAGATGTAGTGGAAAAGGCTTAACGTCTATAAAATACATATTGGGATGATGGTTCTGATATTTTCAGAAGTGGGCATGAGTAGAGATGTCTACATGAATTTGGGTGACGACTAATCGTAGTTTCCTGACATTAAGGTTTTTTTACACCAACACTAAACGTAGACTGGCCCAGCTCGTGATTCTAATTTCGACAAGCGCTACGGATGGAGCAACGACCGGTTCCTGTTCCACTCACCTGGAAGGTCGATGGCAACTGCTCGGCAGCCAGCATCGGCCAGCGCATGAAGAGTACCGATGTTGAGCCAGTTTTCCGAGGAGAAGCGGCGACCGTGGAGAAGCAAAATTGTCATCTTGACGTCTCCCGAGGAAGGTCGACTCTGTCTGTAGAAGAGTGGCGACGTGCAGCCTGGCACCTCTACGTTGCCCTCGCTCAACTCCACCTGCGACATCCTGAACACACATATACACACACACACACACAACATGGTCAGTACTTGGGTTTGCCAGATAAGGATTTTTTTTTTAGGTCGATGCTGATCTAATATTTGTCAGGATAAAATTCCAATAACAGATTAATCCGCCGGGTTGTCGAAGAACGAAAGATATGAATGAACACAGAACATTTGACTGTTTTACAATACGTTATCATTTAGTCTTTAACTTTACAACAGAGAAAATTCCCCCCCCCTCACTTTTTTTTTACGATGTATTTGAATGTCATTGCCTGTCTTAAGCAGCCATGTGTTCAAATAAATCTGTCTACGTTTGGCAATTCTAAACAAGCAAATATCGTCCAAATGGAAAAAAATTTTGGATAATTGCCTGTTGTGTATTTGACCAAACAAATACGGCGTTAGCTTCAACACAAACGCGTAGCAACACATGAAGGCAGACAATTTAGTTATATTCACAGCTAAGTATTCATCTGCTGCAAGAAAAACTATAGTAGAGCATCTTACTGAGTCAGTTATGAAACTTGCCAATGCATGCACACTAGAAGGAGAACAATTTCAACGAGCATTTAAAAGCATGAAAACAATGATGCACAAACTTGCATTTTCCCGACCCGGTCGGTTGTTTTTCAGACACTCCAAAAAGCAGTGACAGCTCCGACGAAGGCTGATTGACAGCCGAAACGGTCAGCCAGGTAAGAGTTTTTCCTCTTCACAAAAAAAAATGTCTGGAAAATAAAGAAACGATAAACAAATAAGAAGGCAGATGAACGTCATAACATTTCCAATTGCATCAACAACATGTCATTTGCACAAGTAGATAAAAAACCAAGTTGCCACCCTCACCTGAAGCACTCACACTCATTTACCGCCCCCCACCCCCCTCTAAAAGTGTCAGCTTCTACCGTTTTCACAACCACTAGAAGTGTAAAGTGCTGTTATTTTTAACAAAACCCTCGACATTTTTCTCACCTGATGATGTTCACGACATACTTCAATACTGTAGTTACTAAAGTTTCCGCTTCCTTTACCGGGCTAAAAAGAAACGAGAGCGACCGAAAATAAAGGTCTCCTCAAATGCGTTTATTGCCCTCTAGCGTCCACTGAGAGAATCGCAGCACGTGTGAGCAAAGAAGCCACCCTTGATTAATGATTAGTGAACCTTATTGATCCCCTGTGATTTTGTTTGTACGAAGGCCCCTTTGTTTGAATAAGGGCTCAGTGTCCAGCATTTCATGTTCCGGAATCTTCTCCCTCGAAAGAGTCGTCTATTCTGCTCCGTTTTACGTCTTCCCCGTGATGGCGCGGCTCGCGTTTTAAGCAAATGAAATAGCATCTGAATGAGACGTCTTGACGTGCTGCAACCGCTCTCGAATCTTTGTCTTACCGCGATGCTGCCACTGCTGATGCTGTGTTTTTTTCTGTCATCAGGCCAGGTCACTGGTGAGTTTTTCTACTTTTTTAATCAACTAAGAGCTTTGGTGTGTTTACATTCATATTGGGAAGATAAATGTCGTGAACATAAATATTATTTCAAATCAATAATTATTTCACTCTTGGAAACTGCTTAAAAATATAAACGGTAGTCATCTAAATAGTCTGGCGTCCAAAGGTCGCGGGTGCGTTTGTGCGTCTGTGTGAGCGTGTGCGTGCGAGCGAGCGCGCTGTGCAAGGGTACTACGCACTGCTTTGTACTCCACTTCAAGTGCACACACGCAATGCATCGTGTAATACAATATAATATAATTATGTAGACGTTAGTAAGTAGTAACTAAAAAACAACAATAAAATATGAATAATAAATATAACAAATGGATCATATCACCTTTCATAAAGGGAGCGTCAGCTATGTAAAGTGCTTTAATGTGGATTCTTTGACCATTTTGAACTACCATGAGCGATTTTTAAAACTGTTTTCGCCTATTTAGTTTGCATTTCATTTTCAAATCATTTAAATCAATAATTCTATATATTATTGCTTTGTAAGTATTATATACATATCCATCCATCCATTATTTGAACCGCTTATCCTCACAAGGGTCGCGGTCCTGCTGAAGCCTATCCCAGCTGTCCTCAAGCAGTAGGCGGGATACAAAAACAAACGGCAGAATGTCATGGTGTGTTGCAACCCAAACCAAAAAATAATCATGTGCGTTAGTTTAGATCATCATTTAAAAGAAATTAATCACGCGTAACTCCAACCAGGTCAGTGGTTAGCGCGTCAACCTCACAGTACAGAGGTTCAATTCCGGCTCCGGGCCTCCCTGTGTGGAGTTTGCATGTTCTCCCTGGGCCAGTTTCTTCCCACATTCCAAAAACAGGCCATATATGGCAGGCTGATTGAACACTGTAAATTGTCCCTAGATATGAGTGTGAGTGCGAATGGTTGTTGGTCTCTGTGTGCCCTGCGATTGGCTGGCAACAAGTTCAGGGTGTCCCCCACCTACTGCCCGAAGACAGCTGGGATAGGCTCCAGCACCCCCTGCGACCCATGTGAGGTTTAGCGGATCGGAAAATGAATGAATAACTCCAACAACTGCAACAGATTTTCCTGTTCAGGAAATGCAAGTCAATTTGAGATAATACTGTGCTTTACTAGTCGTGGGTTGTGTTTTTCCAAAACAGTACATAATTAATGAATAACAATAATAAAGATATTTTAGCATCAATCATAATTTGGGTTGAAGAACTTCGACAATTCCCGCATATTAACTGTGACAGAAATGATTTGGGTCCAAATCAATCCTGCTGCATAAAACTTACAATGTTCTGCTCTGTTGCCTGATGCATTTCAACTTAGGTTATCGCAGTCCCCTGAATGACTTCCAGCGCTCGGAGGGCCGAGAGCTGGTCCCCACTTCTTGGAACTCTGCCCACGTTGTCATGTTGTTGGTCCTAAATGTGGAGGAGTGTGCCGCTCACTGTTCGCTCTCATTGGACTGCAGGTACACTGTACTGTACATGATGTACATAAAAAAATATGCTGTGAGGTGGCGATGAACTCGATTCAAATTGTGTGCGTGTGTGTGTGTTTGAAGTTTTTTGTCGTGTTGCCAATGTGTTTTGAGTAATTGTCATGTTACATGATTAAGCTTCTCTGATTCATTTGGGTGTGGTGACAGACAAAATGGCTTTGTAGACTTCAGAATTTATTCTGCTACTACCATGATGAGTTAAATTATCAATAAAGACCAAGCCTTGACATTACCTCCACCATGCTTTACAGTTGATCTTGTAACACTTTGGACCTGAAACAGATGCTTTTTTTTCTCCATACTTGGGTTGCTCAATCACTTTGTTAGTGGTTAATCTTGGTCTCATCAGTCCATAAAATGTTGTTCCAAAATTGTCATGGCTCATCTCTGGATTTCCAAAATCCAATATGGCCTTCTGATTTGTATTTATTTATTTTGGTGGTTTGCACTTTGTGGTATGGCCTGTATACTTCTTCTCCTGAACAGTGGATTGTGATCCCTTCACCGCTCCCTTGTGAACGTTTGCAGTGATGTCACTGAGTGTTTCTTCACAGCTCTCACAATGTTTCTGTCATCAACTACTGTTGATACCCTTTGTTGGTACCTTGTCTGTTGCTCAGTACACCAGTATGCCCAATGTTTGTGCAATATCTCTGATCAATATACTGTATATACATTCACACACACACACTGAATGAATGAATGGAAGCCTTTAACGTCAATATATCCACCAGAGCGTTCAACTATGAGACGCGGCCGACGGCCACGTGCAAACACCTGCGCTGGGTGGGTGATGGCAGCAACGCGGAGGTGAAGCGTAACGTCAACTGCGACCTTTACGAGAAGAAAGGTAAAAAAGAGACGTGCGACGTTGCCTAAACCCACGTGGTCCTGACAGTTCTTGTGTATTTGATACGCAGTCTACGTTCGCAAGTGCATCGTGGGTAAAGGCGAGGACTACCGGGGGAAGGTGTTTACTACACGAAGCGGGCTCACCTGCCAGCAATGGTGGTCCAAGTTCCCTCACGATCACAGGTGAGTGTAAAATTCAGTTGAGTTGAGATTGATGGATTTGACAAATATTTGCCTAAGACCACTTTCACACGGAACATTTAAAGGTAGCCCATGGGTGTCAGCGAAAACACTCTCCTACAAAATGACAAAACGCAGAGTTTGCCCACCGTTGTTCTTAGAGGTGGAATTGTAATGTGTTCAGGTGGACTCCTTCGCCCAGCAACGGCTTGGAGCTGAACTACTGCAGGAATCCAGATGGGGATCGCATCGGGCCGTGGTGCTACACCACTGACCCCGAGCGGCGGTACGAGAGTTGCAGCATCCCTCAGTGCAAAGACGGTAAGGTAATGTATAGACTGTAATATGTTTTGTTTTAGGAGCACGTGCATAGCATCAGACTCATTTTTGTTCCTGGGAGCAAAAAGGCACCAAACCTAATTTAAGTACGGTAATATTCTCATTCTTTTCTGTTATAAAAATAAATATTGGCACCAAAGGTATGGTTCATTTGATAAAGTAAAATGTCATTTTGTTTTTGTTTTGCGACCATGGTGGCACCCTTCACGGCCAGAGCCCACTACAACTTCCATCATCAATGAGCTAGAATATCCATCCTTCCATTTTCAACACCGCTTATTCTGAACAGGGTCCTGGCGTGGGGGGTGGGGAGTGCTGGAGCCTTTCCTAGCTGACTTCAGGCAGAAGGCAGACTACACCCTGAACTTGGCAGCAGTCAGTCACAGGAAGAAGCGTTCACACGCACATCCACACCGTCACTGAGTGGAAACCGATCCCACACTGCCCGCACACAAGTCGGGCGAGTGTGCTCATATACCATCAGCGACAAATAAGTAAAATCGAGTAAACTCAATTACTGATGGATGATGGGTGCAACTGTCAGAAGGTGACCTCGGGTTTCAAAGTAGGGTTTCAATGTAAAGTCTAGGTTTCAAATTAGTGTTAGCATTTCCAAGTAGGGTTCCAATTTTTAACAGCAGTTAGGATTTAGGCAAGGATAAGCAAGCGTCAGAATGTATGACCTCTGGTTTCAAAGCTTCAGCAAAAAAATCAACAAAACTGATTTTCAAAGAGCCAATATTGGCCGATTACACTGGTCAGCCGAATAGTAATTAATCGAAAAATGTTTTGAAATAAATAAATAAGGAGTGTTTGTGTGTGTGTGTGCGCATCCGTGCGTGCAGAGGTATGCATCACATGTAACGGCGAGGACTACAGAGGGCAGGTGGACCACACGGCGAGCGGCAGGGAGTGCCAACGTTGGGATCAGCAGTACCCACATCAGCACATCTACCAGCCCGAAAAGTACCCGTCCCTCAGTTGACATTGACGGCAAGCGATTACCCGCGTATCGACGTGACGTGTCCTCCCTTCAGGTACCCCGACAAGAGTTTGGACGACAACTACTGCCGTAACCCTGACGCCTCGCCCGTGCCGTGGTGCTACACCACTGACCCCGACGTGGAGAGAGAGAGCTGCGAGATCAGCAAGTGCAGTAAGATCGCTCGGACATGGAACAAAATGTTTGGCCCCCGCCCTTACCAATGCGGTGCTCAAGATGAATAGTTTGGGGTTTCTTTAAAAAAAAATATATACAGTATTTATTCATTTATTTATTTCAAAAGGGCTTCATTTTATTTATTATTAGTTTTAGTCTTTGTTTTTATATATATATATTGAGTATTTGAAGATGGCAAAATAAAAAAGATGATAAGGTCACAATAAGTATTGTGTAAAAAAGTAAGCAATTCCCAAATTATTGTTCAACCTTTCTTTAGTATGGCCAAACGCTAATATCAAAATAAATAGAATTCAATCAACCCCCATGAAGTCGCTGATGGTGTAGTGGTACACTCGTCAGACTTGGATGCGGGCAGCGTGGGGTCGATTCCCACTCGGTGATGGTGTGGATGTGGGTGTGTCTTTCTCTACATGTCCCCTGCGACTGACTGCAAATCAATTTTAATTTGTTATTTTGTTAGTTTCCGTTAACTAAAATAACCTTGTCGCCCCCTTCATCGACGATTTACATACACTTCCCAAAAAATGGAAAAGTATTCTTTAGTTAGCCTTAACATACAAGTTTAATTCATGACGTGACCATGGTTGTAACTCAAAATAAGAGTTGAAAAGCCACCAATTCGTTTGAGTCCCTTTTGTGTTTTGTTTGGTTTTTACAAGAAAAAATAGCACACTTCAGTACTGCACCCTTATTAAAATATTGAATCATAACATAGTTAAATATAAGTTAAAGCATTAATATAGTTTGTGCATCATGATTTGTGCCCGCCTTGACCCCTGGCAAGTAGTATAAAACTACAGTCATACTGACGCAAAGAAAGGAGAATACACTTCCTTTTCTTTGACTAGTACTACTACTCCAGTAAGTGACTCAGGAAGTCATTTTCCATGATTGAGTATAAGGAATATATGCCTGTGAATGTATTTATACCATCTGTACAAATGTGTTGTAATAGTTGTAGTTTCTACAGCTTTAACATCCAACAGAATGTCGGCATAATAATTATTTACAGATGATTGGAGAGTCTTCGCAACGTGGACTTTTCCCCAAATTTGCAACAGAAGTTGTGCAACAAGATGCAACTTTGGAATTACCACTGTTTACCATTCTGGTTGGGTGGTGGGAGGTTGGAGCAATTGCGCCCTCTTGTGATGTAGTAAAAGAGTCCGCGGCACAAACTCCCATTTTCATTTTGACGTTCAGGAATTATTCTATGTATTTTCACTTAAGGAGGCAGCACTTCATCACTCCATTCATCCATCCATCCATTTTCTGACCCGCTTAATCCTCACGAGGGTCGCGGGGGGTGCTGGAGCCTATCACAGCCGTCTTCGGGCAGTAGGCGGGTGACACCCTGAACCGGTTGCAAGCCAAAAGCAGGACTTCATCACTTGGCTGTCAAATTACACTTGTGCTCCATGCACATCTCTGAATACTCACAGCCCCATAAACCATATTACTCGGTTGTATAATTTCTCATTTGATGGGTGCGCAGACACTCCGCAGAACTGTTTGCATGCAAGTCATTAAAAAGCCAGTTGTCCATTATATTCCCAATTAAGCTTCTTCCACCCTGTGATTTCTCCTCAGCCGAGGTGCGTGTGGAGAAGCGTCAGCGGTCCAGCTTCACCACTCACTGCTTCCGCGCCCGCGGAGAGGACTACCGGGGCAGAGTCAATGAGACCACGTCAGGCATCCCCTGCCAGCGCTGGGACGCGCAGTATCCTCACGAGCATCCCTTCTACCCCAACACATACGAATGCAAGTGAGTGTCAACTTTCACAGCGTGATGGTGGAATGGCAGAAATGGTGAGAAGAAAAACGAGTTCAAATACCTCAGATATATTTCGTTAGATTCTTCAAGTATATCTGTTTGACTTGAATACTTTATTTATTTTGATAACTTTTTAATTTTTATGGACTGTGGCCATTATATTGCATACATACAGAAGAAGATGGTCACAACTGCAAGCTTGCATTGGTTTGACTTTGATGCCATCAAAATGTGTTTTCTACATCTTTCCAAACTTTCGGAAATAACTCACAAAATTGTAATTTTGCCAATGGTAACATCGGGAAAAGTACATAAAATACTATCCATCTTTGGCTTCATTTGTGCCTCTAATTTTCAATGCATGAAACCACACCTCCTAAGTAAAAACAACCAATCAGAGGCAGAATACTAAAGAAGGGCTAACAAGGTAACAGGTTAGCGCGAAGCAACATACTCGAAATGAAAGAATGTTTTTAAAAGGTGACTCGCTGCCACCTAGGGGCTTGGAGGAGAACTACTGCCGCAACCCGGACGGCTCTGAAGCCCCCTGGTGCTTCACGTCCGTGCCGGAGATGAGGACAGCGCTGTGCCTGCAGATCAAGCGCTGCGCGGATGACATTGACGCCGAGGGTACAGCACACAGTAGAATAGGATACAATGGAAGAGCATTAGAAGTAGCAAAATAAGATAAAACCCTATGATAACAATACTGTAGTGCTATCATATGCATTGTGACCATTCATTTGTGGTCAGCGGGATGTTTGTAAAATTTGCAGTTCTGGGTAAAGAAATTGAATGCTTCTTAGAATAATCAAAATTGAATTATGGCATCTGTATTAATTATAAAGTGGATGTGGAAACAGTTTTACCCCCAAGAAATGTTAAAATACACACTATACCAATGGTATATGTGCGTTCTTGTATCTTTGGGTGCATCCTTCCATATGTTTTCAAAATAACTTCACTGATTTCATCCTTTCAGATTGCTATCATGAAAACGGGAGAAACTACCGAGGCATGGTGCGCAAAACTCGCAAGGGCATCACCTGCCAAAAGTGGAATGTGAATACGCCTCACCTGACCAAGTATGAATATTGAAGTTGCAAGGCGTGTCAGCAAAGCATTCAGATGCATGTAGGCTAATTCCTTTTCATTTTTGCTCTTAACTTGGAAAACTTGATATCAAAACCTCAAAAGAGTATCCATGTAGCAGTCAAAATGTCATACTGAGTGCAGACATTGAGTGCCCATCGTTTGAATGATGATGCAACAGGACCGGGCACCAAAATCTGTCAGTCATTTAAAGGAATTGGCCTAACAGTTTCCACTAATTTGGGGGGGGGGGTTATTGTCATAATGGTGGCTCATTCCATATCACCTATTGATCAGCATTTGACTCTCCAGAATCAACTCCAGGACGCATCCTGAGGCCAATTTGACGGAGAATTACTGTCGTAACCCAGATGGAGACCAACACGGTCCCTGGTGTTACACCATCGACCCCAAAACCGAGTTTGACTACTGTGCCATCAAGCAGTGCGGTACTAAACTGTATTTTTCTGTTCTTATTTATACATCTAAAAAAAGACAGAGCTTCTGCAATACATTTTTATCTTCTCAACAGCTGGAGAGAAAGTATCCCTCACGGAGCCAGTGGGTATGTTACGAAATTCATACCTTTATTATAAGGTGGTGCCTTGAGATACCCTGCCATTCAGCAAAGTGTTTTGCATTGACTAGCAAACGCAAATGAGAAATGTAATGCCGTATGGTGGCAACTCACCTCACTCACCAACACTTTTGTAAATATGGAACAATTGGAACAATTCTTCAAAAAAGAGGTCCCAAACTGTTTAAGG